>JAYESD010000003.1:22472908-23672908 GCA_036927565.1 Tuctoria greenei
TCTGCCAACAAGATTCTACCACAAGTTGTTAATCATGCTAGTGAACAAGTTCATTAGCAAGAAAATGACAAATTGTCGTAAGATTCGAAAGAAAAGAGGTAAGAATGGAGGAGATACCTTTAAATGGGGAAAGAATGGAGAAGGTCAAAAATGTTGAAGATCTTCAAGCCTTTCAGGGATCGACCTCACACATTCATCGCAAGAGGCTCAAAATTGAAGGGGATCTAGAGAGAAATGGAGAGTAACTCGATTTGGAATGGATGAAGTGAAGAGAGAGAGGGAGATGAGCCATCAGCCTCTTTTTTTGGGGTGGGGCTCGGACATCACATGTCGGACTTGTTCGACACATGAAGTCGGACTTGTCCGACAGTCTCCCGAAACCCTAACTGACCCACGTCGGGCTTGTCTAACTTCGACGTCGAACATGTTTGACTGAGTCAAACATTTCTGACTTAAGAGTCAGACTTGTCCGACTCCCCCTAAATAGTTGCAGTGTGCAACTAGAGTTTTGAGGAGGAGTCAGATAATATGGACAAGTTTTCACAAAAGATCTTTGCAAATATGGTAGTAATCAATCAACAATCAAACTATGACCATAATTCACAGATACCCAATAATTTCAAATAGTTTTGTAGAAAATCAAGGTGGAAGATTTTTTCGCAAGCATGCATGAATTTTGAAGGAAATACGAGTAACAATTAGATGTGCAAGACTCAAGCCACATTTCGAGAATCTAAGATATTGAGCTCACTCCTAAGTTCACAAAATATTTTCTCATCTAAGGGCTTGGTGAAAATATCGGCCAATTGTTTTTCGGTTCTCACATGGGATATCACTATGTCTCCTTTGATGGATTGATCTCTCAAGAAGTGGTGGCGGATATCAATGTGCTTGGTTCTAGAATGCTCAAATGGAATGTGGGCTATTTTATAGCACTCTCATTGTCACATAGGAGAGGTATATGGCGCAAGTTTATACCATAGTCCCTAAGAGTTTGCCGCATCCAAATAAGTTGTGCACAACAACTTTCGGCTGCGACATACTCCACTTTGGTTGTGGATAGATCAATGAAATTTTGTTTCTTTGAGGACCAAGACACTAGGGACCTACCCAAGAATTGGCAAGTCCCGGAGGTACTCTTCCTATCGACTTTGCACCCCTCACAATTTGCATCGGAATGTCCAATGAGATTAAACTTAGAGACCTTGGGGTACCAAAGTCCTAGGCTTAGTGTGTGAACTAAATACCTAAGAATTCCTTTTACGGCGATCAAATGACAAACCTTGGAGCAGCTTGGAATCGAGCACACATACAAACACTTAACATTATATCGGGCCTAGATGCACATAAGTAAAGCAATGAACCTATCATGGAGCGATATACCTTTTGGTCCACACTTGGACCATCTTCATTAAGGTCGAGATGTCCATTGGTTCCCATTGGAGTCTTGAGGGTTTGGCTTTGTCCATGTCAAACTTCTTGAAGATGTCTTGTGTGTACTTCGTTTGACTAATGAACGTGCCTTCCTTGAGTTTCTTCACTTGAAATCCTAGGAAGAACTTCAACTCCCCCATCATCAACATCTCTTTCGGTCATAATCTTAGAAAAATCATCACAAAAATTTTTGTTAGTAGAATCAAATATAATGCCATTTACATATTTTGGCAAACAAACAAATCATCATTGAAATGCTTTGTGAATAGAGTATAGTCGGCCTTCCCAATTTTGAAACCATTTTGAGTTAGAAAGTCTCTAAGGCACTCATACCAAGCCCTAGGGGATTGTTTGAGGCCATAGAGAGCCTTACACAATTTGTAGACATGGTTGGAAAAGTCTTGATCTTCAAAGCCCGGGGGTTGCTCCACATACACCTCTTCTTTGATTGGACTATTGAGAAATGAACTCTTAACGTCCATTTGGTATAACTTAAAATCATAGTGAGTAGCAAAGGCAAGTAATATACGAATTAAGTCAAGCCTAGCTACGAGAGCAAAGTTTTCATCAAAATCCAAACCTTCGACTTGTGAGTACCCCTTGGCCACAAGTCGTGCTTTATTCCTTGTCACCACCTCGTGCCCATATTGTTTGTTGCGGAACACCCACTTGGTGCCAACAACATTTGCATTTGGTCCCTTCACGAGCTCCCACACTTGATTTCTTTCAAAATTGTTGAGCTGCTCTTGCATGGCCATCACCCAATCCGGATCTTGTAGTGCTTCTTCAACCTTGCGAGGTTCCAAGGAAGAAACAAAAGTAACTGAAAGTGCATCTAGGCTAACCCCCGTGGGTTTTGATGATTAATGACAACACTTAAGGTACTAATGAGATTTGCAAGTGTAAGCATATGTGATTGAAAGTTGGACGGCGTTGAATGCACTCAAAAAGGAAAATGATAAGAAAAAGGTGAAGAACTCAAATGATAGAATTTAGGCTTTTAAAATCTTTGTGTTGAGCTACTTAGCTTGAGTGTGTTCAATGAGTCAAGTGTTGAGAATCTCCTAAGAGCTCATAGTCTAAGCTAGACTAGATTGAGAGATGAGTTGAAGCAGTCCTAAGGAGAGGGCCAGACTTGTCCGCGCAGGGAGGCCGAACTAGTCCGGCCACATCGGACTGATCCGGTGTTAGACAGACCAAAGTATTCTATGTGAGTTCGGACTTGTCCATTTTGGGACGGACTAGTCCGTGGTGAGTGTGTCTGTGTCCTCCTTGGAATAATCCTAAAGGACCAGACTAGTCGACCCTGGGGGGGCGGACTAGTCTGCTCGGACAGACCAGTCAGTTTCAGTCCCGAAAAGTAGTTCCTGACTGAGATCAGACTAGTCTGTTCCTTGACAGATTAGTCAGCAGTGGACTTGGAGGGAGCTGCTAGTACTAAGTCCTGGACGGCCAAACTTGTCCGCCCTTGGGGGCCGGACCAGTCTGGTGCGTCGGACTAATCCTTTCTCAACCGGAACAAACAGTTCTGTGTGAGATCGAACTAGTCCGTTGTTGGACGGACTAGTCCGTGGTTTGGTGAACATTTGAATTCAAAAGGTGCCAGGGGACTTTGTGGTTGGTCAAGGGTGACATCACTGGTCCCCACAGACCATACTAGTACTGGGTCAAAGGCCGGACTAGTCCGCACTTTTCTTGGTGGCAATGACTACTTGTCGGGACCCTATAAAATGGGACCCCCAGCCTCCAAAGGACCTCTCTCGAACCCTAGCACCACCATAGCCTTCCTAGATCCATCCTATCCCTCTCTCAACCATTCTTGGAGTCCTAAGAGCGATTCTTGAGGATTTATGAGTTGTGAAAGAGAGGGGAGAAGGGTTTGCTTGATCTTGAGCTCTTGGTTGATTTTATTGGTTTGACTGATTGATTTGAGTTCGTGTGGGTGTTTATCTTCGATCTTTTTGAGTTTTAAACTTGTGGGAGCCTCAGGTTGTTAGTTGCCCCACGGATTTGGTGATTACCCTTGTGATTTAGTGGAAGAGTAGCCGACCTTTGTGGTGGCTAAGTGAGGAAAGGGTTGAGTGAAACCCTGCCTTTCGTGGGCATCCTCAATGTGGATGTAGGATCTATTGTGGGGTTTAACCATGGGATAAATCCTGCATCTTGTGTCTTTGATTTGATTTCCTTGTTCTTCGCTAGATCAAGTTAGGGTTCCACACGTTCTTCATCTCAATCTTGTGATCTGCCTCGATCTAGTTGCTTTTACTTCGTGCACTCCATCTACTAGATTGCTAGGTTCATACACTTTACATTTCATCAAGTTAAGTCCATTAGATTGCATAAATATCTCACTTTGGTCAAGTTTATCATCCTGATCGGACTAGTCCACCCCCCGGGCTGGACTAGTCTACACTATGTAATCTGATTAGCATTTATTGAGTTAAATTTCAGGTTATCTGCCTATTCACCCTGTGAGACCTATGTGTGCTGAATACATTGGCTTTGATAATAAAAGTTTTGAATGCTTCCATAAAATCTTTTTAGCAAGGTCTAACTCTAGCTCCGAGCTTCTGCAAGGTCCGACTTTCTTTGTCTAGATCCGACATGTTTTTGGGTAGTTCCGGCATGTCTTTGTTAAGCTCCAATATGTTTTGATAGGTCCGACTTATGTTGGTTAGCTCCGACATGTTTTTCTAGCTCCGACTTTTGGGATGACTAGTTCCGACTAGTTTTGGTTAGCTCCGATGCTAGGTCCGACTAGCTTTGGTAAGCTCCGGCGCTAGGTTGTACTAGCTTTGGTAAGCTCCGACGCTAGGTTGTACTAGCTTTGGTAAGCTCCAGCTCAAGCTCCGGTTAGCTTTGGCAAGGTTCGGAGCTTGATCGTAATGTTCCAAATTTTCATGTGAAATGTTTCGAACTTGCTTTACACTTATGAAAAGGTTACTTAGTATTCTCTTACTAAGTTTTTGGTGTGTTTTGGTGGTTAAGGCTTATATCATTTTGCTGTGCTTTGCAACATGCTTATGTGAGGTGCTCACGTAAGGTGTTGTGTTCGGAACTGACTTGATTCAAGTCACGGACTTGGGCTCGTACATATTGGTTGTTTATTTATGTGCAGGTGTTGCTTGAGTTCAAGACATGGTTGGTGACGGGATATATTGAACTAGTCTTAGGGAGAAGATGAGGTTCAACAACCAAGTTCGAGAGGAATTGTGGTTGAGTTGATCGGGAGGTTGCATAACATGTTTGAATCAAGAACAATGCATATGAAGGTATCGTGGACATCATTGGAAGATGTTTGCACGTGTGCAATGAGTGCATGAAAGTGTCTACATGGTTCCGAGGCGTGATGAAGAGATGTGGACATAAAGAATTGGTCGGAAAGATCCAACCGACTAGGTTATGGACTCAGGTTGCGGCTGAGTCGGGTTTGACTCAAATATGGAAAGATTTGAGTTGGTTATGATAGGATTTCGTGTGGGTCACGAATTTTAGTTGTTTAGGAATGTGGGATACATTCCTAAGGTGTTTGGAAGTCTTAATATTGCTTCTGTTTGCGTATAGAAGAGTCCTAAGCAGTTATGAAAAGTTTTGATTCGTGATCGGAGTAGGATTGGAGTCCTAGTTAAGATTGGGTTGGCCTAAGGGCTGGTTATATAAGCAAGGGAGGCCAGAGCTAGTGAGAGATGACTTTGGGGCTGTTCCTATTGTATTATATTGAATAAAATTCGTAGTTTGAAGGAACTTTTGTGCCTTGTTCGTCCGACTCGTTCCAGACAAGTTTTACTCGTCGAGTTTCTGGACAGCACTACCTTTTGTCGGTGGTTTTATCATAACTCGAGTTTTACAGATCCAATTGATGTGATTCTTTTTAGATCTTCTTACAACTTGATTTTCTATCATCTGTCAAAATTTCACGGTCATTGGATTTGCGGTTTCTGATCTACACAAGTTTCTTTGCAGTGTTCCAGAACTGTTTTTCTCGGGTAGGACAGATTGACCTTTGTTCGATCTTTCAATCATAAATTGAGTTTCTCTCGACGGATTTGGGTGATTCTTCTTGTGTTTTATTTGTAACATGATTCTCACTGATATATATCACTTTTGTCACGACAAAACACGTTTAGGTTAGTCTTACACACGATTTCTTTAACAGATCGTTTTTCTGCCGAAGGGGTTGGGATTTAATTGTTTCCGCTGCGTAAGATTTTTTAAATCTACCATTCACACCCCCTCTGGTAGCTTTTCATGTGCTCTTTGATCCTACAATTGGTATTGAAGCCACGGTGCTCCAATCATTGTGATTTTCACGTGTTTTTGACTAATCATCATGGAGAAATACTCCGCCAAACCTTGTGTGTTTGCTGGTATTGATTTTCAGGTTTGGAAGGCACGCATGGAGGCTTTCATCCAGGCGCAAGGCTTTGCAATATGGGAGAAGGTGTACAAGCCTTACGAAGTGCCACCTAACGATCAAGTTACAGCTACAAACCTACGGGACGTCGACAACAACAACAAAGCCCGAAACTTGATCATCCACGGACTCACTCAGAGCGACTTCAACCGTGTTGCACATCTTCGATCGACATACGATGTATGGAGAGCACTTTGTGACTATCACAAAGGCTCCAACACGATCAAAGAGGTAAGGCAAGACATGTTCAAGAAATAATACATGCGCTTCGAGATGCAGCCCGATGAGTCCATCAATGATCTCTTTGCTCGCTTTAACAAAATTCTCAGTAACTTGCGTAGTGTCAACGTTAATTTTTCTGATGCTGAAAATGCTAGGCAACTTCTTAGTGCATTAGACATGTCAATCTGGGAGATGAAAGTTACATCTATTCGTGAATCTACTGTCATGAGTACACTTACTTTAGATGTCCTTTACTCTAAACTCAAAACTCATGAAATTGACATCTTATCACGTAAGAACCCAAATAAGTCTATTGCTTTTGTCTCACAACGTGATATGCCTAGCTCCGACCAATCATCATCTTGCAATACTCTTGCTTTGTTGTCCTCACTAACCCTGGAGCAGATCGAGGAATTTCCAGAGGAGGAGCTAGCACTTCTCTCTACTAGGTTCTCAAAAGCATTGCAAAATGTGAGAACTAGAAGGAGAGGAAGCTCCAGACCTCAACGATGCTTCGAATGTGGTAAGACAGGACACTTTTGTAAAGAATGCCCTAACCTTTCAGGTTCTACTTCCCGAGAAGAAAAACAATCAAGGACGAAGCACTCCTCAACAAATGATAAGAAGAAGAAGAAGGGCTTTACAGGTCGCCAACTGGTGAACAGTTTCATCTCTGCACTCCAGGAACTTGGCTCAAGCGATGTGGACATTGGAAGTGACGAAGATGAAGATGATTTGACCAACTTATGCTTCATGGCGGTAAAACAATATCAAAATCAAGTCAGGAGGATGCAGAACACAACAGTGACGACAATGAGGTATGTTCTACCTGTAATGAAATGTGTGATGCAATTTCTCGTGCAACTATTATTGTTAAGAAAAAGGAAAAAAAAGCTTAGGGATAATGCTGCTAAAATTGAATCACTAGAATCTGAAATCAACCATTTGAAAACCTTGATTCCTAGTGATGATTCTTGTCCCTCGTGTGATTTAATCTATGAACAATTGTCCACATTAAGAACTGCACATTCCTCTACTCTAGATAGACTTGAACTTGAAATTGAAAAGAACAAAAAGCTTACTACACTTGACATTGGAAACTTAAAAGATGCTTCTTGTTCTACAATTGATTTGCATTGTTCTAGTTGTGATGATCTTGAAAAGAAACTAAAATATGCTATGAATGAAATTTCAATATTGAATAATGCTTTACATTCTCATGAAGTTAAATATTGCTCCAATTGCAAATTAAAAGGAAAAACTTCATGTGAAAATTGCCTTGATCTGTCCAATAAACTTGATAACATGCATAGGACATTAGATCGGTTTTGTAATGGGAATAAGAACCTAAACTTACTGCTGAATTCTCCCAAGTCTTGCAATGATAAAACTGGTTTAGATTTTGATTCTCATGCTCATGCTAAGGCACATCCACCTAAAATTCTAAAGTCATTAGGAAGTGGTTTGATTCAAACAGTTCCTAAACAAAAAGAAGTGGTTTTCAAATCTGCAGGAGTGTTGTCTCATTCGGTTTCAAATAAAAATGTTGTTTGCTCATCTAGACATGAACACAAAGTCAAATTTCATTGTACCTACTGTGGTAGAGATGGTCATGTCATAGATTTTTTTATAGACTAGCTAAACAACATAAAAGGGAAAGAATGATTGCTAGATCTCATAACTTTCATGCAAAATTTGCTGCACATATTAAATCGAATGCCAGGAACATGCAATCTGCTGTTATGAGTCAAAAACATTCAAAGTTTACCTCCGGACCTTCTGTTTTTGCCTCCGGAGCTACTGATTTTTGTGCTACACAAGTAACACCTTATAGGTCAGTAGTTAAGAATAAAAAACCTCAAACTTTAACTCATAAACCTGCTGTTGTGTCTCAGCTTTCACGTGTTTTTCCTGCTGCACGTCGTGTGACTCAGTACTGGATTCCTAGACTAACCCCAGTATTGAGTCATTGACGTATTGTGCTTCTATGTAGGTTACACGTTTGAGGAAGGTGAACATTTGGATTGTGGATTCAGGTTGCTCACGCCACATGACTGGTAACAAAGATTGGTTCTCCTCTCTCTCTTTTGTGTCACGTGTAGAGAATGTTACTTTTGCCGATAATTCTTCAACTCCTATAGTTGCTAAGGGTTCCGTTATAATAAATGATCACTACGCTTTGAAGGATGTGGCACTTGTCAAAAATTTGAAATACAACTTGTTTTTTGTTTCACAATTGCTAGATGAAAATCTAGAAATTATTTTCAATAAAAACTGCTGCAAAGTTGTAGGTTCAAATAGTGATCTTATTTTTAACATGTATCGGGTTGGAAGAGTCTTTAAAGCTGATTTTGATATGTCTTCCTCTAAGCATAGGTGTCTAGTTGCTAATGATTTAAAGGACTTATATTTTTGGCATCGTAGACTTGGTCACGTAGGCTTTGATCACCTAACGCGTGTTAGTGCTCTTGATTGCATACGTGTGCTACCTAATCTTAAAGAGGACAAAGAAATTGTGTGCTCTTCTTATAGACATGCTAAGATGGTTGCAGGTTCACATACTCCTCTCATAATGATCATGACAACTGAACCGGGTCAACTTTTGCACCTTGACATCGTAGGACCTTCACGTGTTCAATCCTTCGGAGGTAAATGGTATGTTCTTGTTGTTGATGATGATTATTCTAGATACTATTGGGTTTACTTTATGGCGTCTAAGAATGAAAATTTTAGTCACTTTAGAACTTTATTTCTTAGATTATCAATTGATCACCCAGGATCTTTAAAAGCAATTAGAAGTGATAACGGAACTGAATTTAAAAATCAATCTTTTGATCACTTTTGTGCTGAAAATGGAATAGAGCATCAATTTTCTTCACCATATGTACCTCAACAAAACGGTGTTGTAGAAAGAAAGAACAGAACCTTAGTTGAGATGGCTAGGACTATGCTTGATGAATATCAAACTCCTAGAAACTTTTGGGCTGATGCGATTGCAACCGCTTGTTATGTCTCAAATCGTGTTTTCTTGCGCGCTAAGCTAGGTAAAACACCATATGAGCTCCGGTTTGGACATAGGCCTAGTGTTACGCACTTTCGGGTCTTTGGTTGCAAATGCTTTGTTAAGAAACATGGTAATCTTGATAAATTTGAACCTAGATCCATTGATGGCATGTTTCTTGGTTATCCATCTCATACTAGAGGCTACCATGTGCTTTTACTTGATACTAACAAAATTGTGGAGACTTGTGAAGTGTCTTTTAATGAATCTAGCCCAGGTACTAGCTCAAACATTGCAGGTCCAGATCCATATCCGCAGGGGGAGAGCATTATCGTTGAAGATGAGGAAGAGGTGGAGCTGCTGCCCGAAAATTCAGCAGCTAATGATATTGTTCGAGCTCCTGATTATGATTCACAGCCAGCACCGACGACCACCATTGCTAGTCCAGATCCTCTTCAAGTCACAAGCTCATTGATTTGTGATGAACATGAAGAAGAAGAAGCTTGTGAAGTGTCCACTCCCCTCCGGGTTCTCAAAATTCATCCTCCACAACAGATTATTGGAAGCTTGCATGAACGAGTTACACGGTCTAGGTTTTGTGATCCAAACTCTCATGCTCATTCTGCTTTTGTTGCTTCTTTTTAACCTAAAGATACATCACACGCACTCACTAATGAATCTTGGATTATTGCCATGCAAGAAGAGTTAGAAAATTTTGAAAGAAATAATGTTTAGAAACTTGTACCTCCACCTCAAGGTCACACTTTAATTGGAACCAAATGGGTGTTTAAAAATAAACAAAGTGAGGATGGGGTTGTGGTTAGGAATAAGGCTAGGTTGGTTGCTCAAGGTTTCACTCAAGTTGAAGGTCTAGATTTTGATGAAACTTTTGCTCCTGTTGCTAGATTAGAAGCCATAAGAATTTTGTTAGCTTTTGCTACATCTCAAGGTTTTAAGCTATATCAAATGGATGTTAAAAGTGCTTTTCTTAATGGCTACATAGATGAGGAGGTTTGTGTCAAACAACCATCAGGTTTTGAAAATTCAGATTTTTCTAATCATGTTTACAAACTGTCCAAAGCCTTGTACGGTCTCAAACAAGCCCCTAGAGCATGGTATGATAGGTTAAAAACATTCTTACTTGAAAAGGGGTTTACCATGGGCAAGGTTGATAAAACTCTTTTTGTGCTTAAGCATGGCAATGACTCATTATTTGTTCAAGTGTATGTGGATGATATTATCATTAGTTGTGCTTCTCATGATCTTGTGTCCAAGTTTTCAGCTATCATGAGTTCAGAATTTGAGATGAGTACGATGGGAGAACTCACATACTTTTTGGGGTTGCAAATCAAGCAAACCAAGGAGGGTACCATTTGCATCAAATGAAGTATACAAAATACCTCCTAAGGCGTTTCAACATGGACAAAAGCAAGCCTCTTCGGACACCAATGGGAACAACAACAACACTTGAACTTGATGAAGATGGTGAACCTGTGGATCAAAAAGAATATAGAAGCATGATCGGATCACATGGCACCAAGACCGGACATACAATTTAGCGTATGTCTTTGTGCACGGTTTCAAGCTTCCCCACGTGCTTCACATCGTCAAGCCGTCAAAAGGATTCTCAGGTACTTACATGGAACTCAAGAATTTGGTATTTTTCTTCCTTCTTCCTCAACCGTTACTTTGAAAGCTTTTTCGGATGCTGATTTTGGGGGTTGTAGGATTGATAGAAAAAGTACTTCCGGTGCTTGTCATTTTCTTGGTAATTCTCGTGCTGCTTGGTCCTCTAGAAAACAAAGCTCAGTTGCACAATCCACGGCTGAATCTGAATATGTAGCTGCTGCTAATGCTTGCTCACAAATTCTTTGGATTGTTCAAACACTTAAGGACTATGGGGTTGATCTACATATTGTTCCACTGTTTTGTGATAACACTAGTGCCATTTGCATTGCTAAAAACCCTGTGCAACATTATAGAACTAAGCACATTGATATTAGGTATCACTTTCTCCGTGATAATGTTGAAAAAGGAAACATTGTGCTTCACCATGTAGATACCAAACAACAATTGGTTGATATTTTTACAAAACCTTTGGATTTCACTCGTTTTTGATTCATTCGTAGTGAAATAGGGGTTATGCATCCTCATGGCTTAAATTGAGGGGGAGTTTTCAATACCTAGAAGGCTATGTGTGAATCTGAAATTAAAATAATATGAGCATAGTATTTCATACATATATGACTTTGTGATTCCTTTTACGTGCTAAAAGTTCTTACTACATTACTCGTGTTATACATTTTGTAGTTTTTGCCATGTCTAGCAATTGGAATAATTACTTACACTAAATCTGGTCATGGTCGAACGTTCTTGCTGTTTTGAACTTGTTGCATGCTCACAAGTGCTTTTAATCATAAAGAATTAATCAAGTAATCAACTCACTTGTTGAGTTTTTTTATAAACAAATATAAGTTGAGAAAAGATCAAGAGAATATGCATGCATCGCACTTCTTCTTTTGAGATGGCTTATCATTTCACTTAGATATGAACTTGGAAGAAGTTATGTATGACTAAAACCATGTCCTTTCTGATTGTCAAATCACATAGGCCTGGCTTGGTTGGTTAGAATAAGGCAGATGCGCATATAATCTCTTGCAAATATCATATGATCTAAATTTGTGCCTTGAAAAATAATAAAATGCAGCAACAAGTGTCATGCTTTCAGGCATTGAAATAGTTAAGTTCGTGAGATCATGACTTGCTTAAATTGAAAATTACATTTGATCTCTAGCATGGCTTACACTACTTTATGTATCTCATTGTTGTGATAGTGTAAGTTACTTGATAGTATGACTTGGATGAGCTTTGTTTTATATGTATATGTTATAATATGCTCATAACAATTAAAATTTGTCTTTTGAACCTTGCTGAATACATTGTCAAAGGGGGAGAGATAATATGGTGAATTATGCAAGGGGGAGAAATATGTATAGGGAGAGAAATTTATTTCTATCTCATTTGATTTTCAAAAGGGGGAAAATTGTTCTCAAAACTTTGCATGCCAATGTTCGGATTTAAATGGTGTTGCCAATGCATTCATCAAGGGGGAGATTGTGAGACCTATGTGTGCTGAATACATTGGCTTTTACAATAAAAGTTTTGAATGCTGCCATAACATCTTTCTAGCAAGGTCCGACTCTAGCTCTGAGCTTCTGCAAGGTTCGACAATAGGTCCGACTTTCTTTGTCTAGATCCGACATGTTTTTAGGTAGCTCCCGTGAGTTTTGTCTTTAGCTCTGACATGTCTTTGATAGCTCTGGCATGTCTTTGTTAAGCTCCGATATGTTTTGATAGGTCCGACTTATGTTGGTTAGCTCCGACTTTTGGGATGACTAGTTCCGACTAGTTTTGGTTAGCTCCGACGCTAGGTTCGACTAGATTTGGTAAGCTCCAGCGCTAGGTTGTACTAGCTTTGGTAAGCTCCAACTCAAGCTCCGGTTAGCTTTGGTAAGGTTCGGAGCTTGATCATAATGTTCCAAATTTTCATGTGAAATGTTTCGAACTTGCTTTACACTTATGAAAAGGTTGCTTAGTACTCTTTTACTAAGTTTTTGGTGTGTTTTGATGGTTAAGGCTTATATCATTTTGCTGTGCTTTGCAACATGCTTATGTGAGGTGCTCACGTAAGGTGTTGTGTTCGGAACTGACTTGAGTCAAGTCGCGGACTTGGGCTCGTACGGATGGGTTGTTTATTTATGTGCAGGTGTTGCTTGAGTTCAAGACATGTTTGGTGACGGGATCTATTGAACTAGTCTTAGGGAGAAGATGAGGTTCAACAACCAAGTTCGGGAGGAATTGTGGTTGAGTTGATCGGGAGGTTGCACAACATGTTTGAATCAAGAACAATGCATATGAAGGTATCGTGGACATCACTAGAAGATGTTTGCATGTATGCAAGGAGTGCATGAATGTGGCTACATGGTTCTGAGGCGTGATGAAGAGATGTGGGCGTAAAAAGTTGGTCGGAAAGGTCCAACCGACTAGGTTATGGACTCAGGCTGCGGCTGAGTCGGGTTTGACTCAAATATGGAGAGATTTGAGTAGGTTATGATAGAATTTCGTGTGGGTCACGAATTTGAGTTGTTTAGGAATGTGGGATACGTTCCTAAGGTGTTTGTAAGTCTTAAGATTGCTTCTATCTGCGTATAGAAGAGTCCTAAGCAGTTATGGAAAGTTTTGATTCGTGATCGGAGTAGGATTGGAGTCCTAGTTAAGATTGGTTTGGCCTAAGGGCTGGTTATATAAGCAAGGGAGGCCAGAGCTCGTGAGAGATGACTTTGGGGCTGTTCATCATGTATTCTATTGAATAAAATTCGTAGTTTGAAGGAACTTTTGCGCCTTGTTCGTCCGACTTGTTCCAGACAAGTTTTACTCGTCGAGTTTCTGGACAGCACTACCTTTCGTTGGTGGTTTTATCATAACTCGAGTTTTACAGATCCAATTGACGTGATTCTTTTTGGGTTGTCTTCAAAACTTGATTTTCTATCATCTGTCAAAATTTCACGGTCATTAGATTTGTGGTTTCTGATCTACACGAGTTTCTTTGCAGTGTTCCAGAACTATTTTTCTCGGGTAGGACAGATTGACCTTTGTTCGATCTTTCGATCATAACTTGAGTATCTCTCGACGGATTTGAGTGTTTCTTCTTGTGTTTTCTTCCTAACATGATTCTCTCTGATATATATCACTTTTTTCATGGTGAAACACGTTTAGGTTAGTCTTACACATGATTTCTTTAACAGATCATTTTTCTGCCGAAGGGGTTAGGATTTAATTGTTTCCGCTGCGTAAGATTTTTTAAATCTACCATTCACCCCCTCTGGTAGCTTTTCACGTGCTCTTCGATCCTACACACCCCCTATAGGCAACTTTCAATTTGTATTAGAGCCTAACTCTCCTAAAAGCTTAACCACTTGGAGATGAGATGGGGGAAAACAGTGAGAAGGAGATGCCGATCGTCGACACCACCGGCACCGACAGAACAACCACACTGGAGGACAAGGATCCAATCCATTGCATGAAAAGACTGGCAACACCTCCAAGGACAAGCCAAAGCCTCCTCCCTTTGATGGCAAAACCGAAGATGAAGATGAAGAAGTGAAGCGCCTTGCGGACCTTCTTCAAAAAGCAAGAGATGAGGCTAAGAGGAGGAGAAGGCTTGAGAAGGAGAAGAAGCTCAAGAAGTCCGAGGAGGATTACACGCGATATCCTTTTAACTATGAGTGCCTCAATTCACATTCAAAATACCTCTCTATTCCAATGGGAAAAGCTCAACATTTTGATGGGACTAACTACACTATGTGGAAGAACAACATTGTGTTGCTTCTTATTTCTCTCAATCCCACACTTTGGCATGTTGTTTGCACAGGTGTAGATATCCTCGTGGACGACAAAGAGCTAACCTCGGAGCAAGAACAACTCATCCACCACAATGCCCAAGCAGCGATCGTGCTCAACTCAGCCTTGAACCAATAAGAATTCAACAAAGTAGATGGGTTGGAGCAAGCCAAGGAAATTTGGGACACTCTCAAGATTGCACATGAAGGTAACTGGTCTGTGAGAGAAACCAAGATTGAGATGATCGAGGGGGAGCTTGGAAGATTCGCCATAGAAGAAGGCAAGACCCCTCAAGAGATGTACAATCCACTCAACACTCTTATCAATAGGAGTCGGGCGTACAAATGCAAGAAGTGGACCGAGCATGAAGTGGTTAAGAGGATGATAAGAGCCTTCACGCCTTGCAATGTGACGCTTTACACTCTCATCTGTGAGAGTCCCAACTTCCACAAGATGACTCCGGATGAGGTGCTTGGCAAGAGCATCAACTATGAGATGATGGAGATGGAAGCATGCCATGTCAACGACCATGCCAAGATCACATCCTCCAAGAAGAAAGGAATTGCTCTCAAAGCCTCACCCAAGTCCAAAAGCAAAGAGGTGCAAGATTCAAGCAATGATGAAAAAGTGAAGAAGAGGAAAGCACCGACATGGATGAAGAGGAAATGACCTTCTTCATCAAAAGATCCAAGAGGATGATGAGGAAGAGAAGAGGGTCAAACTATGAGAGCAAGGGCAAGGAAAAGAGCAAGTCAAGACCAAGGAGAGCATGCTACAATTGTGGTGAGTATGGGCACTTCATTGTGAATTGCCCATACAAAAAGGAAGAAGACAAGAAGAAGAAGATCAAGGATGAGAAGCCTCAAGAGAGGAAGATGTTTAAGAAGAAGAAATCACATGGGCACGCTCATGTTGGCAAGGAGTGGGACTCTAACGATGAGTCCTCCTCTGATGATGAAGTAGGAGTGGCAACCGTCACCATCAAGAAGCCAACAATGAAGAAGACTCTCCTACCAAACAAGGGAGAGTGGAAAATCTCAAGCCACACTTGCCTCATGGCCAAGGAAGGAAAATGAAAGATTAAATCTAAACTTTCCCTGCATTCCGTTAAAGATGAGGATTTTGATAGTGATAGTGAGAATGAGTATATGTTTGAAGGTTTGAGTAAAAGTGCCATTATTAAAATGAAAAAAGCTTTTTGATGAAATTTTAGACAAGAAAGAACTTCTCGAGGAACAAGATGAATTGCTTGTCAATGAAAGACAAAGGAATCTTAACCTTGAGAAGCTTTTTGAGCTTGAGAAGCAAAAGAACAAGGCACTTGAACTTGAACTTGCGAAATGCAAGGAGGCTTCTTCAAGCCTCAAGAGTTTGAATGTTGTGCTCCAAGATGAACTTGTGAACTTGAACAAAGTTCACAAGAGACTTGAGGCACAATTCGCAACTCTCAAGTCAAGTATCCCTTCTTCTCTCCCTCAACAAGCTCAAACTTGCCTAAAATGGATTCGGACACTAAAGCTTGCAAATGTGCTAATCTTGTGCTTGACCTAAAGAATGAGCTCAACTTGGCAAAAGCAAGATCACACCTAAGGGTGACATCTTTGACAAGGAGAAGATCAAGTATGCACGTAGTGCATACTTGATCACAAGATTTCCCTTGGTCAAAGATGATCTTGGTTATTCTAGAAGAGGAAATCAAAATGCTAGAATTCTCAAGAATAACAAGATGCAAATTGAATTTGTCAAGGAGGGTTCATTTCAAGTCAAGAACGAACATCATATATTTAGCTCTAATGAAATTGTGAAACTTGAGAAAAATGCCCAAAGTGCTAGAAATGTCAATTTAACTGTGACACGCGGTTCCGAAAATGAACCAAGTGCAATATATGTGTGCCCAGGATGTTCAACACACATACACAAGTGATTAACAAATGATAAACATACATTATCACAACTCAAGTTATTATATAAGTACTTTAATTACACAATTCATAATATTCTCGAATACAAGCTCTAATGAATATTAATGACAAGTTCAACTAATGCAGCGAAATTAAACTAATTAAGCAACTATGCAACTAAGCTTTAGGAACATATATGTGCAGCTCTAATCAACACCACATGCAAGCTGACGACAACCATGGCCTAGAACTCCGCATTATCATCGTTAAACTCCCAATCCTGACCTGCAACTGTTGGTGGGGAAATTGCAAGAGTGAGTACATGTCGTACTCAGAAGTGTGGAAAGTATGACATGTAGCTGATTCAAACGACGAATGTAATAATGGCTAGGTGCTAAAAGGTACATCAAAACATTTGAAAAGCAATATATATTATACGTATGTGAAATAATCCCATCATAAACCATGTAATATCATAGTACAAGTCCATATTCCATATCCATCAACCATTATACCATATTTCACCATTACCATTAATCATATCCAATACCAGAATTTAATCCATAACCATCACCAAACCATAACCATCCCAAATCCCAATTTCCCTCTAATCATGTAGGTCATCCAGGCGCTCATAACCGGGAGCACGACTATCATGATAGTTTTATTAGACACTCTGCAGAGGTTGTACCACTTTACCCACGTGTTTGTGATTCCATCACCCGTCGGCGACTAAAGAACCTTCCTTATGCCAATTACACTTTGGTGTATGGCCAAGATATCACAAAATAGCCTTTACAAAGGGATTACTAGCCTATTTAGACCCCACTAAGGTTTCACCAGTGGCGATGCCTCCAACTGAGCACATCTTCAACTAAGGGCCCCCTCTTGAGCCATTCGGATCCCAGGGTAGTCTTACCAATCATCAACAAACCCAATCCAACTACCCTTCCCCGAGCATCCTTAATGGTCCAAATAGCACTGGCAAAGCCCTAGTTAATCAGCTACGCCGCACCCATACTTGGCCTCGTGGTGCCACTGTAGTCCTGGCTTATTCTCGCATGAACCGGTCCTTAGATCCAAAGCAAGCAAACCACCATAACATCCAACCCATCCACATATCAGGCTTGCTTAGATCACCCATTACCACACCATTTTGACCAGTTCATGTGAACCATCATCTCATTAATGCCTAATTAGATTAAGTGGTACAATTGTTCTCCCATCCCAATTAATTAAGCGAAGAAAAAAGGTAAAAAACCCATCCCGACTCTCTAAAATGAATTCCAGGTGACAAGAGTGGTTAAACAAATCTAGTAAACTTCCTACCATAGGTTTTCCCATCAAGTTGACTCAAGCATGCAGTTTTGCAAACAAACCATTTATTTTAAAACAGGATCAATATGCTTCAAGGACACTTGCCTTGCTCTTGGGATTGGTTCGAGTCAAAGCCTTCAAACTCTTGGTGTTGGAGATCCTTCACGGCACTCTCTAGCGCAAAACCATCTAATCCGCAGAATAAACATACAAGACAAGAATACAATCAATAGAGTGCACAAATATTGCTCAATATGACATGACATGCATGATTAATGCAAATACAAGGTGAAACTTGTTAATGAGTTGCTTTTAATGATCACTAACTAGTTCTAATAGATCTTAACAAGTTTATACAAGTTTTGGATTTGGTTAGATCAAATTTTAGAGTTAATTCAAAAGAAATTAACCAGGAAAATCGGACTAGTCCGCTAGGGACCGGACAAGTCCGCACTACGCAAGATCAGCAGATTAGGGTTTTCTAGATCGATGTGAATTTGGAGAGTTGGGGTCGAATTCATGTAAGGAAAAGGAAGTAGAAGGTATACCAGGTGTTTAGAACTCCAATGAACCAAAGATCTTGGAGGTAACACTTGGATCTTGATGATCTAGGGTTGATGAAGAACTTGAAGATGATTTGGAGATGAAGAGCTCAAAGTTGGTGGAGATCTTGATCCTCTTTCGTTTTCTCCTCTTCTTCTTCTTGCTTAGGATCTCCTTCTCCCTCCTTGCTGGCGGCTAATCACGAGCTAGGGTTTGGGCGTGGAGGAAAAGTGGCAAATAGATGTCAAGCCATGAGGTGGGGTTGTTTATATATAGGTGGAGGCTAGGGTTAGATGGATTTCGAGTTTGGAGGTGAGTAGAGGTCGGTTTTGAGTCCCACATGGGCTCTAAAAGAGTTAGGCACGACGTCCCTAGGCCCACTTAACATAAAACCTAAGAAACAAGTCGTGAAACAAAAGATCAACTCAGAGTCGCGATTTATCGAACAAGTCCGAAAAGGGCTGGATCAAGGCCCAAAGACTATTCATATGAGCAGTCAAAGTCTCTTCAATTGCATCATACCTATCAGCAGGAGAACTCTCGTTCTGTGTCCCACACTAGTCCGAAGTTGTTCAGAGAGAAATCGGACACGCTCAGATTGGACATCGGACAAGTCCGAACTTATCCAGAGGGGAAAAACGGACAATTCTGGGAAAAAATCGGACAAGTCCGACTTTAGTCAGAGAGGAAATCGGACAAGTCCGCTGGAGTACCGAACTAGTCCGGACAAGTCCAGGGACTTATCAAATTTTCAAGGATTCTTGGAACACCGGACTAGTCCACACAAGACCGGACAAGTCTGAAAGTGTCCAGAGGCAAAAACATACTAGTCCACAGAAAAACGGACAAGTAAGATCGAGGTCAGAGAGAAATCGGACTAGTCCGCACCAAAATCGGACTAGTCCGCACTTCCCAGAATTCTTAAGTGCGGTTTTGTTTCCAATTCATTTTAACTTATTCCTTTTTATGTTGATTAAGGTTAGACATATATTAGGATGTATGCAGGGCATGATGCATGAAAATGAGGGTGTTACAAACCTACCCCCCTTAAAATGAATCTCGCCCCCGAGGTTCCACGCACAAGAGAAGAGATAGGTAAATTCCTTCTTAAGATCATCTTCTGGTGCCCATGTTGCCTCTGATTCAGTATGATGCTTCCATTGAACTCTACACCATCTGATGACCTTGTTCCTTGTGACTCTCTCCTTGGTTTCTAAGATTTTGACTGGTTTCTCGGCATAAGTCAAATCTTCCTCTAGGTCCAATTCTTCCGTTGGCACTTGTTCTTCTGGTACCCTCAAGCACTTCTTGAGCTGGGAAACGTGAAACACATCATGGACATTTGAAAGATGTGCTGGCATCTCCAACTAATACGCTACTTTTCCTCTTTTGTCCAAAATCTTGAATGGCCCAATATATCGAGGTTCTAGCTTGCCTCTTATGTTAAACCTCTTATGACCCCTCATTGGTGACACCTTGAGGTATACGAAGTCTCCCACTTCAAAGGCTAGTTTCCTCCTCCTATTGTCCGCATAGCCTTTTTCTCTTGATTGGGCAGCCCTCAAGTTCTCGCGAATTACCTGAACTTGTTTTTCAGATTCTTGCAACACATCCGGACCAAATACTTGAGTTTCTCCTGTCTCATTCCAAAACAAGGGTGTCCTACACTTCCTCCCGTATAGTGCTTCATATGGTGACATCCTTAAACTTGCTTGGTAACTATTGTTGTATGAGAATTCTGCATATGGCAAGCTGTTGCCCCAACTTTTCCCATGCTTTAAATCACAGACTCTTAACATGTCCTCCAAAATCTGATTGGTCCTCTCAGTTTGTCCATCGGTTTGAGGGTGATACACTGAACTAAAATTCAACCTTGTTCCCAATGCTTCATGCAATTTTTGCCAGAATCTGGAGGTAAATTGAGAACCTCTATCCGAGACTATCTTCTTTGGTACTCCATGTCGACACACAATGTCCTCCATATATAGCTCTGCTAGCTTCGCGGTGGTATAGGTGGTCTTGACAGGAAAAAAATGAGCTGACTTGGTTAAGAGATCCACAATTACCCAAATTGAGTCATAATCGGACTGTGTACGCAGTAAACCAACTATGAAGTCCATTCCAATTTCTTCCCACTTCCATTCCGGGATCTTTAATGGATGCAATAATCTGGCTGGCCTTTGATGTTCCGTCTTGACTCGTTGGCACACATCACACAATGCTACATATTCAGCTATGACCTTTTTCATGCTAGCCCACCAATAACATGTCTTCAAGTCTTTGTACATCTTCGTACAACCGGGGTGAATTGAGTATGGTGAGTCATGTGTCTCTTTTAATATTGTGTCCCGAATATGCTCCACATTAGGCATGACAATTCTCTTACCAAGCCATAGAGTACCATGTTCATCCTCATCAAATCTGAATTCTCTCCCTTCTTGGGTCATTTCCTTGATTTCTCGGATTTCCTCATGCTTCGTTTGACCCTCTCAAATTTCTTGCTCCAAGGTCGGATTTAACTCCATCATTCCCATCTCATTCACAAATCCAAGGTTCAACCGTTCAAACTCCTTACATAGCTCGGATGGTAACTCTCGAACTGTGAGTTGATGACTTACTCCCTTCCTACTCAAAGCATCGGCCACTACATTGGCTTTTCCTGGATGATAATTGATTCCCAAATCATAAGCTTTTATGAGCTCCAGCCATCTTCGTTGCCTCAAATTCAGGTCCGTTTGTGTGAAAATATACTTCAAACTCTTATGATCTGTATAAATTTCACACCTATGTCCAAGGATATAGTGTCTCCAAATCTTCAATGCGTGTACCACGGCTGCAAGTTCTAAATCATGCGTCGGGTAATTCTGCTCATGTTTCTTCAATTGTCTCGATGCATATGCAACCACCTGACCTTCTTGCATGAGCACACATCCAAGTCCTTGTCTCGATGCGTTGCAATAAATATCAAAACTCTTGCTTACATCCGGCAAAACTAAAACCGGGGTTGTAGTTAACCTCTTCTTCAACTCCTCAAAACTTTCTTGACAAGCTCGAGTCCATTGGAAAGCTTTCCCCTTCATTAGCAACTCCGTCATTGGCTTGGCTATCTTGGAGAAGTCCTTGATGAATCTACGGTAATATCCAACCATTCCAAGAAAACTCCTTATTTCCTTGACATTTTGCGGGGGTTCCCATTTCAACACGTCTCTCACCTTTCCTGGGTAAACCGATACTCCTCCTCCCGAGATGATATGACCCAAAAACGATACTTCCCTTAACCAAAACTGACACTTGTTGAACTTAGCGTACAAATGTAAGCCTCAAATGTTCCTCATGTTCCTTCTTGTCCTTCAAGTAGATCATAATGTCATCAATGAACACCACGACAAACTTATCCAAGTACTCCATGAAGACCTTATTCATGAGGTACATAAAATATGAAGGTGCATTCGTCAATCCAAAGGACATCACGGTGTACTCATAGGATCCATACCGTGTCCAAAAAGTTGTCTTGGGTATGTCCGAGGGTCTAATCTTCATTTGAAAGTATCCCGACCTTAAATCAATCTTGGAGAAAACACAAGCACCCTTCATCTGATCAAACAAATCCTCTATACGGGGCAAGGTATACTTGTTCTTGATCGTCACTTTGTTGAGAGCTCGGTAATCTACACACATCCTTTGTGACCCATCCTTCTTGTCCACAAACAGCACGGGCGCTCCCCAAGGTGAAGAGCTGGGCCAAATGAAACCCTTCTCTAGTTGCTCTTGAATTTGCTTCTTGAGCTCCGCTAATTCCATAGGAGGCATCCTATACGGCCTCTTAGCTATAGGCGCAGTTCAAGGTATTAAATCGATAACAAACTCAATGTCTCGGTCGGGTGGCATACCTGGCAAAACATTTGGAAACACGTCCAAAAATTCACACACCACCGGAATCTCCTCAATTGCGGCACCATCCATATGATTTAGCTCCAATTGCTTTGGTTTGGTTTGAGATGCTTCAAATTCTACGTTGATCCCTTCCTCATTGGTCAACTTCACCGTATTCGTGGCACACTCAATAACTCCATTGTGTGTCCTCAACTAGTCCATACCAAGTATAATGTCTAGTCCTTGAGAATCCAAAACAATGAGGTTGGCGGAGAAGTCTACCTCCCTTATTCTAAGGCTTACTTTTGGACATACTATATTTGTCCTCATCTCTCCTCTAGGAGACTTAACCAATAGAGTAAACTTCATATGAGAGATAGGCAAACCATACTTGGCAACATACTTTGATGCAATGAATGAATGCGATGCTCCAGAATCAAATAACATAGTCGCCGGGTTGGAGTTTGTGAGAAACATACCAATGACCACGTAGAGACATGGTTCACGTTGCCACGAGCAAAATGCTGCTGTCCACAGTTCCCTTGCAGTTGTCCTCCATTGGGTCTTGGGTTTTTCCTCGGCGCATTGCTTCCTTGACCAAGGCCTCACTTAGGACATTGATGTGCAAATTGTCCAACTTCTCCACAAGTATAGCACTTTTTTACTCCACCGGGATTATTGGGGCGAGCTTGGTTCTGAAAATTTGCACCAGGGAAATTAGCACGAGGTGCATAAGGCATTGGAGGCCTAGGTGCTTGCATAACAGGGCGCTGCTGCACAAACTGAGTTGGGCGAGGTGCAAATCCAGGGCGCTGTGCAGGAGTAGAAGAGCTGTAATATGGCGCATTTGGTGGCGCAAAGCAAGGGCGCACATTACTTCCTTGTTGCTGTCCTTGATATGGCACCTTCCTCTTGTTGTCTTGTTCCATCCCACGGACCTTGTTCTCAACCACAATCGCTTTGTCCACAAGCTTCTGGACGTTAGCATAATCACAATTGAGCAATTGCACTTGAATCTCATTGTTAAGGCCCCTCATGAACAAATATTGCTTTCGGCTGTCCCGACTAACATCTTCAGGGGCATACCTCGAAAGTTGAGTGAATTTCTTGAGGTATTCACCCACACTTGATCTTCCTTGCCTCAAGTTCTCAAATTCTTGCCTCTTCAAGATCATAACTCCTTCCAGCACATAATGAGAACAAAAACTCTCTTTAAATTTGGCCCAAGTAATTCTCTCTTGGTTCTCATGAGCATTGCATAAAGAATCCCACCAATCTGCAGCTGCTCCAACTAGTTGATGTGAAGCAAATAGGGCCTTCTCCCGGTCGCTGCATTGAACAATAGCTAGCTTCTTATCCACGGACTTGAGCCAATCATCCGCATCCATAGGGTCAGCGGCTTGAGCAAAAGCTGGCGGCCTAGTCCTCATAAACTCTCTGAATGTGCATCTAGGATCCCTGTGGGTTTTGGATGATTGATGACGACAATTAAGTAACTAATGAGCTCAGTGATCTTAAGCACAGGTGTGTACTCAAGTGGAAACACAAACCCTCAAAAAGGAAAAGGATGAAAACGGCGGTGTCAACTCGAAAAGAAGAAACTAGGGTTTCTAGCGTGTCGAGTTTAGACAAGCCATATAAGTATGAGGATGTGTGTGTAAAGTGCATTTAGATCAAGTTGGGAGATCAAAGCGGTGTAGAGATCAAAACCTATTGAGAGAAGAGAGTTGGAGAAGTCTGGTAGGAGTGGCCGGACTAGTCCGTGTAGGTGGCCAGACCAGTCCGCTCCTGGCCGGCCAAGCCCGTTTTCAGCCAAACCAGAAGGGTCTGACTGAGTTCGGACTAGTCCATAGTGGGATGGACTAGTCCAGGTAGTCATGAAGTGGGTTTTCGGGACTAAGTCCCAAAACTATGGACTTGTCCATTTTAGTCCAGACCAAAAGGTCCTGACTGAGATCGCACTAGTCCGCTCCGGGTGCAGACTAGTCCGGATTGGTGAGAAAGTTGGTGCTTCAGCGACTAAGTCTGGGAGGCCAAACTAGTCCGCCCTGGGGGCCGGACTAGTCCGTGGTCTCCAGACTAGTCCGTTTTCACACGGAACAAAAGGTTCTGTGCGAGATCGGACTAGTCCAGTTTGGACCGGACTAGTCCATTTTGAAGTGACCATTTGAATTTGAAGTTTGGCGGGTAGCATGACGATTGCCACGTAGTGCCACAGTTGTCAGGGACGTCAGTGGTCCCAAAGGCCGGACTAGTCCGGGCCCTAGGCCAGACTAGTCCGCCCATCTGCTGAAGTCAGCAGTATGGGCTAGGAACCTCTATAAATAGAGGACCCCTGGGTTCATTTGAACAAACCCTTGAGAACTTTGAAACCCTAGCGCCGCCAAAGCAAACTTTGAGCCTCCAAAAGCCTCCTTCTTGCCTACCTTCCCTCTAAAACTAATTCTTGTGTGGATTAGGGTTTTGTGAGGTGAAGAAGAGGAAGAACACCGCTTTAGGCTCTTGGTTTGATCTCTTGCACTTGTTGAATCTTTGTGATCTGTGGCTTGAGTCATTCTTTGTGATTTGTAATTGTATTTGTGGTGGGAGCCTCAGATTGTGAGAAGCCCCAACGAATCTTGTATTCACCCTTGTGATAGTGGAGAACCAAGTTAGGCCCTTGTGGTAAACTTGGTGAGGTAAGGGTTGTTGAACCCGGTCCTTCGTTGACTCCTCAACAGGGACGTAGATTACTGTGTGGGATCGAACCTCGGGATAAAATCCTTGTGTCCCTTGGTTCTTCGCTTTCATTTATCGCACATTGCTTCTAGGGTTAGCTTTACCGTTTTTGTTCATCACTCTTGTTTCATTGTGACCCTTAGCTTCATACTTGCTATATAACTTGTTAAGGTTCACTAAATCATTCTAAAACTTTTAGCATCACAAAAATACAACTAAAACTTGTTAGAAACCCTTTTTAGGTTTTCCCTGCAGGTGGACCGGACTAGTCCGCCCCTGGACCAGACTAGTCCGCCCCCCTGAGTACTGATCTCATTTTATTAAGTCATTTCAGGTCAATTAGCCTATTCACCCCCCTCTAGGCAACTTTCAATTGGTATCAGAGCAAGGACTCTCCCAAAGAGTCTAACAACTCGGATAGAAGATGGCCGGAGTGGGGTATGATGAAGTCTCGACCAGTGAGATCCAAGCAACCCAAGAGGAGATGTTTGTCTACCAAGACAAACCGACAGATGATGAAGAGACACGCTAGCTCAAGGCGAAACTTCGAGAGAAGTTGAAGGTTCCAAAGGTTGACACTTTAACCTCTACAACGGGTGGCACGACCAACTACAACCAACAAGGCTACAGCTATGAACGCCTTGTCTCCAACAATGACTACCTTTCCATCCCATTGGGAAAGCCTCCCCAATTTGATGGAACTAACTATGGGATGTGGAAGCACAACATGAAGATCCATCTTGTGTCACTCAACCCTTATTTTTGGCAAATTGTGTTGACTGTGGTGCATATCTCGAAGAATGAAGAAGACATCACACCGGAGCAGGCCGTGCTCCTTCACCGCAATGCCCAAGCAGTCAGAGTGATCATCTCGTCTCTCTCAAGAGATGAGTTCAACTGAGTAGATGGACTTGAGGTGGCCAAAGATATTTGGGACACCCTCAAGACGGCTCGGAAGCCAAGATTGAGCTCATTGAAGGAGAGCTCGGGAGGTTTTCCATTATGGATGGTGAATCTCCCCAGGAGATGTACAACCACCTCAAGCTGCTCATCAACAAGAGTAGATCTTATGGCTTCACCAAGTGGATGGACCACGAGGTGGTGAAGAGGATGATTCGGACATTCATGCCTAGAAATGTCTCTCTTTGCTCCATGATACGAGAAAGCCCGGGGTTTGCTCAAATGACCCCGGAGGAGGTCCTAGGAAGGATCATCAACCACGAGATCATGGAGAAGGAGGCACTCTTCTACAATGACCTCCAAAGGTTCACCGTCTCGAAGATGAAGGATGTTGCACTCAAAGCAACATCCTCTTCAAAAGAGCAAAAAGAAGATGATGAGGAGAGTCTCGACACCGATTAGGAAGAGGCCCTATTCATCAACAAGTCCAAGAGGATGATGAGGAGAAGGAAAGGAGGATACAACCACAAGAGCAAGGGCAAGGAAAAGGCAAAGCCCAAAACAAAGAGATCTTTCTACAATTGTGGCGAGTACGGGCACTTCATTGTGGATTGCCCACATGAATAGGGCAAGAAGAAGAAGGAGGGCAAGCCTCAAGAGAAGAAATACTTTAGAAGAAGAGGCCCTCTAGTCACGCTCACTTGGGAAGGGAATGGTACTCTAACGATGAGTCCTCCTCCGAAGACGAGGATAAGGTGGCAACCATAGCCATTAGGAGGAGCTCCAAGGGAAGCAAGCTTTTCCCCAACCTCGACGACTACAAGCCAACTTGCCTCATGGTGAAAGAAGGAAGGAGAAAGGTTACTTCTCGCTCATCCTCCTCCATATCCTCTCATGATGAATTTGATAGTGCTAGTGAAAATGAACACATGTTTAAGGATATAAGTAAGAGCACTTTGCGTAGAATGAAATTGCTCTCGGATGAAAATTTTTGAGAAGGAGGAGCTCATACATAGGAAAGAGTACATGCTTATCCATGAAAAGGAGATATGTCAAGAGCAAATGAGCTCCTTGAGCTTGAGAGAGAGAAGAGCAAGGCATTAGAGCATGAACTTGCTCTAAGCAAGAAAACATGCTCAAGTCTTGAGGAGACAACCATTGAGCTCAAGGACGAACTTGGCAACTTGTCAAAAGTTAACAAGATCCTTGAAACTCAAGTTGAGTCCCTCAAGACTAATGTAGCCTCCTCCTCCAAAAGTTCACCCTCCTCAAAGGTTGCATCCGAAACAATCTCAACTTGTAAATGTTCAAACTTGATTCTTAAATTAAAGGATGAGCTTAAATTGACTCAAGGCAAACAAGCACCTAAGGGTGGCATCTTTGACAAAGAGAAGGTGGCGTATGCACAAAGTGCATACACCAACACAAGATCTCCCTATGTCAAAGATGGTCTTGGTTATACTAGAGGCGGAAAGCAAAATGCTAAAACCTCCAAGTATGGCAAAGACTTGATTGTCTTTGTCAAGGGAAGCACATCCCCAACTAAAATTGGGAAAAACATTTCAACTAACAATGATATGCCTAAAACTGAACCACGTCCTCTCTTTCATGATTTTGATGCATCGTATGTTCTAATGAGGAACAAGTATGGCAAAATCTTTGCTAAGTATGTCGGGCCACTCCGCAAGAGCCCCAAGCCTTGCGTGTGGGTTCCCAAGTGCATCACTACTAACGTCAAAGGACCCAACTCTATTTGGGTACCTAAAAGGAAGGCGTAATCTTGTTTTGTAGGCATACTCCTCCGGTGGATCCAAATGGGTGCTCGATAGTGGATGCACCAACCACATGATCGGAGAGAGAAAGATGTTCGTGGAGTATGAAGAAAACGATGATCCAAGTGAAGGGATCTTCTTTGGGGACAATAGCCAAGGAAAAATCCTTGGCCCCGGTAAAATTGCTATTTCTCCCCAACATACACTTTCTCACATTTTGTATGTTGATTCTTTAGACTATAACCTATTGTCCATATCACAACTATGTGACAAGGGTTATAATTGTGTTTTTACTAATGAGGGTGTGAGCATCCTTAGGAGAAGTGATGACTCAATCGTCTTTAAGGGTGTGCTCAAAGGAAAACTTTATCTTGTGGATTTTACCACAGATAAAGCCCAACTTGAATGGCGAAAACCAACATGGGATGGCTTTGGCATAGAAGGCTAGCCTATGTTGGGATGAGGAACTTGCAAAAGCTTCTTAACGGCGAGCACATCTATGGCTTGAAGAATGTTGTGTTTGAAAAAGATAGGCCATGTAGCGCTTGCCAAGCGGGGAAGCAAGTGGGAGCTCAACACCCATTCAAGAACATCATGACGACGACAAGACCTTTGGATCTGCTACACATGGACCTCTTCAACCCAATAGCCTACATTAGCATTGGCGGTAACAAATATGGCCTTGTCATTGTTGATGATTTTTCTCGTTTCACTTGGGTATTTTTCTTACATGATAAGGGTGAGACTCACAGTGTCCTCAAGAGGTTCTTGAGGAGAGCTCAAAATGAGTTCGCCTCAAGAATAAAGGCTATAAGAAGCAACAACAACACTGAGTTCAAGAAAACACAAGTGGAAGAGTTCTTGGATGAGGAGGGCATCAAGCATGAATTTTCAGCCCCCTACTCCCCTCAACAAAACGGGGTGGCGGAACGGAAGAATAGGACACTCATCGAGATGTCAAGGACGATGCTTGACGAGTACAAGACATCAGACCGGTTTTGGGTGGAGGCGGTTAACACCGCTTGCCACTCCGTCAACCGATTGTACCTTCACCGCCTCCTCAAGAAGACCCCCTACGAGCTTCTAGTTGGTAAGAAACCCAATGTCTCTTACTTTCGTGTTTTTGGGAGCAAATGCTATATTCTCAACAAGAAGCCTAGGACTTCGAAGTTCGCTTCAAAGTCTGATGAAGGTTTCTTGCTTGGTTATGATTCAAACACCCACGCCTACCGTGTCTTCAACAAATCCTCCGGGATTGTTGAAATAGCACGCGACGTGGTGTTTGATGAAACTAATGGCTCCCAAGTAGAGCAAGTTGATCAAAGTGTGTTAGATCAAGAAGACTCTCCACAAGAGGCTCTTAGAAGGATGGAACTTGGAGATATTCGCCCACAAGAACAACCTCAAAACTCAAGTAACCAACCACAAGATGATGGAAGTCATCCCCCACGTGATCAAGTTGAAGATGGACAAGTGGCATCTCAACATGATCAAGAAGACGAAAGTCAAGAGGGAAACATACGTCAAGGGGGAGACCAAGAAGAAGAAGAGGATGATGATGACTCAAGAGTGCAAACTCCACAACCTCGTGTGCATCAAAGTGTTCAACGGGATCACCGCGTTGACAATATTCTAGGAGACATTACAAAAGGGGTAACCACTCGTTCTCGTGTTACTAATTTTTGTAAACATTACTCCTTTGTCTCTTCTTTGGAGCCTCATAAGGTTGAAGACGCATTGAGAGACCCGGATTGGGTGGTGGCCATGCAATAGGAACTCAACAACTTTGAGAGGAACAAAGTTTGGGAGCTTGTCAAGCGTCCACAAGAAAATGTTGTGGGCACCAAGTGGGTGTTCTGCAACAAGAAAGATGAGCATGGCGTGGTGACAAGGAACAAAGCACGACTTGTGGCCAAGGGGTACTCACAAGTCGAAGGTTTGGATTTTGATGAAACTTTGCTCCCGTAGCTAGGCTAGAGTCAATTCATATATTACTTGCCTTTGCTACTCACCATGATTTTAAGCTTTACCAAATGGACATCAAGAGTGTGTTCCTAAAGGCCCAATCAAGGAGGAAGTCTATGTGGAGCAACCATCGGACTTTGAAGACCAAGACTTCCCAAACCATGTCTTCAAATTGCGTAAGGCTCTCTATGGCCTCAAACAAGCTCCTAGAGCTTGGTATGAGTGCCTTAGAGACTTTTTGATTCAAAATGGTTTTAAGATAGGAAAAGCTGACTATACTCTCTTTACAAAGCACTTTAATGATGATCTCTTTGTGTGCCAAATATATGTCGATGACATCATATTTGGTTCTACTAACAAAGTGTTTTGTGATGAGTTTTCTAAGATAATGACAGAGAGATTTGAGATGTCCATGATGGGGGAGTTGAAGTTCTTTTTAGGCTTCCAAGTCAAGCAACTCAAAGAAGGCACGTTCATAAGTCAAACAAAGTACACTCAAGACATATTAAAGAAGTTTGACATGGACAAGGCCAAACCCATCAAGACTCCAATGGCAACTAATGGACATCTAGACCTCAACTATGATGGTCCAAGTGTGGACCAAAAGGTATATCGTTACATGATTGGTTCTTTGTTATATCTTTGTGCATCTAGACCCGATATTATTCTTAGTGTGTGTATATGTGCACGTTTTCAAGCTGCACCTAAGGTGTGTCATTTGACCGCAGCTAAGAGAATTCTTAGATATTTAGTTCACACACCTAGCCTAGGACTTTGGTACCCCAAAGGATCCAAGTTTAACCTTATTGGCTACTTTGATGCGGATTATGCGGGGTGCAAAGTTGATATAAAGATCACATCCGGGACATGTCAATTCTTGGGTAGATCCTTAGTGTCTTGGTCCTCCAAGAAACAAAACTCCATTGCTCTTTCCACAGCCGAAGCAGAGTATGTCACAGCCGGAAGTTTTTGTGCACAACTTCTTTGGATGCGACAAACTCTAAGGGATTATGGTATAAACTTGCGCCACATTCCACTCCCATGCGACAATGAGAGCGCCATTAAAATAGCCCATAATCCAGTTGAGCATTCGAGGACAAAGCACATCGATATTAGGCATCACTTCTTGAGAGATCATTCCTGGAAAGGGGATATAGTGATTTCCCATGTGAGAACCGAGAACCAACTAGCCGATATTCACCAAGCCTCTAGATGAGAAGCGTTTTTGTGAGCTTAGGAGTGAGCTCAATATCTTAGATTCTCGAAATGTGGCTTGAAACATGCATATTTGAATGTTTTACATTACACCTTATTCAAAAGAACGCATGTGTTTGAGAAATTCATCTCTATCTCAATTTTCTCCAAAATATTTGAAAAACTATTGACTTTGTGAGTTATGGTCATAGTTTGATTGTTGATTGCTTACTGACCATATTCATAAAGTTTGTTGTGGCAATATGTCCAAAAGGATCATCAATAGTGGCTAAAACTCAAATATATATGTTTTCAACGTTTTAGGACCGGACTAGTCCGCCCTATGGCCGGACAAGTTCGGATCCGGACTAATCCGGGTCTGGTCCGCTGACCGGACTAGTCCGACCCCTACACCGGACTAGTCCGCCCCTTGGGGACTTAAACTCACAGGTGGCGGCCGACCCCTCCTCTTCCTCCCATTTGCTTTTCTCTCTCCAACGCGCGCAACTCCACACCCATTAGGAGATTTTCACTTTTTCCACCAAAAATCGTTTCCATTCCGTGCATTGGAAGCCCTGGAGGTGTGGGAGACTTTTCCCAATCGCTCCCGACGCGATCCATCCTCGATCTCGTCGATTTGTCAAAATTCGAAGAGGTAACCCTCCTTTTTTTTCAAAAACCTACCTCATTCTATATTCATAGGTTTTTTGATAGGTCCCTCTTCATTAAAGTTGTTCCTAGTATCCTTGTGATCATAGCCTAGGAGTATTGCGACTTGATTCAACGATTTCTCAAAAAACCATTAGGGTTAGGGTTTATCCTGTGCAACGTGGACTAGTCCGGTCCCAGGCGGACTAGTCCGCCCCTGGGGCGGACAAGTCCGTTGTACACAGGACAAAACCCTAACTTTGGTTGTTCTCGTGATTTCTTTCGCACTATTACACCTTCTTGACCTTCTATCTTATGCCTCCCTCCTATTTCAGTAGCAATGGCATCTCCTCGCCGATCTGCTTCTCCCCCCACGGACCCCGAGTGGGAGGCTGAGCAGCTTCGCCTAGGTGAGGAACGGGCAAGGGCAGAAGTTGAGGCTGCTAAGAAGCACCTCGAGCAGCGAGAGAAAGCAAAGGCAGCCAAGCAACTGCAAGCCCTCGGAGCATCTAAGGCCGCAGCTACGGCCTACAATGAAGATGAAGCAATGGCTCGTGCCATTGAGGAGTCCCGCAAGGAACTCCGCAAGAAGAAGCGAGAGGAGCGCGAGGCTCACAACTCTCAGGATGCCGTAGCACAAGTCTCCAAAAGGAAGAGACTTGTGACCATGGGAGAGAAAGAAAGTGGCAAGGAGGAAGCCCAAGAAGAAGTTGCCGAACGCAGGATCGAGAGAGATCTGAAGAAGGACAAGGCCCCGGCTCCTGTCGAGCCTAAGAAAAAGAAGCCCTCCGTGAAGGTTCCGGCTAAGAAGGCCAAGAGCGTGGTCATAAAGGAGAAGGGGCAGGCCAAACCCATTGGTCCCTTGGAAGTTCACACTCCAGAAAGGAACCCTAATCGGCAGCGTGAGTTGGCTGCAAACGTGTTCCATGGGAAAGGAGCAGACAAGGCAAGGAAATTGCACACTGAAAGAGTCTACAAGTATGAAAGGAGCACCGCCGACCCAAGGTTTTTGTGTGACTTTCATTGTGACTACTGCCGTCTGGTCTACCAGATGATGAAGAAGTCGATGATTAAAGCTCAATGGATTGACTGGAACTATATGGCCCAGAAGAAGCACTCAACTTTTGATGCGGTCATTGAGGCTGCTGAGCGTTATGAGATCAAGAACATAATGGGATTCAAGTACAACTAGAATGTTGAGGTCATCCTGCAGTTCTACTCTACCATCTACTTCACCACTCAAGGTGATAGACGGATCATTTGGATGACTCATGGGGAGCAATACTCAGTCGACTTTGAGGAGTTTGCCAAGATTCTCGGACTTGAGGCCCATTTGGATCATGAGATCATTATTTCTAACCTCAAGGCCGTAGACAGAGATGAGTTGGCCTACATGTACCCCAATCATGTTCAATATGATGCTGGGCTTGCTTGCAACATCAAGCCCTTCTATAACATCCTGAATCGGATTCTGAGGAGGACCATAGCACCCAAGGATGGTGATGCAAGGGTGATCCAAGGAAGCTTAAGGCACCTGCTCCTCCTTATTGATGGTGATGAGAAGTTCAATCTCGTCGACTACATCTTCGACGACATGTTCAACATCTCGCATACCCCTAATCGTGCTTGTGGGTATGCGCCCTACATCATGTGTCTCATCGAGAAGGTGTCGAGCTTGACCTTTGTCAAGGATGTGACTCATCGCCCGCTTTATCCTCAGACGCCTCCTTCCGTGCCGCCTCCTCCGCGCCGGAAGAATGCATAGCCTCCCTCTCGCTCTGCGATGCCAGCACCTCACCCCGTGGCACCTCCTTCTTCGCCTCTGCCTCAGTCGATGAGCGCTTTCTTCAAGTGCTTCAAGGCTATCTTCACCTCCTGCCGGAAGCAAGAAATCTGGAATCAACGGGCACACAAGCACCAAGAGAAGTACCTCAAGGCAGTGTGTGACAAGCTTGAGATCCTAATGTCTTCTCCGGAGGAGAGCGATGGAGAGATCACACCGTTCCCCGACTTCACCGCCGACGAGCTCGCCCAGCTCCAAGAGGACGGGAGCTCTTCCCGGGCGGCTCCCTCGGCACGGGTCTCCGACGACAACAACGACCAGAACTTCAAGGACCTGGAGGCCACAGAGAGCGACAACAATAATGAGGCGGCCGATACTGAGGAGGATGATGACTATTTGAAGGCCTTGTTGTTCCCCTCTTCTTTTCCTTTTTGGTGTCTTGATGCCAAAGGGGGAGATTTAGACGGGGAGAGTTAAATAAGAGTTAGACGGGGAGAGTTAGATGTGGTTAGAGGGGGTTGTAGCACCCTCTTTTGGATCCTTGGACATGTTGCACTTCTTATTGTAATATTTATGTCATTCGAATGTTTAAATTTGTGCAAGACTATGTTTTGAATGCTTAATATCAATATGATGCTTTGAATGTCTATCTTTTAATCATATTCATATTTAATATGTCTTGTCACAAATGTTGAGCACAACACGTAGGCACCCCACCATAACATGTGTATGTATGAAGGACTTCCTCAATCTTCTTTTTATGATGCATTCATTGAGGGGGAGTCACTCATACACTCCCACATTATGAAAACCAAAATTTATAGTCTTATATGTGAAGACTTAATGTGTTGTCATCAATCACCAAAAAGGGGGAGATTGAAAGTGCATCTAGGATCCCCGTGGGTTTTGGATGATTTATGACGACAATTATGTAACTAATGAGCTCAGTGATCTTAAGCACAGGTGTGTACTCAAGTGGAAACACAAACCCTCAAAAAGGAAAAGGATGAAAACGGTGGTGTCAACTCGAAAAGAGGAAACTAGGGTTTCTAGCGTGCCGAGTTTAGACAAGCCATATAAGTATGAGGATGTGTGTGTAAAGTGCATTGAGATCAAGTTGGGAGCTCAAAGTGGTGTAGATATCAAAACCTATTGAGAGAAGAGAGTTGGAGAAGTCTGGCAGGAGTGGCCGGACTAGTTAGTGCAGGTGGCCCGACTAGTCTGCTCCTGGCCGGCCAAGTCTGTTTTCAGCCGGACCAGAAGGGTCTGACTGAGTTCGGACTAGTCCGTAGTGGGACAGACTAGTCCTGGTAGTCATGAAGTGGGTTTTCGGGACTATGTCCCAAAACCACGTACTTGTACGTTTTAGTCTGGACCAAAAGGTCCTGACTGAGATCGGACTAGTCCGCTCCGGGTGCGGACTAGTCCAGATTGGTGAGAAAGTTGGTGCTTCAGCGACTAAGTCTGGGAGGCCAGACTAGTCTGCCCTGAGGGCCGAACTAGTTTGTGGTCTCCAGACTAGTCCATTTTCACACAAAACAAAAGGTTATGTGTGAGATCGGACTAGTCCGGTTTGGACCGGACTAGTCCGTTTTGAAGTGACCATTTGAATTTGAAGTTTGGCAGGTAGCATGACGATTGCCGCGCAGTGCGACAGTTTTCAGGGACGTTAGTTGTCCCAAAGGCCAGACTAGTCTGGGCCCTAGGCCGGACTAGTCCGCCCATCTGCTGAAGTCAGCAGTATGGGCTAGGAACCTCTATAAATAGAGGACCCCTGGGTTCATTTGAACCAACCCTTGAGAACTTTGAAACCCTAGCGCTGCCACAGCGAACTTTGAGCCTCCAAAAGCCTCCTTCTTGCCTACCTTTCCTCTAAAACTAATTCTTGTGTGGATTAGGGTTTGGTGAGGTGAAGAAGAGGAAGAACACCACTCTTGGCTCTCGGTTTGATCTCTTGCACTTGTTGAATCTTTGTGATCTGTGGCTTGAGTCATTCTTTGTGATTTGTAATTGTATTTGTGGTGGGAGCCTCAGATTGTGAGAAGCCCCAACGAATCTTGTATTCACCCTTGTGATAGTGGAGAACCAAGTTAGGCCCTTGTGGTAAACTTGGTGAGGTAAGGGTTGTTGAACCCAGTTCTTCGTGGACTCCTCAACGGGGACGTAGATTCCTCTGTGGGATCAAACCTCGGGATAAAATCCTTGTGTCCCATGTGTTCTTCGCTTTCATTTATCGCACATTGCTTCTAGGGTTAGCTTTACCGTTTTTGTTCATCACTCTTGTTTCATTGTGACCCTTAGCTTCATACCTGCTATATAACTTGTTAAGGTTCACTAAATCATTATAACACTTTTCGGATCACAAAAATACAACTAAAACTTGTTAGAAACCCTTTTTAGGTTTTCCCTGCAAGTGGACTGGACTAGTCCGCCCCCTGAGTACTAATCTCGTTTTATTAAGTCATTTCAGGTCGATTAACCTATTCACCCCCCTCTAGGCAACTTTCACTCTCCCAACCGGTAATGAGGAGGTGGGGGTGGTGGTGGAGGCATGTGGGGATGATTGTTGTTGTTGCCAGCTTGCAGCTGTCCCATAGTTTGTATCATGGTCTGCATGAGCTGGTTCTGCATAACCAATAGCTGCTCAATGTTGATACCTCCATGAGCAGGTCCTTGTCAATTGTTGTATTGAGGTGCTCCATTGTTCTCCTCCTCATAATTGCCATCCCTCTGGTTACGAGTCCTCACCATCCGAAGTAAAGCAAGAGATAAGAGTTTAGAAACGTCCCCAACTATATGCATCAAGGGATATGAAACTAAGCAACCAACTACACTAGCCTACGTGGACATGACAATGCTAAAGCATCCCAAAATTCTCTATTAAGCACACAAGCAACCAATATATAGCAACACCACACCAAACAAAAACACATCGGTTCCTGAGTGCTCCAATGTGCTTTAAAGTGTCTATTCTATTTAGGTTGCGTCCTACGGTCAAGCTGTGGTTCTGATACCAATTTGTGACACCCGGTTCGGAAAATGAATCAAGTGCAGTATATGTGTGCACAGGATGTTCAACACACATACACAAGTGATTCACAAATTATAAACAGATAATTACCATAGCTCAAGTTATTAAATAAGTACTTTTATTACACAATTCATAATATTCTCGAATACAAGCTCTAATGAATATTAATGACAAGTTCAACTAATGCAGCGAAATTAAACTAATTAAGCAACTATGCAACTAAGCTTTGGGGACATATATGCACAACTCCAATCAACACCACATGCAAGCTGATGGCAGACACGGCCTAGAACTCCGCATTATCATCGTTAAACTCCCAATCCTGGCATGCAACTGTTGGTGGGAGAATTGCAAGAGTGAGTACATGTCGTACTCAGCAAGTGTGGAAAGTATGACATGTAGATAATTCAAACGACGAATATAATAATGGTTAGGTGCTAAAAAGTACATCAAAACATTTGAAAAGCAATATATATTATACGTATGTGAAATAATCCCATCATAAACCATGTAATATCATAGTACAAGTCCATATTCCATATCCATCAGCCATTATACCATATTTCACCATTACCATTAATCATATCCAATACCAGAATTTAATCCATAACCATCCATAACCATCACCAAACCATAACCATCACGAAACCATAACCATCCCAAATTCCAATTTCCCTCTAATCATGTAGGTCATCCAGGCGCTCATAACCGGGAGCACGACTATCATGATAGTTTTATTAGACACTCTGCAGAGGTTGTACCACTTTACCCACGTGTTTGTGATTCCATCACCCGTCGGCGACTAATGAACCTCCCTTATGCCAATTACACTTCCTTTGGTGTATGGCCAAGAGATCACAAAATAGCCTTTACAAAGGGATTAGTAGCCTATTTAGACCCCATTTAGGTTTCACCGGTGGCGATGCCTCCAACTGAGCACATCTTCGACCAAGGGCCCCTCTTGAGCCATTTGGATCCCAGGATAGTCCCACCAATCATCAACAAACAATATTCGACTACCCCTTCCCCGAGCATCCTTAGGCCCCCTTTGGTAGAGCTTCACGGAGCTGATTCTCAAGGAGAATCAGGGAAGCTGTACCAAACACTATTTTTCAGAAGAAGTGATTCTTGTCTGATTCTGAGAAGTGATTTTATGAAATGAACTAAGGGGCTGGTAGCTGAAAAAGTAGCTTCTCCTGATTCTGTGAAACAATGCTCTATCCTGATTCTAAGAGTTTATTTTAGGGAATCATAGAGAATCACTTTCAGTCATAGAATCACTTCATTAGAGAATCAGAAGTGAATCCAGAGAATCAACTCTGTGAAGTTGTACCAAAGGGGGTCTTAATGGTCCAAATAGCACTGGCAAAGCCCTAATTAATCAGCTACGCCGCACCCATACTTGGCCTCGTGGTGGCACTGTAGTCCTAGCTTATTCTCGCATGAACCGATCCTTAGATCTAAAGCAAGAAAACCACCATAACATCCAACCCATCCACATATCAGGCTTGCTTTGATCACCCATTACCACATCATTTTAACCAGTTCATGTTAACCATCATCTCATTAATGCATAATTAGATTAAGTGGTATAGTTGTTCTCCCATCCCAATTAATTAAGCGAAGCAAAAAGGTAAAAAGCCTATCCCGACTCTTTACCATGAATTCCAGGTGACAATGGTGGTTAAACAAATCTAGTGAACTTTTTACCATAGGGTTTCCCATCAAGTTGACTCAAGCATGCAGTTTTGGAAACAAAACATTTATTTTAAAACAGGATCAATATGCTTCAAGGACACTTGCCTTGCTCTTGAGATTGGTTCGGGTCAAATCCTATAAAAACTCTTGGTGCTGGAGACCCTCCGCAGCACTCTCTAGTGCAAAACCGTCTAATCCGCACAATAAACATACAAAACAAGAATACAATCAATAGAGTGCACAAATATTGCTCAATATGACATGACATGCATGATTAATGCAAATACAAGGTGGAACTTGTTAATGAGTTGCTTTTAATGATCACTAACTAGTTCTAATAGATCTTAACAAGTTTATACAGGTTTGGATTTGGTTAGATCAAATTCTAGAATTAATTGAAAAGAAATTAACCAGGAAAATCGGACTAGTCCGCTAGGGACCAGACAAGTCCGCACTGCACAAGATCATCAGATTAGGGTTTTCTAGATCGACGTGAATTTGGAGATTTGGGGTGGAATTCACGAAAGGAAAATGTAGTAGAAGGTATACCAGGTGTTTAGAACTCCAATGAACCAAAGATATTGGAGGCAAAACTTGGATCTTGATGATCTAGGGTTGATGAAGAACTTGAAGATGATTTGGTGATGAAGAGCTCGAAGTTGGAGGAGATCTTGATCCTCTTTCATTTCCTCCTCTTCTTCTTCTTGCTTGGGATCTCCTTCACCCTCCTTAGTGGCGGCTAATCACGAGCTAGGGTTTGGGCATGGAGGAAAAGTGGCGAATAGATGTCAAGCCAAGGGGTGGGGTTGTTTCTATAGAGGTGGAGGCTAGGGTTAGATGGATTTCGAGTTTGGGGGTGAGTAGAGGTCGGTTTAGAGTCCCACATGGGCTCTAAAAGAGTTAGGCATGACATCCCTAGGCCCACTTAACGTAAAACCTAAGAAACAAGTCGTGAAACAAAAGATAACCTCGGAGTCCCGATTTATCAGACAAGTTCGAAAAGGGCCGGACTAGTCCAAAGTTATCCAGAGAGAAATCGGACAAGTCTGAATTGGACATCAAACAAGTCCGAACTTATCCAGAGGGGAAAAATGGAAAACTCTGGCCAAAAATCGGACAAGTCCGACTCTAGTCAGAGAGGAAAACATACAAGTCCGCTGGAGTACCAGACTAGTCCGGACAAGTCTGCTGGAGTATCGGACTAGTCCGGACAAGTCTAGGGACTTAGCAAATTTTCAAGGTTTCTTGGAACACCGGACTAGTCCACACAAGACCGGACAAGTCTAAAAGTGTCCAGAGGCAAAAACAGACTAGTGTGTAGAAAAACGGACAAGTCTGATCAAGGTTAGAGAGAAATCGGACTAGTCCACACCAAAATCGGACTAGTCCACACTTCCCAGAATTCTTAAGTGCGGTTTTGTTTCCAATTCATTTTAAACTTATTCCTTTTTATGTTGATTAAGGCTAGACATATATTAGGATCTATGCAGTGCATGATGCATGAAAATGAGGGTGTTACATTAACCATCTTTTATGACTTTGATGCATGCTATGTACTACTGAAAAAAAAATTGGTTATACTTATGCTAAATATGTTGGACCACACCGCAAGAGCCCAAAGCCTTGTGTGTGGGTGCCTAAATGCCTTGTCACTAACCTCAAAGGACCCAACCAAGCTTGAGTACCTAAAACCAAAGCCTAAACTTGTCTTGTAGGCTTATTCCTCCATCGGTTCAAAATGGGTGCTAGATAGTGGTTGCACCAATCACATGACCGGAGCGAGAAGAATGTTTGTGGAGTATGAAGAAAATGAAGACTCAAGTCAAGGTATTTACTTTGGCAACAATAGTCAAGGTAAGGTACTAGGTATGGATAAAATCTATATTTCTCTACAACATACAATTTCACAAGTCATGCATGTTGAGTCTTTAGATTATAATCTCTTATCCATTTCTCAACTATGCGAAAAGGCGTATAATTGCTTGTTTTCTAATGAGGGCGTGGTTGTCACTAGAAGAGTTGATAACTCGATTGCCTTCAAGGGTGTGCTCAAGGGAAAGCTTTATCTCGTGGACTTCACCGCGGATAAAACTCAACTTGACACATGCTTGATTGCAAAGACCAACATGGGATGGTTGTGATACCGTAGGCTAGCCCATGTTGGTATGAGGAATCTTCACAAACTTCTAAAAGGCAATCACGTCCGAGGTCTTAAGAATGTTGTTTTTGAGAAAGATAGTCCTTGTAGCATGTGCCAAGCTGGGAAACAAGTCGGAGCAGCTCATCCCGCCAAGAATGTGATGACGACAACAAGACTGCTGGAGATGTCGCATATGGACCTTTTCGGTCCCATTGCTTACATAAGCATTAGCGGTAACAAATATGGTTTAGTTATTGTTGATGACTTTTCCCGCTTCAGTTGGGTGTTTTTCTTGCATGACAAAGGTGAAACACAAGGTGTCCTCAAGAGTTTCTTGAGGAGAGCTCAAAATGAGTTCTCTTTGAGAATCAAGAAAATAAGAAAAAGCGACAATGGCACCGAATTCAAGAACACTCAAGTTGAAGAGTACTTGGACGAGGAGGGCATCAAGCATGAGTTTTTGGCACCCTACTCACCCGAACAAAATTGGGTGGCCAAAAGGAAGAACAAAACTCTAATAGAGATGTCAAGGACCATGCTTGATGAGTACAAGACTTCTGAGAGGTTATGGACGGAAGCGGTCAACACCGCTTGCCATGCCACAAACCGTCTCTACCTCCATCGCCCATTGAAGAAGACTCCATATGAACTTCTAAAGGGTAACAAACCGAATATCTCCTACATTAAAGTCTTTGATAGTAAATGTTATATTCTCAACAAGAAGCCCAAAATTTCGAAGTTTGCTTTGAAATCCGATGAAGGTTTCTTGCTTGGTTATCACTCAAACACCTAAGCCTATCGTTTTTTCAACAAAATCTCTGGTTGTGTTAAAACCGCACGTGACGTGGTGTTTGATGAGACTAATGGCTCCCAAGTGGAGCAAGTTGATGAATGTGTGCTAGATGAAGAAGAGGCACCATGTGTTGCGTTGAGAAGGATGGCGCTTGGTGATGTAAGACCTTAAGAGCAACAAGGCCCAGGTGACCCAACTCCATCACAAGAGGTGCCCCAAGCACAAGATCAAGCCCAAGATCTCCAAGATCAACAACTTGATCAAGATCACCAATATCAAGGAATGGAAGATCAATATGGTGGCAATGGTAAAGGGGGAGACTATGAAGATGAGGGAGATGAAGAAGTTGACTCAAGACCAAGTGTACCACACCCAAGAGTTCATCAATGTGTTCAAAGGGATCATCCCATTGACAACATACTTGGAGACATCTCCAAGGGGGTAAGGACTCGCTCTCGTATGGCTAATTTTTGTGCTCACTATTCTTTTGTGTCTTCTTTGGATCCATTTAAGGTTGAAGATGCTCTACAAGATCCAGATTGGGTGATAGCCATGCAAGAGGAGCTCAACAACTTCAAGAGGAACAAAGTATGGGAGCTCGTGAGAAGACCTAATGCAAATGTGGTAGGCACCAAGTGGGTCTTCTTAAACAAGCAAGATGAGCATGGTGTGGTAACAAGAAACATAGCTAGACTCGTAGCCAAAGGATACTCTCAAGTCGAAGGTTTGGATTTTCATAAAAAATTTGCTCCCGTAGCTAGGCTTGAATCTATTTGTATATTATTGGCCAATGCTACTGACAACGATTTCAAGTTGTATCAAATGGACGTGAAAAGCACCTTCCTCAATGGACCGATCAATGAGGAGGTGTATGGAGCAACCGCCCGGCTTCAAGGACGATAAGTATCCTAACCATGTCTTTAAGCTTCATAAAGCTCTCTACGGCCTCAAACAAGCTCCTAGAGCTTGGTATGAGTGCCTTAGGGACTTTCTCATTGACAATGGTTTTAAGATAGGAAAGGTCGATTATACACTCTTTATTAAGAACATGGATGATGAATTATTTGTATGCCAAATTTATGTTGATGACATAATATTTGGTTCTACTAATCAATCTTTTTGTGAAGAGTTTAGCAAAATCATGATGGAGAGATTCGAGATGTCGATGATGGGAGAGTTGACGTTCTTTTTAGGGTTCCAACTAAAACAACTCAAGGAAGGCACCTTCATATGTCAAACCAAGTATACTCAAGACATCCTCAAGAAGTTTGACATGGAGAAGGCCAAACCCATCAAGACGCCAATGGTGACGAATGGACATCTCGATCTCAACCAAGACAACCCTAGCGTCGATCAAAAGGTATACCGTTCTATGATTGGATCACTCCTTTACCTTTGTGCATCTAGGCCCGATATTATGTTAAGTGTATGCATGTGTGCAAGGTTTCAAGCCGCTCCTAAGGAGTGTCACCTAACTACTGTAAAGAGAATCTTGCGATATTTAGTTCATACACCTAACCTAGGGTTGTGGTATCCCAAAGAGTCCAAGTTTAATCTCATCGGATACTCCGATGCGGATTATGTCGGATGCAAAGTGGATAGGAAAAGAACCTCCGAGACTTGCCAATTCTTGGGTAGGTCTCTAGTGTCATGGTCATCCAAGAAACAAAATTCCATTGCCCTATCCACAACTGAAGCAAAGTATGTCGCAGCCGGAAGTTATTGTGCACAACTTATTTCAATACGACAAACTCTAAGGGATTATGGTCTCATTATGAACCATATTCCACTCATATGCGACAATGAGAGTGCCATCAAAATTGCCCATAACCCCATTGAACAGTCTAGAACCAAACACATTGACATCTGGCACCATTTCTTAAGAGACCATTCAATAAAGGGGGATATTGTCATTTCACATGTGGGAACGGAAAAACAACTAGCCGATATCTTCACCAAGCCACTAGATGAAAAACGCTTTTGCGAACTTAGGAATGAACTAAATATCCTTAATTCTCAAAATGTGGCTTGAAATGTTGCATATTTGATTGTTAGTTTTCTCTTCAAAATTATGCATGCTTTCGAAAACTTACCTTCCTTAATTTTCTATGAAATTACTTTCAATTATTATCTCCATGAATCATGGTCATTGTATGAATGTTTGTGTGCTTTACTGGCCATATTTATTGAGAATATTTGTGAAAACTTAGTCCAAATGGATCATTCCTTGCAAATATCTCAGTATATAGGAGAATTTGCTATTTAGGACCGGACTAGTCCGCCCATGGGGCCGACAAGTCCGACATCCTGGACATGTCTGGACAGGTACAGACTAGTCCACAACGGACTAGTCCAGCCTGTCACCAGACTTGTGTGGACTTCTAGCTTAGTCTGGACCCGGTCCGGCGCCCGGACTTGTCCGGTACCTCCAACGGACTAGTCCGGACCTCTGGGGACTTAACCCTCAGCGTCAGGCCTGACCCTTCCACTCTCTCTCCTAGGTTCAAACGTGTGCCTCTCTCCCAAAAACTACCACCATTGGCGATTTCTGGTTCCAACCCTTAAAATATTTGAGGAATCCGCGTGGAAGCTTCTTTGGAGTGTCGGGAAGGTGAATCCCAGACTACTCCACCCTTCCATCTGAAGATTTGTCCGTTTTTCTCATCTCAAGGTGTGTTCTTGACCTAACTCAAACTTTCTCGATTCCGTTGACTCTAGGTTGTTTCTCTTGCAACTTAGGGTCTCCTTTGCATAAATATCACCTTGTGACTCTTTACTTGCAATATTGCGCCTTGGCATTGAGTTTTGTAGAAAAATCGCATAGTTAGGGTTGAACACTGGGTGGTCCGGACTAGTCCGAACACAGGGCGGATAAGTCCGTTCTTGACCGGACTAGTCCTGGCAAGGACCGGACAAGTCCGGCCTAACCCAGGGTTAACTCCTAACTTAGTAAATTTTCTACTCCTCTACTGCCATATTTTGCTTGATATCACCTCATATCCATCTTTTATATGTGTTTCAGCATGTCTCGGTGCAACAACTCTTCTCTTTCCGATCCAGAAAGGGAGGTGGCTCGTCGAGAGTGCTATTGTCGAAGGGATGAGGAGGAAGCTGCTATTGCAGCGGAGCTTGAGCGCATGCGTGAATCTCGTCTCAAGAAGAAATTTGATCAAGAGGTAGCCCAAGCTCAAGTGGCTGAAGAACAAGCAAGCCGTAGGAAAAGGATTGTTACCATGGGTGAGAAGCAAAAGGACCAAGTGGCCGATAAGGGCAAAGGACCCATGGGAGAGAGCATTAAAACAAAGGGCAAGGGAAAGGAGACTACAAACAAAATACCACTTAGAAAGGCTACTCCTAGGAAGAAAGCCCTTGCAGGGAGAGGCTTGGTCATTCGTGACCAACCCGCGGAGCCTCATGGTCCTCCACAAGGCCCCACTGGTCCCCTGGTCATGACTCCTCCTGTGCAGGATCCCAACCGGCAACCAGAGCTAGGAATCAACATTTTCAAAGGGCAAGGATCTGAGAAAGTAAAAAGGCTAAGGTTGAAGGATCCCTACAAGTATGAGAAGGCTACAACGGATCCTCGCTTTTGGTGTGATTTCCATTGCGATTATATATCATCTAGTCTACCTATCCAAGAAGAATCCAGCGACAGATACTAAATGGGTCGATTGGGCCTACATGAAAAAGAAGAATCATCAAGCTTTTAGTGCAGTAATCCAGGCTGTTGAGCACCATGGACTTAGAGAGTTACTTGAATTTAGGTACAATTGGAACACGAAGGTGATGGCTCAATTCTACACCACATGCTACTTCTCCACCTTTGGAGATAGAAAAATCACCTGGTTGACCAACAAGGTTCAATACTCCGTGTTGTATGATGAGTTTGCTAGGATACTTGGACTTGAGGAGTTCCTAAACCATGAGTTGATTATTCACAATCTCAAGGCTCTAGATTTGGGGGAGATGGAATTCATGTACGAGGTTGGCTTCTACAATCCCCCAACAACCAAGATTCTTCGTCCCTTCTTTAGTGCGCTCAATTGGATATTGAGAAAAACCCTAGCACCTAAGGATGGGGATGCAAGCATGATCCAAGGAAATCTGAGGCACTTGATGGAGTTGATAGTTGAAGATAAGAAGTTTAATGTCTTTGACTACATGTACAATGACATCTTCAACATATCCTGCACTCCAAACCTCTCATGTGGATATGCTCCTCTCATCATGTGCTTGATTGAGAAGGTCTCAGGCTTGCAGTTTGTGAAGGATGTCAAGCATTGAGCTCTCCACCCTCAGATTCCTCCTTCTGCGCCAATGACTGGCAGAGCCTCGAGGAGAGGTACCTATTTTGTGCCTTCTTATCCTCCTCCGGCTCCCATCACCTCCTCCCCCTCTGGCGACCTTGCGAGTGCTACATTGAAGTTTCTTAAGTCAATCTTCACCTCATGTCCGAAAGCGGAAGTGAAGGCTCACAAAACCGCAAAGAAGCACGACAAGTACCTTTGCAAGCTTTGCGAAAAGGCGGACATTCCTATGTCCCCAGAGGCCTCTAAGGATGAATACATCACTCCTTTTTCGGATCTCTTAGAGGCGGAAGTTGCACTCTTTGGTGGTGGAGGTGGTTCCTCTAGCGCTGCTCCTATCGTTGAGGAGGTCGGTGATGAAGATGATGAGGATGAAGACGACAGTCAAAGTGATGATGAGGAGACGTAGAGCGACCAAAACTGTGGAGAGGCGAGCGAGAGATTGAGGGGGAGTATTATAGATCCATGGACACTATGTAATTTAAAAAATTTGGGTTGTAATGTTAACTTTTGCTACTCGTTCTCATTTTGGTTTGTAATGACATTATCACTGTGCTATATCACTCTATGTTATGTGAATCTTATTGCCTATTTTGTCATGTTGATTCTATTGAAGATCATTCTAGTCAAATATGTTTGATGATGCTAAATTAAAATTTGATATGCATACTTCACTCCACCTTTCACATCTCAACACTTGCATCAAACGTAGGCACCCCCCATAACACACAATTGTATAAGTCTTCCATAGACTTCAATCTTGTGAATTAAACTTATTGCAAATCTTTCATGCACACATTTAGGGGGAGCTCATTATACCTGTGTGTGTTATGAAAACCAACTCAATTATAGCTGTTATCAAAAACATCAATGTGTTGTCATCAGATCACCAAAAAGGGGGAGATTGAAAGTGCATCTTGGCTAATCCCCGTGGGTTTTGATGATTAATGACAACACTTAAGAGACTAATGAGCTTTGCAAGTGTAAACACAGGTGATTGAAAGTTGGATGGCGTTGAATGCACTCAAAAAGGAAAAAGAGAAGAAAACGGCAAAGAACTCAAAGGATAAAATTTAGGCTTTTAAACTCTTTGTGTTGATTTCAACTACTTAGCTTGAGTGTGTTCAATGAGTAAAGTGTTGAGAATCTCCTAAGAGCTCATAGTCAAAGCTAGACTAGATTGATAGATAAGTTGAAGCAGCCCTAAGGACAGGGCCGTACTTGTCCGAGCAGGAATGTTGGATTAGTCCGTCCACATGAGACTGATCCGATGTTAGGCGGACCAAAGTATTCTGTGTGAGTTCGGACTTGTCCATTTGGGGAGGGACTAGTCCATGGCGAGTGTGTCTGTGTTCTTCTGGGACTAAGTCTTGAAGGACCGGACTAGTCTGTCCTGGGGGTCCGGACTCATCCGCTCGAACAGATCAGTCCGTTTCAGTCCAGAAAAGTAGTTCCTAACTGGGATCGAACTAGTTTGTTCCTTGACAGACTAGTCTGGAGTGGACTTGGAGGGAGCTGCTAGGACTAAGTCCTGGATGGCCAGAGTTGTCCGCCCTTGGGGGCCGATCTAGTCTGGTGCGCCAGACTGGTCCGTTCTCAACCAGAACAAATAGTTCTGTGTGAGATCGGACTAGTCCATTGTTGGACGCACTAGTCCATGGTTTGGTGACCGTTTGAATTCAAAAGGTGTCGGGGACTTTGTGGTTGGTCAAGGGTGACATCACTGGTCCCCACAGGCCGGACTAGTCCGCATTTTTCCTAGTGGCAACGGCTACTTGTTGGGACCCCTATAAAAAGGGATCCCCAACCTCCAAAGGCCCTATCTCGAACCCTAGAACCGCCATAGCCTTCCTAGAGTCATCCTAGCCCTCTCTCAACCATTCTTAGAGTCCTAAGAGCGATTCTTTAGGATTTGTGAGTTGTGGAAGAGAGGAGAGAAGAGTTTGCTTGATCTTGAGCTCTTGGTTGATTCTCTCAGTTTGACTAATTGATTTGAGTTCGTGTGGGTGTTTAACTTTGATCTTTTCGATTTGTAAACTTGTGGAAGCCTCAGATTGTGAGTTGCCCCACAAATTTGGTGATTACCTTGTGATTTAGTGGAAGAGTAGCCGACCTTTGTTGTGGCTAAGTGAGGAAAGGGCTGAGTGAAACTATGCCTTTCGTGGGCATCCTCAACGTGGATGTAGGCTCCTTTGTGGGGTTGAACCATGAGATAAATCCTGCATCTTGTGTCTTTGATTTGATTTCCTCATTCTTCACTATATCAAGTTAGGGTTCCACATGTTCTTCATCTCAATCTTGTGATCTGCCTCAATCTAGTTGCTTTGACTTCGTGCACTCCATCTACTATATTGCTAGGTTCATACACTTTAGTTTCATCAAGTTAATTCCATTAGATCGCATAAAAATCTCACCTTTGGTCAAGTTTATCATCCTGACCGGACTAGTCCACCCCTAGGAAGGACTAGTCCACACTCTGTAATTTGATTAGCCTTTATGAGTTAAATTTCAAGAATGTTCACAAAAATTTGTGACACGAGATCGATTAGTTACCCCCTTGGAGATGTCTTCAAGGATGTTGTCGATGGGATGGTCCCGTTGAATGCTTTGATGTACTCTTGGGTGTGGTGCTTGATGTCTTGGATCTTCATCTGCATTTTCCTCATGTTCTTTGCCACCCCCCCCCCCTAATCGTTGCCTCCATTTTGATCTTATTGAGGTGCATCTTGAGGGTCTGGAACTTGATCGGTCAAGGAAGAGCATGCTTGATGTGTGGGATGGCCACTTGAGTTTTGAGGTTATTCTTGTGGTCGAATAAGTGCCATCCTTCCTATCACCACTTGTGGAGCTTCTTCCTGATCTAGCATAGGACGATCAACTTGCTCCACTTGGGAGCCATTAGTCTCATCAAACACTACGTCACGTGCTACTTCAACAATTCTGGAGGATTTGTTAAACACACGCGTAAGTGTTTGAGTCATAACCAAGCAAGAAACCCTAATCGTACTTTGAAGCGAACTTTGAAGTACTAGGTTTCTTGTTGAGAATATAGCATTTGCTCCCAAAAACACAAAAATAGGAAATGTTGTGTTTGTAATCGGTTAGGAGCTCGTAGGACGTCTTCTTCAATATGCGATAAAGGTACAACCGATTTATGGCATGACAAGCGATGTTGATCGCTTTCGCCCAAAACTGGTCCGATGTCTTATCTCATTAAGCTTGGTTCTTGACATCTCAATAAGGATCCTATTCTTCCTCTCGGCCACCCCATTTTGTTGAGGAGATTAGGGGGCCGAGAACTCATGCTTGATTCATTCTTCATCCAAAAATTCTTTAACTTGAGTGTTCTTGTTTTTGGTGCCGTTGTCACTCCTTATAGTCTTGATCCTCAAGGAGAACTCATTTTGAGCTCTCCTCAAGTATTACTTGAGGATACTTTGAGTCTCGCTCTCGTCATGCAAAAACAACACCCAAGTGAAAAGTGAAAAATCATCAACAATAACAATACCATAGTTATTACCGCCAATTCTTATGTATGCAATTGGGCCCAATTGGTCCATGTGTAGAAGCTCCAATGGTCTTGTTGTCGTCATGATGTTCTTGGATGGATGTTGAGCTCCAACTTGCTTTTCGGCTTGGCAAGCGTTGCATAGCCTATCCTTTTCAAATATAACATTTTTCAAACCACGGATGTGCTCGCCCTTAAGGAGTTTTTGCATGTTCCTCATATCAACATGGGCTAGTCTTCTATGCCAAAGCCATCTCATGTTGGTTTTTGCCATTAAGCATGTGTCAAGTTTGGCTTTATCTGCGGAAAAATCTACAAGATAAAGCTTTCTCTTGAGCACACCCTTAAAGGCAATTGAGTCATTGCTCCTTCTTGTGACGATCACAACCTTGTTAGTGAAAATACAATTATAACCTTTGTCACATAATTGTGATATGGACAAGATATTATAATCAAGTGAATCAACATGCAAAACATTTTAAAGAGTATAATTAAGGGATATAGCAATTTATCGGTGCCAAGGATTTTCCCTAGGCTATTGTCCCCAAAGTAGATTCCCTCACTTGGATCTTCATTTTCCTCATACTCCACAAACCTCTTCCTCTCTCTGGTCATATGATTTGTGCATCCACTATCAAGAACCCACTTGGTTCCACTGGAGGAGTATGCGTACAAAATAGAGTTAAGCCTTGGCTTCAGGTAACCAAGCGGTGTTGGGTCCTTTGGTGTTAGTCAAGAGGCACTTGGGTGCCCACACGCAAGGTTTTGGACTCTTGCGGTGTAGCCCAACATACCTAGCATAAGGCTTTCAAAACTTGTTCCTTAACATGACATATGAAGCATCAAAATCATGGAACAATGGATGAGGTTCATTTTTAGGCATATCATGTGAGCTAGCAATGTTCTTGTTGTTGTTGCAAGAACCTTCCTTGACAAAAACAATCAAGTCTTTTCCATTATTGGTAGTCTTAGCATTTTGCTTCCTCTCTCTATAATATCCAAGACCATCTTTGACAAGAGTATGTCTTATGTTGGTGTATGTAGTACATGCATATGCCATCTTATCCTTGTCAAAGATGCCACCTTTCGGTGCTTGATTGTTTTGTGCCACTTTAAGCTCATCTTTTAGTTTTAGGATCAAGTTAGAGCACTTGCAAGCTTTAGGTTTTTCGGCTTTGATATTTGTTGAAGGTGAGCTTTTAGAGGAAGAAGTTGCATTGACCTTGAGAGACTCCACTTATGTTTCAAGGATCTTGTTAACCTTTGTCAAGCTAAGCTTCTTTCTCTTTCAAGCTCCAAGAGCTCCTCAAACTCTTGGCATCTCTCCTTTTATTGGATGAGCATGTCCTCTTGACGGTTGATGAGCTCTTCCTTCTCAAATATCTCATTTGAAAACATCTTCAACCTTTTCAGTGTACTCTTACTCATGTCCTTAAGCCTTTATTCATTTTCACTAGCACTATTAAATTTATCATGTGAAGAAATTGAAGAACATGGTTTAGATTTAACCTTCTTTCTTCTCTCCTTGGCCATGAGGCTATTTGGCCTTGAGCTCTCCAAGTTGGGGAAGAGCTTGTTCTCCATGGTTGATTTCTTCATGGCCATTGTTGCTATCTTCTCTTCTTCATCGGAGGAGGAGTCTTCATTTGGATCCCACTCCTTCCAAAGGTGATCTTGTGTCGATTGCTTCTTCTTCTTGAAGTATTTCTTGTCTTGGGACTTGCCCTCCTTCTTCTTCTTGTTTTCTTCATGCGGACAATCCACAATGAAGTGGCCATATTCCCCACAATTGTAGCAAGCCCTCTTTGATCTTGTCTTGGGCTTGTCTTTTCTCTTGCTTTCACGATAGCTCCCCCTCCTCATTCTCATCATCCTCTTGAAATTTTTTATGAAGAGTGCCTCTTCCTCATCGGTGTTGGGGCTCTCTTCATCACTCTCTTCTTGTTCTTGGGATCTTGATGATGTTGCCTTGAATGCAACATCTTTCTTCTTGGAGGAGGAGAGCTTTTGAAGGTCGTTGTAGAACATGGCCTCTTGCTCCATCATCTTATGGTTGATGATTCTCCCTAGCACTTCTTCGGGAGTCATCTTGTGGAATCCCAAACTTTCACGAATCAAGGAGCAAAGAGTGACATTTTGAGGCATGAATGCCCGAATCATCCTCTTCACCACTTCATGGTCCGTCCATCGGGTGCTTCCATAAGAGCGACTCTTGTTGATGAGGATCTTGTACATGTCTTGGGGGGTTTCACCATCCATGATAGTGAACCTCCCAAGTTCTCCTTCGATCATCTCAATCATGGCCTCCCTTATCACATGGTTGCCCTCATGCATCATCTTGAGGGTGTCCCAAATATCCTTGGCCACCTCCAACCCTTCAATTCGGTTGAACTATTCTCGAGTCAAGGAGGAGGTGATCACTCCAACCGTTTGAGCATTGCAGTGAAGTAGGACAGCTTGCTTCGGGGTCACGTATTCCTCATTCTTAGGAAGATGAACACCTATCAAAACAACTTGCCACAAGCTAGGGTTTGAGGAAATGAGGTGCATCTTCATGTTATGCTTCCACATGGTATAATCATTTCCATCAAATTGAGGAGGTTTCCCAATAGGAATAGACAAGTAATTATTATTATGAGTCAGACGCTCATAATTGTAAGGATATCGAGTGTAGTCTTGTGGACCACTCCCATTGGCATCGTTGGTCTCCTTCTTGGGAAGATTTAGCTTCTCACGAAGTCGCGCCTTGAGTAGGCACACTTCCTCATCGTCATTTGGATAATCTTGAAGCACATCGACATTCTTCGTCTTGTCATCTTCATCAACGATCACCGGGTTGTCACTTATGTTGGCCATCTCCTCTCCGAGTTGTTAGACTCTTGGTGGAGAGACCTGCTCTGATACCAATTGAAAGTAGCCTATAGGGGGTGAATAGGCGATAATAGAAAATACTATGCTTAATTAAAAATTGTCCTGTCAACACAAGTCGGATTTGTCTGACTGAAGTTGGACAAGTCTGATTCAGCTCGGATAAGTCTGATTGAATCTACAGGACAGTAACAAAAATGAAGTTTTTAAGCAATGTAGTGAAAGAAAATACAACCTAGCAATTCTAGTAGATGATGTGAACAATATTAAGTGCTAGAAACGAAGTAAACCTACATGAACACTAGAAAGTAGAACTTTGTGGAAATGTGAATGGCGACAATGAATACAAGGATTTTCTCCCGAGGTTCGATTCCACAAAGAAACCTGCGTCCCCGTTGAGGAACCCACAAAGGGCCGAACTTAACAGCCCTATCCTCTCCAAGACGCCTCAAAGGTCAAGTCTTGGTTCTTCCACTATCACAAAGATTACAAACTTCCTCGGATCAAGAAATCACGCAAGAAATCTTCAGGGCGACGCCAAACTGTCTAGGGGAGAACCCCAAGAGTAACAAACACGCGATTATGAAGAAACTCAGCGAATCAAATGTTGCTCAACCCCCTATGGACTTCTTTTGCCAATTCTCACAATCTCTCCTTCACCGTTCCCCAAAAACTTTGGATTTGGACTCAAGAGGGTGAAGAACAATGAAGGAGGCTTTTTTGAAGGTGTGAGGCAGCCCTGAGAGTTTCTGTAGGGTCAAGCTTTGATTTGGGACGAAATCCCCATCAACTTATACTCAAAAAGTGTTTTAGCCATTAGTTGAGAGCCCACGTCCGACAAGTCCGACTCAAGTTCGGACAAGTCCGACAGACTGACAACGGAATCAGTACGACTAACCACTCAAATTTGAATCTGTGCGCAAAAGCTGCGTCAGACAAGTGTGACACACAAGGAGTGGTTTTTCAACTCAGACTTATTCGAGGCACTAATCTAGAGAAGTCCACCTCGAACATATCCGACCCGCTTCGGACATGTCTAAATTCAAACAGAGACTTCTCGGACTTGTCTGAACACCCATCTCGAACAATTCCAAGTCTTTAGATACTTAGAAAACTTTTCTAAGTCAAGTACATCGGACATGTCTCACCCACTTCGGACATGTCTAAAAACCAATAAAGTCTGAATTCGACTAGAGAAGTTTCGGACATGTCTGAATTCCACCAGAAGGAATTCAGACTTATCTGACCCAAGGTGTCGGACAAGTCTGACTTAGACACAAGGGATTTTCCTAAAACCTACCCAAGAGTTTGAGCTCCCATTTGACTCACTAAGTTTCCACGCGTCGTGTCCCTCTTAATAGTACAGATTTTCCTATGACTCAAGGAGAAATAAAAAACCTATTTCTACTTCACTTTTCACGCCTTCTTTCCTTTTTTGTGAATTTCATTCCGTACTAAAATCTCTGCAAGAATTCAACCAGAGTCATTAGCCCTTTAATTGTTTGTCATTAATCAACCAAAACCCACAAGGGACCTAGATGCACTTTCAATTTATCTGATTTACTCCTTCTTTAATAAGTAAACAGAGGAAGCATGCGGTCACCAGTGTCATTCCTATTGGAGAGATGCCCAACAATCGACTGAGAGACAGGAGAGGCAATGCTGGGGCGATCACCCCCTCCGACCATCTTTGGCCGGCAAGTTGGAGAGGAATCTCTTCCCCTCCACCCCTTCGCAGTTGCCCCCCCCCCCTTTGACTCGCTCCCCCCTCGGCCTGGGAGGGCAGTCTTCCAGCGGGGGGAGGACCCCTGACAATTCTGCGGCGAGCCCTACTGCAGGAGAGAAATACTCAAGATTACTGAAGTCCAAGGTACATCTTTGTGGCTGTTCCAGATAACATCTTCTTCTCTGGCTGTGGTGATGCATTACAAGCTCCAAGAAGAGGTTTTGCCTAGAGGAATATCAGTAGAAGTTCCTCTCGGTGCGAGGAAACAGTCCAAAGAGGTTCTGCAGCGAGGTATGCGAGCGGGTTGTAGTGGGCCCGTCGATAGAAGGGAGTCTCGCAGGTTTCTCAAGATTTCGAGAGCCCAAGATTCATCTCGGCGGATGTACCAGATAAGATCTTCTACTTGGTGAACAGCGTTGAAGCTTAAGCTCCAAGAAGGCGGTTCAAGAAGGTTCTGCAGAGAGAAGTGTACACGGCTTGGCAAAATCAGCACCGAGAAGATCTTCATCTCAAAACAGCTGGATCAGGATGGATCAACATCGAAAGGTGATGTTCAATCTACAACCAGAAGTTGTCTTCTACCTCGGGTCGGAGCCGCCTTGTTCGCTGATGGGCTGGGAGAGGAGATTGACGGGTTGGACGGGGGTAGTAAGACTATTCCGCGGCGAGAGGGTTTTTGAAGGAAACGAGGGTGTTGTCAGATATCCCTTGAAACCATGCGAGATCTTGAGTACACCTTAGCAGTGTTGGGCGACGCCTCGAGAGTCGCAGCCGGATGGAAAAGACATTTTGACAGGAGAGTGGACGGTAGTAAAGGCCAAGTACTAGTGGCGTAAATTTAAAGAGCGTAGTTTTCAAAGATTTGGGGCAAAAGATCAGAGGAGTAGGGATTGGTTTAAGAGTTGGATGGTTGGTCGCTGCTTTAACTATCTGGCCAGGGATCACACGAAGCAACATTGCCGATATCCTTCTCGATGCTGGGCGTGAAAAGGAAGCGATCATATATCCCATCACAGCCCAGGCCGCTCTCCACACCCCAGAGAAAACCCCATGCATACAGCTCATCGTGGTTGCATCCAGCAAAAAAAAAGATGGAGCAGCGCATGTCCCTCGGCAGCTCATCACTGATCTGGAAGCATTGCCGGCATGAAGACCGGTAGACCCGGGTGATCAGCCCAGAGGGAGTACCAGCGTACTCCAAGGCAGGAGGCTCCACAACCACTTTGCGATATCGGGGAACATCAAGCGACACCCCATCGTAGGGAGCGCTTACCGGTGCCGGAAGAAAGGGTTCACACCCTGCTGATTGGAGCTCAAGCTCGTGCTGCTGTCTTCGGGCGTCATGGATGTCCTGAGATGAGGAGTGGAGCCCCACTCCAGGTACATGATGAAGGTCTTCTAGATGAGGTAGGGGAGGTTTCCCACTTCCCGAGCAACCCTCGTTGGCGCCCGCGGGTGATGGAAAAGATGGCGTGGATTGCGAAGGAGATGTTGAATAGAAAATATATGCTCACGCTCCATGCACTCCTATTAACAGAGCAGGGGCCACTGGGAGTGGCGTCTTGCGAGGAACTGGCATACACTATCTGTCGGAGATTCAAGCTTAGGAGATATGAGTTCCAGGTACATCATTTCCACCCTGAGTTGTTTGTTCCCTTTTTCACTGAAAGAATGTTGAGGGATATGGTGTTGGGGAGGAGGCACATTGATGAAGGTCCTTACTCGTTTCATTTCCATGAGTGGAATGTGGAAAGTCGGAGTCATCAGGCTCATATCCCTTTTCACGTTAATTTGAGTATTGAAGGTCTGCCCTTGTTTGCTTGGACCCCGGAAGTGGTTGACAAGATTCTGAGTGACCAGTGCGTTGTCCATCATGTGGAAACGACGACAAAGCGGCGAAAGGATCTCATGGCATAAGTCTGTTGGGCATTTTGTCAAGACCCAACCTTGATCCCTCAAATTGCATTTATTTCTCTGGCACATCACAGTGACGCTCCTAGAACAAATGAATATCTTCAGTTCTCTCAACGGCGTGTAATGCTCAGAAGTCATGTTTACAAGGTGATAATTCCATTTGTCTCAATTGAAGACCTTGGATTTTATCACAACTCAGCGGTGGTCTTGATGGAGCACGAGAGGATTCTATTTCGTCCACTGGCTTGGCAGTTTGGGAAACCAGATTGCGAGGTGGACGAAAGAGTTCTCGCCCAGCAGGAAAGATATTGCAGACCCAACAGACCTATTCGTCGTCGACAGTTTGAAGATGATGACGAGGACGAGGGGCATATGGACAGGGGAAGGAACTGGGAGGCTTATCAACAGGGTGTCCAGATGGATTGACAACCGAGATAGGGGCAAGAATGTGGGCCAAGACAAAGGCGGAGGTGGAGGATGGTTCAGAGGAGAAACCTCTAACATGCAGTATGGCAGCTGGAGGAGTGCTTCACCCCCTCCTTCTAGGTTGAGAAACCCACCAGAGGAGAAGCGGGCTCTCAGGGAGCTCTGGGCAGCTAAGGCTCATACTATCGTTCAAGAAAGTAGTAGCACGGCGCTGGCAGGACAGTTTGTGAAACCGGTAGAGGGAGGTTACTCTGATGCCATCCGGATCATACCCCTGGAAGTGGACTACATAGTGATACAGGAAGCAACCTCTAAGAGGGCAGAGCAGGACTAGAGTGCGGTTGAGTCTAGATCATTCTCGCAGGTGATACTTTTACCCTTGACAACTACAATGGAGGAGATGATGGAGAAGATTGCAAGAGACACACATGAGAAAAACACTGAGAGGGAGGGGGATGTAGGAGGAATGATGATCCAGGAGGATAATCAGTGCACGAGCAAGGATACAAAGGACCTAGAACAGGAGGAGGAGCATTTGAGGGTGAATAATCAGAGCACATAAGCGGGGGTATGCAGGATGTAACCCAGGTAGTGGCATACTCTATTTTGCCCTCTGCTAAACCTAATTTGCCAGAGTTTGGATAGGAAGGTGGTCCGGTAGGATTACTGAAGGAGGGCGTTGTCTTCTCCCCTCGCTAGGAGGGCGTTGTTTAGTAAGACGTGCTATTCTGTTGAGCCGCAGGGTGGCGAGCCCAAACTTGACTTTATTCCTGTTTGTGTTGACATTTGCTACTTCGGTAGCCTTGGGGAAGTTGTTATTTTTGTTTCCGGAATGAATGACTCAATTATCAACTATTCGTTTATGCCATGGAATGTCAAAGGTATCGATGCGGTGGCTAGGCAGGAGGAAGAAAGTTGGTTATCAAGCATAATAAACCGCATTTAGTGTGTTTGCAGGAGACAAAATTGGAGAACATAACACAACCTGAAGCTCGTAGCATTCTGGGCCGGGGCTATGAGAGTAATGTTCACTTCCTGCCAGCGCAAGGAACGCAAGGTGACATCCTCTTGGCAGCTAAAGACCAATTCTTGAGGCTTGATGAGGTTCACAAGATAGAGTTCACCATCTCGACCATGAACACAGATGTTCGAACGGGCAGCAAACGGACAGTGACAGGAGTATAAGGGCCGCAGGAAAGTTTGGAAAAAAGACTTTTTCTAATGGAGCTTAGGGAGCTCAAGCAACATGCCAGAGAGAAATGGCTGGTGTTGGGAGACTTTAACTTGATCTACCAGGATCAAGATAAAAGCCATGATAGACTGGATCGGCGTATGATGAACAAATTTAGGAGGACCCTCAACCACTTGGAGGTAAAAGAAATTCCGCTGATAGGCCAAAGGTTCACATGGTCAAATGATCGAAATTCGCCAACGCTCACAAGAATTGATAAAGCCTTCTCTACTTTAGCATGGGAGGAGATTTATGCTGATCCAACATTGCTACCACTCTCTACTTCTATCTGAGACCACTCACCATTAATTTTGCAGCCGTTGGAACGTCCTTTTGTATATGCCACATTCCGGTTTGAGTCTGATTGGCCAAAAATGGAAGGATTCTTGGAATGTGTAACTAGCACATGGTCAATTCCAGTGGGAGCAGGCCGCAATCCTTTACTGAAATTGCACATAAAGCTCGAGCGGACGCTAAGGCTTTATCCAAATGGGCCAAATCACTAATACCTCAGAGGAGACTAGTGGCATAAATTTGCAGAGAAGTGATTAAGCAACTTGATAAAGCGCAGGAAGAGAGAGAACTGACCGTGGAAGAAATAACTCTAAGGGATTTGTTAAAACATCGTCTTTTAGATCTGGCTTCAATTGAGAAATCCAGGGCGACACATAATTCCCGGCTGAATTGGCTTCGGAAAGAAGACATCAACACAAGATACTTTCAGATTGTAGCTAATGCTAGAAGGAAGAACAACTACATACATGCACTGCAATCAGAGGAGAATTTGGTGACAACACAGTCAGGAAAAGTGGCGATCATCCTGCAACATTTTCAAAGACATCTTGGAACGCCAGCACCCCAAAAGACAGCCCTTAATTACTCATTGCTTGGGTGGCAGCCACGCCCACTGCAGCATCTATAGACTCCCTTCACACCGCAGGATATCAAAAGAGTGATAGATGAATGGCCGAAGGATAAAGTAACACGTCCTGATGGATTTACTGGTAGATTTTACCAAAGCTGTTGGGAAATTATTCAGGAGGTGAAAGTGCATCTAGGACTCCCTTGTGGGTTTTGGATGATTTATGACAAGCAATTGGGATCCTAACCTCTTTGTTGAGATGAATGCAGGCCTATAATAGAAAAATGAGCAAAATACCAAAAAGAAGGGATGAAGAGGAGCAAAGTGGAAATGAGCTTAAGGAAAAAGAGTAGCAGATTATTGTGTATGGAGTGTGTTAAGGAAACACACCCCAAGAGCTCAATGATAATTAAACACACACATTGCACAGAGTTATACAGGACCGGACTAGTCCGATCACAACCGGACTAGTCCGATATCCTTTCTGCACCAGATCGGACAAGTTCGATATCTGTCGGACTAGTCCGATATCTTTCTGACTCGAATCGGACTAGTCCTCCCCAGTGCGGACTAGTCCTCAAAACACTACACAAGTCACACAAAATCGGACAAGTCCGTTATCAACCGGACTAGTCCGATATCCTTTCTGATCCACGTTGGACAAGTCCGATATTCACACGGACTAGTCCGAAAAACCCACTGATCTAAATCGGACAAGTCCTCCCCAGTGCGGACTTGTCATCCAACACACTTAGGGTTTCACATGTCTGGACAAGTCCGATGGACATCGGACTAGTCCAAAGATTTCCAGTAGCGAAATCGGACAAGTCCACTTTCAACCGGACTAGTCCGATATTTCGGGACACTTAGGGTTTGCAACACACAGCACACCGGACTAGTCCGGTGACCACCACGGACTAGTCCGAACTTTCTGAACCCTAACGGTAACTTTTAGAAACCCCATATAAATAGAGGTGCACGGCCCAATTTGACAATCTCTCGAACCCTAGCGCCGTCACACCTCCCAAGAGCCTCAAAAACGACCTCTCTCCACGAAATTAAGCGCAACATCGTCCAATCCTTTGAGGATTCACTCTAGATCATTAGAGAGACACTTGCAACATCACATTGAGCTCTTGGTTTGATTCTCTAACACACTCCTGCATTTCAATTGTAACTTTTGAGTGTGTTTTCGGTGGCATTGTGTTTTGTAATCTAAGGGAGCTCTCAACGTGTGAGATCACCCCTTGAATTCGGTTATTCACCCCTTTGTGATTAGTGGAAGAGGATTGGCCTTCGTGGCGATCCAACGAGGGTAGGGTTGGAGAAGACCCGATCCTTTTGTGGACTCCTCAACGTGGACGTAGGTTGCCTTTGTGGTAGCCGAACCACGGGATAAATCATTATGTCTTGTTTTAGTGTTCATCATTCTAGTTAATCAACTCAATCTAGGGTTTCATACACATTGTTCATCTTACGTTAAATTGTTGAACATAAGACTTAATTGTGATATAATCCAGTATATAACTGTTAAACTGTCGTTTGATTCTATATTTCCGCTGCACACATAAAAGAATCAAACCAATCAATCAAGTTTAATCAACCTAGTCCGTGAACACCGGACTAGTCCGCACTTTACTGGACTAGTCCAATATCTCTGGTATTAAACTGGTTGTTGAGTGTTGCAGGATCGGACAATTTTCAAAAAGGCCTATTCACCCCCCTCTAGGCCTACATTCAGGAGGACGTCTCGGAGGCGGTGGCTTTCTTCTATGACATGAATCAGCAGGATCTGCATTGGCTAAACAAATCATTCGTGCTATTCATCCCCAAGAAGGATCAAGCGTAAGGGTGGGGGGTTTTAGACCGATAAGTCTCACTCATAGCTTTGTCTTTGTCAAGTTACTCTCGAAGATTCTGGCCAATAGGCTTGCTCCGGAGTTGCCTTGTCTAATCTCACCCAATCAAAATGCGTTCATTAAACAGCGAAGTATACAAGACAACTTTGTGTTTGTGCAGGAACTAGTCAAGGAGCTGCACCGCAAAGGCACCCCCTCACTGTTCGTGAAATTGGATATATCTAATGCTTTTGACACGGTAAATTGGGTCTATCTCCTGGATATTATGAACCATCTGGGCTTCGAAAGGTGATGGCGTAATTGGGTGTCAAACATTTGGGGGACGTCCTCATCATCAGTCATGCTAAACAGTGAACCAGGACAGGTGCTGTCACATGCAAGGGGTGTCCACCAGGGGAATCCTCTATCACCAATGTTGTTTCTTCTAGCAATGGAATATCTACATCGGCTCTTCAACTATGCACAAACCAGTGGACTTCTGACTCCGGTTCACAGAGATTGTTACCAGTTCCGAGTTGCGCTCTACGCGGATGATGCAGTGGTCTTTATCCAACCCACCGAACATGAGGTACTAGTAACTAAGTCACCACTGGAAATATTTGGTGATGCTTCAACACTTAGTACAAACATGTAAAAAACGCAGATTTTTCTGATCCGATGCCAACACACTGATTTGCAGGATATAGATGCAATCCAACAAAACTTGGCTGAGTTCCCAACAACATACATGGGCCTTCTGCTTCATATTGTAGGATCAAAGAGCACGTGAAAAGCTACCAGATGGTGGGTGAATGGTAGATTTAAAAATCTTACGCAGCGGAAACAATTAAACCCCAAACCCTTTCGGCAGAAAAACAATCTGTTAAAGAAATCGTATGTGAGACTAATATAAACGTGTTTCACCATGACAAAAGTGATAGATATCAGAGAGAATCAAGTCACGAAGACAACACAAAAAGAATCACTCAAATCCATCGAGAAAAACTCAAGTTATGATCGAAAGATCAAACAATGGTCAATCTGCTCTACCCGAGAAAAAACAGTTCTGGAACGCTGCAAAGAAACTCGTGTATATCATAGAACACAAATCCAATGACCGTGAAATTTTGACAGATGCTAGTAAATCAAGTTCTGAAGACAACCCAAAAAGAATCACGTCAATTGGATCTTTAAAACTCGAGTTATGATAAAACCACCGACGAAAGGTAGTGCTGTCCAGAAACTCGACGAGTAAAACTTGTCTGGAACAAGTCTGACGAACAAGGCACAAAAGTTCCTTCAAACTACGAATTTTATCCAATACAACACAAGAGGAACAGCCCCAAAGTCGTGCGCCACGAGCTCTGGGCTCCCTTGCTTATATAACCAGCCCTTAGGCCAACCCAATATCAACTAGGACTCCAATCCTACTCAGATCACGAATCGTAACTTTCCATAACTGCTCAAGATTCTTCTATACGCAGATAGAAGCAATCGTAAGACTTCCAAACACCTTAGGAACGTATCCCACATTCCTAAACAACTCAAATTCGTGACCCACACGAAATCCTATCATAACCAACTCAAATCTTTCCATATTTGAGTCAAACACGACTCAGCCGCAGCCTGAGTCCATAACCTAGTCGGTTGGACCTTTCCGACCAACTCTTTACGTCCACATCTCTTCATGACATCTTGTAAACATGTAGCCACGTCCATGCACTCCTTGCACACGTGCAAACATCTTCCAATGACGTCCATGATACCTTCATATGCATTGTTCTTGATTCAATCATGCTGCTCAACCTCCTGATCAGCTCAACCACAATTTCTCCTGAATTTGGTTGTCGGAACCTCATCTCCTCCCTGAGACTAGTCCAATGGATCCCGTCACCAGCCATGTCTTGAACTCAAGCAACACCTGCACATGAATAAACAACCAATCCATACGAGCCCAGGTCCTTGACTTGACTCACGTCAGTTCCGAACACAACACCTTACGTGAGAACCTCACATAAGCATGTTGCAAAACCACAGTAACACAATATTATCCATATCAACCAAAACGCACCAAAAACTTAGCAAATGAATACTAAGTAATCTTTCCAGAGATGTAAAGCAAGTACGAAATATTGCAAATGAAAGTCAGAAGCACTGCGGTCAAGTTCCGGACCTTGCCAGAGCAACCCGGACCTTAAGCCGGAGCTAACAAAAGCTAGTAGAACCTAGCGCCGGAGCTTACCAAAACTAGTACAACCAAGCTCCCGCTGGAGCTTATAAAACTAGCAGGACCTAGCACCGGAGCTAACCAGAACTAGTCGGAACTAGTAATCCCAAAAGCCGGAGCTAGAAAAATCAACTCGGAGCTTAGCAAAAACACGGTGGAGCTATCAAAGACATGTCGGAGCTATCAAAGACATGTCGGAGCTAAAGACAAAACTTCACTGGAGCTGTCCAAAGCTAGTCGGACCTAGCATTGAATGTAACCGGAGCTACCCAAACCAAGCCGGACCTACCATCGGACCTTGCTATAGCTCAGAGCTAGAGTCGGACCTTGATAAAAAGGTGTTTTGGTGATATTCAAAACTTTTTATCATCAAAGCCAAGTGTATTCACTACAAGCCAATGTATTCAGCACACATAGGTCTTACAATCTCCCCCTTTATGAATGCATTGGCAACACCACTTAAAATCCGAACATTGGCTTATTCTCATTAAAAGTTTTGAAGACAATTTCTCCCCTTTTTGTAAATCAGAAATTAAATGAGAAGAAAAGCAAAAATTCAAAATTCACATATCTCTCCCCCTTTAGCATCTCTCCCCATGCACATTATCTTTCCCATTTTGAATTGAATGTGTGATTAATCTCTCCCCCTTTGACAATGTATTCAGCAAGGTAAAAGAGAAATTTTAATTGTTATGAGCATATTATAACATATACATATAAAACAAAGCTCATCCAAGTCATTCTATCAAGTAACTTACACTATCACATCAATGAGATACATAAAGTAGTGTAAGCCATGCTAGAGATCATATGTAATTTTCAATTTAAGCAAGTCATGATCTCACAAACTTAACTATTTCATAACTTGAAAGCATGACACTAGTTGCTGCATTTTTTTTTTCAAAACACAAATTTAGATCATATGATATTTGCAAGAGATTATATGTGCATATGCCTTATTCTAACCAACCAAGCCAAGCATATGTCATTTGACAATCAGAAGCTTAAGGACATAGTTTTAGTCATACACAACTTCTTCCAAGTTCATATCTAAGTGCAATGAAAAGCCATCTCAAAAGAAGAAGTGCGATGCATGCATATTCTCTTGATCTTTTCTCAATTTATGTTTGTTCATAAAAACTCAACATGTGAGTTGATTACTTGATTAATTCTTTATGATTAAAAGCACTTGTGAACATGTAACAAGTTCAAAACAGCAAGAAAGTTCGACCATGACCAATTTTAGTGTAAGTAATTATTCCAATTACTAGACATGACAAAAGCTATAAAATGTATAACATGAGTAATGTAGTAAGAACTTTCAGCATGTAAAAGGAATCACAAAGTCATATATGTATGAAATACTATGCTCATATTAATTTAATTTCAGATTCACACATAGACTTCCCAAGTTTCAAAAACTCTCCCTCAATTTAAGCCATGAGGATGCATAACCCCTATTTCACCACGAATGTAACAAAAACGAGTGAAATCCAAAGGTTTTGTAAAAATGCCAGCCAATTGTTGTTCGGTATCTACAAGGTGAAGCACAATATTCCCTTTTTCAACATTATCTCGGAGAAAGTGATACCTAATGTCAATGTGCTTAGTTCTAGAATGTTGCACGGGGTTTTTAGCAATGCAAATGGCACTAGTGTTATCGCAGAATAGTGGAACTCTATCTAGATCAACCCCATAGTCCTTAAGTGTTTGAACAATCCAAAGAATTTGTGAGCAAGCACTAGCAGCAGCTACATATTCAGATTCGGCTGTGGATTGTGCAACTGAATTTTGTTTTCTAGAGGACCAAGCAACAAGAGAATTACCAAGAAAATGACAAGCACTAGAAGTACTTTTCCTATCAATCCTACAACCCCCAAAATCAGCATTCGAAAAAGCTTTCAAAGTAACGGTTGAGGAAGAAGGAAGAAAAATGCCAAATTCTTGGGTTCCATGTAAGTACCTGAGAATACTTTTGATGGCTTGATGATGTGAAACACGTGGGGAAGCTTGAAACCGTGCACAAAGACATACGCTGAATTGTATGTCCGGTCTTGATGCCGTGAGGTACAAAAGTGATCCGATCATGCTTCTATATTTTTTTTGATTCACATATTCACCATCTTCATCAAGTTCAAGTGTTGTTGCTGTTCCCATTGGTGTCCGAAGAGGCTTGCTTTTTTCCATGCTGAAGCGCCTTAGGAGGTCTTTGGTATACTTCGTTTGATGCACAAAGGTACCCTCCTTGGTTTGCTTGATTTGCAGCCCCAAAAAGTAAGTGAGTTCACCCATCATACTCATTTCAAATTCGGAACTCATCATTGCTGAAAACTTGGACACAAGATCATGAGAAGCACAACCAAAGATAATATCATCCACATACACTTGAACGAATAATGAGTCATTGTCATGCTTAAGCACAAAAAGAGTTTTATCAACCTTGCCCATGGTAAACCCCTTTTCAAGTAAGAATGTTTTTAACCTATCATACCATGCTCTAGGGGCTTGTTTGAGACCGTATAAGGCTTTGGACAGTTTGTAACCTTGAGGTGGAGGTACAAGTTTCCAAACATTATTTCTTTCAAAATTTTCTAACTCTTCTTGCATGGCAATAATCCAATATTCATTAGTGAGTGCATGTGATATATCTTTGGGTTCAAAAGAAGCAACAAAAGTAGAATGAGCATGAGAGTTTGGATCGCAAAACCTGGACCGTGTGACTCGTTCGTGCAAGCTTCCAATCATCTGTTGTGGGGGATGATCTTTGTCAAACCGTAGGGGAACAGATGTCTCACAAGCTTCTTCTTCATTAGGTTCATCGTAAATTGATGAGCTTGTGACTTGTGGACGATCAGGACCAGCATAGGTGATAGCTGGAGCTTGTTCAATGTCCGGAGCTGGACACGTGTCAACTTCGGAACTACCAGGCAGTATCACCGGCTCTTCTTCATCTTCGAAAATACCCTCCCCCTGAGGATACGGATCTGGTCCTGCAATACCAGAGCTAGTACCTGGGCTAGCTTCATCAAAAGACACTTCACAAGTCTCCACAATTTTGTTAGTGTCAAAATAAAGCACACGGTAGCCTCTAGTATGAGATGGATAACTAAGAAACATGCCATCAATGGATCTAGGTTCAAATTTATAAAGGTTACCATGTTTCTTAACAAAGCATTTGCAACTAAAGACCCGAAAGTGTGTAACACTAGGCCTATGTCCAAACCGGAGCTCATATGGTGTTTTACCTAGCTTAGCAAGCAAGAAAACACGATTTGAGACATAACAAGCGGTTGCTAACGCATCAGCCTAAAATTTCCTAGGAGTTTGATATTCATCAAGCATAGTCCTAGCCATCTCAACTAAGGTTCTGTTCTTTCTTTCTACAACACCGTTTTGTTGAGGTACATATGGTGAAGAGAATTGATGATCTACTCTATTTTCAGCACAAAAGTGATCAAAAGATTGATTTTTAAATTCAATTCCATTATCACTTCTAATTGCTTTTAATGATCCTGGGTGATCAATTGATAATCTAAGAAATAAAGTTCTAAAGTGACTAAAAACTTCATTCTTAGACGTCATAAAGTAAACCCAAGAGTATCTAGAATAATCATCAACGATAACAAGAACATACCATTTACCTCCGAAGGATTGAACACGTGAAGGTCCTACGGTGTCAAGATGCAAAAGTTGACATGGTTCAGTTGTCATGATCATTGTGAGAAGGGTATGTGAACCTGTAACCATCTTAGCATGTCTACAAGAAGAGCACACAATTTCTTTGTCCCCTTTAAGTTTAGGCAGCCCACTTATGCAATCAAGAGCACTAACACGCGTTAGGTGATCAAAACCTACGTGACCAAGTCTACGATGCCAAGAATATAAGTCATTTGAATCATTAGCAACTAGAAACCTATGCTTAGAGGAAGACATATCAAAATTAGATTTAAAAACTCTTCTAAACCGAGACATGTTAAAAATAAGCTCACTATTTGAACCTACAACTTTGCAGCAGTTTTTATTGAAAATAATTTCCAGATTTTCATCTAGCAATTGTGAAACAGAAAGCAAGTCGTATTTCAAATTTTTGACAAGTGCCACATCCTTCAAAGTGTAGTGATCATTTACTCTAACCGAACCCTTAGCAATTATAGGAGTTGAAGAATTATTGGCAAAAGTAAAATTCTCTACACGTGACACAAAAGAGAGGGAGGAGAACCAATCTTTGTTACTGGTCATGTGGCGTGAGCAACCTGAATCCACAATCCAAATGTTCTCCTTCCTCAAACGTGTAACCTACATAAAAGCAAAATGCGTCGATGACTCAATACTGGGGTTAGTCAAAAGGCATTTAGGAATCCAGTACTGAGTCACGCGACGTGCAGCAGGAAAAACACGCGAAAGCTGAGACAAAACAGCATGTTTATGAGTCAAAGTTTGAGATTTTTTATTCTTGACAACTGACCTATAAGGTGTTACTTGTATAGCACAAAAATCATTAGCTCTGGAGGCAAAAACAGAAGGTACGGAGGTAGACTTTGAATGTTTTTGACTCAAAACAGCAGGTTGTACATTCGATTCAATGTGTGCAGCAAATTTTGCATGAAAGTTATGAGATCTAGCAACCATTCTTTCCCTTTTCTGTTGTTTAGCTAGTCTATAACAAAAATCTATGACATGACCATCTCTACCACAGAAGGTACAATGAAATTTAACTTTGTGTTCATGTCTAGATGAGCAAGCAATATTTTTATTTGAAACCAAATGAGGCAACACTCCTGCAGATTTGAAAATCACTCCTTTTTGTTTAGGAACTGTTTGAATCAAACCACTTCCTAATGACTTTACAATTTTAGGTGGATGTGCCTTAGCATGAGCATGAGAATCAAAACCTAAACCAGTTTTATCATTGCAAGACTTGGAAGAATTCAGCAGTAAGTTTAGGTTCTTATTCCCATTACAAAACCGATCTAATGTCCTATGCATGTCATCAAGTTTATTGGACAGATCAAGGCAATTTTCACATGAAGTTTTTCCTTTTAGTTTGCAATTTGAACAAAATTTAACTTCATGAGAACGTAAAGCATTGTTCAATATAGAAATTTCATTCATAGCATCCTGTAGTTTCTTATCAAGATCATCACAAGTAGAACAATGCAAATCAATTGTAGAATAGCTAGCATCTTTCAAATTTTTATCATTAAGTGCAGCAAGCTCTTTGTTCTTTTCAATTTCTAACTCAAGTTTATCAAGTGTGGAGGTGTGCGCACTTCTTAATGAGGACAATTGTTCATATATTAAATCACATGAGGAACATGCATCATCACTGGGAATCAAAGTTTTTAAACGGTTGATTTCAGATTCTAGTGATTCAATTTTAGCAGAACTATCCCTAAGCTTTTTGTCCTTTTTCTTAACAATAATAGTGGCACGAGAAATAGCATCACACATTTCTTCGCAAGTAGGACATACCTCTTCATTGTCGTTGTTGTGTTATTCCTCCTCCATACTTGATCTTGACTTGCCCGCCATGAAGCACAAGTTTGCCAAATCATCTTCATCTTCATCACTTCCAATGTCCACGTCGCTTGAACTGAACTCTTGAAGCGCGGTGATGAAACTGTTGATCATCTTGCGTCCTATGGTACCTTTCTTCTTCTTGTTGGAATTTCCAGAGGAGGTCCGAACCTTGATTTTTTTTTCTTCCCGGGTGGTCAGACTTGAAAGGTTAGGGCATTCTGTATGAAAGTGTTCTGTTTTACCACATTCAAAACAGCGTTGAGGCCCGGAGCTTCCTCTCCTTCTAGTTCTCACATTTTGCAATGCTTTTGAGAATCTAGTAGAGATGAGTGCCAACTCCTCTTATGGAAATTCTTCGATCTGCTCCACGGTTAGTGAGGACAACAAAGCAAGAGTATTGCAAGATGATGATTGGCCGGAGCTAGACATATCACGCTGTGAAACAAATGCAATAGACTTATTGGGGTTCTTACGTGAGATTATGTCAATTTCATGAGTTTTTAACTTGGAATATAGCACATCTAAAGTAAGTGAACTCATGACAGTAGATTCATGAATAGATGTGACTTTCATCTCCCAAATTGACATATCTAATGCACTTAGCAATTGCCTAGCATTTTCAGCATCTGAAAAATTAACATTGACACCACGCAAGTTGCTGAGAATCTTATTAAAGCGAGCAAAAAGGTCATCAATAGACTCACTGGGTTGCATCTCAAAGCGTATGTATTCTTTCTTGAACATGTCTTTCCTTACCTCTTTGATCGTGTTGGATCCTTCGTGGTAGTCACAAAGTGCTTTCCAGACATCGTATGCAGATCGGAGGTGTGCAACACGGTCGAAGTCGCTTTGTGTTAATCCTTGTATGATCAAGTTTTGAGCCTTGTTGTTGTTGTCGACATCTCTCAGATTTGTAGCTGTAACTTGATCGTTTGATGGCACTTCGTAAGGCTTGTATACCTTCTCCCATATTGCAAAGCCTTGTGCCTGGATGAAAGCCTCCATGCGTGCCTTCCAAACCTGAAAATCAATACCAGCAAACACACAAGGTTTGGCGGAGTACTTCTCCATGATGATTAGTCAAAAACACGTGCAAATCATAAAGATTAGAGCAAAGTGGCTCCGATACCAATTGTAGGATCGAAGAGCACATGAAAAGCTACCAGAGGGGGGGTGAGTGGTAGATTTAAAAATCTTACGCAGCGGAAACAATTAAACCTCAAACCCTTTCGGCAGAAAAATGATCTGTTAAAGAAATCGTATGTGAGACTAATCTAAACGTGTTTCACCATGACAAAAGTGATAGATATCAGAGAGAATCAAGTCACGAAGACAACACAAAAAGAATCACTCAAATCCGTCGAGAAACACTCAAGTTATGATCGAAAGATCAAACAATGGTCAATCTGCTCTACCCGAGAAAAAACAGTTCTGGAATGCTGCAAAGAAACTCGTGTAGATCATAGACCACAAATCCAATGACCATTAAATTTTGACAGATGCTAAAAAATTAAGTTGTGAAGACAAAACAAAAATAATCACGTCAATTGGATATGCAAAACTCGAGTTATGGTAAAACCACCTATGAAAGGTAGTGCTGTCCAGAAACTTGACGAGTAAAACTTGTCTGGAACAAGTCTGACGAACAAGGCACAAAAGTTCCTTCAAACTACGAATTTTATTCAATAGAACACAAGAGGAACAGCCCCAAAGTCGTGCACCACGAGCTCTGGGCTCCCTTGCTTATATAACCAGCCCTTAGGCCAACCCAATATCAACTAGGACTCCAATCCTACTCAGATCACGAATCGTAACTTTCCATAACTGCTCAAGATTCCTTTATACGCATATAGAAGCAATCTTAAGACTTCCAAACACCTTAGGAACGTATCCCACATTCCTAAACAACTCAAATTCGTGACCCACATGAAATCCTATCATAACCAACTCAAATCTTTCCATATTTGAGTCAAACCCGACTCGGTCGCATCCTGAGTCCATAACCTAGTCGGTTGGACCTTTCCGACCAACTCTTTACGTCCACATCTCTTCATCACGTCTCGGAACCATGTATCCACGTCCATGCTCTCCTTGCACACGTGCAAACATCTTCCAATGACGTCCACGATACCTTCATATGCATTGTTCTTGATTCAATCATGTTGCGCAACCTCCTGATCAGCTCAACCACAATTCCTCCTGAATTCGGTTGTCGGAATCTCATCTCCTCCCTGAGACTAGTCCAATGGATCCCGTCACCAGCCATGTCTTGAAATCAAGCAACACCTGCACATGAATAAACAACCAATCCATACGAGCCCAAGTCCTCGACTTGACTCACGTCAGTTCCGAACACAACACCTTACGTGAGAACCTCACATAAGCATGTTGCAAAACCACAGTAACACAATATTATCCATATCAACCAAAACGCACCAAAAACTTAGCAAATGAATACTAAGTAATCTTTACAGAGATGTAAAGCAAGTACGACATATTGCAAATGAAAATCAGAAGCACTGCGGTCAAGTTCCGGACCTTGCCAGAGCAACCCGGACATTGAGCCGGAGCTAACAAAAGCTAGTAGAACCTAGCACCGGAGCTTACCAAAACTAGTACAACCAAGCTCCCGCCGGAGCTTATAAAACTAGCAGGACCTAGCACCGGAGCTAACCAGAACTAGTCGGAACTAGTAATCCCAAAAGCCAGAGCTAGAAAAATCAACTCGGAGCTTAGCAAAAACACGGCGGAGCTATCAAAGACATGTTGGAGCTATCAAAGACATGCCGGAGCTAAAGATAAAACTTCACCGGAGCTGACCAAAGCTAGTCGGACCTAGCATCGAACGTAACCGGAGCTACCCAAACCAAGCCGGACCTACCGTCGGACCTTGCTGTAGCTCAGAGCTAGAGTCGGACCTTGATAAAAAGGTGTTTTGGTGATATTAAAAACTTTTTATCATCAAAGCCAAGTGTATTAACTACAACCAATGTATTTAGCACACATAGGTCTTGCACATATCAGGAAACACCCCAGAGCTGCGATTCAACAGATAGTGAACAAAATCGGAGGTAAACTGCCGGGATGGAAACATAGACTCCTGGCACATGCATGGAGGGAGGTGCTCATCAAGTCAGTTCTATCGGCGATACCTACCTACTTCTTGTTAGTGTTTAAACTTCCTAAATGGGCAATCAAGAAGATTGACAAGTATCGGAGGAGCTTCCTTTGGAAAGGGGATGGACCTAGCCAGGTCTCGGGAGGCCACTGTTTGGTTAAATGGACCAATTGCACGAAGCCGAAGAAATAGGGAGGGTAAGGACTGCAAGATTAAAAAAAAATTGGTAGAGCACACAGGCTTCGCTGGCTGTGGTTGTGAGATGGCACTCACCTGATAGACCATGGAAACCATTGATGAAGAACATGGATCCAGTGGAGTGAGATATTTTCTTCAGTTCCATAGAAATACATGTGGGGAATGGTGAGGACACACCATTTTGGGAAGCTAGATGGCTGCTAGGAACTGCTTCGAAATACTTGGCGTCAGGTTTGTACCAGCAAGCGAGAAGGAAGTACAGAACGGTTAGAGAAGAACTTTCCAATGATAGATGGATCAAGAACATCAAGAATTGTGACTCGGAAACCCTGGTAGATGAATTTATACTATTATATGTGGCGATATCATCAGTTAACTTAACCTTGAGAAGGACAGGATCTCTTGGCGATGGACGACATCAGGGAATTCTCACTAAGTCAGCATATGAAGTGCAATTTCATGGCCTAGTAAAACCCTTTGACTCGACCATGACCTGGAAAGCCTGCACGGAGCCTAAATGTAGATTCTTTGTCTGGCTGGCAATACAAGGAAAAGCTCAGACGGCTGATAATTTACTCAAGAAGAATTGGCCGGCCAATCCACAATGTGCAATATGTTTGCAGTCCCTGGAAGATCGTAATCATCTCCTGATATCATGTCAGTTCACCAAAGAAGTATGGAGACTATTGAAAAACTAGGAATTATTCAACTTATGTTAATCCATAAAAGGGTATAAATCATGACAAATGTAATTGATCCTATGCTCTTCATATTACCAATAGTAATGATCAAAATCACAATAGCTATAATAAGAGTCTCAGTTTTATACCCAGAGGTGGCACCAGTGTCGGAGGCACCAGTGGCGCCATTCCCAACAGTTGACATGTTGGGATGTTTGATGTAGTCGATCTTCTTTGGTGCAGTGAAGATCATTGATGCAGTGCAGATATCATCCACGAACACGTGAAGTATTCATAGGCGAGCTTGGAGTTGATGTAGTCGTATACGAGCACGAACAACACGTCAAGCAGTCATGCGAACGCGTTCCCCAAAAATCGTATTCGACCTCTATCACGCGGCAGGACCTCAAGAGAGCGTTGATTTCGGAGACCTGCTCACTCCGTTTCTTGTGTGCGCAAGAAACAGAGTCGGGAATACTTGGAAGCAGCTCAACATTGAAATGTTTTTGGAGGAGGAGAGAACAAATTCTTCTCTTCTATCTCATAGTGTGAGAGGGGGCCTTCTTATATAGCCTCCTTGAGTGAGAGGGTGAATGAATGCCATTAAAACGTTCATCAATTCAGCCGTTACAAATCAGCTATTAACGCGTCCATTACTAGACATAAGTACATCGGTTATGACTCAACATTAACGTGTCAGTTATGACTCAACCATTAACATGTCCGTTATGTTTCCGCCATAAATCTGTCTGTTACTAGTCATAAGTATGCTGAATTTATTAACGTCACTAAGAGATATTTTACACCTCCCACGAGGGGAGATACCCAAAGGATACCACGCGTCCCGCAGGTCCGAATCCAACCTCCCGCTAAGGAGAGGTCTGATGCTGCCACGTGTTCTGAGGCTCCGGACCCAACCTCTCCACTGACGAGAGGTCCGGTGCTGCCACGTGTCCCGCAGCTCCAGACCCAACCACTCGACCGAGGAGAGGTCCGATGATGCCACACGTCCTGTGGCTTCGGACCCAACCTCTCCGCTGAGGAGAGGTCTGGGGATGCCACGCGTCCCGCGGCTCCGGACCCAACCTCCTAGTATTTCACATATGCCTTGAAATTCATTTGATTAAATTAAATAAATGGGTCCAATACCTAAATATCTAACAATCCCCACCAAATTTCAAGGCATATAGAAATACTCTCAATTTTACTATTGTTTGATATATCAGCATTTCGATGGATACTGTTAAGTTGAACATCCATCTAGAACAGTGATTTACACTCATCCACAACTGAACAATGGACTATGCCTTGAGTTGACAGTTTTGTGCGAATGAGTTTCATCAATGTCTTAGCTGATACTAGACTGCTAGAAGCATTCCCTCGGTTTGGAGCGTATAAGTCATACTCCCTGGCCTTTTCATGAGCATCTAGAGATCACCCAGTCTCATAGACTGTGACTAGCAATCGAGCTCATATAGATGTATTCCTCAGGAGATGTTCTGTAGGTCAACATCTCTTCTTATACAAGCCACTCGAAATACATTAAGATATAACAAGCTTGCCATACAGAATAGGAGAGTAATGCATCTTCAACGGAGTGAGATTTGTACCTATGTACTCTCCTGTCAGCCAATCAATAGTTTGTTTCAACACCCTAATTCACGGGATCTACAATCACAAAGGGTGACTTACCACTATGATATGACTTTATGTGGGTCTCAATACCATATCCCTCTAGGGCTGTCAACAAGCCGAGCTTGAGTGAGCTTGTCCTCCGAGGCTCGAGCTCATTAAGAATTCGAGCTGAGCTCGAGCCGAGCCTGAAATTCGGTCGATCCTGCAGTCAAGCTCGAGCTTAGCTCGATAAGGCTTGTTTATATAGTTAGGCTCGGTTGAAGCTCGTAAAAGCTCGAGTTCGAGCTTGGGAAGCTCGTTTAAGCAGTAAAAAATGAATAATAATCAAGAGAAAAAATATTAATAAATAATATTTATAAAACATAATTAACTAAACGAGCCTTATTGATCTTAACGAGCTCAAGCTCGTCAAGCTCGCAAGCTCGAGATGAAGCTCGAGTTCGACTCATTTATTTGTCGAGCCGAGCTCGAATCAAGCTTTTAATGAGCTGAACTCGAGTAGCTCACGAGTCTCGAGCTTCATTGACAACCCTATCTCCCTTGATGCTTCATCTATCACATTTCGTGATAGTCCCTTGGTGAAGGGATCTGCTAGGTTTTTAGCCGTCTGGACATAGTCCAACGCTATCACTCAAGAGTTTTTCATTTTCTCTGACAGATTTCAACCGCCTCTTAACGTGTCTTGATGACTTCATGTTATCCTTAGACTGTTGACCTTGACAATCACAGTTTGATTATCACAGTTCATAACAATAGCAGGAATCGGTTTCTCAACTATCGGTAAGTCCATCACAAGTTCACGCAACCAATCAACTTGGCTGTGTCTAATGTTGTGAGTTCTGCTTCCATTGTTGACCTTGTTAAGATAGTCTGCTTGCAGGACTTCCAGGAAATAGTGCCACCTGCCAAAGTGAACACATATCCACTTGTGGCTTTTATCTCATCAGCATCAGAAATCCAGTTTGAATCACTATAACCTTCTAGCACCCTGAGATACCCGGTATAGTGAAGTCCATAGATTGATATCTCTTTTAGATAGCGTATCACTCTTTCGAGAGCTCGTCAGTGACCATCTCCCGGATTTGAAACAAATCGGCTAAGTCTGCTCACAACAAATGATATATTTGTCCTCATAGCACTAGCTAAATACATCAGCGAACCTATGATTTGGAAGTATGTCAATTGATACTTAGTTGTACCATTATTCTTTCGTAACAGTACACTAAAATCATACGGAGTTAAAATAGGTTTACAGTCACTAAATCCAAAGCGACTCAAAACCTTTTCCGTATAGTGAGATTGCACAAGTGTAATTCCACTGTCATCTTCTCATAACAATTTAATGTTTAAGATGACATTCGCTTGTCCCAAATCTTTTATTTCGAAACTTTTGGACAAAAAGTCATTGACCTCCTTAATCACATTAAGGTTGGTCCCAAATATCAGTATTTCATCGACATACAAACATAAGATCACTCCCTCTCCCCCACCATAGTGGTAATATACACACTTGTCTGCTTCTTTCACAACAAATCCTGTGGATGTTAGTGTTCTATCAAATTTCTCGTGCCACTTCTTATGCGCTTATTTTAGGCCATACAAAGATTTTAACAACTTACACACTTTTCCTTCATGACCACTTACTACAAATCCATCTGGCTGATCTATATAAATTTCCTCTTCCAACTCTCCATTAAGGAAAGTCATCTTAACATCCATCTGATGGACAAGCAGACCGTGAGAGGTAGCCAATGATAGTAGTGCTCGTATGGTAGTCAATTTGGCCATGGGTGAGTAAGTATCAAAGAAATCTTCACCTTCTTTCTGGGTATAACCCTTTGACACAAGCCTTGCTTTGTACTTTTCAATTGTACCATTAGGCTGAAGCTTTTTCTTGAACACCCATTTACATCCTACAGGTATGAATCCATAAGGACGATCCACAATCTCCCAAGTTCCATTAGACGTGATAGAATCAATCTCACTTCGGACTGCTTCCTTCCAGTAGTCAGCATCCTGAGATGAATATGCATCTTCGATGGTTCTTGAAGTATCATCTAGTAGACATACAATAAAGTCATCACCAAAAGACTTTGCATTCCTTTGCCTTTTACTCTTATGAGTTACTTCATTGTCTTCATCTATTGGACCAACCTCTAGTGAAGATATAGTGTATATTGATGGAATGTTGGGATCATAAGAGAAGATAGGATTTTGTCTAGATGAGCTATGCATCTCTTTCATTGGAAAAATATCTTCAAAGAATGTGGCATCTCTGGACTCTATGATAGTGCCTTCATGCATATCAGGAATATCTGATTTCACTATTAAAAATATATATCCAATACTGTGAAAAAACATAACCAAGAAAGACACAATCTACGGTGTTCGATCCAAGCTTTCGCTTCTTCGGGATTGGCACACTGACCTTAGCCAAACAACCCCAAGTTCACAGGTAGGAGAGATTTAATCTTTTCTTTTCCAATTGTTCAAATGGTGTTACCTTTTTATTCTTTGTAGGAACTTTATTCAGAACATGACACGCAGTCAATATAGGCCCACCCCACCATTGCTTAGAAGTCCAGCTGTTTCTAACATGGCACTAACCATCTCAGTTAGAGTGCGATTCTTTCATTCAACAATTCCATTTGATTATGGGGAATAGAGAAGTGTCATATCATGAATTATTCCATGTTCCTCACAGAATAATTTAGACTCATTTGAAAAATACTCTCCACCTCGATCGGACCTAAGCCATTTAATCTTTCTCTCAAGTTTGTTTTTCACTTCAGCTTTATATAGTTTAAATACACATAGCAAAATCTAGTAGAATCGTCTATCGAAGTCATGAAATACTTCTTTCCACCTTTTGTCAATATACCGTTCATCTCACATAAATCTAAGTGAACTAGTTCTAATGGTGCCAAGTTTCTCGCCTCTGTTGCCTTGTGAGGCTTGCGAGTTTGTTTTGATTGAACACAAATCTGACACCTTGAACTTTTGGCAGTCAGGAACTTAAGGATTAAACTCATACTGGCTAGCCGCATCATGCACCCATAATTAATATGACAAAGTCGTGAATGCCAAATATTAGATTCATTATTACATACATGGCTTATCTCATTATAAGAAGTATCTGATACTGATAAGCAAAACAAGCCCCCACATTCATAGCCTTTTCCGATAAAAGATCCAAATCTGGATACAACACATTTATTGGACTCAAACACTAGCTTATAACCATCTCTACATAATAGAGCTCCACTGACAAGGTTCTTCTTGATTGCGGGGACGTGTTGCACGTCCTTCAGTCGCATGGTGTTCTCTGAAGTAAGCATCAAATCAATCGTACCGACTCTATGTACAAATGCCTGAGAGTCGTTCCCCATCAAGATGGAATAAGTCCTTGTGGTCCGATAAGAAGAAAATAGGGAAATGTCAGCACATACGTGTATATTGGCCCCAGTGTCAACCCACCAATCCGGCAAGCGACATATTGAAAGAACAAGTGGTATTGGAAAATACCCGGATGTTCCCTCTTCAGTATTGCCAATAACAATATTTTCATACTTCTTATGCTTGTCTTTATGCTCAGAGCAATCCTTAGCCCAATGATCAGGTTTGTCGCAGACAAAGCAATTACCCTTTCCTTTATTCTTCTTCTTCTTAAAGTTAGCAGTTTGATTGGCTTTGTTCTTGTTCTCAAACTTATTCTTATTTTCTTGTTGGATCGAAAATTCCTGTTCTGCACCAAATTTGCATTTCTCAAGCTCTTTCCCTCGAATATCATTTGCTCTTGCCTTCTCTTCAACATCAAGAGACCCAATTAAATCTGCAATGTTGAATTCTTGTCTCTTATGTTTTAAGGTAGTAGCAAAGTCCCTCCAAGTAAATGGCAGCTTAGCAATAATGCAACCCGCCACGAACTTGTCAGGCAATAGACATGGAAAGTGTTCGAGTTCTTTAGCAAGCGACTGGATCTCATGAGCCTGTTCTACTACAGATCGGTCATTGACCATTCTGTAGTCATGAAACTGCTCTATGACGTACAGTTCACTACCAGCATCAGACACTCCAAATTTGGCCTCAAGTGCATCCTATATTTCCTTTCCACTAGACATAACCATGTAAACATCCACAGGATGATCGCCTAAAATGCTAATCACAACACCTCTAAACAAATTATCCGCAACCTCAAAAGGTCTCTCCTCATCAAGTGAGATACTTCCCTAAGACGTAGGTTTGCCTTGTGTGACGTGAAAAATGTTCATGGCCACAATATCATCTTTGAACACCAACGTTTATAGTTTGATCCATCAAACATATTGGGTCTCAGTGTAGCAGCAAAACCAAAAGTCGAAAAATTCCTAGAATATGATTTTTGGATTGTTGAAAAAATAGGAATTATTCGACTTATGTTAATCCATAATAGGGTATAAATCATGACAAATGTAATTGATCCTATGCTCTTCATATTAGCATAGTAATGATCAAAATTACTAAAGCTAAAATAAGAGCTCAGTTTTATACTCAGAGGCGGGCCTAGTGTCGGAGGCACCGGTGGCGTCGTTCCCAACAGTTGACATGTTGGGCTGTTCGATGTAGTTGATCTTCCTTGGTGCAGTGAAGATCGCTGATGCAGTGCAGATATCATCCACGAACACGTAAAGTAGTCATATACGAGTTTGGAGTTGAAGTAGTCGTATACAAGCACAAACAACACATCGAGCAAACACGCGAACGCGTTCCCCAAAAATTGTATTTGCCCTCTATCCCGCGACAGGACCTCAAGAGAGTGCTGATTTCGGAGGCCTGCTAACTCCGTTTCTCGTACGCGCAAGAAACGAAGCTGAGAATACTTGGAAGCATCTCAATAGTGAATTGTTTTTGGAGGAGGAGAGAATATGTTCTTCTCTTATATCTCATAGTGTGAGAGGGGGCCCTTCTTATATAGTCTCCTGGAGTGAGAGGGTGAATGAATGCTAGTAAAACATTCTTCAATTCAGCCATTACAAATCATCTATTAACGCGTCTGTTAGTAGCCATAAGTACGTCGGTTATGACTTAACATTAACGTGTCAGTTATGACTCAACCATTAATGTGTCTGTTATGATTCATCTATAAACGTGTCTGTTACTAGTCATAAGTATGCTAAATTGATTAACGTCACTAAGAGATATTTCACACCTCCCACAAGAGGAGATACCTAGAGGCTACCACGTGTCCCGCAGGTCCGAATCCAACCTCCCGCTAAGGAGAGGTCTGGTGCTCCCACGTGTCCTGCGGCTCTGGACCCAACCTCTCCGCTAAGGAGAGGTCCGATGCTGCCACGCGTCTTGTGGCTCCAGATCCAACCTCTCCGCTCAGGAGATGTCCGGTGCTGCCACGCGTCCCGCGGCTCCGGATCCAACCTCTTCGCCGAGGAGAGGTCCGGTTCTTCCACGCGTCCCGTGGCTCCGGACATAACCTCCTAGTATTTCACATATATCTTGAAATTCATTTGATTAAATTAAATAAATGGATCCAATGCCTAAATATCTAACAGAGACAGTCAACTCCAGTGGCAATTGCACCCTACGGCTCCGTCAAAAAAAGCAATTAGGGCCATTACGACTCAAGTAGAAAGAAGACAAAAGCGGAAGAGAGTGGGTGTGCTGTTGTTTTTCTGGTGGCACATCTGGAAGGAAAGACATCAAATGATTTTTCAACAAAAATGTGAAAATGAAGACCAGGTGGTGATTCGTATCATGGTCAAACTCAATTCTTTTCTAGCTGCTTTTTGATTTTGCCTCTTCAGGCTGTCTTTTGTTGTTCTCAGCTGTCGTGAGGGATGCCTCTGGACAGGCCTAAGATTGTGTAATCAGGGTAGAAGCTTAGGGATGGCAGTTGTACCTGCGAGTACGGGTACCCGGCGGGTATTGTACCCGACGGGTACAGGTACGGGTAGATATTTTTACCCGCGGATACAACCCGTACCCGAACCGACATTTTTTGGGTACAGGTTTGGTTTTTTACCCGCGAGTATCCGCCGGGTTACCCGATTCCTTGAATTTGGCCCATTAAACAAGTTTAACCGCTGTGTTAAACTTGTGTTTTAATCTTGTAACTTGTATTTTGTAACTTACAACTTGTGTTATGTTTGAACCTTGAACCTGTAACTGAAGTTGAGACCTTGAACTTTTCTCAATCTGTTATGTTTATGTACTGTCCTATTGAACCAGTAACTTGTTCTATTATTTTTTTTATGAAACTTGTAACTTGTGTTCAGCTGTTTTATATTTTGCTCTGTAATTTTGTTACCTGTTTAGCCGTTGAAAATTGAAATTTGATGTGTTATTTAAATTGTTATGCTGTTCTGGACCTGTTCAACTTTTAAAATATGATTTATTGAATCTTTTGTTATGTTTAGTCATACCCGACGGGTACCCGAAACCCTCCCGGAACCCGTCGGGTATTAGTTCGGATACGAAATTTTACCCGCGAGTATAGGTACGAGTACGAAATTGTACCCGCGAGGTGTTCCAGTTCGGGTCGTGTTTTTCTCTATCCGACCCGAACTCAACCCGTTGCCATCCACGTAGAAGCTGTAAAACTAGGATGTAATTTCTATATTTCCTCTCTTAATGAAACGGGCAAAGCTCCTGCCCTTAGTTAAAAAAAAAACAGAGTACATGCAATTTGCATAAAAAAGTTAGAATCTGAAGCCTGCATCGATCAGTGCACTTTGGTGCTATATACAGTACAAGTATCTGCCCAGTTGTTTCTAGTCAAAGTAAAAACTGCAACTTGATCTAGCTATTCAGTACCTGTAAAATTCAGTGCAGGTTGCCAACTTGCTATAGCCAACCTGCCTTTACTAAATAAACTAAGCAAAATAATTAGCGAAAGTACAAGGATTATAACTAACACCCCCTAGTTTTTGTGTTCTTATCCAGCTTGACCATTCCAATCCTAGCATTTAGCTCATAAAATCGAACTCGCCCTAATGCCTTTGCTGAAATGTCTACGAGCTGGTCCTTAATGTTGACAAATTCAATACTCTCTTCATGTCAAAATATTTGTCATTCTTTAATCAAAATGATTTAGAGAGTGATAAGTATTTTGAAATGAAGGAAATGAAAAATTTCCATTCTCCACTCGGTTCTTGCTGAGCGCTGGACATGTCCATCTTGAGCTTCACGGTGTCGGCATTGGTGCTGTGACTCAACTTGATTCCTCTAGCATGCTGGGGCACCGATCCCCAGATAGAAGGATAGGAGCTCAAGATCCCTCATGAGAAATTACACCATGTCGTCTTTGAATCGGTCAATCTCGTCGGTGTTTTGATTTAATGATGATTAGATCATTGACGTAGACGCCCACTAGCAATCGCACTGCACCATGGCCACGTCGGCAGAGGTGTTCATAGACGCTTTCTCGAAGCCAAGCCCCTTTAGAGCAGGTATAATAGAGCCTAGTCAGCTGCTGGCGTAAAAGAATCCACGTCAGAATATTGTCTACGTGGATGAAGGAGTAAAGAAGAAAGAGAGTACTGCAGGCGTCAGAACAGTCGTCCGGCGCAGCGGTACTTACGAGGTGACTCTACCGGCGTGCTTGCATGCGATTGAGGGTGAGAAAAACAGGGCATTTATTCCAATCACTCTCCAGTCAATTTAATAGCTAATCTATTATATAAGAAGGTTAAACTGTTAACTCTAAGTAACATGACATTGAGTTACAGCCTGCAACCGGCCACTTTATTATACTTGCTCTTAGCATGGCATCGTCGAGGTGCAAAATTCTATGCGCGCAGCGCCTAACGCAAGCCTCGTCAGCAACACTTTTCCATTTTGCCCGGCAACGACGAATTACGAAGGCTATGAGACTTATTACACATCTTTGAGCATACCGTTGAGAAGAAATCAAATTCCGATGACAGGAACTGAGTATACAGTGTCAAGTGTGACCACCATCACAAGTATCAGATCTACCAGATAAATGCGATCCAAGGCATACATGCGTCATGATAAAATGGTTACATGACAACCATACGAGGTTAGTTCCTCCAGGACAACCGTCAAGAACATGGGCAGATCTCTTCTCAGTTAAATATGTGGTATTATCTCAGACAAAAAGAATCAAGTACATAGAAATTAAGAGTTTATGCGATAATTCAATTGAACATCTAACTCGGTATCAATATCCTGATATGAACCGAATACTACTGGTTGTTAAAATCAATATATCAGGTCTTTAGATGTAATTATAGGAAAGAGCGGAGCACTAGGTCATGGAACATATAAATATAATGTATTAATTTTCAACTGTTCCTAAAAAAATTACTGTCAGGCTCAGACATGCCAAAAAAAATGTTCTTAAAAATCTATCAGGCTGGGATTTGTAGGTACACAACTGCTGGTGGTACTAGGAACATCAACAGAAAAAGACAGAAAAAGACATAAATAGTCAGCGTCCACGAAATAGCCGTTGGAAAAGTAGGTTAACATCACTGTTCTGCGAACACCGGATGATCCAATGTTCTCCCTTCAGCTATCATCGGTCGAATCCAAATTAGTTGATGTCACTTGCCTTCTCATCGGTGATCCGATGGCACTTCATCCAGAATTGGTTCAGAATTAATGCTTACTGGAGTGATCGACCGATGTGTTTATAGTTGTACATCGGATGGTCCGGTGTTACACTTGGTCCAAGGAGATTGCTTACTGTACGGATGGACTGACGTAACATCCCCTTCATCATCGGATGATCTGGTGAGTACTTAGTTTTGATGTCTTCTTCTTCTGCTAAACCAACTCGACCGATGTATTGTTTCTTGGAAACATCGATTGATCCGGTGAGTTGATTTTGATTGCTTTGAGTTGTTCTAAGTGATTCTTTTGGAATTTTCTCGAGTGAACTCTTATACATTGGTTTGAAATATTCTTCTGATGATTATCAAGCATTGAGTGATGTCAATATTGGTTGAATAATTTTAACATATGAGATTTTTCTTCTAATCTTCATAAAAATCGATTGACCTCATAGAATGATTGTTTAGGGGTCTCCAATTATATACAATGAGCAGTAGATGATATTCATATAGATTTCATTTGATTGTGATGAGTGATATGGGAGACCTTGCATCCACAAATTCATTAGTAAAATCCAACAGTTGTCATTAATCACCGAAACCATACCTCATAGGGCCTAGATGCTTTTAATCTCCCCCTTTTTGGTGATTGATGGCAACACAACGAGTAAAGCATAATAGTAATGAATTTAAGAATACGATACTCATGAGGATATGCAATAAGTACAAGATTTAACACATTGAACTTGAAGACTCAAAAACGATCAATAACTCGAAAGCTCAATCGATCAATAACTCAAGAGAATTAAGTGGCACACGAATACTCAATAAATAGCAAAAGAGTAGCAAATCTCCAAATTACAAAAGAACTCCCAAAAAGATAGACTCCCGCTACAACTAGGACCCCCCCTGAGACTAAGCTATCCTCCCCCTGACTCTTCTCCCCCTTTGGCATCAAGAAACCAAAAAGGAAGTCGAGTGCCTAAGGATCCTGAGCGCTCGGGGCGATGACGAACTGGTCGCCGTCGGGGGTGCTATCGTCGGAGCTGCTACCTGCTGCTGCCGAAGCTGGAGTGGAGGTGATGGGAGCTGCAGGAGCTGCTGTCGGTGCCTGCTGAGTCTGGACTGCTGGCAACGGGGCACTGACAACGGACGCCGGCGTAGCCGGTAGAGGAGAGTGGATAGGAGTGCCTGGAGCTAGCAGAGGTGACATGCTGATCGTCGGGATCGGCGTAGTCAGCACTGGAGCTGAAACTGTAGCTAACACAGGCGGAGCTGGAGCAAGGCTTGGAAGCTGCGATGGTAGGGCAATCTCAGTCTGCGTGTAGAGGTTGGTGATCAACCCCAGGATGCCCATCATAGCCTGCTGCGTCTGCTGCTACTAGTCGAGAGAACGCTGGTGCATCTGATCAATCAGCCTAGTCAGCCTGTCAGTGTCCTCTCGCCTCTAGCGGGCAATCTGTCGCTGCATTTCCTGCTGCTGCTGCTGGCGCTCCAAGAGACGCGCAGCCTGCTCAGCTCGGGCCTGCTCAGCTGCAAGCCTATCCAGACGCTGCTGCTCAACAATCTGCTGGAGTAGAGAAGTCAACTCAGATGGCTGAGAAACCTGTGCCTCGGACACCGGAGGTGGAGTAGGAGGTGGCACAGTCGAGCCTCCAGCCTCCACGTCGTGCTGCCTGGGTGAGGGAGGAGGTGGGAAGTACTCCTCGACACTATCGCTGGTGTCACTCTCGGACCAAATGTGCTGTAGATCCCCACCCTGAGCCTCTGCCTGTGCTAGTCTCTCATCTTCCTTCTCCAGGTCTGACCAATCTTCCGCTGAGAGACGGGCACGGACCTGACGCTCAACTGGACGGCCAAGGCGGCGGTCTCCAGGAGCTGGAGCACGGTAGTGCCTGAACTGTGTGACGCTCTCGTTGGTGAGACTGTCACGTACGGTGGACCCCTCTGGAGCTATCATGTAGAGCAAGTAACTGATCCAGTGGCCAAACAGAAGTTGCCTCATCATCCCAACTCCATCAGTGATGACGTCCTCCATCTCACAAAACAGGATGTCCACAATGTTGAACTCCATCCCGTTCATAACATAGAACAGGAGAGTCTGCTACAAGCTGGTGAACCCCTCAAGGTATCCAGACCTTTGCAGAAGTGTGCGATGCAAGGCAAGGTGCACAGTGCGTGCAGCTGGAATGAGTAGAGCCGGTACCCTCGGCTGGTATGGAGAGAAAGGCTGAGCAAACAGTGAGCGTATCTCCTCAAGCGGTGGTGCCACACCTCCAGTGAGTAGCCTCCTTAGTGGGTCAGCCTGTCCATACACTCTCTCGTGTAGGCATGTGTCGTGAAGATCCACTCCTAGCAGCTGTCCCAAAGTCTGCCTGGTCAGGTAGTGATGCTGGCCCATAAACATGAAGTCAATGGATCTGCGGCTCTCAGAGACGTAAAGTGTGGCATAGAATACTCAGACCCAGTCCTCCACGTAGGCACCCCTCTTGTAAGACATCAGCTCTACTACCCCTCTGTATTTCTCAAAGTAAGGGCGAATCTCTGTCTCGGCTGCAAGTGCAAGCTGATCCCAATCCAGGAAATTATGCTGGAAGAGCTTATGGCCCCGACGTCTGTAAGTCTCGTACAGCGACGCCTGTGTCAGGGTCCAAAAGCAGCTGTCCACAAGTGACTCCTTGGGCTGTGGGAACCACTCCTCAAGCAGAATACTCCATCTAAGCTTCCTGAGCTGCTTGGCCTTAAACTTCCTATAATCGGTCAGGCGGACACCCTCACCAACACGGACGTTGGTGTCCATCTCATAGACGGCTCTCTAGCCCGCCCTGTCCTCCCGAAGGTCAGCTGCTGACGGTCTTAGTCTCAGGGCTGCAGCTGGATGACCCCCACGGGTCCTGACTGAGCGACGGCAAACTAGCGGCACCTCGGACTCCCCTTCCTCCTCTGACTCCTCTAGCACGGGAGGATGCCTCTGTCGGGCCTCGCAGATCCTCAACGATCCTCCTCGGCCTCGCTCTCGCTCCTCAGCGGTGCGAGCGGCCATCAGGGCTTTCATCTCCTCCTTCGACAACTTTTGCTTTTTGGCGGCCGTCTCCTCAATGGCCTTGCCTTTCCCCTTCTTGTCATGGCCCATGACGATGGTGAAGATGAGCACGCGAGACAATGAACTCGGGCGTACGAGAGGGCGATGCAAAGAATGATGCGGCCGGCGAATCCTAGCGGCGGTGCAACAGAAAGCACAGCTATCGAGAGGAGGACACCACGGCGACACAGAGGGCGGCAGTGCGGCGTGGGGCGGCGACAGTGGTGCGGTGGTGGTTGTGCTTGGGGTGTAGTAGCGGCGGCGCTTAGGGTGGTGGCGGCTGGACAGCGGTGGCGGCCAGAGGGCGACGGCGGCCGGAGGGCGGCGGCAGCCGGAGGGCGGTGGCGGCCGGAGGGCGGCGGCGGCCGGAGGCACGGAGCAGCGATGGCGGAGGTGAGGCGTCGGGGGCGGAGAGCTAGGTCGGGGAGAGAGAGAGAGTGAATTGAAGGGGCGCGCTAAAAGGTGGGGCTCGAACCCTAGATCAAAATTTAACATAGGATGAACCGACGTAAGATGAGGGCTGCATCGGTCGAATGATACAGTAAGGGTATTCCAAAAGTAACATTGACACCGGATGATCCGACGTGGAAAGGATTTGCATCGGTGAAATTTAGCACAACTCCAGAAATGTGAACATCGGATGCACCAATATTTCTCAGAATGAACTCGTCGGTTGATTTGACTTTATGACTGAGTTGACCCTTGGCCCTTGAACACAAACTGAACCGATGTAGGTTCTGCCCTAAGCATCGTATAATCCGATGACTACAAAACAGCAACATCCCATATATGTCCTTTGACTTAAACACACAGCGAGAAACACAAGTCTTTGGACTTTTTGGGCAACCCCTTACCCCTTAGAAAGACTAGTTGCCAATAACTTGGATAAGCCCTAAAACAAATAGAACACCAAAAAAAAGAAAAACAAGGAAGAAAACATCCAAATAAAATGTAAGGCCCATGATTTGTGAGCTATAGGACGAAAACTTCTATCTCTTTAAAGCATGTTCCTTTAGGCATTAAAGCACCTAACATTTTGTTCTTTCCACATCATATGAGTTGAGATATTGCATTTCAAACAAGTCTCTTTCTCATGAAGTGGGTTCCCCTTTGTGACAATCTACCGTATGCAATGCCAAACAATTTATAATGCAAGAAATTAAACGTGAGTGCAAGTCTATGTGACAGGCATCATACAAGACATAAAGTAAATCTATCTTGCCAAATTTGAACCTTTAAAAGGCTTCTTCAGGGAGAGCCACCCTCCAAGCCTTGGGGAACCCAAAGGAACCTCCATCCCAAGCTAACCCTTGGTCACCCCTATCCTTTGAAAGTTAGACAAGACCTATATGAGATGCATTCTTACATGATCATGGCAACTTACATGACATTCGATGCATCTAGCACATTTAATTCACTTCTTAGTCTAGAAAAGGTTTTCTCATCAAGTGGCTTAGTGAAGATATCCGCCAGTTGTTCTTCGGACCTAACACCTCACAAGGAGATGTCTCCCTTAGCTTCATGGTCCCTCAAGAAATGATGGCCAATATCAATGTGCTTAGTGCGGGAGTGTTGAACGGGGTTCTTAGCAATCTTAACCGCACTTTTATTGTCACAAAGGAGAGGCACACAACAAAGTTTAATACCAAAGTCCAAAAGGGTTTGCTTCATATAAAGAATTTGGGCACAACATGCACCGGCCGCAATATATTCCGCTTCCGCCGTGGACAAGGCAACGAAATTTGCTTCTTGCTAGACCAAGATACTAGGGAACGCCCAAGCAAGTGGCACCCACCAGAGGTACTCTTGCGACCCACACGGCATCCGGCAAAGTCCGAATCCGAGTAACCCAAGAGATGGAATTTTGCACCTTTAGGGTACCACAGGCCTACACTAGGGGTATGCTTGAGATACCGAAGTATCCTAAAGACCACCTTCCGATGCAATTCTTTAGGTGCCGCTTGAAAGCGAGCACACAAGCTAAACATGATATCGGTCATAGATGTGGAAAGATAAAGCAATGAACCAATCATAGAATGGTAATTAGATTGGTCAATAGGTTTACCATCCTTATCCGCGTCGAGATGACAATTTGTTGCCATTGGAGTACTTCTTGAGCTACAATCTCCCATCTCAAATTTCTTCAAGAGGTCCTTGGTATACTTTTCTTGATAGATGAAGGTCCCCTCTCGAAGTTGCTTGATTTGAAACCCAAGGAAGAAGTTGAGCTCTCCAATCATCAACATCTCGAATTCCCTAGACATCATTTTGCTAAACTCATGGCTAAGAGCTTCGTTAGTTGAACCAAAAATAATATCATTGACATAAATTTGACAAATAAATAATTATCCGTTGATGTCTTTGGTAAAGAGTGTAGTGTCCACCCTCCCGATCTTGAATCCTTGCATGATCAAGAAATCCTGTAGTCGTTCATACCACGCCCTAGGTGCTTGCTTGAGCCCGTAGAGCGCCTTGTGCAACCTAAACACATGATTAGGATTCCTCGGATCTTCAAACCCGGGAGGTTGTTCAACATAGACAAGCTCGTTAATATAACCATTAATAAAGGCACTTTTCACATCCATTTGATAAAGCTTTATGTTATGATGTGATGCAAAGGCAAGAAGTATACGGATGGCTTCTAGTCGGGCGACCGGTGCAAATGTCTCCCCAAAGTCTAGTCCTTCAACTTGCGAGAAACCCTTGGCCACAAGTCTTGCCTTGTTGCGGACCACAACGCCGTTCTCACCTTGTTTTTTGCGGTACACCCACTTCGTCCGATGACGTTCTTGTCCTTGGGTCGCTCCTCCAACACCCAAACTTCATTGCGGATGAAGTTGTTTAGTTCTTCTTGCATGGCCATCACCCAATTTGGATCTTGGAGTGCTTCCTCAATGTGAGTGGGTTCTACACATGAAACAAACGAGTACTGCTCACAAAACGTAGCGAAATGGCGAGAACGTGTACTTACTCCCCTTGACGGACTTCCGATGATTTGGTCAATCGGATGCACCTTGGAGATGTGTCCATGCCTCATAAGTGGTTGTGAAGCACTTGGCGGTGGTGATGCGTGTTGTTCTTTTTGTGGTTGGACTTGATCATGGACTTCTTCTTCTTCTTCATGTTGTGTGGCATGTGAATCTTGTGTCGGCAATGGATCATCCTTCTCTTTTTCGTCAACTTGAGGCGCCATAGATGTGTTGATGTTGGAACTTGAAGCTCCCCCTTGATCATGACTCTCCTAAACTTTAGGCTTGATGTCTCCAATGGTAATGTTCTTCATAGCTTCTCGTAGAGGCTCATCATCTATTTCATCATGACCAAAACTCTCCTCTTGGGAGCCATTAGTTTAATCAAACTCAACATCACAACTTTCCTCAACTAAACTGGAGGTTTGGTTGAATACTCGATATGCTTTTGAGTTTGATGCATAACCAAGAAATATACCAACATCACATCTTCTTTCGAACTTACCGAGCCTTTTCTTGCGGTAGATGTAGCACTTGCACCCGAAGACTCAGAAATAGGAGATGTTGGGCTTTCTCCAAATGAGAAGTTCGTACGGGGTCTTTTGAAGTAGTCGATGTAGGTAGACCCGATTTGCGGCATGGCACGCCGTGTTGATTGCTTCGGCCCAAAATTTCTCGGACGTGCCATAGTCATCAAGCATTGCTCGTGCAAGAGTGATGAGAGTCTTGTTCTTCCTTTCAACGATACCATTTTGTTGAGGAGTGTATGTGGCCGAAAACTCATGCTTCACGCCTTCACGGTCACACCACTCCCCAATGTTGTAGTTCTTGAATTTGGTGCCGTTGTCACTCCGGACCTTGATGATGGGAAGTTGAAATTCCCTTTGAGCACGATTAGCGAAGGTCTTGAACACTTCTGGAGTTTCACTCTTGTCACCTAGAAACAAAGTCCAAGCATAGCGAGAGTAGTCATCAACTATAACAAGACAATAGAGGTTACCGCCAAGACTTTGATATGTGGATGGTCCGAAGAGGTCCATGTGGAGCAACTCAAGTGGCTTGGAGGTTGACACCATTGTCTTCATCGGTGGTGAGAAGCAACTTGCTTCCCGGTTTGACAAGCGCTACAAAGCTTGTTCTTCTCAAATGTGACATCCTTCACGCCGGTGACCATCCCAAGCTTGAATGACTTCTTGAGCTTGCTCATTCCAATGTGAGCTATGCGTCGATGCCATAGCCAACCCAAACTCGTCTTAGTGAAAAGACAAGTGGTCAAGCTAGCATCCTTGTTGGAGAAGTCTACTAGGTAGAGATGTCCATGCCGGAATCCTTTGAAGATTAATTCTTGACTTGTTTCACTAGTCACAACAACATCATTCTTGCTAAAGGTGCACGTTAGTCCAAGATCACATAATTGTGCAATAGAAAGCAAATTGAAACTAAGTGACTTGACATACAATACATTGGAAACAGATAGATCATTTGAAATTGCAATCTTACCTAACCCTATTACCATCCCCTTAGAGTTATCACCAAAGGTGACTTGTTCATGATTGTCGGGGTTTTCTATGGTGGTGAACATACCATCGTTGCCGGTCATATGTTGAGTGCACCCGCTATCGAGTATCCAATGCTTTCCTCCGGCTTTGTAGTTCACCTACACACATGAATTTAATTTTTGACTTTAGGCACCCAAGCCAACTTAGGTCCTTGTATGTGTGATACAAGTGTTTTTGGGACCCGAAGTTGCTTGGGGAGCTTCCCCTTCATGCCCTTTATGTCCTTGCCAATGAACCTTGCCTTCACCTTGCCATCTACTTTACTCAAGAGATAATAATGATCATTGAAAGTAGACTTGTAGTTAGTAGGCAATTTTGGAGAAGGCCGGTTAGGAAGAGGACACTCCCTTGTATGGTGATCGGTGACCTCACAATGTTGGCAATAGGAACCATCTTCCTTGATGAAGCTTGTTCTAAGCTCCGGTGAGGGCACCTTTCCTTTGTTAGGCACCGGGAAGGATCCAAGTCCTCTCTTGTTGAAGGCCTTTGCTTGTTGTTAGAGGATTTCCTTTTGCTTGACTTCTCCTTTAGATAGTCTTGCCACACTAGTGCGGAGACTTTCAATTTCTTCTAGCAAGTCCTTCTCCCTAGCATTCTCTTTCAAAGGCAAAGACTTATGCAAGACATTAGCGGCATGATAAGTAATAGATATCTTATCATTAAGGGTTTGTTTCTTTATATTTTTCAATTCTTGATCAAGAAATTCATAAGCAAGGTTAAGTACTTGATGCTCTTGGATTAACTCATTGTGCTTTCCCAAGAGTGCTTGGTTTGCTAAGTCAAGCTCATGGTGATCTAGCTTGATTTGAGCCTCATCCTCCTCAACTTGCTTGACAAGATATTTGAGCGTGTCATGCTCCTTAAGTATGCTTTCATACTTGTCAAGCAAATCGAGGTTAGCACTCTCAATCTTAGCACGAGTTTCTTCAAGAGTCTTGACCTTACTCTTTTCCCTCTTAATGATAGTGTGGTATTCATTTATTAATGAGGTTGAGTCATCGGGGAAAAGCTCATCATCGCTAGAGTCATCACATACCTTGGTGTTACCTTTAGCCATGAGGCACATGGGAGGTGGTTGAAGAGATGAATCATCATTGTTGGCAATGGCAAGGCCGGCCAAGCTTTCTTCTTTCGCTTCACTCTCTTCATCACTTGATTCTTCGTCGGTGATCCATTCATTTGCCTCACACATGAACACCTTTTGTGGACCTTTTCTCTTCTTTGGGAAGAGTGTTGCCTTCTTGCCCTTGTCATGTTTCTTCTTCCAAAAGGATCTTGGTTTGGGCTTGACCTCTTCTTCATTATCTTCACTATCTTCAAGCTTGCGATGCTTGCCCGTGTGGTTCTCTCTTCTTTTGTCCAGTTTTGGACAATCATAGGAGATGTGGCCTTGATCACCACAATTGTAGCAAGTCTTGTTGTCATCTCTCCTTGGTAGAAAAGCTTTCTTCTTGGGATCAAAGGTGTATCCCTTCTTGTCAATCTTGGAGTTCAAGCGAGAGAACTTTCTCACCATCAATGCAAGCTCATCATCTTCATCTTCACTTGATGATTGCTCTTCTTCACTTGAGCTAGGCTCAACCACTTTCTTTTTCTTGAGACTTGTTTTCTTGGTGGAAACCTTTAGAGCAATTGTCTTTGAAGATGATTGCTCCATCATCCCAAGTACACTCATCTCATGAGCGTGAATCTGTCCAATAAGTTCTGAGACTTCAATGTGATCAAGAGATTCTTTTTGAAGCATGGAGTTGATGATGTTGTACTTTGGCTTAGGATGGAGCATAAGAATCTTGCGGTTGATGAGTCCCTTGCCAAGAGAAGCAATGTCAAGAGCATTAATTTCCTCAATAAGCACATTCAAGCGAGGAAACATTTCATTGACATTTTCATGAGGTAGCATTTTGAACTCATCATATTTGGATTTAAGCATATGATATTTTAGTTCTTTGACACGAGAAGAACCCTCATGAATTTCAATCAAGCAAGCCCAAATTTCACAAGCTTTCTCTTTGCTAGCAATCCTAGCAAATACATCTTGACTAATGCATTCATAAATTGCATTTCAAGCTTTAGCATCCCACTTGATTTGATCACCAACATAATTATGCTCACCAAACCCCGCATGGGTTGCTTCCCATATCTCGGGAGCAATAGCCTCTAGATAAGAACGCATGCGTGCTTTCCAATAGGCAAAGTTCTTGCCGTCGAAGATAGGAACCGAACCCCCATTCTTGGCCATTTTAGCTCTCTAGCGGTGAAGCTAGAATGATCCAATGAGCAACATTGCTCTGATACCAATTGTAAGGATCGAATGCCCAAGAGGGGGGGTTAATTGGGCTTCTTTTCAAAAATTAAAGCAATAAAACTTAATTACTAAAAGCCCAATTCCCTATGCAAACAACCTATGCATTCAAGTGAATAGTAACTTTGCGGTATATGAAATGCAAAAGTGTAAGGGGAGAGGAAGAAAGCGCAAACTCCCGAGGAGACACGAAGACACGAAGATTTATCCCGTGGTTCGACAAGATCATCAAGATCTTCCTACATCCACGTTGTGGCACCCACCAAAGGGTATAGCCACTCCCAAGTCACCAAGACTAGGGATCTTCACTATACTTCTCCGTTTGTCAACCTCGGCAAGGTGGAGCTCAAGCCTTGTACACGTTGGATCCTCCGGGCTTCCACAACCGTCTTGGCAAGCTCCGAAAGGCTCTATCCAATACAATCATCAAGGGACACTCCCTTACAGCTCTCACTATACTAGAGACTCCAATCGCCAAGAATGGAAGCACACACGCACTATCTCTAGTAAGCTCTAGCCTATCTCTTGGTGTGTAAGTGGTGTAAATGATGTAGATGAAAGCATCTAGGGCCCCTCATGTAATATGGTTTTGGTGATTAATGACAACCATTGAACTTTACTAATGAATTTGTGAATGCAAGGTCACCATAAAAACTAAATAAGATGAAATGATTATGTCATTGGAGACCCATAGATACTCAACTTTCGAGATCAAATAAAGACAAGACATGAAGGCTCTATATCCAAGTCACTCAATCAAAAATTGACATCATACAATGCTTAAGAATCATAAGAGAGCCGTGTGGAACAAATGTCTAAGAGGTCATTCAAAAAAGGACACAAAAGATTCACTCAAAACAACTCGAAGCAAGCAAAATCAACTCACCGGATCAACCGATGATTTCCAAAATGAACACATCGGTCGAGTTGATTCAACTGAAGAAAAAGACCTCAGAAAAATGAACTCACCGGATCATCCGATGTGAGGGCTCAACAACATCGGTGCATCAATACAGTTTGCAGTACAATTGGAGTAAGTGAAGCACCGGATCATCCGATGTGCAGAATCACACACATCAGTTGATCACTCCAGTAAGCATCAAGATCAAGCAAATTCTAGAGGAAGAGCCACCGGATCATCCGATGAGAAGACTGGGGCAACATCGGTCAAATAACGGTAATATCTGACACAATGACGTCAGCCAAAGTAATTACACCGATGATAACTAGAGGGGAGACATCGGATCATCCGGTGTGCACAAAAAAGTTCTGTCAGCCTACTTTTCCAACGGCTATTTCGGTTAGGCTGGCTATAAAACCCCTCTAACCCGGTCATTTCGACAAGTCTTGATCACCTGAAGCCCACTACACATCCAAGAGCAATCAAGACCATAGAGCATACATTTCCACACTTCTAGATCATTTGTAATAGTCTAGAGAGAAGCTTGTGTGCGTTCATTCTCTGTGATTGAACTCTCTAGGCTAGTGAGAAGTTGAAGAAGATCGTTCCGGAGCTTGCCAAGGTGTGTGTGGAAGCCCGGAACATCGACGGTTGTACAAGGCTTGAGCTCCACCTTGCCGGAGATGGCGAACGGAGAAGATTAGTGAAGACTCCATTGTCTCGGTGACATTGGAAGTGGCAAAACCCTTCGGTGGGTGCCACAACGTGGATGTAGGAAGATCCTTGCGATCTTGCCGAACCACGGGATAAATCTCCGTGTCCCCTAGCGTTTGCATTCCTCTCCCTCTCTTTACTTTTTGCAATCTTCACTTCAAGTTATATCTACGTTGATTGCATAGCTAGAACCGCATTGGGAATTGGGATTAAGTAGTTTGTTTTTTAATTGTCTTAAAATTGAAAGAAAGCCCAATTCACCCCCCCTCTTGGGCGTTTCGATCCTTACAATTGGTATTAGAGCTTGGTTGCTCATAGGATCATTCTAGCTTCATCGCTAGAGAGCTTAAATGGCCAAGAATGGGGGTTCGGTTCCCACCTTCGAGGGCAAGAACTTTGCCTATTGGAAAGCACGCATGCGTGCCTACCTAGAGGCTATTGCTCCCGAAGTTTGGGAAGCGACCCATGCGGGATTTGGAGATCTGAATTATGTTGGTGATCAACTAAAATGGGATGCTAAGGCTAGAAATGCTATCTACGAATGCATAAGTCAAGACGTATTTGCTAGAATTGCTAGTAAAGAGAAAGCATGTGAAATTTGGGCATGTTTAATTGAAATACATGAGGGCTCATCTCGTGTTAAAGAACTCAAATATCACTTGCTTAAATCCAAGTATGATGAATTCAAAATGCTTCCTCATGAGAATGTTAACCAAATGTTTTCCCGTTTAAATGTACTCATTGAGGAGATTAACGCACTTGACATTGCCTCTCTTGGTAAGGGACTTATTAACCGCAAGATCCTCATGCTTCTACCCAAGCCCAAGTACAACATTATCAATTCAATGCTCCAAAAGGAATCGCTTGACAACATTGAAGTCTCGGAGCTTATTGGAGAAATTCATGCTCATGAGATGAGCGTTCTTGGAATGATGGAGGAGACATCGTCAAAGACCATTGCTCTCAAGGCCTCAACCAAGAAGACAACTCCCAAGAAGAAGAAAGTAGTTGAGCCTAGCTCAAGTGAAGAAGAGCAAGCAACAAGCGAAGAGGACGATGACGAACTTGCATTGATGATGAGGAAATTCTCACGGTTAAACTCCAAGATTACAAAGAAGGGCTACTCTTTTGATCCCAAGAAGAAAGCCTTCCTTCCAAGAAAAGATGAAAACAAGATATGCTATAATTGTGGTGATCAAGGCCACATATCGTATGATTGTCCAAAGCCGGACAAGAGGAAGGACAACCACAAGGGAAAGCATCGAAAGCTAGAAGAAAGTGATGAAGATGAAGAAGAGGTCAAGCCCAAGCGCTCCTTTGGAAAGAAGAAATTTGACAAAGGAAAGAAGACCAAGCTCTTTCCAAAGAAGATAAGAGGGCCTCAAAAGGTCTTCATGTGCGAAGCCAATGAGTGGGTCACCGATGAGGAAACAAGTGACGATGATAGTGAAGATAAGGAAGAAAACTTGGCAAGCCTCGCTATCGTCAACAAGGATGACTCACCTCTTCCCCCACCGCCCATGTGTCTCATGGCGAAAGGTAACACCAAGGTATGTGATGACTCCAGTGATGATGATGAACTTTCTCCCGATGAATTAGCATCTATGATTAATGAATATCATGTCATCATAAAAAGGGAAAAGGGCAAGGTTAAGGCACTTGAACAAGCTCGTGCTAAGCTTGAGAGTGCTAACCTCAATTTGCATGACAAGTATGAAAGCATACTTAAGGAGCATGACATGCTCAAGTCTCATGTCAAGCAAATTGAGGAAGAGAAGGCTCAAATCAAGCTTGATCACCATGAGCTTGACTTAGCTCATCAAGCACTCTTGGGCAAGCACAATGAGTTGGTTCAAGAGCATCAAGCACTTAACCTTGCTTATGAAGCTATTGAACTAAAATTTAAAAACTTGAAGAAAGAAACCCTTGATGGCAAAATATCCGCTAGTTCACATGCCACTAACAATTTGCATGAGTCTTTGCCGTTGAAAGCAAATGCTAGGGAGAAGGAGCTAATGGACGAGATTGAAAGTCTCCATGCTAGCGTGGCAAGACTAACCAAGGGAGAGGACAAGCATAAGGAAATCCTCTTCCAACAAGCCAAAGGCTTCAACAAGAGAGGACTTGGATCCTTCCCGGTGCCAAACAAAGGGAAGGTGCCCTCACCGGAGCTTAGGACAAGCTTCATCAAGGAAGTTGGTTCCTATTGCCAACACTGTGAGGTCACCGGACATCACACAAGGGAGTGTCCTCTTCCTAATCGTCCTTCTCCCAAATTGCCTCCTAACTATACATCTACCTTTGATAATCACTATTATCTATTGAGCAAAGTAGGTGGGAAGGTGAAGGCAAAGTTCATCGGCAAAGACATCAAGGGCATGAAGGGGAAGCTCCCCAAGCAACTTTGGGTCCCAAAATCACTTGTATCACACATACAAGGACCTAAGTTGGCTTGGGTTCCTAAAGTCAAAAATTAACTTCATGTGTGTAGGTGAACTACAAAGCCGGAGGAAAACATTGGGTACTCGATAGTGGGTGCACTCAACACATGACCGGCAATGATGGTATGTTCACCTCCATAGAGGACCCCGGAAATCACGAACAAGTCACCTTTGGTGATAACTCAAAGGGGAAGGTAATTGGTTTAGGTAAAATTGCTATTTCTAATGATTTGTCTATCTCTAACGTGCTTTATGTTAAGTCTCTTAGTTTCAATTTACTTTCCATTGCACAACTTTGTGATCTTGGACTAACATGCACATTTAGCAAGGATGATGTTGTTGTGAGTAGTGAGGCAAGCAAAGAGCTTATCTTCAAAGGATTTCGGCATGGACATCTCTACTTAGTAGATTTCTCCAACAAGAATGCTAGCCTAACCACTTGTCTTTTCACTAAGACAAGCTTGGGTTGGCTATGGCACCGACGCATAGCACACATTGGAATGAGCAAACTTAAGAAGTCATTCAAGCTTGGGATGGTGACCGACGTGAAGGATGTGACGTTTGAGAAGAACAAGCTTTGTAGCTCATGTCAAGCCGGAAGCAAGTTGCTTCACACCACCCAATGAAGACAATGGTGTCAACCTCCAAGCCACTTGAACTACTCCACATGGACCTCTTCGGACCGTCCACATACCAAAGTCTTGGCGGTAACCTCTATTGTCTCGTTATTGTTGATGATTATTCTCGATATGCTTGGACTTTGTTTCTAGGTGACAAGGGTGAAACTCCGGAAGTCTTCAAGACCTTTGCAAAACGAGCTCAAAGGGAATTTCGACTTCCCATCGTCAAGGTCCGGAGTGACAACGGCACCGAGTTCAAGAACTACAACATTGGGGAGTGGTGTGACCGTGAAGGCGTGAAGCACGAGTTTTCGGCCACATACACCCCTCAACAAAATGGTGTCGTTGAAAGGAAGAACAAGACTCTCATCACCCTTGCAAGAGCAATGCTTGATGACTATGGCACGTCGGAGAAGTTTTGGGTCGAAGCGATCAACACGGCGTGCCATGCCGCTAATAGGATCTATCTTCATCGACTACTTCAAAAGACCCCCTATGAGCTCCTCATTGGGAGAAAGCCCAACATCTCTTACTTCCGAGTCTTCGGATGCAAGTGCTACATCTACCGCAAGAAGAGGCTCGGTAAGTTTGAAAGAAGGTGTGATGTTGGTATTTTTCTTGGTTATGCATCAAACTCAAAAGCATATCGAGTATTCAACCAAACCTCCGGGTTAGTTGAAGAAAGTTGTGATGTTGAGTTTGATGAGACTAATGGCTCCCAAGAGGAGAGTTTTGGTCATGATGATATAGATGATGAGCCTCTACGAGAAGCTATGAAAAACATGACCATTGGAGATATCAAGCCGGAAGTTGAAGAGGGCCATGATCAAGGGGGAGCTTCAAGTTCCAACAACAACACCTCCATGGCGCCTCAAGTAGACGAAGAGGAGAAAGATGATTCATTGCCAACTCAAGACTCACAAGCAACACAACATCAAGATGGAGAAGAAGTCCATGATCAAGTCCAACCACAAGAGGAACAACACGCTTCACCACCGCCAAGTGCTTCACAACCACTTATGAGGCATGGACGCATCTCCAAGGCGCATCCAATGGACCAAATCATTGGAAGTCCTTCAAGGGGCGTAAGTACTCGTTCCCGCCATGTTGCTTCATTTTGTGAGCACTACTCGTTTGTTTCGTGTGTAGAACCCACTCACATCGAGGAAGCGCTCCAAGACCCAAATTGGGTAATGGCTATGCAAGAAGAACTCAACAACTTCATCCGCAATGAAGTTTGGGTGTTGGAGGAGCGACCCAAGGACAAGAACGTCATCGGAACAAAGTGGGTGTACCGCAACAAACAAGACGAGAATGGCGTTGTGGTCCGCAACAAGGCAAGACTTGTGGCCAAAGGGTTCTCCCAAGTTGAAGGACTAGATTTTGGCGAAACATTTGCTTCGGTCGCCCGGTTAGAGGCAATTCGTATTCTCCTCGCTTTTGCTTCACATCATAATATTACCCTTTATCAAATGGATGTGAAAAGTGCCTTTCTTAATGGCTACATTAATGAGCTTGTTTATGTTGAACAACCTCCCGGGTTTGAAGATCCGAGGAATCCTAACCATGTGTATAGGTTGCACAAGGCGCTCTACGGGCTCAAGCAAGCACCTAGGGCATGGTATGAACGACTACGGGACTTCCTCATCATGCAAGGATTTAAGATCGGGAGGGTGGACACCACACTCTTCACCAAAGACATCAACGGAGATTTGTTCATTTGTCAAATTTATGTTGATGATATTATTTTTGGTTCAACTAACGAAGCCTTTAGCCATGAGTTTGGCAAAATGATGTCTAGGGAATTCAAGATGTCAATGATTGGAGAGCTCAACTTCTTCCTTGGATTCCAAATCAAGCAACTTCAAGAGGGAACTTTTGTCTACCAAGAGAAATACACCAAGGACCTCTTGAAGAAATTTGAGATGGGAGATTGTAGCTCAAGAAGCACTCCAATGGCAACAAATTGCCATCTCGACGCGGATAAGGACGGTAAACCTATTGACCAATCTCACTACCGCTCTATGATTGGTTCATTGCTTTATCTTACCGCATCTAGGCCCGATATAATGTTTAGTGTATGCTTATGTGCTCGCTTTCAAGCGGCTCCTAAAGAATCGCATAAGAAGGCGGTCTTTAGGATACTTAGGTATCTTAAGCATACCCCTAGTATGGGCTTGTAATACCCTAAAGGTACAACCTTCCAACTCTTGGGATACTCGGATTCGGACTTTGCCAGATGCCGCGTAGATCGCAAGAGTACCTCCGGCGGGTGCCACTTGCTTGGGCGTTCCCTAGTGTCTTGGTCTAGCAAAAAGCAAAATTCCGTGGCTTTGTCCACTGCGGAAGCGGAGTATATAGCGGCTGGTGCATGTTGTGCCCAAATTCTATATATGAAGCAAACCCTTTTGGACTTTGGAATTAAAATTGGTTGTGTGCCTCTCCTTTGTGACAATGAAAGTGCGGTTAAGATAGCTAGAAACCCCGTTCAACACTCCCGCACTAAGCACATTGATATTCGCCATCACTTCTTGCGTGATCATGAGGCTAAAGGAGACATCTCTTTGCAAGGTGTTAGATCCGAAGAACAATTGGCGGATATCTTCACTAAACCACTTGATGAGAAAACCTTTTCTAGGCTTAGAAATGAATTAAATGTGCTAGATGCATCTAACGTCATGTAAGTTGCCATGTTCATGTAAGGATGCATATCATATAAGTCTTGTCTAACTCCCAAAGGATAGGGGTAAGCTAGAAATAGTTTTCCCTGAAGAAGCCTTTGGAAGGTTTAAACTCGGCAAGATAGATTTATTTTATGCCTTGCATGATCTCTGCCATATAGACTTGCACTCATTCTATTTCTTGCACTAATTTGTTTGGCATTGCATACGGTAGATTGTCACAAAAGGGAACCCACCTCATGAGAAGGAGACTTGTTTGAAATGCAATATCTCAACTCATATAAGGTGGAAAGAACAAAATGATAGGTGCGTTAATGCCTAGAGGAACATGCTTCATTGAGATAGTAATCTTCATACTCTACCTCACAAAGCATGGGCCTTACATTTCATTTGGATATTTTTCCCTCTATTTTTTTGGTGTTCCATTTGCTTTAAGGTCTAGCCAAGCTATTGGCATATCAGCTCTTTGAGGGGTAAGGGGTTGCCCAAAAAGTCCTAAGACATGTGTTTCCCTTTGTTTGATTGTTTGGTCAAAGGACATATATGGGATGTTGGGGTTTAGTTTTCATCGGATTATCCGATGCCTAAGTCCTTTCCCCATCGGATCAATAGGTGTTCAATCTTCAAGTGCCAATTCAGTCAGAATCTCAGAATGATCCGATGAGTTCAATCAGAAAAACATCGGTCTATCCGATGTTCTCAAATCTGCAACATTGATGAATTCCTCCGATGCCTCTTTTATCTAACGTCGGTCCATCCGATGTCCTCAGTGACTCCTTGAATATCCTTACTGTGCTATTCATCCGATGATCAAAACCCTAGACGTCGGTCCATCCGGTGTCAATTACACTTTTCTGGAAAACCTTACTGTGGCATTCGACCGATGCTTCTCATGTCCATCATCAGTCCATCCGGTGTGTAAATAACAGCTAGGGTTTGGGTCCCACTATTTAATCCCGGCCGTACCGCCCCTTTTCCTCCCTCTCCCGATCCCTACCTCGCATCGCCGCCGCCTTCATACGCTCCACCACTCACCTGCGCCGCCGCCCACTGTAGCACCGCCGCCGGACGCCGCCGCCGCCGCCGTCCACCGGCCGCCGCCGCCGTCCCCCTGCTCGCGCCGCCGCCGCCGCCGTCCCCCCTGCTCGCAGCGCCGCCGCCGCCTCTCCTCACCACTCACCGCCTTCATCGCCGCTTCACCACCACCTCACGCGCCACCGCCGCCGGACGCCGCCGTGGCCCTCCGGCCTCCGCCGTCCACGCGCCGCCTTCACCACCGACATCTCCACCGACCTCGCCGCCGTTCCAACTTCGCACCCGATCCGTTGCTCTCCGTCGCCTAGGTTTGTTTCGTGTCGTGCGACGTCCATCGTTTTTTTCGTCGTCCTTTCTTTCTTTGTCGCTAACCCTAGCTCTTCGTCGTCTAGATGGGTCGCGACCGCAAAGGAAAGGGAAAGGCGATCGCGGAGCCTGCCGCGAAGAAGCGCAAACTGTCGAAGGATGAGAAAGAGGCCCTAATGGCCGCTTGCGCCGCCGAGGAGCGTGAGCGTGGCCGAGGGGGTTCCCTGAGGATCCGCGAGGCCCGTCCAAGGCAACCTCCCGTGATCGACGACTCCGACGCCGAAGAGGAGCCGGTTGAGCCTCTCGTCCGTCGGCACTCAGCCCGGACGCGTGGGGGTCACACCGAGGCTGCTCCTTGTCCGAGACCGACGGCTGCCGACCGTCGTGAGGACAGGGAGGCCAAGAGGGCCATCTACGAGATGGACACGGCCGTCCGTGTCGGTGAGGGAGTCCGTCTCACAGACTACCGGAAGATGAAGGCCAAGCAGCTACGCAAGCTTCGATGGAGTGTGCTACTTGAGGAGTGGTACCCTCAGCCCCGTGAAGCCCTTGTGGACAGTCGTTTCTGGACTGTCACCCAGGCGTCTCTCTACGAGACCTACAGACGTCGGGGGCACAAGCTTTTTCAGCACAACTACTTGGACTGGGGGCAGCTTGCAGTGGCAGCGGAGACTGAAGTCCGTTCTTACTTTGAGAGATACAGAGGTTTGGTGCCGCTGCTTGCTTATGAGAGAAGTGCTTATGTGGAAGATTGGGTCCGTGTCTTCTATGCGACCCTGTACATCTCTGAGGGCAGGAGGTCAATCGACTTCATGTTTATGGGACAGCGCTACCACCTCTCGAGGCAGACTTTGGGGCAGCTTCTTAGGTTGGACCTGCACGACACCTGCGTGCACGAGAAGGTCTATGGGCAGGCAGATCCACCGAGGAGGCCACTTACTGGAGGGGTAGCACCACAGCTTGACGAGATCCGGTCCCTGTTTGGCCCCACGTTCTCTCCGGACCAGCCGAGAGTACCAGCTCTTCTGACCCCAGCTGCGCGCATTGTGCACCTCGCCTTGCGCCGCACGCTCCTGCCGAGGTCAGGGTACTTGGAGGGCTTCACTAGTCTGCAGCAGACCCTCCTGTTCTACATAATGAACGGGATGTATTTCGATATTGTGGACATCCTCCTATGCGAGATGGAAGACGTGATCACAGACGGAGTTGGCATGATGAGGCAGATGGTCTACGGGCACTAGATCAGTTACATATGCTCTATGATGGTGCCTGAGGGAGATGCAGCACAGGCCAGGCTTGCTGACGAGAGTGTGACTCGCTTTGGTCACTATCGTGCCTCTGCTCCTGGAGACCGTCGCCTTGGTCGTCCAGTTGAGCGCCAGGTCCGAGCCCGTCTGTCAGAGGAAGACTGGTCCGACCTAGAGCGGGAGGACGAGAGGCTTGCTGAGGCTGAGGCTCAGGGGGAGGACCTGCAGCATATCTGGTCTGAGAGCGACACCGACGACAGTGTCGAGGAGTACTTCCCTCCTCCCCCCTCTCCCCGGCAGCACGACGCGGAGGCTGGAGGTTCTACAGTGCCACCTCCCACTCCACCTCCCGTCACTGAGGCGCAGGTGACGCAGCCGTCTGAGCTGACCTCGCTCCTCCAGCAGATGGTCGAGCAGCAGCGGCTGAACAGGCTGGCCGCCGAGCAGGCCCGCGCGGAGCAGGCTGCGCGTCTTCTTGAGCTCCAGCAGCAGCAGCAGCAGGAGATGCAGCGTCAGATCGCCCGTGAGAGGCGTGAATACACTGATCGACTGACGGGGCTCATCGACCAGATGCACCAGCGCACTCTGGACCAGCGGCAGCAGACGCAGCAGGCGATGATGGGGATCCTGGGGTTGATCACCAACCTCTACACCCAGACCGGGATCGCCCTTCCATCGCAGCTGCCTGGAGTAGCTCCTCCGCCTCCTGTCTTGGCTCCAGCTGCTGCACCAGTGGCTCCAGTTCCCTCCACTCCGATCCCTTCGTTCAGCATGTCCCCGCTGTTGGCTCCAGGTGCTCCTCTTCACTCCCCACTGCCGGCCACTTCACTATTCCTTCAGACGCCAGCCTCCGTCACCAGTGTCCCTGCTCCAGCACCTCCAGCACCTCCTCCTCAGCAGGCACCGACGGTGGCACCTTCGGCTCCGGCAGCACCCTCCTCCGCTACTCCGGCCAGCAGCTCCGACGACAGCGGCGGTGACCAGTTCGTCATCGCGCCCAGCTCTCAGGGTCTGTAGGTGCTCGGATCCCTTTTTGGTGTCTTGATGCCAAAGGGGGAGAAGAGTTAGAGAGTCAGGGGGAGTCCTAGTGTTAGGAGGAGTGAGTCGAGTGTCTTATCTTAATTGTATTTGCGTATTTGCTTCATTTGGTGTGTAATGAACCTATTTCTATCTTTCCTAAGTTGTTAATCATTTGAACTCATTTGATGTTTATCTATGATTATGATCTCTTTGAATTCACTTGTGTCATTTAATGATGTTTAAAGCTTCAAGTATATTATCCGTATTCATTGCATATTTACTTATGGTTCATTCTCTCAAATTCATTACTATCACGCTTTGATTATTGTGTTGTCATCAATCACCAAAAAGGGGGAGATTGAAAGCATCTAGGCCCCCTCATGTAATATGGTTTTGGTGATTAATGACAACCATTGAACTTTACTAATGAATTTGTGAATGCAAGGTCACCATAAAAACTAAATAAGATGAAATGATTATGTCATTGGAGACCCATAGATACTCAACTTTCGAGATCAAATAAAGACAAGACATGAAGGCTCTATGTCCAAGTCACTCAATCAAAAATTGACATCATACAATGCTTAAGAATCATAAGAGAGCCGTGTGGAACAAATGTCTAAGAGGTCATTCAAAAAAGGACACAAAAGATTCACTCAAAACAACTCGAAGCAAGCAAAATCAACTCACCGGATCAACCGATGATTTCCAAAATGAACACATCGGTCGAGTTGATTCAACTGAAGAAAAAGACCTCAGAAAAATGAACTCACCGGTCCGATGTGAGGGCTCAACAACATCGGTGCATCAATACAGTTTGCAGTACAATTGGAGTAAGTGAAGCACCGGATCATCCGATGTGCAGAATCACACACATCGGTTGATCACTCCAGTAAGCATCAAGATCAAGCAAATTCTGGAGGAAGAGCCACCAGATCATCCGATGAGAAGACTGGGGCAACATCGGTCAAATAACGGTAATATCTGACACAATGACGTCAGCCAAAGTAATTACACCGATGATAACTAGAGGGGAGACATCGGATCATCCGGTGTGCACAGAAAAGTTCTGTCAGCCTACTTTTCCAACGGCTATTTCGGTTAGGCTGGCTATAAAACCCCTCTAACCCGGTCATTTCGACAAGTCTTGATCACCTGAAGCCCACTACACATCCAAGAGCAATCAAGACCATAGAGCATACATTTCCACACTTCTAGATCATTTGTAATAGTCTAGAGAGAAGCTTGTGTGCGTTCATTCTCTGTGATTGAACTCTCTAGGCTAGTGAGAAGTTGAAGAAGATCGTTCCGGAGCTTGCCAAGGTGTGTGTGGAAGCCCGGAACATCGACGGTTGTACAAGGCTTGAGCTCCACCTTGCCGAAGATGGCGAACGGAGAGGATTAGTGAAGACTCCATTGTCTCGGTGACATTGGAAGTGGCAAAACCCTTCGGTGGGTGCCACAACGTGGATGTAGGAAGATCCTTGCGATCTTGCCGAACCACGGGATAAATCTCCGTGTCCCCTAGCGTTTGCATTCCTCTCCCTCTCTTTACTTTTTGCAATCTTCACTTCAAGTTATATCTACGTTGATTGCATAGCTAGAACCGCATTGGGAATTGGGCTTAAGTAGTTTGTTTTTTAATTGTCTTAAAATTGAAAGAAAGCCCAATTCACCCCCCCTCTTTGGCGTTTCGATCCTTACAGTAGAAGTGGTAGCTCAACGTCTTGAATGCTTGAGAATGTGTAGAGTAGCTCTGGTTGTCAAGACTTGTCGAATAGACAGGTTGAAGGGGTATAAATAGCCAGCCTCCACGAAATAGCCGTTGGAAAAGTAGGATGACATCACTGTTCTGCGAACACCGGATGATCCGATGTTCTTTCTTCAGTTATCATCAGTCGAATCCAAATTAGTTGATGTCACTGTGTTATATATGACCGTTGTTACACCGATGTTACACTTGCCTTCTCATCGGATGATCCGGTGGCACTTCATCCAGAATTGGTTCAGAATTAATGCTTACTAGAGTGATCGACCGATGTGTTTATAGTTGTACATCGGATGTCTGGTGTTACACTTGGTCTAGGGAGATTTCTTACTGTACTGATGGATCAAAGTAACATCCCCTTCATCATCGGATGATCCGGTGAGTACTTAGTTCTGAGATACTAGAGCACTACTTCTTGGGGAACCGTGCGACTCGGGCTCTTCACATCAACGCATGGTTCCAAACTACAGTGCAGGGTGACTGCTCCATCTCTGCCTACTACGGAGAGATGAAGAGCATGGATGACTCCTTGCGCGACCTTGGCGAGCCGGTCGCCGACAGCACACTAGTACTTCGGGTCCTTCACGGCCTGAACGAGCGCTACTGTCGATGTTTGGATCCAGCAGATCTCACGACACTACCTTTGGTAGATTAAGGAGTTGTAGTTCGGTAATGGGTGTGCAGAGATTCAAGAAGGTGAAAGACAAGTGTACACATAGATTTACGTGGTTCGGGCCGCCTGAGCGTAATACCCTACTCCACGGGGTGTGTTGGTGTTGTATTAAGCGTGTGAGTCTAGAAGAAGCTCCAAAAGAAGAAGCTCGTCTAGCTCAGGGAGTTCCGTAGTGGTCTGGAACCGTCCCTTATGTATCGTCGACCAGTCCTTTTATAGTACAAGGACTGGTCGTTACATCATTATCCTGGCCCAATAGGTGGCCCCAGCGGTTACACATGCTTGATACACAATTAATGAGGTTAATTACCCTTAATAGCCTGGTAACGGGCCTTAACAGTGCTGTTACCAGTATTAAGGGCCATCCGATCGTGTGTCATTAATATGGTATTAATGACACTTAATCAGGTCTTGAAGTCTTTGATTGCTCCTTGAAGGTCCAGAGCCGTCAGGGGGTCCACCAGCCTGATTGTTGAAGTTGAAGGTCTGGCGGTCGCCACGTGGCAGCACTGGAGCTTACCGCCGTGGACGAGTAGGTCCGGTGCTACTGGACACGTGTCAGTACCGGAGCTTCCCTTTGTCTGGGGTTAGGTCCGGGGGTGCCATACTGGTATTCTGACTGGAGCTTCCCATGTGTGGGTGATAGATCCGATCTTATGATACATGTGGCGGCCCTGGGACTAACCATGTCGGGGAAGCAGGTCCGGTTACGCCTGACGTGTGGGGCCTTCAGAGGTCTTCAAATCTGGTAGATGGAGTTTCCTTTTGATCTTTGCAATCCCAAGGGGTATCCGGTACGGAGGGTACCGATAGCTACAACCACCTTCGCTTCTGACTTCTTCGTATGGAGCCGCCACCGACCTTCGAGAAGGTCTGGTCCGATCTCGATCTTGAGGAGATCATGACTGGTGGATCTGCTACCTCTGGGCCTGCCACAGCCTTCTATGGCTCTGAGCAGCCCTCACGTCCACCAACTTCTGGAGGACCACTACCGTGACCACCTACACCGCCTACCGCCCCGGGTGCCTCTGCTGGCTCTGGGAGTGGTACTCGTCAACGTCGCGACAGGAGGCGTACAAGACGAGGTGTTGGCGACACCTCTATGTCCACTGCTCCTACTGGTAGTGGTACTAGTGGCACTGGCTGGGGAGGTGCACCCTGGCCCACACCTTACAACTCGTGGACTGGCCAGATCTCTATGTGGTCTGGACCGTCTCCGGGTATTCTTGGGGCGCCCCCGACTTCTTCTACTCCTCGCCAGCCACGTCCTCAGGCGGCGTACGTAGCCCACCCGGGCTATGGCGGACTCGGTTGCCCTGTGGGTGGATCGCCAACTCCGGTCTACGGCGGTGCTGCCTATCCCGCTAGGTACTCGAAGCCGCCAGCACCGCTCCAGGAGCCGCCCCTGGGGTGGGATCGTCAGGACCTGGCGTCTTCATTCAGCACCATGCACCTCACACCGCCGGCTACTAATTGGGTGGCTGATTCTGGCGCCTCCTACCACACCACCCCAGCCGTTGGTATTCTCTCTTCTACCCACCCACCTCATCCCTCGTTTCCTTCATTGATCGTTGTTGGAAATGGATTTGTTCTTCCAGTCACCTCAGTAGGTGACTCGGGTTCTCCGGGTTCATTCCATCTTAACAATGTTGTTGTCGCTCCAAACATTATTCAGAATTTGCTTTCCATTCGTCGTTTTATCACTGATAACAATACTTCTGTTGAGTTTGATCCTTTTGGTTTGTTTGTGAAAGATCTTTCCACCCGGCGTCTTTTTCTTCGACGGGTGTTTCGATGAACACTTGGAGTCATTAGATTGTAAATAAACAGTTGAAGTTGTTTGCTACTCTTTAGTATTACGTGTTAACTGTTGAAGCTCAATAGGCTAGTACCCCTAACATCTAACCCTCAATACTAGGCACACCGCAGACCGCACATCTAAATAGATCCCTGTTTGCCATCTCCCGACCCCGTACCAAGTCGACACCGTACAAATTATGTGTATGAATTACGAACTTTGTGTTAATGTTTTAATTTTTATTAAATTTGTTTTTGTGTTCATATAGATATATAAATATTAAGTGTTGATTTGTATATCTTTGATGGTCTATCATTTAGTATAGTGAATTTTAATATTATGTACTTATATGATGTGATCTTTGAAAAAAAATTTCGAAATAAACACCCGAATCCGTCTTATATACATAAGTTTCCGATCCGATCTGATACCGAACCCCCTTCTGACAACATCCGATTCTAGTCCATTTTTCAAAGTTATTATATGGATATGAAAATCCTTTTATCCGTCCATATCTGTTCGTTTTCATCCCTACCTACAGCCAAAGCACATGATTATTTACTTTATAATTCTAACAGCTTGTTGGGTATTAAATTAGTCTAGCTTAAATGTAGGAGTGTTGCAACCATTTTTTTTGGAAAAGTAGGGAGTATTGTAACCAATGCATACTCAACAGAACTTTTAAAGGTAGCTAATCTATTTTGTACTTTCGAGAAATGTTATACATTAACATTCTGAAATGCATGACTGTCTTATTTTATCCGACACTACAACACCTGAAAAATAAGGCAACAAACTGAAATAAATATTACAACATGCCGTGCAATAACGAATAATTAATGAAGACTAGCTATAACATTTTTTTTAACAAATACTTTAGACATCTAGTACGTAGTACTGGTTGCAATATGAAAAAAAATCGAGTAAGAAAGTGGGAGTCTGAAACTATAAAACGTGCTTACATATATAGGTAAAGGGTGTCTGTTATGGTAGAAACCGGCTGCGTTAAAGGGTCTTCACAGACGGCTGATATAGGTAAACTCTGTCTGTGATAACACCATTATCATAGACGGGTTAGTTATGCTTTAATAACCGTCTGTAAAGACACATTATCATTGACAGTTAGTTATGCTTCAACACCTGTCTGTGAAGACACATTATCATAGACGGTTAGTTATGCTTCAAAATCTGTCTGTGAAGACACATTATCATAGACAGTTAGTTATGCTTCAAAACCCGCCTGTGAAGACACATTATCATTGGCGGTTAGTTATGCTTCAATACCCGTATGTGAAGACTCATTATCATAGGCGGTTAGTTATGCTTCAATAACCGTCTGAGATAAGACATTTATCACAGGCGGTTATATATGCTGCACGACCCGCCTGTGATAAAGTATTTTCACAGGCGGCTATTCTAAGTAAAAACCGCCTATGATAATCTGTCTTCACAGGCGGTTTCACTTCTCCGTCTGTGAAATTGCGGATTATCATAGACTCTTCGTTTCAGACGGTTTTAAAAGCCGTCTGTGATAATAGGTTTGGAGCCGCCTATGATGAGGCTTATTGTAGCAGTGTATTAAGGAAGTGGGAATCAAAAGGAGTGATGGAGGTGGCTCCAGCAAGAATCCATGCATGCTGCATACGTACGCAGTTTGCTTACTTGATTTGACTAGATTAGTCTAATCTACGTTAAGCCGAACTCGTCCTTAGCCAACCAGCTGTGACCTTTATCTCTTGAAAGCGATAAGTTGCTGAGGAAAAAAAGAAATGAGTTGTTGGGTGAGAAACTGGTGGCTAATTGAAATGAGAGACTGAGATCACAAAGCCTATCTCGTTTTTCTTTGAAGGGTTAAATAAATCAGAAGAGTATCCCATAAGACTATCTCCAACAGTATATGCAAACGAGAGCCCAAACCGATTATAGGTATTAAAAATTAAAAAACAACCTCTAACAGATATCCCATCCACCAAGTCCATCTAAAGGAGTCTGTCCTCCGTAGCCTAAACATGGGAGCCGACTCAACACTCCCCATCCCAACCGATTGCTCCTTCTTCTTCCCATCTCGTCCGTTCGCTGGTCTTCCTCCTCTCTTCCACCGGCTTTGTTCCTCTTTCTCGGTGTCGGGGCCCCTTCCTGCCGCCCGCGCCGCGCGACCTCTCCACCACCCGCGCCGCGCGACCTCTTCGCCGCCCGCGTCGCACCTCCTCCCCGCCGCCCGCGCTGCACCTCCTCCCTGCCGCCTGCGCTAGGCTCACTCGCGCAAGTTTGGTGCGACACCAGGATGTCCCCTGCGCCGGGCTCGATCGCGCCGCCGTCGCCCCCATGGACGTCGCGTTCTTCCCGCCTCGCGCGCTGCTCCTCTACGCGAGCCGCTCCGCCACATCTCAACCGTGTCGCTCCTCCTCGTCTCAATCGCGTCGTTCCTCCCTGCCGTGTGCTCGCCCCATGCTCGGTCGCCGACTCATGCCGTCCACGTACACCCCTCCACGCTCAGTCGCGCCCGCAAATCCTCTACCCTCTACGTCGGCGGTCCTCCTCGCCCTGTCTCGCCGCGGCTTCGCGCCTCCCGTCTCGCCGTGCTGCGCCGCGCCGCCACGGCTTCGCGCCTCCCGTCTCGCCGTGCTGCGCCGCGCCGCGGCGGCTTCACGCCTCCTCGCCTTGACGCGCCGCGCTTCTTGGTGCCTTCCCGCCTCGCTCCTCGTCGCACACCGCCTTGTTCTTTGGCGTGCACCGCCTTGTTCCTCGTCGGCGTATCTTGTTTGTGTTTGTCGGTACGCGATGGTGGACGCGACCAGCAAGGAGGTGCGCTTGCTGTCAATGCTTGCCTTGCCCATGTGCTTTCCTCGCCTACAATGGCGTCAGGAACAGAGAGACGTAAGACGAGGGGAGCAGAAAGAAAAATCGTGTTGGTCGCCCTCCCACTAGAAACAGTTGAAGATGAATCAAAATGCAACAGCTGTTGGAGATGTTAAAAAAATAGGGTACAATGTTCTGGCTTCAAGACCTCCAAATGCTGAAATTGGCCTCGTATTTTGGAATTCCCTGTTGGAGATAGTAGAGACCAGACCGCGACGTCACCAACACCGGCTCGATGCAGGACGAGGAGCAAGAATCACGTGCCGCATCAGCCGGAGTGCGATGCCAGTGGCACGTGGCAGAAAGGGGAAGGAGAGTCGTACCGGGACCTGTAGTACCATATCGCTAAAATGGAGGGTTCCCGTCCCGTTTCCTCGCGCATGGTCACGTCGCGCCGGAAAAGAACCACCGAAAAGACCAGTGCGCTTATCATCTGCGTCGCTCGCCGGATAGTGCCCGCGTTACGAAACTACTCCATTATGTAACTTATTGTAATGATATTGTTTAAACTTTCGACTATTGTGCTGGGATCACAGCACAGCACGGCCTAAGAATTCTCTATCTCGGTCCAACAAATATACAAGGCAATCCTTGGGCCTTGCGTTTTTTTGGGCTTATGACTGCTTGGTCAGTTTCATCGCGAAATAAAATTGTCCGACTTGATCCAACCATATATCTAGCGGATAAAAAACGGTCCAGTTTTGTATGCCAACTGACCGACTTTCTTAGCCAGGACTGATGTCATGTTATATAAGAGTACTTATCTACAGTGGCAGATCCAAACTGAAATCCTTGGGGGTTGAACAACACTATAGTAGAAACAAGTTCAAATGTTATCATATATAAATTTAGAATTTGAATCATTGTTTTTTCACTGAAATATTCATCGAACATGTAATGTGCTTGTATTTATCTTCAACCTTTAACACTTCAAATCCACTTCTTTCTTTACAAAATTTATAGAGAGACTCAAGGGGGGCTCCACTACATCTTGGGAAGTAGGGGTGCTGTAGCCCTCCCCCCCCCCCCCCCCCCCCCCCCGACCCGCGTGTAGATCTGCCCCTGCTTACGTAACCTTATGTACAGTCTAGGTGTGTTTAGCCCAACCCAACCGTTTACAATAGAACTTTTTTATTAATTGTCATTTTTTATTTAATATAAACAATCACCAAGTTTTGTTTTCACCAAAGTAGACACCTTATCGTCCTATTACTATGCGACAGGGTGACGTGGAACACCTACCACCCTGGAATAAAATGATAGGATACCGCGTGGATACATATCGCTCTATTACTGAGCGATATGTTTCCTCTCGCTCTATAGTCCATGTCAGCCTGTAGCCCAATAATAGAGTGATAGGATGTCTATTTTCATAAAAGAAACAATAAAAAATGATTATTAAATATTAATGAAAAATTCTACATTACAGTTTGATTCAAAGTATTGGATATGGATCGATAGATATCTTAACATTTCATTCATTTTGATTATGGTTCCGCCACATAGTGTCACCATGGTGAACATGCATCAACGTCTAGTTCTTTTATAACACAGGTAATTTGAACAAAACGAAAATATAATTAATATCAAAATCCATCAAGTGTCTACTTTAAAAAGTAGATGTGAGATACAAATTTAGTTATTATTGATTCTTGTGGACATATTCATGATAAAATGTTTGTTGGACATCACTTCTCGAGAAAATACACCAGTCCATTTATTTCATTCAGCTAAACTATTATATATACTCCCTCTATCCAAATTTCTTGTCACTTGTAAGTGTATCTAGGATCTTTGTGGGTTTTGGATGATTAATGACAAACAATTAAAAAACTAATATAATTATTGAGATATTGTAGAAAATAAATATGAGAAAATGCTTTTATTAAAAATACTTGAAAAAAGGAGAAATACATGGAAAAAAAGGAATGACTTGTAGAATTAGTTTTTTTATTTTTTTGCGTCGTAGGAAAAACCGTACTATAAAGAGTGAACGACTCTTGTAAACTTAAGAAATCAATGGGTGCTCGACCTTTGGGAAATATTTAAAATCAACAAACCCTAAGTTCGGACTTGTTCGAACCATGAGCTCAGATATGTCCAAATTGTCATAGCACAAAACTAGACTTGTCCGGATTCATTCAGACTTGTCCGAGTTGGCTCTGCACAGCCAGGACTTAGAAAAATTTCAAGTCCTCTGGCCCCTCAGACTTGTCCGAGTAAGATCAGACATATTCGGATTCTCACTGCACAACCGGGGCTTGTCTGACTAGCATTAGACATGTCCGAGTTGTCACTACATAGCCCAAGATTTAGAAAAACTCCAAGTTCTCTCGCCCCTCGGACTTGTCCGAGTTGGGTCAGACATGTTCGAGTCTTCTCTGCACAGCCTTGACTTAGAAAAATTCTAAGTCTTCTGGTCACTCGAACTTGTTCGAGTTTGGTCGAACATATCTAGAATCACACTGTCCAACCCCGGACATATCCGAGTTGTCGGGCTTATCTGAAGTAGACTTGTCTGAGGTATTCGACTTCGAACAATTCAGTTAAAAACCCCACCTTGGAAACTCGGACTTGTCCGATCCATGTTGGACATGTCCGAAACAACTTTTTCGCACTCATTCAAAAATCAAAACTTACTTGTACTAACATTGGGCCCATAAGCTCGGACATGTCCGACGTGGGCAGCCTAACAACAGTCAAAATCACTTTTTGGCTATAAATAGGGGACCTAAACCCCACTCAACCACACTCTAACCTCTCAATCACACCCTTGCGCCCACGACTCCCTCAAGAGCATTCCTCCACCTAGTTTTCACCTTCAAGAGCCAAAACATGAGATTTTTGAGGAAAATGAAAGAGTTGTTGTGAGATTGAAGAAGAAGTGGCTTTAGGGTTGAGCATCGATTCGATTCACTTTGTTTGCATGAATTCTTTTTGTGTTTGTTACTCTTGGGTGCAAACCCTAGACAGTTAGGCGCCGACCGGTGATTTCTTGTGTGATTTCGTTTTTGGGAAGTTTGTATCACCCTTTGAGATAGTGGATGACCAAGGCACAACCTTTGTGGTCTCTTGGTGAGGGTAGGGCTAGAGAAAGCCCGATCCTTTGTGGACTCCTCAATAGAGACGTAGGTTTCTTTGTGAAACTGAACCCCAGTGAAAAATCTCGTGTTCATTGTCTCTTATATCATTTTCACACTGTTTTACTCTTTATTGTGACAATCTAGGTTTTATTTGTCTCTATCCATTCTAACACGTTCCATTACTTGCTTTCCTTGTTACAATACTCATAGAACTGCTAGGTTGCCTTTGGATTCAATATAGTTGCTAAAAATCCCTCCTTTTATCAAAACCTACGTAGAAGCTCGGACATATCCGACTCCTGTCAGACTTGTCTGAGCATAGTTGGACAAGTCTGGACCCAACTCAGACTTATCCGAGAGTTGGGATCAGGACAATTTTAATTTCAGCTTAATTGTTTTAATTACCTATTCACCCTCTCTAGGCCACCTTTCAATTGGTATCAGAGCATGTTTCTCCTTGAAGAGCTTAACCGCTTGGAGATAAGATGTCTAACACCTCCAACAATGAGGACCTGCTTAAGAATGCTCCAAAGGAGGATGGCACCAAGGCCGATGATACCAACCCACAAGATACTCAAGCTTCCAACCCCCTGCCTCTCAAACCTAATGGTCACAAGTCTCAAGGAGCATCCTCAAGACATGGCATTTCAACCTCTGGTGAGGAAGAAGAAGATGATGATGTTGCCTGCCTTGCGGCGCAACTAAGGAAGATGAAGAAAGAGGCAAAGAAGAAGAAGAGACTTGAAAAGGAGAAGAAGGCGAAGAGTAGTCAACAATACTACTTCCGATATCCTTTCAACTATGAACACTTAAATTCTCATTCTAATTATCTATCTATCCCTATGGGCAAACCTCCAAACTTGGATAACACTAATTACACTATGTGGAAGCACAATATGAAATTACATCTAATCTCTCTCAACCCTAGCCTATGACACATTGTATGCACAAGTATAGATATCCCCATGGATGATCAAGAACTCTCCTATGAGAAAGAACAACAAATCCACCACAATGCTCAAGCGGCAGCCGTGCTCAACTCATCCCTAAGCCAAGAAGAGTTCAACAAGGTGGATGGGCTTGAGCTTGCCAAGGATATATGGGATAAACTCAAGATTACTCATAAGGGCAATCAGTCCGTACGAGAGGCCAACATAGAGATGATTGAAGGGGAGCTTGGTCGGTTCGCCATGAAAGACGGCGAAACACCACAACAGATGTACAATAGGCTCAAGACACTCATCAACAAGAGTCATGCCTATGAATGCACCAAATGGACGGAGCACGAGGTTGTGAAGAGATTGATAAGGACATTCATGCCTAGGAATGTCACTCTTTGCACCTTAATCCGGGAGAGCCCCAATTTCCACAACATGATCCGGGATGAGGTGCTTGGCAGGATCATCAATCATGAGATGATGGAAAGAGAATCCCAATATGTTAAAGACCTTGCCAAGGTGACTTAAACAAGGAAGAAAGACATTGCTTTAAAAGCTTCATCCAAGACCAAAGGCAAAGAAATCCAAGAATCAAGTGAGGATGAAGGAAGTGAAGATGAAGAGAGCACACACATCGATGATGAAGAGTTGGCTTTCTTTATCAAGAGGTTCAAGTGGATGATGAGAAAAAGAAGAAGTCCGAACCATGACGGAAAAGGCAAGGAAAGAAGCAAGACAAGAACCAAAAAAGCCTCATACAATTATTGAGAGTATTGTGGGTTTTGGTTGATTTATGACAAACTTTGAGATGAGCGCAGGCTTTAAAGAAATTAGGAAGAAAGCGCAAAAAGGAAGGAGAATGAGGATCTAAAGGAAAAAGAGCTCAAGAGCTGAAAAGATTAGATCATTGTGTATGGAGTGTGTTGTAGAAACACACCCCAAGAGCTCAAGTTAACAAACAATTTGATTCACTGCACATTTCACAGGAAAATCGGACTAGTCCGATATACACCAGACTAGTCCGATATCTCTTTGACTAAGATCGGACTAGTCCCCTTAGTGCGGACTAGTCCTCAGCGCTTCACATCTGCACAAAATAGACAAGTTCGATATCACCACGGACTAGTCTGATATGTCTCTGACTAAAATCGGACAAGTCCTGAAAGTGCATCTAGGATCCCCGTGGGTTTTGGATGATTGATGACGATAATTAAGTAACTAATGAGCTCAGTGATCTTAAGCACAGGTGTGGACTCAATTGGAATCACAAACCCTCAAAAAGGAAAAGGATGGAAACGACGGCGTCGACTTGAAAAGTATAAACTAGGGTTTCTAGTGTGTCGAGTTTAGACTAGCCATATATGTAGGACGGTGTGTGTGTAAAGTTCATTGAGATCAAGCTGGGAGCTCAAAGCGGTTTAGAGATCAAAACCCATTGAGAAAAGAGTGTTAGAGTGGTCTGACAGGAGAGGCCGGAATAGTCCGTGTTGGTGGCCGGACTAGTCCGCTCCTTGCCGGCCTAGTCCGTTTTCAGGCAGATCAGGAGGTTCTGACTGACTTCGGACTAGTCCGTAGTGGGATGGACTAGTCCGGGGTAGTCATGGAGTGGGTTTTCGGGACTAAGTCCCAAAACCCAGGACTTGTTCGTTTTAGTCCGGACCAAGAGGTCCTGACTGAGATCGGACTAGTCCGCTGTGGGTGCGGACTAGTCTGGGTTTGTGAGAGCTGGGTGCTTTAGCGACTATGTCTGGGAGGCTGGACTAGTCCGCCCTGGTGGCCAGACTAGTCCGTTGTCTCCAGACTAGTCCGTTTTGACACGAAACAAAAGGTTCTGTGTGAGATCGGACTAGTCCAGTTTGAACCGGACTAGTCTGTTATGAAGTGACCGTTTGAATTTGATTTTGGCGGGTAGCGTGACGATTGCCGCACAGTGTGGCAGTTGTCAGGGGTGCCAGTAGTCCCAAAGGCCAGACTAGTTCGGCCTATGGCCGGACTAGTCCGCCCATCTGCTGAGGTCAGTAGTATGGTCTTGGGTCCTCTATAAATGGAGGACCCCCGGGTTCATTTGAACTCTCTCGAAACCCTAGCGCCACCACAGCAAATTTTGAGCCTTCTAAAGCCTATTTCTTGCCTACTTTCCCTCAAAAACTAATTCTTGTGTGGATTATGGTTTGGTGAGGTGAAGAAGAGGAAGAACACCGCTCATTGGCTCTCGGTTTGATCTCTTGCACTTGTTGAGTCTTTTTGATCTGTGGCTCGAGTTGCTCTTTGTGATTTGTGATCATATTTGTGGTGGGAGCCTTAGGTTGTGAGAAGCCCCAACGAATCTTGTATTCACCCTTATGATAGTGGAGAACCGGTTTGGCCCTTGTGGCAAACTTAGTGAGGGAAGGGTTGTTGAACCCGGTCCCCTGTGGACTCCTCAACGGGGACGTAGATTCATGTGTGGGATCGAACCTTGGGATAAAATCCTTGTGTCCCTTGTGTATTTCGCTTTCATTTATCGCACATTGCTTCTAGGGTTAACTTTACTGTTTTTCGTTCATCATTTTCATTTCACTGTGATCCTTAGCTTCATACTTGCTCTATAACTTGTTAAGGTTCACTAAATCATCCTAACACTTTTTGCATCACGAAAATCCAACTAAAACATGTTAGAAACTTCTTTTAGGTTTTCCCTACAGGTGGACCGGACTAGTCCTCCCCTGGACTGGACTAGTCCGCCCCCTAAGTACTGATTTTGTTTTATTAAGTCATTTCAGGTCGATTAGCCTATTCACCCTCCCTCTAGACAACTTTCAATTGGTATTAGAGCAGGACTCTCCACAAAGAGTCTAACAACTCGGAGAGGAGATGGTCGGAATGGGGAATGACGAAGTCTCGACCAATGAGGTACAAGCAACCCATGAGGAGATGGTTGTCTACAAAGACAAACCGACGGATGACGAAGAGACTCGCAAGCTCAAGGCAAAACTTCGGGAGAAGTTGAGGATTCCAAAGGTTGACTCTTCAACCTCTACAACAGGTGGCATGACCCACTACAACCAACAAGGCTACAACTATGAACGCCCTGTCTTCAACAACCACTACATCTCCATCCCATTGGGGAAGCCTCCCCAATTCAATGGAACCGACTACGGGATGTGGAAGCACAACATGAAGATCCACCTCGTGTCACTCAACCCTTCATTGTGGCAAATTGTGTTGACCGGGGTGCATATCCCATATAATGAGGAAGACATCACTCCGGAGCAAGCCGTGCTCCTTAACCGCAATGCCCAAGCGGCCGGAGTGATTATCTCGTCTCTCTCAAGAGATGAGTTCAACTGGGTAGATGGACTTGAGGTAGCCAAGGATATTTGGTACACCCTCAAGATGGCTCATGAAGGCAACCGAGTCGTGAAGGAGGCAAAGATTGAGCTCATAGAAGGAGAGCTCGGGAGGTTTGCCATTATGGATGGTGAATCTCCCCAGGAGATGTACAACCGCCTAAAGCTCCTCATCAACAAGAGTAGATCTTATGGCTGCACCAAGTGGACCGACCACGAGGTAGTGAAGAGGATGATTTGGGCATTCATGCCTAGAAACATCTCTCTTTGCTACATGATCCGAGAAAGCCCGGGGTTTGCTCAAATGACCCCGGAGGAGGTCCTAAGAAGGATCATCAATCACGAGATCATGGAGAAGGAGGCGCTCTTCTACAAGGACCTCCAAAGGTTCACCACCTCGAAGATGAAGGATGTGGCACTCAAAGCATCATCCTCCCCAAAAGAGCAAAAAGAAAGTGATGAGGAGAGTCTCTACACCGATGAAGAAGAGGACCTCTTCATTAACAAGTTCAATAGGATGATGAGGAGAAGGAAAGGAGGATACAACAACGAGAGCAAGGGCAAGGAAAAAGCAAGGCCCAAAACAAAGAGAGCTTTCTACAATTGTGGCGAGTACGAGCACTTCATTGTGGATTGTCCACATGAAGAGGGCAAGAAGAAGAAGGAGGGAAAGCCTCAAGAAAAGAAATTCTTCAAGAAGAAGAGGCCCTCCGGTCATGCTCACTTGGGCAAGGAATGGGACTCTAAAAATGAGTCCTCCTCCGAAAACAAGGAGAAATTGGCAACTATAGCCATCGGGAGGAGCTCCAAGGGAAGCAAGCTTTTCCCCAACCTCGACGACCACAAGCCAACATGCCTCATGGCAAAAGAAGGAAGGAGAAAGGTTACTTCTCACTCATCCTCCTCCATATCTTCCTGTGATGAATTTGATAGTGCTAGTGAAAATGAACACATGCTTAAGGATATAAGTAAGAGCACTTTGCGTAGAATAAAATTGCTCTCAGATGAAATCTTTGAGAAGGAGGAGATCATATATAGGCAAGAGGACATGCTCATCCATGAAAAGGAGAGATGTCAAGAGCTTATTGAGATCCTTGAGGTTGAGAGAGAGAAGAGAAAGGCATTAGAGCATGAACTTGCTCTAAGCAAGAAAACTTGCTCAAGTCTTGAGGAGACAACCATTGGGCTCAAGGACGAACTTGGCAACTTGGCAAAAGTTAACAAGATCCTTGAAACTCAAGTTGAGGCCCTCAAGTCTATTGTAGACTCTTCCTCCAAAAGCTCATCCTCCTCAAAGGTTGCATCCGAAGTAATCTCCACTTGCAAATGTTCAAACTTTCCTTAAATTAAAGGATGAGCTGAAGTTGACTCAAGGCAAACAAGCACCTAAGGGTGCCATCTTTGACAAAGAGAATGTGGCTTATGCACGAAGTGCATACACCAACACAAGACCTCCCTATGTCAACGATGGTCTTGGTTATACTAGAGGTGGAAAGCAAAATGCTAAAACCTCTAAGTGTGGCAAAGACTTGATTGTCTTTGTCAAGGGAAGCTCATCCCCAACTAAAAGTGGGAAAGACATAGCAACTAGCAATGAAATGCCTAAAACTGAACCAAATCCTCTCTTTCATGATTTTGATGCATCCTATGTTCTAATGAGGAACAAGTATGGCAAAGTCTTTGCTAGATATGTTGGGCCACTCCACAAGAGCCCTAAGCCTTGCGTGTGGGTGCCCAAGTGTCTCACTACTAACGTCAAAGGACCCAACTCCGTTTGGGTACCTAAAAGGAAGGCATAATCTTGTTTTGTAGGCATACTCCTCCGGTGAATCGAAATGAGTGCTTGATAGTGGATGCACAAACCACATGACCGGAGAGAGGAAAATGTTTGTGGAGTATGAGCAAAATGATGATCCAAGTGAAGGGATCTTCTTCGGGGACAATAGCCGAGGGAAAATCCTTGGCTCTGGCAAAATCATTATTTCCCCTCAACATTCACTTTCTCATGTTTTGCATGTTGATTCCTTAGACTATAACCTATTGTCCATATCACAACTATGTGACAAGGGTTATAATTGTGTTTTTACTAATGAGGGTGTGAGCGTCCTTAGAAGAAGGGATAACTCAATCGCTTTTAAGGGTGTGCTCAAGGGAAAGCTATATCTTGTGGATTTTGCCGCGGATAAAGCTCAACTTGACACATGCTTAATGGCGAAAACCAATATGGGATGGCTTTGGCATAAAAGGATAGCCCATGTTGGGATGAGGAACTTACAAAGGCTTCTTAAGGGCGAGCACATCTATGGCTTGAAGGATGTTGTGTTTGAAAAAGATAGGCCATGTAGTGCTTGCCAAGCAGGGAAGCAAGTAGGAGCTCAACACCCGTCCAAGAATATCATGACGACGACAAGGCCTTTGGAACTGCTACACATGGACCTTTTTGGGCCAATAACCTACATTAGCATTGGCGGTAACAAATATGGTCTTGTTATTGTTGATGACTTTTCTCGTTTCACTTGGGTGTTTTTCTTGCATGATAAGGGTGAGACTCACGATGTCCTCAAGAGGTTCTTAAGGAGAGCTCAAAATGAGTTCACCTTAAGAATCAAGGCTATAAGAAGCGAGTTCAAGAACACACAAGTGGAAGAGTTCTTGAATGAGGAGGGCATTAAGCATGAATTTTCAGCCCCCTACTCCCCTAAACAAAATGGGGTGGCCGAACGGAAGAATAGGACACTCATTGAGATGTCAAGGACGATGCTTGATGAGTAAAAGACGTCGGACCGGTTTTGGGCAGAAGCTGTTAACACCGCTTGCCACGCCGTCAACCGGTTGTACCTCCACCGCCTCCTCAAGAAGACCCCCTACGAGCTTCTAGTTGGTAAGAAACCCAATGTCTCTTACTTTCGTGTCTTTGGGAGCAAATGCTATATCCTAAACAAGAAGCCTAGGACTTCGAAGTTCGCTTCAAAGTCTGATGAAGGTTTCTTGATTGGTTATGATTTGAACACCGACGCCTACCGTGTCTTCAACAAATCCTCTGGAATTGTTGAAATAGCACGCGACGTGGTGTTTGATGAAACTAATGGCTCCAAAGTGGAGCAAGTTGATAAAAGTGTGTTAGATCAAGAAGACTCTCCACAAGAAGCTCTTAGGAGGATGACACTTGGAGATGTTCGTCCACAAGAACAACCTCAAAACCCAAGTGATCTACCACAAGATGATGCAAGTCGTCCCCCCACGTGACCAAGTTGAAGATGGACAAGTTGCACCTCAACATGATCAAGAAGACGAAGATCAAGGGGGGGGCATAAATCAAGGGGGAGACCAAGAAAGAAGAAGAGGATGATGATGACTCAAGAGTTCAACCTCCACATTCTCGTGTGCATCAAAGTGTTCAACGGGATCACCCCGTTGACAGCATCCTAGGAGACATTACAAAAGGGGTAACCACTCGTTCTTGTGTTGCAAACTTTTGTTAACATTACTATTTTGTCTCTTCTTTGGAGCCTCATAAGGTTGAAGACGCATTGAGAGCCCCAGATTGGGTGGTGGGTCTGCAAGAGGAGCTCAACAACATTGAGAGGAACAAAGTGTGGGAGCTTGTCAAGCGTCCACAAGCAAATGTTATGGACACCAAGTGGGTGTTCCGCAACAAGCAAGATGAGCATGGAGTGGTGACAAGGAACAAGGCACGACTTGTGGCCAAGGGGTACTCACAAGTCGAAGGTTTGGATTTCGATGAAACCTTTGCTCCCGTAACTAGGCTAGAGTCAATTTGTATATTACTTGTCTTTGCTACTCACCATGATTTTAAGCTCTACCAAATGGACGTCAAGAGTGCATTCCTAAATGGCCCAATCAAGGAGGAAGTCTATGTGGAGCAACCGTCGGGTTTTGAAGACCAAGACTTCCTCTACCATGTCTTCAAATTGCGTAAGGCTCTCTATGGACTCAAGCAAGCTCCTAGAGCTTGGTATGAGTGCCTTAGAGACTTTTTTATCCAAAATGATTTTAAGATAGGAAAAGCTGATTATACTCTCTTTACAAAGCACTTTAATGATGATCTCTTTGTGTGACAAATATATGTCGATGACATCATATTTGGTTCTACTAACAAAGTGTTTTGTGATGAGTTTTCTAAGATAATGACGGAGATATTTGAGATGTCCATGATGGGGGAGTTGAAGTTCTTTTTAGGTTTCCAAGTCAAACAACTCAAGGAAGGCACATTCATAAGTCAAACAAAGTACACTCAAGACATATTGAAGAAATTTGACATGGACAAGGCCAAACCCATCAAGACTCCAATGGCGACTAATGGACATCTCGACCTCAATAAAGATGGTCCAAGTGTGGACCAAAAGGTATATCGTTCTATGATTGGTTCTTTGCTATATGTTTGTGCATCTAGACCGTATATTATGCTTAGTGTGTGCATGTGTGTACGTTTTCAAGCCGCACCTAAGGAGTGTCATTTGACCCCCGTTAAGAGAATTCTTAGATATTTGGTTCACACACCTAGCCTAGGACTTTGGTACCCCAAAGGATCCAAGTTTAACCTTATTGTCTATTCCGATGCGAATTATGCGGGGTGCAAAGTTGATAGAAAGAGCACATCCGGGACATGTCAATTCTTGGGTAGATCCTTAGTTTCTTGGTCCTCCAAGAAAAAAAACTCCATTGCCCTTTCCACAGCCGAAGTGGAGTATGTCGCAACCGGAAGTTGTTGTGCACAACTTCTTTGGATGCGACAAACTCTAAGGGATTATGGTATAAACTTGCGCGATATTCCACTCCTATGTGACAATGAGAGCGCCATCAAAATAGCCCATAATCCAGTTGAGCATTCGAGTACAAAGCACATCGATATTAGGCATCACTTCTTGAGAGATCATTCCTTGAAGGGGGATATAGTGATTTCCCATGTAAGAACCGAGAACCAACTAGCCGATATATTCACCAAGCCCTTAGATGAGAAGCGCTTTTGTGAGCTTAGGAGTGAGGTCAATATCTTAGATTCTCAAAATGTGGCTTGAAAAATGCACATCTGAATGTTTATTTTGCACCTTATTCAAAAGAACGCATGTGTTTGAAAAATTCATCTCTATCTCGATTTTCTCTAAATTATTTGAAAAACTATTAACTTTGTGAATTATGGTCATAGTTTGATTGTTGATTTCTTACTGACCATGTTTATAAAGTTTCCTTGTGTAAATATGTCCAAAAGGATCCATTTAAGTGGATAAAACTCTAGATATATATTTGAACCGGAGTAGTCCGTAGGGAGGCGGGACAAGTCCGGAAGCAGACTTGTCCGGGTCTGGTCCGCTGACCGGACTAGACCGGCCCCCATACTGGACTAGTCTGGCTTCTGGGGACTTAAACCCCCAGGAGGCTGCCTGATCCCTCCTCTCTCTCCTCACTTGCCTCTCGCTCTCCCTCGCGCACGAAAACTGCCCCCCTTAGGCGATTTTCGATTCCCTCCACCAAAAACCAATTTCAATCCGTGCATTGGACCCTTTGGAGGTGTGGTAAACTTTCCCCGTGCGTTCCCAACGCGATCCATCACCGATCCCCTCGATTCTTGGAGATTTGAAGAGGTACTCTCAACTTTTCGAAATCCTTCCTCATTCTTGCTTCGTAGAGTTATTGATAGAAGCATCTTTACAAAAGTTGTTTCTAGTACCCTTGTAATCATAGACTAGGAGTATTGCAACTTATTTCGAAGATTTTTCGAAAAATTGTTAGGGTTAGGGTTCTTCCTGAGTAACCCGTACTAGTCCGGTCCCAGGCGGACAAGTCCGCCCTGCAGACTAGTCTGGCCCCTGGGCAGACAAGTCCGTTTTACACAGGACAAACCCTAACTTTGAACTTTTCTCGTGATCTCTTTCGCAATATTCCACTTCCTTGACCTCACCACTTCTGTCCTTAACTTGTTTGCAGCGACCATGTCAGGATCCAAGCTTAGTTCCCCTCGCTCTAACTCCCAGGAGCTCTATGATGAAGAGGCAGCTATGCAGCATGCCGTTAAGGCAAGCTGAAAGGAGCTCAGAAAGAAAAAGAGAGAGGAGCGGGAAGCACATAATTCCCAGGCTGCCGCAACACAATCCTTCAAGCGGAAGAAGCTAGTGACAGTGGGAGAGAAGGAAAGGGCCAAGGAGCTAGCCCAAGAAGAGATTGGTGAATGCCGGATCGAGAGAGATCCAAAGAAGGGCAAGGCCCCGACCCCTGCAGAGCCCAAGAAGAAGAAGCCCTCTGTGAAGTTTCCGGCGAAGAAGGCCAAGGGCGTGGTCATAAAGGAGAAGGGGAAGGCCAAACCCATTGGCCCCCTGAAGATGCACTATCCAGCTCGGAACCCGAACAGGCAGCCCAACCTGGCATCAAATATCTTTAAGGGCAAATGAGCGGAGAAGGGCCGAAGGCTAAGGACTGACCGAGTGTATGACTATGATAAGCACACTGCCGATCCACGATTTTGGTGTGATTTTCATTGCGATTATTATCACTCAGTCTACCAAGCCATGAAGACTCCTGTCATCCAAGCTCAATGGGTCGATTGGGAATACATGGCCAAGAAGAAGAATGCGGCCTTTGATGAAGTGATTGAAGCCGCTGAGCGCCATGGCATCAAAGACATTCTAGGTTTCAAGTATGACTGGAATGTGGAGGTGATTGTGCAGTTTTACACAACTGTCTACTTTCACCCTCATGGCAACCGAGCCATCACATGGATGACGAATGGTGACCAGTATTCTGCCACATTCGAAGAGTTTGCTAAGGCTCTAAGACTTGAGCACCACCTGGACCACGAGATCATCATCTCGAATCTAAAGGCAGTGGAGAGGGATGAGTTGGCCTACATGTATCCTAGTCATGTCCCCTATGAGGCCGGGCTTGCAAGGAACATCGAGCCCTTCTACAGCATCCTGAACAGAATCTTGAGGCGGACCGTGGCTCCCAAAGATGGTGATGCCGGGATCATACAGGGCAACCTGAGGCAACTCTTGCTGCTAATTGATGGAGATGAGTTGTTCAATCTTTTAGACTATATCTTCGATGACATCTTCAACATCTCTCACACTCTGAACCGTGCATGTGGGTATGCACCCTACATCATGTGCTTCATCGAGAAGGTGTCAGGGCTTGTGTTTTCCAAGGATACAACTCATGAGCCCCTCCGTCCTCATATGCCTCCGTCCATCCCGGAGCCTGCTCGTCGGAAGAATGACGAGCCTCCTTCCCATCCGGCGATGCCAGCACCTCGCCCCGTGGCACCTTCATCTCTGCCTCCGCCTCAGTCGATGAGCGCTTTCTTCAAGTGCTTCAAGGCCATCTTCACCTCCCGCCGGAAGCAAGAAGTCCGCAACCAGCGGGCGTACAAGAGCCAAGAGAAGTATCTCAAGGCGGTGTGCGACAAGCTTGAAGTCCCCATGTCTCCTCCGGAGGAGAGCGATGGCGAGATCACTCCGTACCCCAACTTCACCGCCGACGAGCTCGCCCAGTTCCATGAGGACTGGAGCTCTTCTCGGGCGGCTCCCTTGGCACCAGTCTCCGACAACGACGACGATGAGGACTACGAGGATCCGGAGGCCTCGGAGAGCGATGAGGCGGCCGATAACGAGGATGATGACGACTAGACTCTAGGCCTCTTAGTTTCCCCCTTCTTTTCCTTTTTGGTGTCTTGATGCCAAAGGGGGAGAGTTAGAGGGGGGTAGTAGTACTTGTCTAGTTATTTTGGATCCTTGGAAGTGTTGCACTCTATATTGTAATATTTTTGTCATTTGGATGTTTAAATTTGTGCAAGACTATGTTTGATTGTTTAACATTAATGTGATGATTTAATTGTCTATCTTTTGATCACATTCATAACTATTATGTCTTGTCACAAATGTTGAGCACAACACGTAGGCACCCCACCATAACGTGTGTGTGTATGAAGGACTTCCTCAATCTTCTTTTCATGATGCATTCATTAAGGGGGGATTCACTCATACACCCGCACGTTATGAAAACCAAATTTTACATTCTTATATATTGAAGACTTGATGTGTTGTCATCAATCACCAAAAAGGGGGAGATTGAAAGTGCATCTAGGATCCCTGTGGGTTTCCGACAATTGATGACGACAATTAAGTAACTAATGAGCTCAGTGATCTTAAGCACAGGTGTGGACTCAAGTGGAATCACAAGCCCTCAAAAAGGAAAAGGATGGAAACCGCAGTGTCGACTCGAAAAGTAGAAACTAGGGTTTATAGTGTGTCGAGTTTAGACTAGCCATATATGTAGGAGGGTGTGTGCGTAAAGTGCATTGACATCAAGCTAGAAGCTCAAAGCGGTTTAGAGATCAAAACCCATTGAGAGAAGAGTGTTAGAGTGGTCTGGCGGGAGAGGCTGGACTAGTCCGTGTTGGTGGCCGGGCTAGTCCGCTCCTGGCCGGCCTAGTCTGTTTTCAGGCGGACCAGGAGGTTCTGACTGACTTCGGACTAGTCCGTAGTGGGACATACTAGTCCGGGGTAGTCATGGAGTGGGTTTTCGGGACTAAGTCCCAAAACCCCGGACTTGTCCGTTTTAGTCCGGACCAAGAGGTCCTGACTGTGATCAGACAAGTCCGCTGTGGGTGCGGACTAGTCCGGGATTGTGAGAGCTGGGTGCTTCAGTGACTAAGTCTAGGAGGCCGGACTACTCTGCCCTGGTGGCCGGACTAGTCCGTTGTCTCTAGACTAGTCAGTTTTCACATGGAACAAAAGGTTCTGTGTGAGACCGGACTAGTTCGGTTTGGACCGGACTAGTCCGTTATGAAGTGACCGTTTGAATTTGATTTTGGCGGGTAGCGTGATGATTGCCGCACAGTGTGGCAGTTGTCAGGGACGTCAGTGGTCCCAAAGGCCGGACTAGTCCAGGCCATAGGCCAGACTAGTCCGCCCATCAGCTGAGGTCAACAGTATGGGCTTGGGTCCTCTATAAATAGAGGACCCACAAGTTCATTTGAAATCTCTCGAAACCCTAGCGCCGCCAAAACAAACTTTGAGCCTTCTAAAGCCTCTTTCTTGCCTACTTTCCCTCAAAAACTAATTCTTGTGTGGATTAGGGTTTGGTGAGGTGAAGAAGAGGAAGAACACCGCTCTTTGGCTCTCAGTTTGATCTCTTGCACTTGTTGAATCTCTGTGATATGTGGCTTGAGTTGCTCTTTTTGATTTGTGATCATATTTTTGGTGGGAGCCTCAGATTGTGAGAAGCCCCAATGAATCTTGTATTCACCCTTGTGATAGTGGAGAACCGGTTTGGCCCTTGTGGCAAACTCGGTGAGGGAAGGGTTGTTGAACCCGGTCCTCCATGGACTCCTCAACGGGGATGTAGATTCTTGTGCGGGATCAAACCCCGGGATAAAATCCTTGTGTCCCTTGTGTACTTTGCTTTCATTTATCGCATATTGCTTCTAGGGTTAGCTTTAGCATTTTTCGTTCATCGTTTTCATTTCACTATGATCCTTAGCTTCATACTTGCTCTATAACTTGTTAAGGTTCACTGAATCATCCTAACACTTTTCGCATCACAAAAATCCAACTAAAACTTGTTAGAAACTCCTTTTAGGTTTTCTCTGCAGGTGGACCAGACTAGTCCGCCCCTGGACCGGACTTGTCCGCCCCCTAAGTACTGGTTTCGTTTTATTAAGTCATTTCAGGTCGATTAGCCTATTCACCCCTCCTATAGGCAACTTTCAAGTCCTCTAAGTCCGGACTTGTCCTTAGCCCCACAATCTTTCACGAAAACAGACTAAAAGGAGAGACTTGTTTCACACGATCTTGAGCTCTTGGGTTTGAATCTCTCGCACACTCTTGTTGTTTATTGCATATATTTCGAGTGTGTTTGGTGGTGTTCTTCATTGTAAATCTTGAAGAGCCCTCAACTTGTGAGAAGGCCCCTTGAACTCGGTTATTTGCCCCTTTGTGGTTAGTGGAAGAGAATCGCCCTCTATGGCGATACGATGAGGGTAGGATTGGTGAAGACCCGATCCTCCATGGACTCCTCAACGTGGATATATGTTTCCTTCGTGGGAATTGAACCACAGGATAAAATTGCGTCTTATGCACTTTTGTTTCATTGTTCATCTCATTCTAGGGTTTACATAATCTTTTGTAACTTACGTTAAACTATTGGAATTAAAGTTGATCCTTGTTATACACTGTTTCACTGTTCTAATACATCCAAGTTGCTACTTACTTTCCGCTACATAGAGTACTAGAAGTGAAACTATCGATTAAACTTGGTCTTTCTAGTTCGCGAATACCGGACTAGTCCGCACAGTACCGGACTAGTCCGATCCGTCTGTATTTGATGAGTTTGTTAAGTGTTTCAGGGTCCGACAAAAGTTCAAAAATCATATTCACCCCCCTCTAGGCTACATTCAATTGGTATCAGAGCAGAACTCTTCAAAAGTGACTCACCACTCGAAGAGAAGATGTCGGATGTCAAGGATGTACACAAGAACTGCAACAACGAGAAGGGTGATGAAGAAAGAACTCAAAAGCTAGAGAAGTTTCTCGACGCCATCCAAGATTGTGAGGACCATGACGAGGAGATGCTTGAACTCAAGACACTCCTAAGGAAGAAGGTACTCTCCTCAAAGGGGAGGAAGAAGATCGAGGACGAAAAGAAGAAGGGGAGTAGTCACACCGACTACTCCCGATATCCTTTTAATTATGATCGATTAAATTCTAACAATAATAATTACTTGTCAATTCCTCTAGGGAAAGCACCTTTCGTCGATGGCAATGATTATTCTATGTGGAGACAAAACATGAAAATGCATCTCATATCTCTTAACCCCAGTTTGTGGCATATAGTGTGTATAGGGATAGATATCGCGGATGATGATGAAGAGCTGACTCCAAGCCAAGAACAAGCTATTCATCGGAACGCTCAAGCTGCCGCTGTTATCACATCCTCACTGAGCCAAGACGAGTTCACCAAGGTGGATGGACTCAAAATTGCTAAGGAGATATGGGATACTCTACAAATCGCACATGAAGGTGATCGTCATGTGCGCGAAGCCAAGATTGAAGGTGAATTGGGAAGATTCACCATTGAAGAAGATGAGTCACCACAAGATATGTACAATCGATTGAAGAATCTTATCAACAAAGTCTAAGCATATGGCAGCAAGAAGTGGAATGATCACGAGGTCGTGAAGCTAATTCTTAGAGCATTCATGTATCACAATGTGACTCTTTGTTTGATGATTAGAGAAAGTCCTGGGTATCAGAAGATGATCCCGGAGGAACTTCTTGACAAGATCATCAACTTTGAGATGATGGAGAAGCAAGCCAAGCACATTAAGGAAATTGCTGGCCTTACCTCGGCAAAGAAGAAAGGAGTTGCTTTAAAGTCCACTTGTAAGCCTATATCAAAAGAAGCCCGAGAAGCTCATGGAGAAGACGACAACAATGATGAAAGCAGTGATATTGATGAAGAAGATATGATCTTATTCATGAATAAATTCAAGAAAATGATGAGAAGAAAACAAGGTGGTCGCTCAAATGAAGGAAGAAATAGGGACAAACCAAAAACAAAAATGAGGCGTGCTTGCTATAACTGTGGAGAGTACGACCACTTTATAGTAGACTATCCACATGAAGAGAACAAGAAGAAGACTAAGGACAACAAGCCTCAGCCAAAGAAAATGTTTAAGAAGAAGAAGCAATTTGGCCAAGCGCACTTAGGGAAGGAGTGGGACTCCAATGATGAGTCCTCATCCGAAGAAGAAGAGGAGATGGCCACCATAGCCATCAAGAAGACTACCAATAAATCCACTCTCTTCCCAACCTTGGGCGCATGGAAGGAAAATGATAACACATGTCTAATGGCCAAGGAAGATAAAAGGAAGATAACAACTAAATGTTCCTCATTGCATTCTTTTTCTAGTGATAGTGATAATTCTAGTTATGATGAAAACATGCTTAGAGGTTTAGACAAAAAAACAAGTGCTAAGATGAAATTCTTGATGGATAAGCTTGTTGATAAGGAGGATCAAGTTGATCGTCAAGAAGATATGATCACCCCCCCCCCCCCAAAGGAGGAATATCTTAAGATCAAAATGGCCCTTGAACTTGAAAAGGAGCAAAGCAAATCACTAGAACTTGAGTTAGCTTCAAGCAAGGAAGCTTGCTTGAAGTTAAATGACTCAACCGCCACCATCAAGAATGAACTTGCTAACTTGACCAAAGTTAACAAGATTCTTGAGGTACAAGTTGGGTCACTCAAGCAAAGTGGTTCTTCATCCTCCTCAAGTTCACCTTCTCAACATATAAAATCCGAAACTATTATTGCATGTACATGTGCTAAAATTGACACTAACTTGAAAGAAAAGACAAACTTGACAAAAGACAAACATCCTTCCCGAAGTGGCATATTTGAGAAGGAGAAGGTCAAGTATGCACACAGTGCATACTTGGACACAAGACCTCCTAATGTCAAATATGACATTGGGTATTCTTGTGGTGAAAACCAAAAATGCTAGAAGCCACAAGAATAACAAGGAACGCATTACCTTTGTCAAGGGAAACACCTCTCAAGTTAGAAAACTTAATAATGTTGATAAGCTTAACACTGTGAACACATACGAACAAGTTTTATTTAGAACATTTGATGCTTCATATGTACTTATGAAAAGTAATATTGGAAGAGTTTATGCCAAATATGTTGGGCCACGCCATGGGAATACCAAGTCCCATGTGTGGGTGCCTAAATCACTTGTGACTAACCTCAAAGGACCAAAGCAAGGTTGGGTACCGAAGACCAAGGCATAATTTGTTTTTTGCAGGCTTATTGATCCGGTGGAGCTAAATGGGTGCTAGATAGTGGATGCACCAATCACATGACCGAAGAAAGAAGGATGTTCGTGGAATATGAAGTAAATGAAGATCCAAGTGAAGGCATTTACTTTGGTGATAATAGTAAAGTAAGGCTGCCCGGTACCGATAAAATTGCCATTTCATCACAACATACTCTTTCTCATGTTTTACACGTTGATTCCTTGGATTATAACCTTTTGTCCATATCTCAATTATGTGACAAAGATTATAATTGTTTATTCACTAATGAGGGTGTGACCGTCTCTAGAAGGAGTGATAACTCGGTTGCATTCAAGGGTGTGTTAAAGGGAAAACTTTATCTAGTTGACTTCAACAAAGATAAATTCGAACTTGACACATGCTTGATTGCAAAGAACAACATGGGTTGGCTGTGGCATAGACGGCTAACACATGTTGGTATGAGGAATCTTCAAAAACTTCATAAAGGCGATCACATCCGTGGTTTAAAGGATGTGGTTTTTGAGAAAGACAGACCTTGTAGCGCGTGCCAAGCCGGGAAGCAAGTAGAAGCACCCCACCCCGCGAAGAATGTCATGACTACAACAAGCGCTCAAGCTCCTTCACATGGACCTATTTGGTCCAATTTCTTACATAAGCATTGGCGGTAACAAATACAATTTAGTCATTGTTGATGATTTTTCTCGCTTCACGTGGGTTTTCTTTTTGCATGATAAGACGGAAACTCAAGGAACCCTCAAGAAGTTTCTCAAGTGAGCTCAAAATAAATTTTCATTGATGATCAAGAACATACAAAGTGACAATGGAACGGAGTTCAAGAATACCTAAGTTGAGGAGTATGTAGATGAAGAAGGGATAAAACACGAGTTTTCAGCACCATATTCTCCTCAACAAAACGGAGTAGCCAAAAGGAAGAATCGAACCCTCATTGAGATGGAAAGTACAATGCTCGATGAATATAAGACTTCAGACCAGTTTTGGGCCGAAGCGGTTAACACCGCTTGTCACGCCATAAACCGACTCTATCTTCATCGGTTGCTCAAGAAAACTTTGTATGAACTACTCACAGGTAACAAGCCAAATATTTCATATTTTCAAGTCTTTGGTTCTAAATGTTATATCATGAACAAGAAGCCTAGGACTTCAAAGTTCGCTTCAAAGTCTGATGAAGGTTTCTTACTTGGCTATGATTTGAACTCCTACGCTTATCGTGTCTTCAACAAGGCCTCTGTACTTGTTGAAGTAGCATGTGACGTGGTGTTCGATGGAACTAACGACTCTTAAGAAGAGCAAGTTGATCAATGTGTGATAGATCAGGAAGAAGCTCCATGTAAAGCATTGAGAAGAATGGCGTTGGGCGATATTCGACCACAAGTGCCACCTCCAAATGTGAATGAAGAAGATGAACCACAAGTGGAGGACAATGATCAAGGGGGGGGATTCCACACAATATCAACCTCTAGAAGCCCAAGGTGATCAACACATCAATGAAGGCAACCATCCAGGGGGGGAGAAGAAGATGATGACCATGAAGATTCAAGATCACAAGCGCCCCATCCAAGAGTACATTAAAGCATCCAGAGAGATCACCCCGTCGACAACATAATAGGTGACATCCAAAAGGGAGTAACAACTCGATCTCGTATAGCTACTTTTTGTGAACATTACTCATTTGTATCCTCTTTGGAACCACATAGGGTTGAAGATGCATTAAAGGATCCGTATTGGATGGTGGCGATGCAAGAACAATTGAACAACTTCAAAAGGAATGAAGTGTGGGAACTTGTTGAAAGACCCAAGTTCAATGTCATCGGCACTAAATGGGTCTTCTGCAACAAGCAAGATGAACACGAGGTGGTGACAAGGAACAAGACACGACTTGTGGCCAAAGGGTACTCACAAGTCGAAGGTTTGGATTTCAACGAGACTTTTGCTCCCATAGCTAGGCTTGAATCGATTCATATATTACTTGCATATGCTACTCACCATGATTTCAGGCTTTATCAAATGGACGTGAAAAGTGCCTTCCTCAATAGACCGATCAAGGAGGAGGTGTACGTGGAGCAACCCCCGGGTTTGAAGATAAAGAGTTCCCCGACCATGTATACAAACTGCGTAAGGCTCTCTATGGCCTCAAACAAGCTCCTAGAGCTTGGTATGATGCCTTAGAGATTTTTTGATTGAAAATGGTTTTAAGGTTGGTAAATCTGATTACACCTTGTTTACTAAGCATTTTGCTAATGATCTATTCATTTTTCCAAATCTATATTGATATTATATTTGGTTCAACTAACAAATCTTTTTGTCAAGAATTTAGTAAGATTATGACAGATAGATTTGAGATGTCCATGATGGGAGAGTTGAAATACTTGTTGGGATTCCAAGTAAAGAAACAAAAGGACATGACATTCATAAGCCAAACAAAGTACACTCAAGACATTCTCAAGAAGTTTGGAATGGACAAAGCAAAGCCCATAAAGACTCCCATGGCGACAAATGGACATTTGGATCTCAATGAAGACAGACCAAACATGGATCAAAAGGTATATTGCTCCATGATTGTCTCCTTACTTTATTTATGTGCATCTAGACCTGATATCATGTTGAGTGTATGTTTGTGTGCAAGATTTCAAGCCAATCCTAAGGAATGTCATTTGATAACTGTCAAAAGGATCTTGCGATATTTAGTTCATACACCCAACCTAGGCCTTTGGTATCCCAAAGGTTCAAAATTTTATCTCATTGGATACTCTGATGCAGATTATGCCAGATGCAAGGTAGATAGAAAAAGTACCTTCGGTACTTGCCAATTTATAGGTAGATCCCTAGTTTCTTGGTCCTCCAAGAAACAAAATTCTATTGCCTTATCCATGGCCGAAGCAGAGCATGTTGCAGTCGGGAGTTGTTGTACACAACTCCTTTGGATGCGACAAATAAGAGATTACGGTTACAATATGAGTCGTATACCACTCCTTTGTGATAATGAGAGTGCCATTAAAATTGCCCATAATCCTATTGAGCACTCTAACACATAGACATCCGACATCACTTTTTGAGAGATCACTCAATGAAAGGAGACATAGACATTTCCCATGTCAACACTGAAAAACAAATAGCCGATATCTCCACCAAGCCACTTGATGAAAAACACTTTTGTGAGCTCCGAAATGAACTAAATATCCTTGATGCTCGGAACGTGGCTTGAAAACTTACATACCTGTATACCATCTTCAAAAATCATTATTGGTTGTGTTGAAAAATTATCTCTCTCTATTTTTATCCAAAACTATGTTAATTACTTGATCTTGGTGAATTATGGTCATAGCTTGATTGTTGTATGTTTACTGATCATATTCATCAAAATTATTTGTGTGTTTTTGCCCCTATTTTATTTTTAACCATCTTCGAGTATATACGAAAGGTATATTTGTCTATGTTTCAGTGACTACGGTACCCCAGATTAGTCCGCACCCTGAATTGGACTAGTTTGTGGTCTGACCGGACTAGTCCGGTCTAGCGGACACTGTGCGGACTAGTCTGCATTGTGCGAACTAGTCTGGGGTAACCACAGACTAGTCCGCACAATGCAGACTAGTCCGCACGGTGTCCGCTAGACCAGACTAGTCCAGTCAAACCACAAACTAGTCCAAATTTTTGACTCCATAACCCTAGGGCCGGCACAACCCTAATCTCCTTCCTCCTCACAACTCCTCTCACATTCTCTTTCCTCACTCAAGTGCTCCCAAGGCGATTTGGCAAGTCCTCCATCAAATCCACTCAAGTTTTGGTGGGATTTGATCTCCATTGCAAGGGTATCGAAGACCACGGACTTGTCCATATCAACAACTCCTTCAACGCCGCGAATCGAAGGATTTGGTAAAATTTCTCTCCAAACCCTAGAACCTTTGATTTGCCTTGTTTTTGTTCAAATAGCCTAGTTCTTCCTGTCAATACATGCTCCCTTGTAGTAGTACACCTACATTGCTCTGTTTTTGCGCTGAGAACTCCATTATCCTGTTAGTTAGTGTTCGGGCAACTGAATATCGGACTAGTCCGTTATCAGTGCGGACAAGTCCGGTACCCCGGATTAGTCCACACCTGAGTAACGGACAAGTCCAATGTTAGCTGAACAAAACCCTAATCTTCTTCAACTCAATGCCTTTCCTTGCTACCAATCCTTATCTATGTCATGTATAACCTTCTTAACAGGACAATGTCGAGCTCAAATGATGACATCTCTGACTTCGAGGCCGAAATGGATCAAGAGACCTTGCCTCATGTCTCGACGGGCCAAGCCAAGAAAAGACAAGATCATACCGCTGACCCCTCGCCCACTCCACCTAGGGTGCATCAAAAGGTTCCGGCCAAGAAGCTTGCTTCGAGAGCACAAGATATGGTTGGTCCTAGTTCGGCAGTTCCACGCCAAACTATGGGAAAAGGCAAAGGAATTGCCTCCGGCCCGATTGGCCCCCTCAAGATGACTGCTCCAAGACGGGGAAATAGGGACCCCTCGGAGGAAAAATTCAATGGTAAAGGAAGTGATGTAGCTTGGAAGATGAGGAAAATTGATGCCTATAGCAATGGCAAGAAGGCAGTTGATCCTAGATTCTAGAGCAACTTCCACGTGGACTACTACTGTACCGTGTACCTTCAGATGAAGACTCCAGTGGTCCAGAACCAATAGATCGATTGGGCACATTTTGAGAGAAAGAGCTATCAAGACTTTGATGAAGTGATAGAGGCTGTGGAGAGACATGGCCTCAAGGACTTGTTTTCTTTCAAGTATAACTGGAATGATGAGGTCATCGCTCAATTCTTTGCGACTTGCTACTTTGCTAGTGATGAAGAAGAGAGAGTGACTTGGATGACACATAGATCCAAGCACTATTACTTATGATGAGTTTGCTAGGCTGCTGCATCTTGAGGACACCGGCAGCAATGAGGTCATTATTCACAATATTGGTGTCCGGAGAAGGACAATATGGACTTTCTCTATGATACTCGCCTCAAGTACAATCCTCCCTCAACCAAGAACATGAATCCTTTCTTCATGGTTCTTAATAGAGTGCTTTGGAAGACGATTGCTCCAAAGGATGGATATGCTGGGAGTGTCCAAGCTTACTTGAGAACCTTGATGAAAGTGATTAGCAAGAAGAGAAAGTTTGACATCTTCGACTACATTTGGAATGACATGGTTAACATCTCCTACACACCGAACCGCTCCTGTGGCTATGCACCATCTTGATGTTTATGATTGAAAAAGTCACATGAATTGAGTTTGTAAAGAATGTAGAGCATACTCCTCTAAGGCCACACAAGCCTCCTCAAGCCTCTCTCCCAGCTGCTCCCTCACCCGCCTCAAGTGAGAAACATCCAGGAAAAGCTCAAGAAGATACAAGGCCATCCTCTAGCACTAGGGCCCCTCCTTCTAACAAAGGATCAGCCAGTGGGATCATGAAGTAATTGGCAACTATATTTGGTTCTCGCCACAAGACTGAGGTGAAAGTTCACAAGATGAAAAAGGCAAGAAAGGAGGAAATGTGGTACATGAAGGACAATATCAAAGCAATATGCCAAAATCTGGAGATTGAGCCTATTGGGTCTCCAGTCATCTCAGAGGACCCCGCCTCTGACTTCTATGAGCTTCCTCCTCTTTCACCTTTCGAGCTTGCCTACTTTGGCATTGGGGGCACGACGAGTGGCTCTCACCCTCATCCTCCTCAGCCTGAAGAAGAAGACGATGAAAGGACCAACAGCGCGGAGTGAGCCAGTGATGATGTTTAGATCTCTCTTCTCCTTCTTTTTGGTGCCTTGATGCCAAAGGGGGAGAGATTGAGGGGGAGTCTTAGGTCCTAGCAGTAGGTTGAGAGATGAGAGCTCTATTTGTGTTACTTTTGGTGCTGTAAAACTTTAATTATGCTCTCATTTTGCTTATGGACATGTGCTTTGAAATGATGACTATGTTATGCTTATGATCTATGTTATATGCTCTGAATTTGATATTCATACTTGATTATCTTGATGCTGTTATGATTATGCCATTTACCTCATTCACATCACGATTATTGCTCACACACATGTAGTTTCACACCCCACCATAAAGAGTGCACATATGTCTTATGTCTACATTGCCTATTTTGTTCAAAGCTCATATGTGCATCTTTATGAAAATCTGAATTTTTTATCATATTTGTGTATATCTCAATTGGTTGTCATCAATCACCAAAAAGGGGAGGATTGAAAGTGCATCTAGGCATCCCTTGTGGGTTTTGGTTGATTTATGACAAACAAATGAGATCCTAACAAAATTGTTGAGATGAGCGCAAACTTTAAAGAAATTAGGAAGAAAGCGCAAAAAGGAAGGAGAATGAGGATCTAAAGGAAAAGAGCTCAAGAGCTGAAAAGATTAGATCATTGTGTATGGAGTGTGTTGTAGAAACATACACCAAGAGCTCAAGTTAACAAACAATTTGATTCACTGCACAATTCACAGGAAAACCAGACTAGTCCGATATACACCGGACTAGTCCGATATCTCTCTGACTAAGATCGGACTAGTCCCCATAGTGCGGACAAGTCTTCAGCGCTTCACATCTGCACAAAAATAGACAAGTCCGATATCACCATGGACTAGTCCGATATGTCTCTGACTAAAATCAGACAAGTCCTCCAAGTTCGGACTTGTTAGTCCCACAATCTTTCACGACAACGGACAAGTCTGATATCACCACGGACTAGTCTGAGAACTCTCTGACTAAAATCGAACAAGTCCTCCAAGAGCGGACTTGTCCTCAATTCTACATGAGGTTCACCACACCAGACTAGTCCGATATATGCCGAACCAGTCCGAACATCTCCAGAGCCCAGATCGGACTAGTCCGATCATTTACAGACAAGTCTGATATCTTGGAACACTTAGGGTTTCCCACATGCCTCACACCGGACTAGTCCTTAGTCCACCACGGACTAGTCCGGACATTGCAAACCCTAACGACAACTTTGGGTAACCCTAGTATAAATAGAGGTGTACGATCCTACAACCATCTCTCTCAACCCCCTGCGCCGTCACACCTTCCAAGAGCCCAAAATACACATCTCTCCACACATTCTAATCCTATAAAGATCAAATCTTTGAGGACTAGCATTGATCAAAAGGAGAGACTTGTTTCACACAATCTTGAGCTCTTGGGTTTGAATCTCCCGCACACTCTTGTTGTTTATTGCATATATTTCGAGTGTGTTTGGTGGTGTTCTTCATTGTAAATCCTGGGGAGCCCTCAACTTGTGAGAAGTCCTTTGAACTCGATTATTTGCCCCTTTGTGGTTAGTGGAAGAGAATCGACCTCCGTGGCGATTTGACGAGGGTAGGGTTGGTGAAGTTATCCTCCGTGGACTCCTCAACGTGGATGTAGGTTTCCTTCGTGGGAATTGGACCACAGGATAAAATCGTGTTTTGTGCACTTTTGTTTCATTGTTTATCTCATTCTAGGATTTACATAATCTTGTGTAACTTACATTAAACTATTGGAATTAAATTTGATCCTTATCATACACTGTTTCACTGTTCTAATACATCCAAGTTTCTATTTACTTTCCGCTGCATAGAGTACTAGAAGTGAAACTATCGATTAAACTTGATCTTTCTAGTCCGCGAATACCGGACTAGTCTGCAAAGTGTCCGCTAGACCGAACTAGTCCGGTCAGACCACGAGACTAGTCTACACAGTGTCTGCTAGACCGGACTAGTCCGGTCAGACCACGAACTAGTCCGATTCAGGGTGCGGACTAATTTGGGGTACCGTGGTCACCAGAACAGAAACAAATATACCTTTCGTATATACTCGAAGGTGGTTAAAAAGAAAATAGGGGGAAAAAACACACAAATAATTTTGATGAATATGATCAGTAAACATACAATAATCAATCTATGACCATAATTCAACAAGATCAAGTAATTAACATAGTTTTTGGAGAAAAATAGAGAGAGATAATTTTTCAACACAATCAATAATGATTTTTGTAGATGGCATACAGGTATGTAAGTTTTCAAGCCACGTTCCGAGCATCAAGGATATTTAGTTCATTTCGGAGCTCACAAAAGTGTTTTTCATGAAGTGACTTGGTAAATATATCAGCTAGTTGTTTTTTCTGTGTTGACATGGGAAATGGCTATGTCTCCTTTCCTAGAGTGCTCAACGGGGTTATGGGCAATCTTAATGGCACTCTCATTATCACAAAGGAGTGGAATACAGCTCATATTGTAACTGTAATCCCTTAGAGTTTGTCGCATCCAAAGGAGTTGTGCACAACAACTCTCAGCTGCAACATACTCTGCTTCGGCCGTGGATAAGGCAATGGAATTTTGTTTCTTGGAGGACCGAGAAACTAGGGATCTACCTAGAAATTGGCATGTACCGGAGGTACTTTTTCTATCTACCTTGCATCCGGCATAATCTGCATCGGAGTATCCGATGAGATTGAATTTGGAACCTTTGAGATACCAAAGGCCTAGGTTCGATGTATGAACTAAATACCGCAAGATTCTCTTTACGGCTGCCAAATGACACTCTTTTGGGTTGGCTTGAAACCTTGCACACAAACATACACTCAACATAATGTCTGGCCTAGATGCACATAAGTAAAGTAGGGATCCAATCATGGAGCAATATACCTTTTGATCGATGTTTGGTCCATCTTCATTGAGATCCAAGTGACCATTCGTCGCCATGGGAGTCTTTATAGGCTCCGCCTTGTCCATTCCAAACTCCTTGAGTATGTCTTGAGTATACTTGGTTTGGCTTATAAACATCCCCTCCTTTTGTTGCCTCACTTGGAATCCCAAGAAGTATTTCAGCTCTCCCATCATAGATATTTCAAACCTATCTGTCATAATCTTACTAAATTCTTCATAGAAAGATTTGTTAGTTGAATCAAAAATGATATCATCAACATAAATTTGGCAAACAAAGAGATCATTATCAAAATGCTTCGTGAATAATGTATAATCTGCTTTACCAATCTTAAAGCCATTTTCAATTAAGAAATCTCTAAGGCACTCATACCAAGCTCTAGGAGCTTGTTTGAGGCCGTAGAGAGCCTTACACAGTTTAAAGACGTGGTCGGGGAACTCTTGATCTTCAAATCTTGGGGGTTGCTCCACATACACCTCCTCCTTGATTGGTCCATTGAGGAAGGCGCTTTTCACATCCATTTGATAGAGCTTGAAATCATGGTGAGTAGCATATGAAAGTAATATTCTAATAGATTCAAGCCTAGCTACGGGAGCAAAGGTTTCATCAAAATCTAAACCTTCGACTTGTGAATAGCCTTTGGCCACAAGTCGCGCCTTGTTCCTTGTCACCACCCCGTGTTCGTCTTGTTTGTTGCAGAAGACCCATTTGGTGCCAACGACGTTGAACTTGGGTCTTTCGATGAGTTTCCACACTTCGTTCCGTTTGAAGTTGTTAAGTTCTTCTTGCATTGCCACCACCCAATCCGGATTTTTCAATGCATCCTCAAACCTGCGCGGTTCCAAAAAGTATATAAAGGATTAATGTTCACAAAAATTAGCTATGCGAGATCTAGTCGTTACTCCCTTTTGGATGTCACCAATTATGTTGTCGATTGGGTGATCTATCAAGACGCATTGGTGTACTCTTGGATGTGGCACTTGAGGTGTTGAATCTTCATGGTCATCTTCTTCTCCCCCTAGATGGTTGCCCTCATTGACTTGTTGATCATCTTTGTCTTCTTGATGTTGATCTTGTGTGGAAGCTCCCCCTTGATCGTTTAACTCCACTTGTGGTTCATCTTCTTCATTTGAATTTGGAGGTGGTGCTTGTGGTCGAACATAGCCCAAATCCATTCTTGTCAATGCTTAACATGGATCTTCTTCTCTATCTAGCACACATGGATCAACTTGCTCTTCTTGAGAGCCATTAGTTTTATCGAACACTATGTCACGTGCTACTTCAATGAGTCCGTAGGTCTTGTTGAAGACACGATAGGCGTAAGAGTTTGAATCATAACCAAGCAAGAAACCTTCATCGGACTTCGAAGCGAACTTTGAAGTCCTAGGCTTCTTGTTCAAAATATAGCACTTAGAACTGAAAACTCGAAAATACAAAATATTAGGCTTGTTACCGGTGAGTAGTTTATATGATGTCTTCTTGAGTAGTCAATGAAGATAGAGTCAGTTTATGGTGCGGCAAGCGGTGTTAACCGCTTCCGCCCAAAACCGATCTGAGGTCTTGCATTCATCGAGCATTGTTCTTGCCATCTCTATGAGGGTTCGGTTCTTCCTTTCGGCAACTCTGTTTTGTTGAGGGGAATAACGTGCTGAAAACTCATGCTTTATCCTTTCTTCATCTAGGTACTCCTCAACTTGAGTGTTCTTGAACTCCGTGCCATTGTCGCTTCATATGTTCTTGATCTTCAATGAAAACTCATTTTGGGCACGCTTGAAGAACTTCTTTAGGGTTCCTTGAGTTTTTGTCTTATCATGCAAAAAGAAAACCCAAGTGAAGCGCGAAAAGTCATCAACAATTACTAAGCCATATTTGTTGCCGCCTATGCTTATGTAAGCAATTGGACTGAATAGGTCCATGTGAAGTAGCTCGAGCGGTCTTGTTGTAGTCATGATGTTCTTCACGGGATGAGGTTCTCCTACTTGCTTCCCGGCTTAGCACACACTACAAGGTCTGTCTTTCTCAAAAATAACATTCTTTAAACCTCAGATGTGATTGCCCTTTAAGAGTTTTTGAAGATTCCTCATACCAACATGTGCTAGCTGTCTATGCCACAGCCAACCCATGTTGGTCTTTGCAATCAAGCATGTGTCAAGTTCGGCTTTATCTTTGTTGAAGTCAACAAGATAAAGCTTTCCCTTCAACACACCCTTGAATGCAATCGAGTCATCACTCCTTTTAGACACGATCACACCCTCATTAGTAAACAAGCAATTATAACCTTTGTCACATAGTTGAGATATGGACAGCATGTTATAATCTAAGGAATCTACATGTAAAATGTGAGAAAGAGTATGTTGGGATGATATTTTAATTTTACTGGTACCAAGCACCCTTCCTTGACTATTGTCTCCAAAATAGATGCCCTCGCTTGGATCCTCATTTTCTTTATACTTAACGAACATCATTCTTTCTCCGGTCATATGTTTGGTGCATCCACTGTCTAGAACCCATTTTGATCTAACAGAGGAATAGGCCTGCAAAATCAAATCATGCCTTGGTTTTAGGTACCCAAGCTTGCTTGGGTCCTTTGAGGTTAGTTACAAGAGATTTGGGCACCCACACATGAGACTTAGTGTGTGGCGTGGCCCAACATAATAAGCCTAAACTTTACCAAAACATTTCATAAGAACATATGATGCATTGAAAGTTCTAAATAACAATTGTTGTTGTTCATGAACAATGCTAGTTTGGGAAACCGGACTTGTCCGGAGGACCGAACTTGTCCTTACAGGGACCGGACTAGTTCGGTGTTCATATGTGTTAACTATCTTGGACTTATTAACATCATTAGTCTTTCTAGCTTGAGAGGAGTTTCCCCTCACAAAGGCGATGTGCTCCTTGTTATTCTTATGGTTTCTAGAATTTTGCTTTTCACCATAGGAATACCCAATACCATATTTGACATTGGGAGGTCTTGTGGCCAAGTGTGCACTACGTGCATATTTGACCTTCTCCTTGTCAAATATGCCACTTTGGGAATGATGCTTGTCCTTGGTAGAGGTTGACTTGTCTTTCAAGCTAGTGTCAATTTTACCACATGCACAAGTAGAAGTAGTTTTAGTTTTAAGAGGTTGAGAAGGTGAGCTTGAAGAGGATGAAGGGTAACTTTGTCTGAGTGACTCAACTTGCACTTCAAGGATCTTGTTAACTTTGGTTAAGTTAACTAGTTCTTCCTTGATGATTGTATTTGAGTCACTTAACTTCAAACAAGCTTCCTTGCTTGATGCTAACTGAAGTTCAAGTGATTTGCTTCGCTCCTTTTCAAGTTCAAGGAGCTCATTGATCTTGAGATACTCCTCCTTTTGGAGGATGATCATATCTTCTTGGCGATCAATCAGCCCCTCCCTATCAACAAGCTTACCCATCAAGAATTGCATTTTGGCAGCAGTTTTCTTGTCTAAGCCAACTAGCATATCCTCATCATCAATATAGTTGTCACTATCACTATCAAAAGAACGCAAAGAGGTAGATTTTGTTGTTACCTTTCATTTACCTTCCTTCGCCACGAGGCAAGTGTCATTGCCCTTCCATGCACCGAGAGTTGGGAAGAGGGTGGACTTCTTAGTTGTCTTCTCGATGGCTATGCTAGCCATCTCCTCTTCCTCTTAGAATGAGGACTCATCATTTGAGTCCCACTCCTTTCCTAGGTGCGCAGCTTGCTTCTTCTTCTTGAAGAATTTCTTGGGTTGAGGCTTTGTTTCCTTGGTCTTCTTCTTTTTTTTCTTCATACGGGCAATCAACTATAAAGTGGTCATATTCACCACAATTATAGCATGCCCGCCTCAACTTCGGTCTTGATTTTTCTTTGTGTTTTCCTTCACTTGATTCGCCCCCTTGTCTTCTTTTCATCATTATCTTTAATCTCTTCATAAAGAGGATCATGTCCTCTTCGTCAATATCACTGCTCTCGTCATCGCTGTCCTCTTCTTGCTGAGCTTCCCGAGCTTCTTTTGACAAGGGCTTGCAAGTGGACTTCAAGGCGACCCCCTTCTTCTTTGCCGAGGTGAGATCGACAATCTCATTTACATGTTTTGCTTGCTTCTCCATCATCTCAAAATTGATGATCTTTCCAAGCAATTCGTCCGGGGTCATTTTCTTGTACCTGGGGCTTTCTCTAATCATTGAGCACAAGGTAACATTGTGAGGCATGAAGGCTCTAAGAATGAGCTTCAAGACCTCTTGATCATTCCATTTTTTACTTCCATATGCTCAAACCTTGTTGATGAGAGTCTTTAACTGGTTGTACATGTCTTGTGGCGACTCATCTTCTTCTATGGCGAATCTTCCAAATTTGCCTTCGATCATTTCGATCTTAGCCTCTCGCACATGACGATCGCCTTCATGTGCAGTTTGCAATGTGTCCCATATTTCCTTTGCAATCTTGACTCCATCCACCTTGGTGAACTCGTCCTGACTTAGTGAAGTTGTGATGACTGCCACAGCTTGAGCATTCCGATGAATTGCTTGCTCTTGGCTTGGTGTAAGCTCTTCATCGTCGTCCTGGATATCTATTCCTGTACACACAATATGCCACAAGCTGGGATTGAGTGAGATTAAGTGCATTTTCATGTTTTGCCTCCACATTGAGTAATCATTGCTGTCAAAGTGTGGGGCTTTTCCTAGAGGAATAGACAAATAATGGCTATTTTTAGAATTTAGACGATCGTAGTTGAAAGGATATCGGTAGTAGTCGGTGTGACTACTCCCCTTCTTCTTGTTCTCGATCTTCACTTTCCCTTTGGAGAGGGCTTTCTTCCTTAGGAGCGCCTTGAGTTCAAGCATCTACTCATCGTCATCCTCGAAGTCCCGAATGGCGTCGAGGAGCTTCTCCGATTTTTGAGATTTTTCATCTTCAACCTTCTCTTGGTTGAGACTCTTATGCACATCCTTCATGTCTGACATGTTCTCTTCGAGCGATTAGTCTCTTGCGAAGAGTCCTGCTCTGATACCAATTGAATGTGTCCTAGAGGGGGGGGGGGGTGAATAGACCTTTTTGTTTTTAGTCGGAACCTGCAACACTTAGCAACTTGGTCAAATACCAGGAAATCAGACCAGTCCGGTGCGTGCGGACTAGATTGATCAAGTTAGATCAATGATTTCAATACAAGCACAATACGCAGCGGAATATAGTATGTAACTTGAAAATATTGAGTCAATAAAACTAAGTGTAGCACAAACTAACTTTGATTTCAGTGTTTTAACGTAAGATGGACAAGATCAAGTAAACCCTAGAATATGATATGAAAAACTTAAGAACAAGTTTGACACAAGATTTTATCCCGTGGTTCGGTTCCCACAAAGGCAACCTACGTCCACGTTGAGGAGCCCATGAAAGGACCGGGTCTTCACCGACCTTAACCTCGTCGAATCGCCCCGAAGGACAATTCTCTTCCACTATCACAAAGGGTAAATCACCAAGTTCAAGGGGCCTTCTCACAAGTTGAGGGCTCCCCAAGATTACAAATCGAACACCACCAAGAACACACTCTTAATATCAACAATGAAACAACAGGAGTGTGTTAGAGAATCAAACCCAAGAGCTCAAACGGGTGGAATCGTGTCTCTCCTTTGATCCAAAGTGAATCCTCAAGGATTTGATCTTTATTGTGTTGGATTGCGTGGAGAGATGTATTTTCTATGCTCTTGGAGGGTCTGATTTAGGCTTTGGAAGAGTTCGGACTAGTCCGGTCATTATCGGACTAGACTGGCAGTGGTGAACCCCTTAGTGAATTGGGGACAAATCCGCATTTGGAGGACTTGTCTGATTTTAGTCAGAGAGGTTATTGGACTAGTCCGGATATTATTGGACTTGTCCGATGTCGTGCAAAGTTGTGAAGTGTTGAGGACTAGTCCGCACTGGGGAGGACTAGTACGATCTTAGTCATAAAGATATCAGACTAGTCTGTGGTAATATCGGACTAGTCTGGTTTGTGTAAACCTGGATTATGCAGACAAGTCTGCACTGGGAGGACTTGTCTGATTTTGAACAGAGGGATTATCGGACTAGTCCGAGGTATATCGGACTAGTCCAGTCCTGTGTAAATTTGTGCAGTGAATGCGTTTTCTTGTGCTTGAGCTCTTGGGGTGTGTTTCTGTAACACCCTCATTTTCATGCATCATGACCTACATACACTCATATACATGTTTAACATTAACACACATCAAGAGGAACGAGTTTAAAATTGATTTGGAACAAAACCACACTTAAAATGCAGGAAAGTGCAGACTAGTCTGATTTTACTGAGGACTAGTCCGATTTCTCTCCGACTAAAAATGGACTTGTCCGTTTTTGCTGCGGACTAGTCCTATTTTGCCTCTAGGAACCTTCAGACTTGTCCGATTTTGTGCGGACTAGTGCGATATTCCAAGAATCCTTGAAAAATTTGCTAAGTCCCTAGACTTTTCTGGTGTTCCAGCGAACTTGTCTGTTTTCCTTTCTAACTGAAGTCAGACTTGTTCGATTTTTAGCCAGACTTCTCCGATTTTCTCTCTGGACGACTTCAGACTAGTCCGGTCCTTTTCGGACTTGTCCGATATTTCGTGACTCCGAATTGATCTTTTGTTTTATGACTTGTTTCTTGGGTTTCACGTTAAGTGGGCCTAGGGATGTCGTGCCTAACTCTTTTAGAGGCCATGTGGGACCCTAAACCGGCCTCTACTCATCCCAAACTCGAAATCCATCTAACCCTAGCCTTCACCTCTATATAAACAACCCCACCCCTTGGATTGACATCTATTTGCCACTTTTCGACCCCACCCAAACCCTAGTTCGTGGAGAGCCACCATCAAGGAGGGAGGAGAAGATCTCAAGCAAGAAGAAGAAGAGGAGGAAATGAAGGAGGATCAAGATCTCTACCAAGCTTTCGTCCTTCATCACCAATTCGTCTCCAAGTTCATCACCAACCCTAGATCATCAAGATCCAAGTGTTACCTCCAAGTTTCTTGATTCATTGGAGTTCTAAACACCTGGTATACCTTCTATTCTCTTTTTCTTACGTGAATTTGACCCCTAACCTCCGAATTCACGTCGATCTAGAAAACCATAGTTCGCTAGTTCTGCGAAGTGCGGACTAGTCCGACCTTCTGCAGACTAGTCCGGTCTTCCTGGCTAAATTGTGTTGAATTGATTCTAAAATTTGATCTAATCAACTCCAAACTTGTATAAAATTGTTAAAAGCTATTAGAACTAGTTAGTGATTATTGAAAGCAATCTATTAACAAGTTCTACCTTGCATTTGCATTAATCATGCATGTCATATCATATTGAGTAATATTTGTGCACTCATTGATTGTGTTTTCTTGTTTGTATGTTTATTGTGCGGATTATACGGATTTGCGCTAGAGAGTGCAGCGGAGGATCTACAGCACCAAGAGTTTGAAGGCTTTGACCCTAATCAACCGCAAGAGCAAGGCAAGTGACCTTGAAGCATATTGATCCTGTTCTTAAAATAAATGTTTTGTTTGCAAACTGCATGCTTGTGTCAATTTGATGGGAAATCCTATGGTAGGAAGTTTACTAGATTTGTTTAACCACCCTTATCACCTGGAATACCTGGTAGAGAGTCGCGAAGGGTTTTTACCTTTTGCATCGCTTAATTAATTGGGATGGGAAACCACTATATTATTTAATTATGAATTAATGGTATATGGATTAACATGAACTGGTTAATTTGATATGGTAATGGGTGATCTAAGTAAGACCGGTATGTGGATGGGTTGATATGGTGGTTTGCTTGCTTTAGATCTAAGGACCGGTTCATGTGAGAATAAGCCAGGACTATAGTGCCACCACGAGGCTAAGTATGGGTGCGGCATAGCTGATTAATTAGGGCTTTGCCAATGCTATTTGGACCATTAAGGATGCTCGGGGAAGGGGTAGTCATATTGGGTTTGTTGATGATTGGTGGGACTACCCTGGGATCCGAATGGCTCAAGAGGGGGCCCTTGGTTGAAGATGTGCTCAGTTGGAGGCATCGCCACCGGTGAAACCTCAGTGGGGTCTAAATAGGCTAGTAATCCCTTTATAAAGGCTATTTTGTGATCTCTTGGCCATACACTAAAGGAAGTGTAATTGGCGTGAGGGAGGTTCTTTAGTTGCCGATGGGTGATGAAATCACAAACACGTGGGTAAAGTGGTGCAAACTCTGCAGAGTCTAATAAAACTATCATGATAGCCGTGCTCCCGGTTATGAGCACCTGGACAACTTCCATGATTAGAGGGAACTCGATATTGGGATGGTTATGGGTTGGTAATAGTTATGGCTGGTTATGGATTAATTTCTGGTATTGAATATGGTTATTGGCAAATGGTGAAATCTGGAATTATTGATTTTGGTAATGAATTCAGACTGGTATTATGATATTACTTATGATTATGATGGGTTTACTTCACATACATGTAATATATTACTTTTTCAAATGTTTTAATGTACTTTTTAGCACTCAACCATTATTATTGTCGTCATTTGAATCAGCCACATGTCATACTTTCCACACTTGCTGAGTACGACATGTACTCACTCTTGCAATCCCCCCCAACAGTTGCAGGTCAAGATTGGGAGTTTAATGGTGATAATGCAGAGTTCTAGGCCGTGTCTACCGTCAGCTTGCCTGTGGTGTTGATTGGAGCTGCGCTATACCCTATTGCTTATGCTGCCTAGCTGCTTAGTTGCTTATTTAGTTTATTTTTGCTGCATTAGTTGAACTTGTCATTAATATTCATTAGATCTTTTATTCGAGAATAATATGGTTTGTGTAATAAAAATTGGTTAATTAATCTTGTTTTGTGGTAATTTTCTGTATACTCTTTTATGAATGCACTCGTGTATGTGTGTTGAACATCCTGGGCACACATATGCATTTACTTGGTTCATTTTCGGAATCGGGCGTCACAGTTTCTCCAACACACTCCATACACAATTATCTAATCTATTCAGCTCTTGAGCTATTTTCCATATAGATCCTCATTCTCCTTTCTTTTTGTGCTTTCTTCATAATTTCATTAAAACATGTGCTCATCTCAACAATTTGGTTAGGATCTCATTTGTTTGTCGTAAATCAACCAAAACCCACAAGGGATGCCTAGATGCACTTTCAGTACCCCATTCAATCTCTCCCTCTTTGGCATCAAGACACCAAAAAGGAAAAGAGGAAGGGAGTCCTACAATCTACTCCCCTTCATTGTCATCATCACCACCCTGCTGCTCGTAGTCACTCTTGGTGGCCTCCGGGTCTTCATTGTTATATTCATCACCTTCTTCATCATTGGAGGGCGCCGCCTTCGAGGTTCCATTTTCTTTGAACTGAGCGAGTTCATTGGTGGTGAACTCGGGATAAGGGGTCAACTCTCCATCACTCTCCGTGGCGGGAGCCATGGGGATCTCGAGCTTGTTGCACACTTCCTTGAGGTACTTCTCTTGGCGTTGCTCCATGCGACAGGTCCGAACTTCCACACGTCTACAAGAACCGAAAAGTGCTTTGAAGAACTTGAAGAAGCCGCTCGAGGACTGTGGTGGAGGAGGATCCATGGGGCGAGAGGAGGAGGCAAGAAGGTCAACATTCTTCCTTCTTGAAATAGGAGGCTTTGGAGGAGGAATCTGAGGACGAAGTCTTCTATGGGTGACATCCTTCTTGAATGTGACCCCCAATACTTTCTCGATCAAGTACATCACATAAGGTGCATAGCCACAAGATCTGTTGGGGGCATGTGAGATGTTCAAGATATCCTCATAGATATAGTCAACAACATTGAATGTTACATCCCCATCAATCAACACCATCAAGTGTCTCAGGTTTCCTTGTATGACCCCCGCATCTCCATCCTTGGGGGCTATGGTCTTCCTCAAGACACGGTTGAGCACACTTAGAATGTCTTAATGTTCCTTGTGTTTCCTGCCTCATAGACCGCATGGCTTGGATACATGTAGTCCAAATCATCTCTATTAACGGTCTTGAGATTTGAAATGATGATCTCGTTGTTGAGGTGTTCCTCCAAGTCAAGGATTTTAGCAAACTTGTAATAAGTGATTGTGTATCGCTCACCATTTGTGAGCCAGGTGATCCTTCGGTCTCCATGCTTGTGGAAGTACACCGTGGTGTAAAACTGCACAATGACTTCAATATTGCAATCATACTTGAAACCTATGAGGTCCTTAAGTCCATGATGCTCTACGGCTTCAATAACTACATTAAAAGCAATGTGGTTCTTCTCAGCCATGTAGTCCCAATCAATCCTTTGGGCATTTGTCACTGGCGTCTTCATCTTCATGTATACAGTCCTATAGTAGTCACAATAGAAGTCACACCGAAACCAAGGGTTGGCGGTGTGCTTCTCATATTTGTACACATAATCCATCCTTAACCTCTTTGCCTTCTCTTCCCCCTTGCCTCTAAATAGGTTAGCTTCAACTGTGGCTTAACGGTTATGATTCCTTGCGGGCGATGACATCTTCAATGGGTCAATGGGTTGTGAGGACTCCCTTTGACCCTTATCTCTTGTACTGATACCAACTTGCTTCTTGCTAGAGGGCTTCTTTGCAACGGTCCTTCGCTTCTTTGACAGCTCATCCGCTGGTGCCTTGCCTTTGTCCTTTGATGCTCTAGCCACTTGGGTTCTCTCCTTTTGACCAACTAACACAAGCCTCTTCCTCTTCAAGGCTTGTTCGGCAGCAGCTGAGTTATGCTTTTCCCTTTGCTTTTTCTTAGCTTTCCTTGCCTCAGCCCTCGACACGAGGAGAGCTTGAGCGAGCTCCCTCTCCTCACAAGCACAATGATAGGTATCTCGCCTTGCCGCCTCGGTCTCCAGATTGGATAAGGGCGAGTCACTATCACAACTCGACATCGTCCCTGAGAGATGACAAATAGGAATATATGAGGTCAAGGAAGTCAAATATTATGTTAGAATTCACAAAAACAATCAAAATTAGGGTTTTGTACTGTGAACCCTGGACTTGTCCGCCCGAGGGCCGAACTAGTCCACATGAGCCGAACTTGTCTGCCCTGTGGGTGGACTAGTCTAGTGCACACAGTAAGAACCCTAATCTTGAAGTTTTTTTTTTGCAAAATCTATGGATCGGGGCACAATATTACTAGGATAGAATCACAATAGCATTAGGAACAACATTTGTGAAGAGGTTTCTACCAAAAGACCTAAGAATTTTGAATTTCAAAGGATTTGGAGTTAGGTTACAACTCTTTGAATCTTCAAATCAACGAAATGCGAGTGAAGAAGGGAGCAAGGATGCGCGGGGAAGAGTTCCCACACACCTAAGGGCTTCAATCCATGGATTGGAAGTGGTTTTTGGTGGGTGGAGGTGAAAATCGCCAAAAGTGGTGCATTTTTCATGGAGGAGAGGAGAGAGATTCAAATGAGAGAAGTGAAGAGTCGGGGCTCTGCTGGGAAGGATAAGTCCCCAGGGGTCTGACTAGTCCGGTCCATGGACCCTATATGGACTACTCGGTGGGCCGAACTTGTCCGGTCGTGATGGCGGACTAGTCCATTTTAGACTTGTCCATCTAAGTCTGGAGAAGTTGGAGTCTGGACTTGTCCAACCAGCGTGGCAAACTAGTCTGGTCCAAAGGTTGAAAACTTATATACATTTGAGTTTTCACCAGAGATTTGATCGTTTGGACTAGTTTTCACGAATGATCTTTGCAAACATGGTCAGTAAGAAATCAATAATCAAACTATGACCATAATTCACAAAGATTTGGTAATTTCAAATAGTTTTATATAAAATTGAGGGGGAGAGGTTTTCACAAGCATGCATGAATTTTGAATAAAATACAAGTAACAATCATATGTATAAGACTCAAGCCACATTTCAAAAATCTAAGATACTGAATTCATTCCTAAGTTTAAAAAATATCTTCTCATCTAGAGGCTTGGTGAAAATATCGACCAATTGTTTTCCAGTTCTCACATAGGAAATCACTATGTATCCTTTGATGGAGTGATCTCTCAGGAACTGGTGGCAGATATCAATGTGCTTGGTCCTTGAATGCTCAACTGGATTGTGGGCTATTTTGATGGCGATCTCATTGTCACATAGGAGAGGGATATGAAGTAAGTTTATGCCATAGTCCCTAAGAGTTTGCCGCATCCAAAGATGTTGTGCACAACAAATTCCGGCTGCGACAAACTCCGCTTCGTCTATGGAGAGTGCAATGGAATATTTTTTCTTTGAGGACAAAGATACTAGGGACCTACCCAAGAATTGGCAAGTCCCGGATGTGCTCTTTCTGTCTATTTTGCACTCCGCATAATCCGCATAAGAATATCCAATGAGATTAAACTTGGAACCCTTGGTGTACCAAAGTCATGGGCTTGGTGTGTGAACCAAATATCTAAGAATTCTCTTTACGGCCGTCAAATGACACACCTTGGGAGCGGCTTGAAAACGTGCACACATACAAACACTTAACGTTATATCGGGCATAGATGCACAAAGGTAAAGTAATGAACCAATCATTGAGAGATATACATTTTGGTCAACACTTGGACCATATTCATTGAGGTCGAGGTGTCCATTGGTTCCCGTTGGAGTCCTAATGGGTTTGGCTTTGTCCATGTCAAACTTCTTGAGTATGTCTTGTGTGTACTTCATTTGACTAATGAACGTGCCTTCCTTGAGTTGCTTCACTTGAAATCCTAGGAAGAACTTCAACTCCCCCAACATGAACATCTCAAACCTTTTGGTCATGTTCTTAGAAAACTCATCACAAAAAGTTTCGTTAGTAGAATCAAATATAATGTCGCCGACATATATTTGGAAAACAAACAAATCATCATTGAAATTCTTAGTGAATAAAGTGTAGTCGGCCTTCCCAATTTTGAAACGATTTTGAGTTAGAAAGTCTCTAAGGCACTCATACCAAGGTCTAGGAGCTTGTTTGAGGCCATAAAGAGCCTTACGCAATTTGTAGACATGGTTTGGGAAGTCTTGATCATCAAAGGGGGGGGGGGGTTACTCCACATAAACCTCTTCTTTAATTGGACCGTTGAGAAAAGCACTCTTGACGTCCATTTGGTATAGCTTAAAATCATGGTGAGTAGCAAAGGCAAGTAATATGTGAATTGATTCAAGCTTTGCTACGGGAGCAAAGGTTTCATCAAAATCCAAACTTCGACTTGTGAGTACCCCTTGGCCACAAGTCGTGCTTTATTCCTTATAACCACCCCGTGCTCATCTTGTTTTTTGCGGAACACCCACTTGGTGCCCACAACATTTGCATTAGGCCTCTTCACGAGCTCTCATACTTGGTTTCTCTCAATGTTGTTCATCTCTTCTTGCATGGCCACCACCCAATCCAGATCTCATAGTGCTTCTTCAAACTTGTGAGGTTCTAAATAGGAAACAAACGAGTAATGTTCAAAAAAAATTGCAACACGAGATCGAATAGTTACCCCCTTGGAGATGTCTCCAAGGATGTTGTCAACGGGGTGATCCCGTTGAACGTTTTGGTGCACCCTTGGGTGTGGAGCTTGAGATCTTAGAACTTCATCATCTTCTTCCTCATATTCTTCATCTCCACCTAGATCAATGCCTCCATTTTGATCTTGATCATCTTGATCTTGTTGAGGTGCATCTTCAGGGTTTTGAGCTTGATCATGTGAGGAAGAGCTTGCTTGATCTGAGGGATGGTCACTCGAGTCTTGAGATTGTTCTTGTGGATGAATGTCTCCAAGTGCCATCCTCTCTATCACCACTTGTAGAGTATCTTCTTGATCTAGCACACAGTGATCAACTTGCTCCACTTGGGAGCCATTAGTCTCATCAAACACCACGTCATGTGCTACTTCAACAATTTCGAAGGACTTGTTGAAGACACGGTGGGCGTAGGTGTTTGAGTCATAACCAAGTAAGAAACCCTCATCAGACTTTGAAGCAAACTTTGAAGTCATAGGCTTCTTCTTTAGAATATAGCACTTGCTCCCAAAAACACGAAAATATGAAATGTTAGGCTAGTTACTTGTTAGGAGCTCATAAGACGTCTTCTTCAATATGCGATGGAGATACAACCGGTTTATTGCATGGCAAGCGGTGTTAACCGCTTCCGCCCAAAACCTGTCCGACGTCTTGTACTCATCAAGCATAGTTCCAGACATCTCAGTGAGAGACTTATTCTTCCTCTCGGCCACCCCATTTTGTTGAGGGGTGTAGGGAGACGAGAACTCATGCTTGATGCCTTCTTCATCCAAAAACTCTTCAACATGAGTGTTCTTGAACTTGGTGCCATTGTGACTTCTTATAGTCTTGATTCTCAAGGAGAACTCATTTTGAGCTCTCCTCAAGTATTTCTTGAGGACACCTTGAGTCTCTCTTTTGTCATGCAAAAAGGACACCTAAGTGTAACGTGAAAAATAATCAACAATTACAAGACCATATTTGTTACCGCCAATACTTATGTAGGCGATTGAACCGAAGAGGTCCATATGTAGAAGCTTCAATGGTCTTGTAGTCATCATGATGTTCTTTAATGGATGTTAAGCTCCAACTTGTTGTATTGCTTGACATGCGCTACATGGCCTATCCTTTTCAAAAACAACATTCTTCAAGCCACAGATGTGCTCACCCTTAAGAACTTTTTGCAAATTTCACATCCCAACATGGGCTAGTCTTCTATGCCAAAGCCACCTCATGTTGGTTTTTGCCATTAAACACGTATCAAGTTGGGCTTTATTGGCGGAGAAGTCTACAAGATAGAGCTTTCCCATGAGCACGCCCTTAAAGGCAATTGAGTCATTGCTTCTTCTTGTGACGGTCACACCCTCATTAGTGAAAAGACAATTATAATCTTTGTCGCATAGTTGTGATATGGACAACAAGTTATAATCGAGTGAATCAACATGTAAAACATAAGAAAGAGTATGATTAGGAAATATATCAATGTTACCGATGCCAAGGATTTTCCCTTGGCTATTGTCCCCAAAGTAAATTCCTTCACTTAGATTTTCATTTTACTCATACTCCATGAACATTTTCCTCTCTCTCCGGTCATGTGATTTGTGCATCCACTATCAAGGACCCACTTTGAGCCATCAGAGGAGTATGCCTAAAAAATAGAGTTAAGCCTTGGTTTTAGGTACCCAAGCGGTGTTGGATCCTTTGATGTTAGTCAAGAGGCACTTGGGCACCCACACGCAAGGTTTGGACTCTTGCAGAGTGGTCCAACATACTGTAACACCCTCATTTTTATCCATCATGCATTGCATTCATTCTTATACATGTCTAACATGATGCAACACAAAAAAGAACAAAATTCAAATGAATTAGAGCCAAAAAAACAATTAAAAACCTGGCTTAGTATGGATTTGTCCGGATTCGACCCCGGAGTAGTCCGATTTAGCTATTGTTGTCCCCCGGACTTTTCCATTAATTGCTACAGATTTGTCCGAAATTGTTTCTTATGTCCTCCAGACTTGTCTGTTAACTTTTGCAGACTAATCCGATTTTGTTATTGTCCCCGTCCGGACTTGCCCGTTGGTTGTATGGACTAGTCCGGTGATCTTTGTTAAAAACTCCAAAAATCTTGTCTTGTTTCGATATTGGACAATCCCGAACTTGTCCGGCCTTGTACCGGACTTGTCCGTTTGACTCTCTGATCTTGAACAGATTGTTCTGGTATTGCACCTGACTTCTCCATTGAACTTTCTGTACCCCATCAGACTTGTCCGGCCAGGCTATGGACTAGTCCGGTGTGTAGGGTTTCGACTCAGATTCTATTTTTCCTCCACGACGGGTTTTGGGTAATTACCTTAATTGGACCCAAGAGCGTCGTGCCCCGCCCCTGGGGAGCCCAAGAGGGACTCTACCAAGACCTCCACCACCTTCCACTTGAATTCCACCAAACCCTACCACCTCCACCCTATATAAACACCCATCACACACCTTTTCATCTATTTGCCATGTTAGAAGAAGCCATTAACCCTTGTTTATGTGAGAGCCGCCATCAAGAAGCCTCCACCGTAGGGAGAAGAAGGAAGAGGGGGAAAGAAGGAGGATCAAGCAAGATCATCGTTGCTGTTGCGATCTTCTTCGACAATTATGTGACGTCAACTTTCTCCTTCGTCAATTCTCTGGCTTCATCGTATCCAGATGTCAAGTTCTCGAGTTTCATCGAATCCTCGACCTTTGAACCGTAGGATTCACGGTAAGTATCTTAGATCAATCTTTACTACGTAAATTATGGTTCTATATTAACTCAAACTATGCTCTAATTGAAAATTGTGACACCTGGTTCTGAAAATAAACCAAGTGTAATATATGTATGTCCAGGATGTTTAACACACATACACAAGTGCATCACAAACGATATACAGAGAATTATCATAACACAAGTTAATTAAGAAGGTAATTTTATTTACAATACTCAAACAATCCTCAATTACAAACTCTCATGATCATTATTAATAGTTCTGAAAACAAATGCAGCGAAAATAATCTAAACTGAGCAAACTAAGCAAATAGGGTAGCTCGGCTCCAAGCAACACCACAGGCAAGTCGAAGACTACACACAACCTAGTACTCCGCATTATCCTCAGGGTACTCCCAAACATCACCTGAAACTGTTGGTGGAGGAATTTCAAGGGTGAGTACATGTCGTACTCAACAAGTTTGGCAATGCATGACATGTATCTTAAACAAGGAATGATACTAAACAATGGCTAATTGCTAAAATTAATTTAAAACATGTAAAAAGCATACTAAGATGTCTATGTAAATTAATCCCATCATAACCCGAATAATTTTCAATAACAAGTACATTACCATCAATTACCAATATATAATAACCAACAATGATTATCCATACAAATACCAAGGTCTTACCTTTATCATTGACCAGATTCAATTATCACAACTCAGACCATAACCATGACCAAACCATCCCAAATCCCAAGTTTCCTCTAATCATGGAAGTTGTCCAGGTGCTCATAACTGGGAGCACGACTATAATGATAGTTTTAAATACTCTGCAGAGGTTGTACCACTTTACTCACAAGTTCATGATTTCTTCACCCGTCGACAACTAAAGAAACCTCCCTTATGTCAATTACACTTCCTTAGGTGTATGGCCAAGAGATCACAAAATAGCCTTTACAAAGGGAGTACCAGCATATTCAGACCCACTAAGGTTTCACCGGTGGTGATGCCTCCAACTGAGCACATCCAACCAAGGCCCCCCTCTTGTGCCGTTCGGATCCCAGGGCAGTCCCACCACTATTGCAAACCCAACCGACTTTTCCCCGCTCCCCCAAATGATCCGAATGATGCTGGTAATACTCCTAATTAATTGGCCAAGCCTCACCTATACTTGTCCTTGTGGTGGCACTGTTGTCCTGACCTATTCTTGCATGAACCGATCCTTAGATCTAAAGCAAGCAAACCACCATAACATCCAACCCAATCCACAAACCATGCTTGCTTAGATCTCCCAAGTCCCACATTACCATTAAGCCATATTCATCAATTTACATCATCCATAGGTTCATTAAATTATGATTAAGTATTTTTGTTATTTTCCCATCCCAATTCATTAGATCGAAGCAAAAATGTAAATCGCTTAATTGAATCTCCTGCTCCGGGTATGTCGGTGCCCTGCGAACCAGATACCCCTTGGAACTGCAAAGAGTGCAAAGGAACTCCACCTATCTGAGTGAAAGACCTCTGAAGGCCCCACGTGTTGCTCGTAACTGGACCTTCCTCCCTCATATGGTTAGTCCCAGTGCCGCCACGTGTATCATAAAACCGGAGCTACAATCCCTACATGGGAATGCTCGGGACTGGATACCTGTGTGGCACCCCCGGACCTAAAACCCGACAGAGGGAAGCTCCAGTACCGACACGTGTACCACGGCACCGGATCTACTCGTCCAAGACGGTAAGCTCCGAAGCTACCACGCGTCCAACCGCCGGACCTTCGACCTCAACAGGCAGATTGGTCGACCTCCAACGGCTCGGACCTTCAAGGGATATTAAAGGCTTCAAGACCTGATTATGTGTCATTAATGATATCTTAATGACACACGATCAGAGGACCCTTAATACTAGTAACGCTACTATTAAGGTGTGTTACCATGCTATTAAAGGGAATTAAGTACATTAAACTGTGTATTAGGCATCGGTAACTGCCAGGGCCACATGTCGGGCCAGGCTAACAATTTAACGGTCAGCCCTTGTACTATAAAAGGATTGGTTGAGCGAAATACACAGGGACTCTAGACTTATTAGACTGGCTAGAGGCTCTAGAGGCAGACACTTTTGCTCAAGGGGCTTTCTCTGGCTCACGCCCTCACACGCTCATACACTCAATACAACAACAACAACACACCATGGAGTAGGGTATTACGCTCAGGCGGCCTAAACCACGTAAATCCTCGTGTCAAGTCATCATCTTATTCTGAATCTCCACGTGCCCTAACCTAACTAAGAAACTCCGCGGGCTACCAACGGTAGTACTGGGGGAATTGCCAGAACCAGACTCCGACATTTGGCGTGCCAGGTAGGGGCGCCTGAGATTCCAAGATGGTGAATTCTGCTGCTGGATCATCCAACGGTAACCACACTGAGCAACCTGCTGTAGGCAATCCCTCCAACATGTAGCAGCCAACAGGTCCTGTGGCCCCAGCAGGAGTCATGCCACCATCGCCACCGTCCGCTCCGGTGAATCAAGCTGGACGTCGAGATGGGGTGTCCGCGTCGATCACTGCATCGATGAACAACAACCCCAAACACGCATTTATTGTTGCACATGCTCTTCTCCAACATCCACCACCTCCAGGAGCACCCCAGGGTGCAATGGAGCAGTGGAGAGCTGATGTGGATCATCTGGTTGCAGCAGCAGCTAATGGCATCAGCAATCAAGGTCCCCCCCCTCGGGGCGGGCCCCATCACAGCGTCGAACCTTGTCGGGTAGACTCGGTTCGCAATCTTCGCAGCACAGGAGATGTGCTACATCACAACAGGTGACATCGCTGCCTTCCGGGGCGCGACGTACTCACAAGGTACCAAGGCTTTCGACTCATGACCTCCGGGCGGAGCTCGATCGTCGTTACCTGCAACAGGATGGCCGCATCCACATCGAGCGTGCTCGCGAGAGGCGAGAGGCCCAGGACAGTCCTACTCCTAAGGGAGTAGGAGGAGGCTGTGCTGCCTTGGCCATGCACCTAGGCATGGTCAGATGGCCACAGAAGTTCCGGCCTCACTTGCCAGAGAAATTTGACAGGACTGTCAACCCCGTCGAATTTCTTCAAATCTACTCCACCGCTATCCTTGCGGCAGGAGAAATGAGGCCATGATGGCCAATTATTTCCCTGTGGCTTTGACTGGGACCGCCAGATCTTGGTTCATGAGCCTTCCGCCTGACTCCATCAACAATTGGGCGGAGTTGTGCCAATAGTTTATCGCCAATTTTGGGAGCTCATACACCCGACCAGGCACAGAAATGGATCTTTTTGCTGTCAAGCAAAAAGAGGGAGAGTCCTTGCGATCCTTCATCCAGAGGTTCTCCCAGGTAGGAAATACCATTCCTTCTATCTCAAGCGCTTCTGTTATTGTAGCATTCAGGCAGGGCGTTCGAGATAAGAAAATGCTGGAGAAGCTCGTGACCAAGGAATTTACTAGCGTCACGGAACTCTTCAGCTTGGCAGACAAGTGCGCCAAGGCTGCGGAGGGCCGTGAAAGGCACTCCCAACCACCTCCGGAGGTCAACAAAAAATCCTCCAAGGGTGAAGCCATTACCACTGGGAGTGGCAAGAAGAAGAAGAAGTCCAACAACAAGAAGAAGACGTCGGTCGGCACACGCACTGCTGTAGCCGCGGCGGCTCCGGGTGGCCATGGGCCACGCCTTGAGAAACGACCTCGGCCATCGACTGAAGACGGTGGCAGCTCCAAGATGTGGTGTCCCATACACAAGACGGACAGGCACAACCTGGAAGACTGCCGAGAGGTCCAGAACCTCGCCGAGCGCTACTGTCGGTGTTTGGATCCGGCAGATCTCCCGACACTACCGTTGGTAGATCATGGAGTTGTAGTTCGGTAATGGGCGCGCAGAGATTCAAAAAGGTGAAAGACAAGTGGACACAGAGATTTACGTGGTTCGGTCCGCCTGAGTGTAATACCCTACTCCACGGGGTGTGTTGGTGTTGTATTGAGCGTGTGAGTCTAGAAGAAGCTCCAGAAGAGGAAGCTCGTCTAGCTCAGGGAGTTCAGTCGTGATCTGGAACCATCCCTTGTGTATCGTCGACCAGTCCTTTTATAGTACAAGTACTAGTCGTTACACTGTTAGCCTGGCCTGACATGTGGCCCTGGCGGTTACACATGCTTGATACACAATTAATGAGGTTAATTACCCTTAATATCCTATTAACGGGCCTTAACAGTGCCTTTACCAGCATTAAGGGCCATCTGATCATGTGTCATTAATATGGCATTGATGAAACTTAATCAGGTCTTGAAGTCTTTGATTGCTCCTTGAAGGTCCGGAGCTGTTGGGGGGTCCACCAGTCCGATTGTTGAAGTTGAAGGTCCGGCGGTTCAGCCACGTGGTAGCTCCGGAGCTTACCGTCATGGACGGGTAGGTCCGGTGCTACTGGACACGTGTCAGTACTGAAGCTTCCCTCTGTCTGGGGTTAGGTTCGGGGATGCCATACTGGTATCTAGTCCGGAGCTTTCCCATGTGTGGGAGATAGCTCCGGTCTTATGATACACGTGGCGGCCCTCGGACTAACCATGTCGGGGAAGCAGGTCCAGTTACACCTGACATGTGGGGCCTTTAGAGGTCTTCAAATTTGGTAGATGGAGTTTCCTTGTGATATTTGCCATCTCAAGGGGTATCCGGTACGTAGGGTACCGACAGTGGCCCCCTGGGTCCACCTCCAGGAGAGACCTTTTGGATGAAGTCATTCCGCCGGAGGTGGTTCCATTCTTCAGTTTTTGAGCCGTGTCTTCAAGGGTCTTCAGACGTGCCGTTGGCAATAGTTCGAAGTTAAACCTCCGCCGCGTGGCATATCCAGGAGGCGGCAGGTGAGATCTCAGTGTGCGGATCTCAAGCAATTGAAGGCCGCTGGTTCCTGATATGAAAATTGTATCGGTTCCGCGCGCCCTGTCAGGCCGCCGCCTTCGGGTTTCCCGCCTTTCATGATGACAACCGTTCGCCTGGGGTAAGGACCTCGACTTGATCTTTGGGGTGGCCCCGGGCCCCCTTGTCATTGGCGGGGTGAAGTTTTTGACTGGTATCGTCAGCTCCTCTGCGGTTTCCATCCAAGCGTTGCGGGGGCTTACTTAAGAAGGAAAGCACGCACCATTTGGGGTTCTTTATGCCTTTCATTCGAACTTGCACTCAAACCTTCCAAACTTTCGCTTGCTTTTCCTCTCTTGCCTCGCTGTGCCGCGATGGAGTTGGGTCTCCGCCAGAGCCGATTGAAGACCGATGATGATTTGAAGAAAGTCTGGGCCCTCATGGGGTGGTGCCCTGACTTCTTCAACCACTTGGTCCGTGCCGGCAAGCTTCCGTTCGAGAAGGAACACGCCGGCGACATGGTGTACTTCTCCGCGTACGCCATGGTGGGGCTGATCCCACCTTTCTCCTCTTTCTTCTTGATGCTGCTACACTTCTATGGTCTGCAGCTGTACCACCTTGGCCCCCACTCCATTCTCCTGGTGTCAATCTTTGTCCACTTCTACGAGATGTGGGTGGGCATTCCCCCCTGCATTGAGCTGTTCTGCACCTTCTTCACTATCCAAACTACGGGTAGGAGTGACGAGTACCTTGGCTTCTACTATTTTGTGAAGCGCAAGAAGTGTCTGTACAAGTACTTGCGGTCATTCCCTTCTGGGAAGTGGGATGACTGGAAGAAGGATTGGATTGTCATCAGTGTGTAGGAGCACGAGAAGATGGAGCTGCCGGAAGGCCTCCCCAACATCGACACTACAGTTTGGAGTGAAGCTCCGGTGTTGTCGGACGCCTTCAAACCTGCTCTAACCAGGATCCGCCTGTGCATGGAAGGAGGGGTGACTCCTCAGGCGGTGTTTTGCAACTTCCTGACCATCAGGTGGGCTCCGCTGAAGAGGAGGGAGAAGCTTGCTTGGGCCCTCAACAATATGCTAGACGACGACCGGATCGAGACCGGTTTGAAGTCCAACATGGAGGGTGCAACTTTGGAGTTCCACCTCAAGAAGTTCCAGCACGGCATTGACGTTGAGGGTGACGACTTGGATCCGCCGACAGCTTTCCTCCCTCTGAACATGGAGGCAGAGTTCAGCAGGGAGCTCCGGCAGACGATGCCAGTGCTTCACAACCTTGGTGTCGTTGAGGGGCGTTCGACCACCGGGTTGGCGATCTCCGAAGCTCCTGAAGGCGGCTCCGTTCCCGCCCCTAAGCCAAGAACCGAAGTCGTAGGCAAGGGCAAGGAGTTGGCTGAGCCCTCGAGCCATAAGAGGAAGCATGCCGACAGAAGGTCCGTCAGGCCTGCTTCTTCCGCGGCGGCTCCTTCTCCCTGGAGGGGGAGGTCTACAATGGCGGCATCTACTCCAGCAGCGGCATCTTCCCGGGATGCTAGCTCTGGCCATGTGACTCCAGTACCAGGGCCAGCTGAGGGCTCTGGGTCCAGAGGTCCTTCCTGGTTGAGGGGGGCCTCAACTAGGGCAACGCCGATAGTAGCAGAAGGCTCCAAGGGACCCTCCGGGACTACCACGCCAGTGGTGGCTGGGGCCAGTCCGGAGCGTTCGGAGAAGAGGTTCCGTGCTAACTGGTGCGGAAGCCTTCCAAGGTAATTTTTGATTTTTTACCTCAGTCAGTTTTTTTATTGTTATAACTGCATTTTGAGTTTCTTCGTCCTTCATCCACAGTGTGCCTAAGAAAAGGGCTGAAGCTCCGGTCCCTACAGCAGCGGTTGAGGGTGTGCAGGCTGAAGCTCCGGCTCCGATTCTAGCGCCGCCCCAAGAGGTGGTTGAGGCTGCGGCAGCCCCGGGGCTGGCTGTCGTGGTCTTGGACCTCGACTCATCCCCAGAAGCTCCCGTGGTAGCACCGGACCACGGGAATGAAGATGTACCAGTGGCACCAGCCCCGGAGGTTGAAGCTCCATGCTTGAATGCTGAGATGTTGGACGCTCCGGCCGCAGAGCCGGAGGTAGCTGCGATTCTGGCCCTAGAGCTGGATGTTGTTGAAGCCCCAGCAGTCGAGCCGGTGGTTGATGAGGTCCTGACATGGAGTCGGGTGTTGATGAGGCTCCAGCACTTGAGCCGGTTGTCGAGGAAGCTCCAACGGTAGAGTCGGTTGCTGCAGAAGTTCCGGATGTAGAGTCGGTCGTTGAAGAGGTTCTGGCATCCAAGCCAGTTGCTGCTGAGGTGTCGGTGCCTGATCCTATGTTGGTCGAAGCGTCAGCGCCTAAGCCCATGATGGTCGAAGCACCAGCACCTGAGCCTGCGGCAGAGGAGGCACCTGCGCCGGAGCCAGAAGTAGCTTCTGCTCCGACCAAACCTTCAACACCTACTCCGGAAGTGGTGATCCCGAAGGTGCTCGCTGCCGAGCCAAGGTGCCAAGATGAAGCTGCTGCCCCCCCCCCCCTCGCCTGAGGAGCCAGTTGCTGATGACCTGGCGGCGGGACCTTCGGAGTCAATTCTGGAGGTCGGAACTTTTGCTGCAAGTACTTCCTCGGTGGCGGCCGAGGCTATCCTGGAGGAAGGCCCTAGTGCCGTGGAAGCTCAGGGGACCGCTCTTGTAGAGTGGGACCCAATTTTTGTCACTTAAGATCCGCTGGAGCCAGCGGAGAGGACCCCGGCAAGTCCGGACCCGATCCCCCTATCGTGGTCTATTGACAACGCCTGCTCCAGTCTTCGCCAGGTCCAGTTGGCTTTCTACCACGACAGCAAGGCCCTCGAGGAGGAGCGCCAAACCCTTAAGAGGTGGCGCAACCGACTCCATTTTGAGACCAAGCTAGCGCAGTCGAGGCTGGCTGATGACAAGGAGTGGGTGCAAAGGGGAGATGGTCCACTTGGAGTACTGGGGTAAGCTGTTGGATGAGAGGGAAAGCATGACGCAATCCCTTGACAACCAGTCTCGGGCCATCTATGAGCAGGCCAAAGCTGCTAATAGTGCAGCGGATGACTGCCAGGAGAGGTTTGCCGCCATCCACGATAGTCTCGTCAAGCGCCGGGAGGCTCTTGAAGCTCGGGAGAGAAGGCTCGAGGATGAAGAGCAAAAATTCTTGGAGCTGCGGGACGACCTCGTGAAGAGGGAGGAAGAGCTTGTCCAAAAGACAGCTCTGGCTGACAAGAGCCTCAAAGAACGCACCAAGAAATTGGAGGAGCGTTGCGAGGAGGAAGAGAAGAAGGCCTGGGAGCGAGGGAAAGATCTCTACAAGCAGGAGAATGTCATCGCCGCCAGGGACAAGAAAGTGTGGGGCCGAGAGAAAGATCTGGTCAACCGCCGGAATGAGATCCACCTCCAGGAGGAAGAGCTCAGCAAACTCGAAAGGCAGGTTGTTGAGAAGATTCCGCAGAATGCCAAAGAGGTGGAGCGTCTTGCTCGGGAGAGCTCGGAGCTTGCAGCGGTCAAAAGATCCTTGGTGGAGATGCGTAGCACAAGGGTTGCGGAGTCCCAACAAGTTTGGGACTTCTTGGGCAAGGTCAACGACGCGTTGACGCAAATGGACTTCAGTCCCGTGCGTCCGGATGATCCGGAGCTAGAGCTGGACCAGGCATTGGAGGCGCTGAGTTCAGCAGGCAACAAGCTCACCAAGATGGGCGATGTCATCGTGGACTAGCTGGAAACTGAGGGACAGTCTCTGGCGAAGAACGTCGTAGAGTTCGTGCTGACGTGTTACACCAACTGGGACCCTCGATTCCCTCTGGACCCGGTGCTTGAAGGCCCCATCGAAGGAGAGGGTGAAGCCGCCCGAGCCAGCGTGTCAGAGGTGGCCCAGAAGGTCGCCTAGTTCTTCCATAGGGTGTAGGACCATCTCTCTGTAGCTCCCGCTTGTATTCTCTCTTCTTCTTCTCCAATTTTGTAATCTCTTGTCTCCAGATGAATGAAATCCAAAAATTTTTATGAATTTCATTTTTTGTCTTAAAAACCTTTGTGTCACTTGGCCCCCTGGTAGATGTACATAATTTGATTGTGAACATGTACCAAGAGGATGTAACAGTTGAAGACTTGCACGCTTCGAACTTGTAGAATGTAGGTTCGAAGTCTTCGATAGTGTAGTCCCCCTAAGGCTGTCGGAGCTTAGTGGCTCCGGCATTGACCATCGCCGGAGCTTAGTAGCTCCAGCAGTAGTCTCCATCAACACGTAAAGCATCGATGGTTAGCTCTCTGGGGTGTCGGAGCTTGGTAGCTCCGGCAGTGACCTCTGTCAACACATGGTGTGTCAACGGCAGACTCCAATTTAGAGTCTTTCCACCATCTTTTCTTCACGTTGACGGCTTGCCCCCTAGTTTTACCAAAACTGAGTAGCTCCAGTGACGCTCGATATCAATGTTTGAACATCAACCATGAGCCGCCTAGAGGATGTCGGAGCTTTGGCAGCTCCGGCTTCATTTACCATCATCATGAAATATTTATTTTTCCTGCACACTGAAGTCAAGAAAAACAGTAAAATCCGTTTCATGTCTATAACTTCATCGCAGCTTACTATTCCCAAGAAAGTTTTAGATCGAACACAATTCTAAATACAATCAAGAGCGCCGTCTTGTTTCCTTCAGGTTCGATTGTTTCTGGACTCGCCTTACTTCGGCCTGCCGGGGTGTAGGTAGAGTGGCGTACTTAGGGTGCATGACCAGGCTAAGTCGATAGCACACTCCGGCCCTAAATTGGCTTGGCGGCATTCAGACGAGTAGACCATCAACAACGTTTGAACCCGGAAGGATAGACAATGCAACTCGAATTGTACATGAACTGGTCGAGCTAAAGTTTCTTAAGAACTACACAACTTTGTTATAGACAAGAAAGAGAAAAATAAAAAATATTGAGCCTGTACGAAGTAAATGCACGTGGAGTCTGTTTTCACACAATGATGTCTTTCATTATAGGTCCGGGGTACAGTGGAAACAAGTACACTCTTAGGGTACGGAACCAGGCTAAGTGTGTTTTGTTTCTCGTTTGACCCAAGGTAGCTAGCTACACTTTTAGTTTTGGGATTGTGACAAGTGTTGCATGGATGTTGCGAACCTAACAGGGTAGGTCCGGCTGCCCTCCTGGAGGAGCTACCCGACTCTGTACAATGACTCTATAACATACATCACATGTAATTACAGACTCACCTCCGTGATATTAAGCGTAGAACTTACGGAGGTGCTTAATGTTCCAAGGATTTGGGAGAGGTGTCCCATCCTCGGTTTCCAAGCGAACGCATTCGGGACGGGATACTTTGATCACTCGGAAGGGTCCCTCCCACCTGGGGGAGAGTTTGTTTAATTCTTCTCTGGATTGTATTCTCCGTAGCACCAGATCGCCTTCCTCGAGCTGTCGGCTGTGAACATGCCTTTGGTGATAGCGCCGAAGAGCTTGGCGGTATCGGGCATTCCGAACAGCTGCTCGGCACCTTCCCTCTTCAAGGAGGTCAAGGTCTTCATACTGGAGCTGGTCTTGCGTAGCTTCATCGAAGGTCCAGACCCAGAGCGACCCCAAGGTGATTCTCGGAGGAAGGATTGCTTGAGCTTCGTACACCAGGAAGAAGGGTGTCTCTCTAGTTGACCGGTTTGGAGTTGTCCTGTTGGAGCTCTTCAATCCAGTTGGCTCCATGTTTTTTTCAGGCGCTCATATGTGCGCGTCTTGAGTCCTTTTAGAATTTCTGCATTTGCTCTCTCGACTTGGCCATTGCTTGTCGGGTGAGCTACGGAGGCGTAGCTGACTTGGATGCCGAGGTCTTCGCAGTATCCTTGGAAAGCAGAGCTTGTGAATTGGGTCCCATTATCTGTTATGGTTTTGTTCGGGACTCCAAATGTACATACGATGGACTGCAAGAAGTTGATAGTTGATTGCTTGTTTATTGTCACAACTAGAGTTGCTTCCAGCCATTTGGTGAACTTGTCAATGGCAACATACAGGAACTTGTAACCTCCAACGGCTCTTGGGAAAGGTCCCAAGATGTCCATCCCGCACACAGCGAAAGGCCATGTAGGAGGTACCATTTGTAGAGGCTGAGCCGGTTTGTGAATTTGCTTTGCATGGAACTGGCATGCTTCGCATTTCTTCACCAGCTCAGTTGCATCCTAGAGCGCTGTAGGCCAGTAGAAGCCATGCCGGAAGGCTTTACCGACCAGTGTGCGGGAAGACGCGTGGTTCCCACACTCGCCTCCATGGATTTCTGCGAGGAGCTCGCAACCTTCTTCCCTTGTGATGCACCGCATTAGGATGCCGTTGGCACCGCGCCGGTAGAGATCCCCTTCTACTAGCGTGTATCTTTTAGCCAATCTGACTATCCGATCAACGGATACATCATCGTCAGGAAGGATATTGTCTTTCATGTAGCTCCGGATCTCCGATATCCATGCATCAGAGCTTGCTTGATCATTTGAGTCTTGCGTGCTGGGTTGCTCGGAGCTTCCGGCAGCACCTACGACCATTGATGACTGCCATGGTAACAGGGCCATCAGGACCGCCAGCTTCGGGATGCTGGTCTCGCCCCCTTCGCTCAGTTCGGCAGACTGAGCTGTGGGTTTTGACAATCTCTGGACGAAGGTTCTGTTAGGAGCCAGAGCTCCAGTTGACGCTTTTGTCGAGAGTTCATCGGCTTCAGCATTATGAACACGTTGGACATGGTGGAGGTCCAGGACTTCGAAGTCCTTCTGAAGCCTCTGGACTTCAAGTAGATAAGCAGCTAGTTGAGGATTTTTACAGGAGCATTCGCCCTTCACCTGTTTAATGATGAGCTACGAATCTCCCTTGACCAACAGCTGCTTGACAACATATGATAGTGCCACCTTTAGTCCATAAATGAGTGTTTCATACTCCGCCATGTTGTTGGTCGCCTTGAAGTCAAGGTGGACCATGTATTTTACCTTCTCCCCGGTTGGAGCAAGGAGAAGGACTCCAGCTCCAGCCCGCTGCTTTTGCATGGAGCTGTCGAAGTAGAGGGTCCAGTGAGGCTCGGTGAAGACCGGAGCCTTGAGTTCCAGCTTCTGCTCACTAGGGCCCCCAGGGTTTGATGGAGAGGGGGTCCATTCCGCCACGAAGTCTGCCAATGCTTGACTCTTGATCGCTTGTCTTGGGACGAATTCAAGATCGAATTCAGCCAATTCTGCTGCCCACTTTGCAATGTTCCCAATAGAGTTAGGATTATGCAAGATCGCATGCAGTGGATAAGAGGTCACCACTGAGATCTTGTGAGCTTGGAAATAATGATGAAGCTTCCTAGAGGCGATGAGAACTGCGTAGAGCAGCTTGTGCATCTCTAGGTATCCAGTCTTGGCATCATGTAGTACTTCGCTGATGAAGTACACTGGGCGCTGGACTGTCCGGAACCTCCCGGAGGGGCCCGGAGCGTCCTCCACATCGACCCGGACCCTCCCGGAGGGGTCCGGACCTTCTTTGGGGACCTCTGGGTCCTTGCTGGAGGCACCCGGAGCTTCTACTGGAGTGACCCGGACCCTCCCGGAGGGGTCCAAATCTTCTGGAATAACTCCCTTTAGATCCAAGTCTGGGGGTTGGGACCCAGACTCACCTTCAGGAACCTCCAGACCCTCCCGGAGGGGTCTGTATTCCTGACCTTGGGGTGGTTCTGGTCTCTCCGCAACCAGGACCATGCTGACAACCTCGTCAGTTGTTGAAATGTAAAGCAGTAAGGGATCACCAGGGTTCGGAGCTACCAAGGTTGGTAGAGTGGTGAGGACCTGCTTTAGCTCCTAGAACGACTTTTCTGCTTCTTCAGACCATTGGAATGGTCCAGACTTCCTCAGTAGCTTGAAGAAGGGTAGCACCCGTTCCGCCAGTCTTGAGATGAACCCGTTGAGGGCAGCTAGACATCCAGTCAGTTTTTGGATGTCCTTGATGTGGGCTGGTGGCCGCATATCCTCGACGACTTTAATCTTCGCCGGATTTGCCTCCATGCCCCGGTGGTTTACCAGGAAACCAAGAAGCTTTCCGGAGCTAACCCCGAAGATGCACTTGTCTGGGTTCAGCTTCGTGTGGGTGACCCGAGCTTGTCGAAGACAACTTGCAAAGTGTCAAGGAGTGACTCCTTGTCTTTGATCTTGACGATGATGTCATCAACATACAATTCCACTACGTCTCTGATGAGCTCCCCAAAGGTTTTGTACATAGCTCATACAAATGTTGAAGCTGCATTCTTGAGACCAAATGGCATGGCAGTATAGCAGTACAATCCATCTACTGTGATAAAAGAAGTATGTTCTTCATCTTCCCTAGACATTCTGATTTGATGGTACCCAGAATATGCATCTAAGAAACACAGTAATTCACACCCGGAGGTGGAATCCACTATTTGATCTATTCTAGGTAGTGGGAATGGATCTTTTGGGTATTCCTTATTCAGTGTTGTGTAGTCGATACACATCCGAAGCTTCCCCCCGACCTTGGGTACAACGACTGGGTTTGCCAGCCATTTTGGGTGGAAGACTTCTCGGATGAATCCAGCTTTGAGCAACTTCTTCACTTCTTGTCGTATGAAGTTCTGTCGCTCTACTGATTGCTTCCGAGGCTTCTAGTGTACATGTCGAGCATCAGGATAGATCTTCAGATTATGCTCGATCACTTCCCTAGGGATCCCAAGCATTTGTAAGGGTTGCCAGGCAAACACGTCGACATTAGCCCGAAGGAAAGTGATGAGCGCGAGTTCCTATTTGTCATTCAGACCTCCCGATATACGGGTGGTCTGAGCGGCACCGGAACCGATTTGGACGACTTTGACGGGGATGTCAGTGTCGCAGCTTGGTTGCACGCGAGGTGCGAAGGTTGAGCCTTGTTGACGAATGCTTGGGGGTTTCGAAGCTTCTTCTTGCCTAGATTCTTCCTCTTGCACTGTAGCAAGCTCATGAAGTTCTTCCAGAGCAGTCACTCCGGCAGTGTGGTCTCCAAGGATTCGGAGAACACCAGCTGGTGTTGGCATCTTCAACACCAGGTAGCCATAATGAGCAGCAACCATGAACTTGTACAAGGCGGGCCTGCCCAGAATGGCGTTGAAAGGTAAGTTGATCTGAGCGACGTCAAACATCCACTTCTCAGTGCGATAATTCTCCTGAGTCCCGAAGGTCACGGGGAGAGTAATGGCATCGAGTGGGGTTATGGCACCCGGACCTACTTTGGAGAAAGGTCGGGAGGGGCGAAGGTCCGAAGGTTAGAGCTGAAGCTTGACGAAAGCTTCAAAGCTTATGAGATTTAGCCCAGAACCTCCGTCCACCATTACATGGTGGAGTTGGATGTTATTGATGGTCGGAGATACCATCAAAGGTAATTGACTAGCTCTGATCATGTTCCGAGGGCAGTCTGAAGCATCAAAAGTGATGGTAGTGTCCATCCACTTTCGATGGGGCTCCGCCCTGGCTGTAGGAGCTACTGAGGCCATGTCCCGCCGCATTGTCTTGATGACACGGCGGGAGGTGATGTCCCACGAACCACCAAAGATGGTGTTCATGGTCTTCCAACGCTCATTGTCGGAGACGTCGGAGTCATCGTTGACGAAGGTGTAAACAGCCTTCAGGACCTTTTTAGGGTCCTAAAAGCCTAACTCCCCTTCAGCCGGAGCTTCATCGACTTTCTGTTTTCCTTCCCTTTGACGGAAAGGAACTTCTTCCCGACGCTTGTTGTAGCGCTCGACGAGGTTTTGGACCTCCTGGCTGTCCTCCAAGTTGTGGCTGTTCGACTTGTGGATAGGACACCACACTTTGGAGTTGCCACCGTCTTCAGAGGATGGCCGAGGTCGCTTCTCGGGGCATGGCCCCCGGCCACCCGGAGCTGCAGCAGCTGCAACAGTAGTTGTGCCGGCCGACGACTTCTTCTTGCTGTTGGATTTTTTCTTCTTTTTGCCACTCCCGGAGGTAGTGGCTTCACCTTTGGAGGATTTTTTACCATCCTCTGGAGGTGGTTTGGAGTGCATGTCACGGCCCTTCGCAACTTTGGCACACTTGTCTGCCAAGTTGAAGAGCTCTGTGACGCTGGTGATCTCCTTGATCGCCAGCTTCTCCAGCATCTTCTTATCTCGTACGCCCTGTCTAAATGCCACGATAACAGAGGTGCTGGAGATAGAAGGAATAGTGTTTAGTACCTGGGAGAACCTCTGGATGAATGAGCGCAGGGATTCTCCCCCCTTCTGCACGACTGCAAAAAGGTTCGGTTTGGTGCCTGGTCGGGTGTATGAACTCCCTAAATTGGCGGTGAACTATTGGCACAATTCCTCCCAACTATTGATGGAGTTGTGAGGGAGGCTCACGAACTAGGACCTGGCGGTCCTAGTCAAGGCCACTGGCAAGTAATTGGCCATTACAACCTCGTTACCTCCAGCCGCAAGGATTGCGGTGGAGTAAATCTGGAGAAACTCAGTGGGATTAACAGTCCCATCAAATTTCTCTGGCAGGTGAGGCCAGAACTTTTGTGGCCATCTGACCATGCGTAGGTGCATGGCCAGGGCAGAACAGCCTCCTCCTACTCCCTCGGGAGCAGGACTGTCTCGAGCCTCTCGCCTTTCGCGAGCACACTCGATATGGGCACGGCCGTCCTGTTGACGGTAACGGCGATCAAGCTCCGCCCGGAGGTCATGAGTTGAAAGCCTGGTTACCGTATGAGTGCATCGCACCCCGGAAGGTAGCGACGTAACTTGTTGTGATGCAGCACGCCTCCTGTTTTGGGAAGCGTGCGGACCAAGTCTGCCCAACATAGTCCGGTGCTGCGATGGGGCCCGCCCCGAAGGGGGAGGACCTTGGTTGTTGATGCGGTCGGCTGCTGATGCAACCAGATGTTCCACATCAGCCCTCCACTGCTCCATTGCACCTTGGGATGCACCTGGAGGTGGTGGACGTTGGAGGAGAGCACGCGCTGCATGGAGCGCGTGTTCAGGGTTGTTGTTATTCGCCGATGCGGTGACCGACGCCGATGCACCGTTACACTGCTCAGCTTGACGTGCTTGTGCAGGTGGTGGCGGTGGAGGCATGAGTCCTGCTGGAGCCACATCACCTGCTGGTTGCTGCATGTTGGAGGGGTTGCCCCCAGCGGGTTGAACAACAGGATTGCCGTGGGATGATCCAACAGTTGAGTTCACCATCCTTGAAATCTCGGGCGCCCCTACCTGGCGCGCCAACCGTCGGTGTTTGGATCCGGCAAATCTCCCAACACTATTGTTGGTAGATTGCGGAGTTGTAGTTTGGTAATGGGCGCGAAGAGATTCAATAAGGTGAAAGACAAGTGGACACAGAGATTTACGTGGTTCGGGCCGCCTGAGCGTAATACCCTACTCCACAGGGTGTGTTGGTGTTGTATTGAGCGTGTGAGTCTAGAAGAAGATCCAGAAGAAGAAGCTCGTCTAGCTCAGGGAGTTCAGTCATGGTCTGGAACCGTCCCTTGTGTATCGTCGACCAGTCCTTTTATAGCACAAGGACTGGTCATTACACCGTTAGCCTGGCCCGACATGTGGCCCCAACGGTTACACATGCTTGATACACAATTAATGAGGTTAATTACCCTTAATAGCCTGGTAACAGGCCTTAACACTGTTGTTACCAGTATTAAGGGCCATCCGATCATGTGTCATTAATATGGCTATATTGACACTTAATTGGGTATTGAAGTCTTTGATTGCTCCTTGAAGGTTCGGAGCTGTTGGGGGGTCCACCAGTCTGATTGTTGAAGTTGAAGGTCTGGCGGTTCAGCCACGTGGCAGCTCTGGAGCTTAACGTCGTGGACGGGTAGGTCCAGTGTTGCTGGACACGTGTCAGTACCGGAGCTTCCCTCTGTCTGGGGTTAGGTCCGGGGATGCCATACTGGTATCTAGTCTAGAGCTTTCCCATGTGTGGGCGATCGCTCCGGTCTTATGATATACGTGGCGGCCGTGGGACTAACCATGTCGGGGAAGCAGGTCTAGTTACACCTGACATGTGGGGCCTTCGGAGGTCTTCAAATCTGGTAGATGAAGTTTCCTTGTGATATTTGCAATCTCAAGGGGTATCCGGTACGTAGGGTACCGGCAGCTACAACAAGCGCCGGAAAGAAGCTCCTTTCCGTCAAAGGGAAGGAAAACAAAAAGTCGACGAAGCTCCGGCTGAAGAAGAGTTAGGCTTTTAGGACCCCAAGAAGGTCTTGAAGGTTGTTTACACCCCCGTTGATGATGACTCCGAAATCTCCGACAACAAGCGTCGGAAGACTATGAACACCATCTTTGGTGGTTTGTGGGACATCACTTCCCGCCGAGTCCTCAAGACGATGCGGCGGGACATGGCCTCCGTAGCTCCCACCTCCAGGGCGGAACCTCATCGGAAGTGGATGGATACTGCCATCACCATCAATGCTTCGGACTGCCCTTAGAACATGATCGGAGCTGGCCAACTTCCATTGATGGTATCTCCAACCATTAATAACATCCAGCTCCACTGCGTAATGGTGGACGGAGGTTCGGGACTGAACCTCATAAGCTTCAAAGCCTTCGTCAAGCTTCAGCTCCGACCTTTGGACCTTCGTCCCTCCCGACCTTTCTCAGGAGTAGGTCTGGGGGCCATAACTCCACTCGGTGCCATTACTCTCCTGGTGACCTTCGGAACTCGGGAGAATAACAAGACCGAGAAGTTGGTCTTTGACATGGCGCAGATCAACTTGCCATTCAACGCCATCTTGGGCAGGCTAGCTTTGTACAAATTCATGGATGTTGCTCATTATGGCTACTTGGTGTTGAAGATGCCAACACCCTCAGGCGTTCTCCGGATCCGCAGAGATCGCACTGCCAGAGTTACAGCTCTGGAAGAACTCCACGCGCTTGCTACAGTGCAGGAGGAAGAATCCCGAAAGGAGCAAGCTTCGAAGCCCCCGAGCATTCGTCATCGAGACTCAACCTCCGCACCCCGTGTTAAACCAAGCGGCGACATCGACATTCCCGTTGAAGTCGTCCAAATTGGTCCTGACGCTGCTCAGACCACCCGTATATCGGGAGGTCTGAACGACAAATAGGAACTCGCGCTAATCACTTTCCTCTCGGCTAATGTCGACGTGTTTGCCTGTCAACCGTCACAAATGTTTGGGATCCCTAGAGAAGTGATCGAGCACAATCTGAAGATTTATCCCGATGCTCGGCTTGTACATCAGAAGCCTCGGAAGCAATCAGTAGAGCAACAGAACTTCATACGTCAAGAAGTGAAGAAGTTGCTTGAACCCGTATTCATCCGGGAAGTCTTCCACCCAAAATGGCTGGCAAACCCAGTCGTTGTACCCAAGGCCGACGGGAAGCTTCGGATGTGTATCGACTACACAACACTGAATAAGGCATGTCCAAAGGATCCATTTCCACTACCTAGAATAGATCAGATAGTGTTTCCTAGACGCATATTCTGGGTATCATCAAATCAGAATGTCTAAGGAAGATGAAGAGCACACTGCCTTCATCACAGTAGATGGATTATATTATTACACTGCCATGCCATTCGGTCTCAAAAATGCTACTTCAACGTTTGTGTGAGCTATGTACAAAACTTTTGGAGAGCTCACTAGAGATGTAGTGGAAGTGTACGTCGATTACATCGTCATCAAAATCAAGAATAAGGAGTCATTTCTTGACACCTTGCAAGCTGTCTTCGACAAGTTGCGAATTACACGCACAAAGCTGAACCCAGACAAGTGTGTCTTTGGGGTTAGCTCTGGAAAGCTTCTTGGATTCTTGGTGAACCACCGAGGAATAGAGGTGAATTCGGCGAAGATTAAAGCTATTGAAGACATGCGACCACCAGCTTGCATCAAGGATGTCCAGAAGCTGACTAGGTGTCTAGCTGCCCTCGGCCGGTTCATCTCAAGACTGGCGGAACGGGCACAACCCTTCTTCAAACTATTAAGGAAGTCCGAACCATTCCAATGGTCTGAAGAAGCAGAAAAGGCATTCCAAGAGCTGAAGCAGCTCCTCACCACTCTACCAACTTTGGTAGCTCCGAATCCTGGTGAGCCACTTCTTCTTTACATTTCAGGAATTGATGAAGTTGTTAGCATGGTCCTGGTTGTGGAAAGACCAGAACCAACTCCAGTTCAGGAATCCAGACCCCTCCGGGAAGGTCCGGAGCTACCTGAACGCAAGTCTGGGTCCCAGCCCCTAGACCCAGATCCTCAAGGTGAGACACTAGAGGATCAACCTCCTTCAAATGAAGGAGTTACTGTTGCTGAACAAGAAGATCTGGATCCTTCTGGGAGGGTCTGGGTCGCTTCAGAAGAAGCTCCAAGTTCCTCTAGCAAGTACCAGGAGGTCCCCAAAAGGTCCGGACCCCTCCGGGAGGGTTTAGGTTGATGAGGAGGAAGCTCCGGGCCCCTCCGAGAGGTTCCGGACAGTTCAACGCCCAGTGTACTTCATAAGTAAAGTACTTCACGATGCAAAGACTCGGAACCTAGAGGTGCATAAGCTGCTTTACATAGTTCTTATCACCTCTAGGAAGCTTCGTCACTACTTCCAAGCTCACAATATTTCAGTGGTAACCTCTTATCCACTCCGTACAATCTTGCATAACCCCAATTCTACTGGGAACATCGTAAAGTGGGCAGCGGAATTGGCCGAGTTCGATCTTGAATTCGTCCCAAGACAAGCGATCAAAAGTCAAGCATTGGCAGACTTTGTGGCGGAATGGACCCCCTCTCCATCAAATCCTGGGGGCCCTAGTGAGCAGAAGCCGGAATCTAAGGTTTCGGTCTTCACTGAGCCTCACTGGACTCTCTACTTTGACGGCTCCGTGCAGAAGCAGAGGGCCAGAGCTGGAATCCTGCTCCTTGCTCCGACCGGGGAGAAGGTAAAACACATGGTTCACCTTGACTTCAAGGCGACCAATAACATGGCGGATTATGAAGCACTAATCTATGGGCTCAAGGTGGCACTATCATATGGTGTCAAGAAGCTGTTGGTAAAGGGTGATTCACAGCTCATTATAAGACAAGTCAAAGGTGAATGCTGCTGCAACAACCCCCAACTAGTTGCATATCTTCTTGAAGTCCAGAAGCTTCAGAAGGATTTCGAAGTCCTGGATCTTTGCCATGTCCAGCGTCTCAACAACGCTAAAGCTGATGAACTCTCGACGAAAGCTTCAACCGGAGCTCCAGCTCCCAACGAAACCTTCATCCAGAGATTGTCAAGACCAACAGCTCAGCCTGCCGAACTGAGCGAAGGGGGCGAGACCAACACCTCGAAGCTGGCGGTCCCGATGGCCCTGTTACCATGGCATCCATGAAGGGTCGTAGGTGCTGCAGGAAGCTCCGAGCAACCCCGCACGTAAGACTCAGAAGCTCAAGTTAGCTCCGATGCATGAATCTCGGAGATCCGGAGCTACTTGAAAGACAATATACTTCCTGAAGACAATTTATCTGCTAACCGGATAGTCAGATTGGCTAAAAGATACACACTGGTGGAAGGGGATCTCTACCGGCGTGGTGCCAATGACGTCCTAATGCGATGCATTACAAGGGAAGAAGGCCGCGAGCTCCTCGCGGAAATCCATGGAGGCAAGTGTGGGAACCACGCGTCTTCCCGCACATTGGTCGGTAAAGCCTTCTGGCATGGTTTTTACTGGCCTACAACACTCCAGGATGCAATCGAGCTAGTGAAGAAATGTGAAGCATGCCAGTTTCATGCAAAGCAAATTCACGCACCAGCTCAACCTCTACAAATGATGCCTCCGACATGGCCATTCGCTGTGTGGGGTATGGATATTTTGGGACCTTTTCCAAAAGTAGTCGGAGGTTACAAGTACCTGTATGCCGACATCGACAAGTTCACCAAGTGGCCTGAAGCAACTCCAGTTGTGACAATAAACAAGCAATCAGCTATCAAGTTCTTGCAGTCCATAGTATGCAGATTTGGAGTCCCAAACAAGATCATAACTCACAACGTGACCCAATTCACAAGTTCTGTATTCCAAGGATATTGCGAAGACCTCAGCATTCAAGTCAGCTATGCTTCCGTGGCTCACCCGGCAAGCAATGGCCAAGCTGAGAGAGCAAATGCAGAAATCCTAAAGGGACTCAAGACGCACACGTATGAGCACTTGAAAAAACATGGAGCCAACTGGATCGAGGAGCTTCCGCCCACCCTATGGGCAAACAGTAGCGGTGGGCAAAAAACCTAAACCCAAAGTGCAAACACAAAATTACCCAAACCCGAACCCAAAATACCCGAAGACCAATACCCAAAATCAATTTTCGGGTCTGCATACTCAAAACCCGAATTTATTTTGGGTATTTCGGGTTGTGACCCCCGGTACCCGAACAACCCGAAGTACTCGACATTAACCCACTTCATTCTGGATCCTGGGCGCACCACAAAAATAATTCAGTGCCTCATAGGCCCCATCAAGCCGCACGAAGCCACAAACCTAGAACCTAGCTATACGAAGCAGAACCTAGCCATACCCATACGATACGAACGAACAAAGTAGTAGAACCTAGCCGCCGCGCCCTGGACCCCTGGTCGATCCAGCGCCTGCCCACCTCCGACGACTGATGACCGCCACGCTCCAGGCGCAAGCCCGCCTCTGACGGGCTTTGGCGCCAGGCACCACCACTTCCCCGACCCTGACCCCGAGTCTCCAGCGGCATGACGCGGTAGCCTGCGACTGCGCTCGCTACTCGACTATCCCCGTGGGTGAGTGATCCTCTGTACTTTGTAGTATGCTTAAATCCTAACGATTTTTTATTCTTGGCCGCCTCGATAGTATGCTTAAATCCAAATTTTCCTCTGTCCCCCTCAAGGAACCGCCTAGATGCTATTGTAATTTGCTTGCAGTATGATCATGTGATTAATTATGCACATATTGTATGATGTATTGTATCATGTTCTATTGTATTTTTGCTGCTGGCATGCTGTTGAAACAATGTTGAATGAATATTGTATTTAGAATTTTGGGTAATCCCAAACCCGAACCCGAATTGTCGGGTACCCGAAAATTTGGATACAAGTTCGGGAAGCGATTCTGAAATCCCGAACTTTGAAAGTCCCGAATTACCCGACCCGAAATTTCGGGTAATCCCGAACGCCCACCGCTAGAAAACATGACAACTCTAAACCGGTCAACTGGAGAAACACCCTTCTTCCTAGTGTACCGAGCTGAAGCAGTCCTTCCTCCTGAAATCACTTTGGGGTCGCTCCGGGTACGGACCTTCGATGCAGCCACGCAGGACCAGCTCTGGCGTGAAGACCTTGACCTCGTTGAAGAGGGAAGGTGTCGAGCAGCTGTTCAAAATGCGCGATACCGCCAAGCGCCCCGACGTTTTCACCAAAGGCATGTGCATAGCTGATAGCTCGAGGAAGGCAATCTGGTGCTACGGAGAATACAAACTCGAGAAGGGTTAACCAAACTTTCCCCCAGCTGGGAAGGACCCTTTCGAGTGATCAAAGTATCCCATCCCAGATGCGTTCGCTTGGCAACCGAGGATGGGACACCACTCCATAATCCTTGGAACATTGAGCACCTCCGTAAGTTTTACGCTTAATATCACGCAGGTGAGTCTGTAATTACATATGATGTATGTTATAGCGTCATTGTACAAATACGGGTAGCTCCTCCAGGAGGACAGCCGGACCTTTTTAGGAAGGTCCGCAAAGTTCAAGCAACACTTGACAAAGTCTTTGAACTAAAAGTGTAGCTAGCTACCCTGCGTCGAACAAGAAACGTAACACACTTAGCTTGGTTCCGTGCCCTCAGAGTGTACTTGTCTCCCTTGTACCCCGGACCTATAATGAAAGACATCGATATGTGAAAATAGACTCCACATGCATTTATTTTGTACAGGCTCATTCTTTTTTATTTTTCTCTTTCTTGCCTATAACAAAGTTGTGCAATTCTTAAGAAGCTTTAGCTCGAACAATTCATATATAATTCAAGTTGCATTGTTATTTCTTTCGGGTCTTAACATCGTTGAATGGCCTACTCGCCTGAACGCCAAGCCAATCTAGGTCCGGAGTGTGCTATCGACTTAGCTTGGTCCTGCACCCTAAGTACGCCACTCTACCTACACCCCGGCAGGCCTAAGTAAGGTGAGTCAAGAAAACGATTGGACCTAGAGAAAATAAAAAAACGTGCTTGGTTGTATATAGAATTGCTGTCGACCTAAAATTTCATATGGGAATAGTAAGTCGCAAATGAGTTATAGATAAGAAATGGATTTTACTGTTTTTCTTGACTTCATTGTGCAGGAAAAATGAAAATCCCACGATGATGGTGGACAATGCCGGAGCTATCAAAGCTTCGACATCCCCCAAGGGGGCCCACCGTTGATGTTTTAAACATTGATAGTGGGCATCGCCGGAGCTATCAAGTTCTGACAAATCCAGAGGGCCAGCCGTCAACGTGAAGAAATAAAAGGAATTGAAGAAAAGATGGTAGAAGGACACCCCAATGGGGTCTGCTGTCGACACTTTACGTGTTGAGGGTGGTACACTACCGGAGCTACTAAGCTCTGACAACCCCAGGGGGCCCCTGCTGTCGATGCAACAAAACTTCGGACCCTCTACAAGTTCGAAGCACTCAAGCCTTCAACAAAATTCTACATCCTTTTGGTACATGTTCATAATCAAATTATGTGCATCTACCAGGGGGCCGAGTAAGACAAAGATTGAAGACAAAAAATGAAATTCATAATTTTTTTTGGATTTCATTCATCCGAAGACAAGAGATTACAAAATTGGAGAAAAGAAGAGAAGATACAAGTGGGAGCTAAAAGGAGAAAGACCTAAGTTCTATGGAAGAACGAGGCGACCTTCTGGGCAACCTCCAACATGATGGTCTTGGCAGCGTCTCCCTCTCCGTCGATGGGACCTTCAAGCATCAGGTTTAGTGGGAAGTGAGGATCCCGGCTTGTGTAGCACATCAGCATGTATTCTGCGACGTTCTGCGCAAGGGATTTTCCTTCAGTTTCCAACTGATCCGCGATGACATCGCCCATCATGCCGAGTTTGTTGCCAACCGAGCTCAGTGCCCCCAACGCATGGTCCAGCTCCGGTTCCATATTGTCCAGACGCACGGGGCTAAAGCCTAGCGGTGCCAGCACGACATCGGCTTTGCCCACGAAGTCCCATACTTGTTGAGACTCCGCAACCCTTGATCCCCGAATCTCCTCCAAAGACCTCCGGGCCGCCTCAAGCTCCGAACCCTCCTGGGCAAGGCGCTCGACCTCCTTGGCGTGCTACTAAATCCTCTCAGCAACTTGCTTTTCAAGGTCACCAAGCTCCTTCTCCTGGACGTGGATCTGGTTCCAGCGGTCAACCAAGTATTTCTCCTGGCCTCGTACCTTCTTATCCTTGGCAGCGACTTCAACATCCCTTTTGGTAAGGTCATGTCCCTGCTGCTAGGACTTCTCCTCCTTGCTCTTGCAGAGCTCCTCCAGCTTCTTGGTGCGCTCTGCAAGGCTCTTGTCACTCAGATCTAACCTTTGGGTGAGCTCCTCCTGCCTCTTCACGAGGTCATCCCTCAGCTCCAGGAGTTTTTGCTCTTCCTCTTCGAGCTTTTTCTCTCGCTCGTTGAGACCCTCCCAGCGCTGGACGAGACCTTCGTGGATGGTATTGAGGTTCTCCTGGCGATCATTCGCCGCTTCATTAGCAGCCAGGGCTTGTTTGTATATAGCCCGGGACTGATTGTCGAGGGATCGCTCCATGTTTTCCCTCTCATCCAGCAGATGGCCCCAGTACTCCATCCGGGCCTTCTCCCTCTTGACCCACTCCTTGTCGTCGGCCAGCCTTGTTTGCGCTAGCTTGGTCTCGAATTGGAGTTGGTTGCGCCACCTCCTAAGAGCTTGGCGCTCCTCCTCGAGGGCCTTGCTATCGTGATAAAATGCAAGCTGGACCTAACGAAGGCTGGAGCAGGCATTGTCGATGGATAATGATAGGGAGATTGGCTCCGGACCTGTCGGGGTCCTCTCCGTTGACTCTAGCGGGTCCTCTAGAACAAAAATTGGGTCCCACTCTACAAGAGCGGTCCCATGAGCTTTCACGGCACTAGGGCCGCCCTCTAGGAGTGCCTCAGTCGTCGCCGAGGTAGGTCCTGTCACAGGAGTTTCTACCTCCGAAGTCAGCTCTGAAGGTCCCGCCGCCAGGTCATCATCAACTAGCCCCTCAGGCAAGGGACCGGCTGCTTTGTCTTGGCACCCTGGCTCAGGAACGGGTACCTCCAGAACTACCACCTTTGGGGCAGGTAGTGAAGACCCAGCCGGAGCTGAGGCCATCTCCGGCCCTAACGCTGGTGCGTCCTCCACTGCCAGTTTTGGCACTGGCGCTTCGACTTCCATGGCGCCTGCCGGTTCAGGCACCAGCACTTCGACCTCCACCGGTTCGGGTGCCAGCACCTCCATGTCAATCGGCTCAGGCACCAGAACTTCATGAACTGCCGGCTCTAAGGCTGGAACTGCAGATACCTCTGGCTCTGAGGCCGGAGCATCCGTCATCACGGCATCCAGAGCCGAAGCTTTAGCCTCCGGAGCTGGTGCCGCTGGTACATCTTCATTCCCGTGGTCTGGCACTACCAGAGGAGCTTCGGGAGATGAGTCGAGGTCCAGAACCACGATAGCTAACGCCGGAGCTGCCGTGACCTCAGCCACCACTTGGGGCGACGCTGGAATTTGAGTCAGAGCCTCCGCCTGCACAACATCAGCTGCTGTCACAGGAACCGGAGCTTCAATCCCTTTTTTTATTACCCAGTGGATGAAGGACAAAGAAACTCAAAATATGGTTACGACAAAAATAAAAAACTGGAGTAAAAAAGCAAATTTACCTTGGAAGCCTTCTGCTCTAGCTAGCGCGGAACCTCTTCGTCGGATGCTCAGAGCCCGACCCATGCACAACTGGTGTAGTAACTTCGGAAGGCCCTTCGAAGCTTGCGGCCGCCATCAGTGATGTATTGGTTGGGGGCCCCCTCGACTGAGAAGGACCCTCGGACCTAGAGCCCTTAGCTGGCCCTGGTCCCAGAGTCACCTGGTTGGAGTTAACGTTCCAGGGAGACGCCGATGCTGGAGTTGGTGTCGCCGTTGAAGACCTCCCCCGCCGGGGAGAAGGAGCTGTTGTGGAAGGAGCAGGATTTATGGGCCTCCCGTCAGAGTGCTTCAACTTCCTCTTTCGACTGGAGGGCTCAGACAACTATTTGCCCTTGCCTATGACTTCAGCTCATTGTCTCGGGGCGGAAGAAGGGCCACCCTCGGAAGCTCCGGGGATCACCAATCTGTTGGTCGGACTCCTCTCTACCTCACCGAGGTCATCAAGCATCGGCATGCTCCTGCGGAGCTCCCATCTGAACTCCGCCTCCATGTTCAGAGGAAGGAAAGCCACCGGTGGAGTTAAGTCATCGCCCTCGACGTCAATGCCATGTTGAAACTTCTTGAGATGAACCTCCAAAGCAGTGCCGTCCAAATTGGACCTCAGACCAGTTTCAATCTGGTCATCATCCGTCACGCTGTTGAGTGCCCAGGCGAGCTTCTCCCTCTTCTTCAGCAGAGCCCACCTGTTGACCAGGAAGTTGCAGAAGACCATCTGGGGGGTCACCCCTCCTTCCACACATTTGCGGATCCTGGTCAAGGCAGGGTTGACGGCCTCTGACAGCATCAGAACCACACTCCATGCGTCAGTGTCAACATTGGGAAGACCTTCAGGCAGCTCCAACTTCTCATGCTCCTCTGTCGTGACGATAATCCAATCCTTCTTCCAGTCGTCCCACTTGCCGGAAGGAAACGACCTCAAGTACTTGTAGGGGCATTTCTTGCGCTTCACAAAATAGTAGAAGCCAAGATACTCAGAACTCTTGCCGGTGGTGTGGATGGTGAAGAAGGTATGAAAAAGCTCAACGCAGGGGGAAAATACCCACCCACATCTCGCATAAGTGGATGAATGTTGAAACAAGAAGAATAGAGTGGGGGGCAAGGTGGTACAACTGCAGACCATAGAAGTCTAACAACATCAAGAGGAAAGTTGAGAAAGGTGGGATCAACCCCACCATGGCGTACGCAGAGAAGTACACCATGTCACCACCGCGCTTCTTCTTGAATGAGAGCTCGCCGGCGCGAACAAGATGGTTGAAGGAGTCGCTGGACCACCCCATGTAGGTCCGGATCTTCTTCAGATCGTCATCACTCGTGAGACGGCTCTTGCGGAGACCCAACTCCATCGCAGCACAGCGGGGCGAGAGAAAAAAAGCAAGCGAAGGATTGGAGGATTCGAGCGCAAGTTCAAATGAAGGCGTAAGGAATCCCCAAACCAAACATGTTTTCCCTCTTAAGTAAGCCTCCTCAACGCTTGGATGGAAACCGCAAAAGTACAAGGATACATTTCAAAAATTTCACCCTGCCAATGACAAAGGGGGCCAGGACCACCTAGACGATCAAATCGAGGTCCTTACCCCAGGCGAACAGTTTTCATGATGAGAGCGGGAAACCCAAGGGCGGCGGCCCGACAGGGCGCGCGAAACCAATACAATTTTCGTATTGGGAACCAGCGACCTTCAATTGCGTGAGATCCGCACGTGCAAATCTCACCTGCCACGTCCAGAAGGTACCATGTGGCGATGGTTTAACTACGAACTATCACCTCAACGGTACATCCAAAAACCCTTGAAGACACGGCACAAAAATCGAAAGATGGACCCACCTCCAGCAGAGCGACTTAATCCAGAGGGTCTCTCTTAGAGGTGGGCCAGGGGGCCACTGTCAGTACCCTGCGTACCAGATACCCCTTGGAACTGCAAAGACTGCAAAGGAACTCCACCTATCAGAGTTAAATACCTCTGAAGGCCCCACGTGTTGCTCATAACCGGCCTGCCTCCCTCATATGGTTAGTTCGAGTGCCGCCACGTGTATCATAAAACCGGAGCTACAATCCCTACATGGGAATGCTCCGGACTGGATACCTGTGTGGCACCCCCGGACCTAACCCCCGACAGAGGGAAGCTCCGGTACTGACACGTGTACCACGACACCGGATCTACTCGTCCAAGACGGTAAGCTCCGAGGCTGCCACGCGTCCAACCGCCGGACCTTCAACCTCAACAGGAAGATTGGTGGACCTCCAACGGCTCGGACCTTCAAGGGACATTAAAGGCTTCAAGACCTGATTATGTGTCATTAATGATATCTTAATGACAATCGATAAGAGGACCCTTAATACTAGTAACACCACTATTAAGGAGCGTTACCACGCTATTAAGGGGAATTAAGTACATTAAACTGTGTATTAGGCATCAGTAACCGCCAGAGCCACATGTCGGACCAGGCTAACGATGTAATGGTCAGCCCTTTGTAGGATTGAAGAGCACGTGAAAAGCTACCATAGGGGGGTGAATGGTATATTTAAAAATCTTACGCAGCGGAAACAAATAAATCCCAACCCCTTTGGTAGAAAAACGATCTGTTAGAGAAATCATGTGTGAAACTAATCTAAACTTTTTTCACCATGAAAAAAGTGATATATATCAGATATAATCAATTCACGAAGAAAGCACAAAAAGAATCACTCAAATCCACCGAGGGAAACTCAAGTTATGATCGAAAGATCGAACAAAGGTCAATCTGTCCTACCCGAGAAAAAACAGTTCTGGAACGCTGCAAAGAAACTCGTGTATATCAGAAAACACAAATCCAATGACCGTGAAATTTTGACATATGATAGATAATCAAGTTGTGAATAGAAACCAAAAAGAATCACGTCAATTGGATCTGTAAAACTCGAGTTATGATAAAACCACCGACGAAAGGTAGTGCTGTCCAGAAACTCGACGAGTAAAACTTGTCTGGAACAAGTCGGACGAACAAGGCACAAAAGTTCCTTCAAACTACGAATTTTATTCAATAGAACACAAGAGGAACAGCCCCAAAGTTGTGCACCACGAGCTCTGGCCTCCCTTGCTTATATAACCAGCCCTTAGGCCAACCCAATCTAAAGTAGGATTCTAATCCTACTCCGATCATGAATCAAAACTTTCAATAACTGCTTAGAACTCTTCTATACGCAGATAGAAGCAATCTTAAGACTTACAAACACCTTAGGAACGTATTACACATTCCTAAAACAACTCAAATTCGTGACCCACACGAAATCCTATCATAACCAACTCAAAACATTCCATATTTGAGTCAAACCCGACTCAGCCGCAGCCTGAGTCCATAACCTAGTCGGTTGGACCTTTCCGACCAATTCTTTACGTCCACATCTCTTCATCACGCCTCGGAACCATGTAGCCACGTCCATGTACTCCTTGCACACGTGCAAACATCTTCCAATGATGTCCACGATACCTTCATATGCATTGTTCTTGATTCAAACATGTTGCACAACCTTCCGATCAACTCAACCACAATTCCTCCCGAACTTGGTTGTTGAACCTCATCTTCTCCCTAATACTAGTTCAATGGATCCCGTCACCAGCCATGTCTTGAACTCAAGCAACACCTGCACATGAATAAACAACAATCCGTACGAGCCCAAGTCCGCGACTTGACTCAAGTTAGTTCCGAAACTACAACACCTTACGTGAGCACCTCACATAAGCATGTTGCAAAGTACAGCAAAATGATATAAGCCTTAACCACCAAAACACACCAAAAACTTAGTAAAAGAATACTAAGCAACCTTTCCATAAGTGTAAAGCAAGTTTGAAACATTTCACATGAAAATTTGGAACATTACGATCAAGCTTCGAACCTTGCCAAAGCTAACCGGAGCTTGACCCGAAGCTTACAAAAGCTAGTACAACCTAGCGCTGGAGCTTACCAAAGCTAGTACAAACTAGCGCTGGAGCTTAGCAAAGCTAGTACAAACTAGTCATGCCAAAAGTCGGAGCTAGAAAAACATGTCGGAGCTAACCAACATAAGTCGGACCTAGCAAAACATATTGGAGCTTAACAAAGGCATGCCGGAGCTATCAAAGACATGCCGGAGCTAAAGACAAAGCTCACCGGAGCTACCCAAAAACATGTCAGACCTAGACAAAGAAAGTCGGACCTATTGTCGGACCTTGCAGAAGCTCGGAGCTAGAGTCGGACCTTGCTAAAAATATGTTATGGCAGCATTCAAAACTTTTATTGTCAAAGCCAATGTATTCAGCACACATAGGTCTCACAATCTCCCCTTTGATGAATGCATTGGCAACACCATTTAAATCCGAACATTGGCATGAAAAGTTTTGAGAACAATTTTCCCCCTTTTTGAAAATCAAATGAGATATAAATAAATTTCTCCCCCTATACATATTTCTCCCCCTTGCATAATTCACCATATTATCTCTCCCCCTTTGACAATGTATTCAACAAGGTTCAAAAGAGAATATTTAATTGTTATGAGCATATTATAACATATACATATAAAACAAAGCTCATCCAAGTCATACTATCAAGTAACTTACACTATCACAACAATGAGATACATAAAGTAGTGTAATCCATGCTAGAGATCAAATGTAATTTTCAAATTAAGCAAGTCATGATCTCACAAACTTAACTATTTCAATACCTGAATGCATGACACTTGTTGCTGCATTTCATTATTTTTCAAGGCACAAATTTAGATCATATGATATTTGCAAGAGATTATATGTGCATCTGCCTTATTCTAACCAACCAAGCCAAGCCTATGTCATTTGACAATCAGAAGCTTAAGGACATGGTTTTAGTCATACACAACTTCTTCCAAGTTCATATCTAAGTGCAATGATAAGCCATCTCAAAAGAAGAAGTGCGATGCATGCATATTCTCTTGATCTTTTCTCAATTTATATTTGACCATAAAAGCTCAACATGTAAGTTCATTACTTGATTAATTCTTTATGATTAAAAACACTTGTGAGCATGCAACAAGTTCAAAACAGCAAGAAAGTTCGATCATGACCCGATTTAGTGTAAGTAATTATTCCAATTACTAGTCATGGCAAAAACTACAAAATGTATAACATGAGTAATGTAGTAAGAACTTTCAGCATGTAAAAGGAATCACAAGTCATATATGTATGAAATACTATGCTCATAATATTTTAGTTCAGATTCACACATAGATTTCTAAAGTTTCAAAACTCCCCCTCAATTTAAGCCATGAGGATGCATAACCCCTATTTCACTACGAATGAAACAAAAAAGAGTGAAATCCAAAGGTTTTGTAAAAATGTCATCCAATTGTTGTTCAGTATCTACGTGGTGAAGCACAATGTTTCTTTTTTTCAACATTATCATGGAGAAAGTGATACCTAATGTCAATGTGCTTAGTTCTAGAATGTTGCACGGGGTTTTTAGCAATACAAATGGCACTAGTGTTATCACAAAATAGTGGAACACTATGTAGATCAACCCCATAGTCCTTAAGTGTTTGAACAATCCAAAGAATTTGTGAGCAAGCACTAGCAGCAGCTACATATTCAGATTCAGCCGTGCATTGTGCAACTAAGCTTTGTTTTCTAAAGGACCAAGCAACAAGAGAATTACCAAGAAAATGACAAGCACTGGAAGTACTTTTCCTATCAATCCTACAACCCCCAAAATCAGCATCCGAAAAAGCTTTCAAAGTAACAATTGAGAAAGAAGGAAGAAAAATACCAAATTCTTGAGTTCCATGTAAGTACCTGAGAATCCTTTTGACGGCTTGACGATGTGAAGCACGTGGGGAGGCTTGAAACCGTGTACAAAGACATACGCTGAATTGTATGTCCGGTCTTGATGTCGTTAGGTACAAAAGTGATCCGATCATGCTTCTATATTCTTTTTGATCCACAGGTTGGCCATCTTCATCGAGTTCAAGTGTTCTTGTTGTTCCCATTGGTGTCCAAAGAGGCTTGCTTTTGTCCATGTTGAAGCGCCTTAGGAGGTCTTTTGTATACTTCATTTGATACACAAAGGTACCCTTCTTGGTTTTCCTGATTTGCAGCCCCAAAAAGTACGTGAGTTCTCCCATCATACTCATCTCAAATTCTGAACTCGTCATAGCTGAAAACTTGGACACAAGATCATGAGAAACACAACCAAAGATAATATCATCCACATACACTTGTACGAATAATGAGTCATTGCCATGCTTAAGCACAAAAAGAGTGTAGGATCGAAGAGCATGTGAAAATCTACCAGAGGGGGGTGAATGGTAGATTTAAAAATCTTACGCAGCGGAAACAATTAAACCCCAACCCCTTCGGTAGAAAAATGATATGTTAAAGAAATCGTGTGTGAGACTAGTCTAAACGTGTTTCACCATGACAAAAGTGATATATATCAGATAGAATCATGTCACAAAGACAACACAACAAGAATCACTCAAATCCGTCGAGAGAAACTCAAGTTATGATCGAAAGATCGAACAAAGGTCAATCTGACCTACTCGAGAAAAACAGTTTCTGGAATGCTGCAAAGAAACTCGTGTACATCAGAAACCACAAATCCAATGACCGTGAAATTTTGACATATGATATATAATCAAGTTGTGAAGACAACTCAAAAAAAATCACGTCAATTGGATCTGTAAAACTCGAGTTATGATAAAACTACCGACGAATGGTAGTGCTGTCCAGAAACTCGACGAGTAAAACTTGTCTAGAACAAGTCGGATGAACAAGTCACAAAAGTTCCTTCAAACTATGAATTTTATTCAATAGAACACAAGAGGAACAGCCCTAAAGTCGTGCACCATGAGCTCTGGGCTCCCTTGCTTATATAACCAGCTCGAAAGCCAACTCAACTCAGATCAGGAACCTAATCCTACTCTGTTCACGAATCATAACTTTCCATAACTGCTTAGGATTCTTCTATACGCAGATAGAAGCAATCTTAAGACTTCCAAACACCTTAGGAATGTATCCCACATTCCTAAACAACTAAAATTCGTGACCCAAACGAAATCCTATCATAACCAACTCAAATCTTTCCATATTTGAGTCAAACCCGACTCAGCCGCAGCCTGAGTCCATAACCTAGTCGGTTGGACCTTTCCGACCAACTCTTTACGTCCACATCTCTTCATCACGTCTCGGAACCATGTAGCCACGTCCATGCACTCCTTGCACACGTGCAAATATCTTCCAATGACATCCACAATACCTTCACATGCATTGTTCTTGATTCAATCATGCTGCGCAACCTCCTGATCAGCTCAGCCACAATTCCTCCTGAATTTGGTTGTTGGAACCTCATCTCCTCCCTGAGACTAGTCCAATGGATCCCATCACCAGCCATGTCTTGAACTCAAGCAACACCTGCACATGAATAAACAATCAATCCATACGAGCCCAAGTTCTAGATTTGACTCAAGTTAGTTCCGAACACAACACCTTACGTAAGAACCTCACATAAGCATGTTGCAAAACCACAGTAACACGATATCATCCATGTCAACCAAAAATGCACCAAAGACTTAGCAAATGAATACTAAGCAATCTTTCCAGAGATGTAAAGCAAGTACAAAACATTGCAAATGAAAAACAGAAGCATTGCGGTCAAGTTTTGGACCTTGCCAGAGCAACCCGGACCTTGAGCCGGAGGTAACAAAAGCTAGTAGAACCTTGCGCCGGAGCTTACCAAAACTAGTACAACCAAGCTCCCGCAGGAGCTTACAAAACTAGTCGGACCTTGATAAAAAGGTGTTTTGGTGATATTCAAAACTTTTATCGTCAAAGCAAGTGTATTCACTACAAGCCAATGTATTCAGCACACATAGGTCATACAATCTCCCCCTTGATGAATGCATTGGCAACACCATTTAAAATCCGAACATTGGCTTATTCACATAAAAGTTTTGAAGGCAATTTCTCCCCCTTTGTAAATCAAAAGTAAAATGAGAATAAAATCCAAAAATTATCCCATATTATCTCTCCCCCTTTATTATCTCTCCTTATGCACATATTCTCTTTCTCTTCATGCTTATCTATCCCCCTTTGACAATGTATTCAACAAGTCATGAACATATAAACAAATTATCTCTCCCCCTTTAGTTGTTATGAGCATATTATAACATATACATATAAACAAATCTCATCCAAGTCATACTATCAAGTACCTTACATTATCACATCAATGAAATACATAAAGTAGTGTAAGCCATGCTAGAGATCAAATGTAATTTTCAATTTAAGTAAGTCATGATCTCACAAACTTAACTATTTCAAAACCTGAAATCATGACACTATTTGCTGCATTTTATTATTTTTCAAAGCATAAATTTAGATCATATGATATTTGCAAGAGATTATATGCGCATCTGCCTTATTCTAACCAACCAAGCCAAGCCTATGTCATTTGACAATCAGAAGCTTAAGGACATGGTTTTAGTCATACACAACTTCTTCCAAGTTCATATCTAAGTGCAATGATAACCCATCTCAAAAGAAGAAGTGTGATGCATGCATATTCTCTTGATCTTTTCTCAATTTATATTTGTTCATAAAAACTCAACATGTGAGTTGATTACTTGATTAATTCTTAATGATTAAAAGCACTTGTGAACATGTAACAAGTTCAAAACAGCAAGAAAGTTCGACCATGACCAGTTTTAGTGTAAGTAATTATTCCAATTACTAGACATGGCAAAAACTACAAAATGTATAACACGAGTAATGTAGTAAGAACTTTCAGCATGTAAAAGGAATCACAAAGTCATATATGTATGAAATACTATGCTCATATTATTTTAATTTCAGATTCACACATAGACTTCCCAAGTTTCAAAACTCCCTCTCAATTTAAGCCATGAGGATGCATAACCCCTATTTCACTACGAATGTAACAAAAACGAGTGAAATCCAAAGGTTTTGTAAAAATGTCAGCCAATTGATGTTCGGTATCTACATGGTGAAGCACAATGTTTCCTTTCTCAACATTATCTCGGATAAAGTGATACCTAATGTCAATGTGCTTAGTTCTAGAATGTTGCACGGGGTTTTTAGCAATGCAAATGGCACTAGTGTTATCACAGAATAGTGGAACACTATCTAGATCAACCCCATAGTCCTTAAGTGTTTGAACAATCCAAAGAATTTGTGAGCAAGCACTAGCAACAACTACATATTCAGATTCGGCTGTGGATTGTGCAACTGAATTTTTTTTTCTAGAGGACCAAGCAACAAGAGAATTACCAAGAAAATGACAAGCACCGGAAGTACTTTTCCTATCAATCCTACAACCCCGAAAATCAGCATCCAAAAAAGCTTTCAAAGTAACGGTTGAGGAAGAAGAAAGAAAAATTCCAAATTCTTGAGTTCCATGTAAGTACCTGAGAATCCTTTTGACGGCTTGACGATGTGAAGCACGTGGGGAGGCTCGAAACCGTGCACAGAGACATACGTTGAATTGTGTGTTTGGTCTTGATGGCGTCAGATACAAAAGTGATCCGATCATGCTTCTATATTCTTTTTGATCCATGGTTTCACCATCTTCATCAAGTCCAAGTGTTGTTGCTGTTCCCATTGGTGTCCGAAGAGACTTGCTTTTGTCCATGTTGAAGCGCCTTAGGAGATCTTTTGTATACTTCGTTTGATGCACAAAGGTACCCTCCTTTGTTTGCTTGATTTGCAGCCCCAAAAAGTACGTGAGTTCCCCCATCATACTCATCTCAAATTCTGAACTCATCATAGCTGAAAACTTGGACACAAGATCATGAGAAACACAACCAAAGATAATATCATCCACATACACTTGAACGAATAATGAGTCATTGCCATGCTTAAGCACAAAAAGAGTTTTATCAACCTTGCCCATGGTAAACTCTTTTTCAAGTAAGAATGTTTTTAACCTATCATACCATGCTCTAGGGGCTTGTTTGAGACCGTACAAAGCTTTGGACAGTTTGTAAACATGATTAGGAAAATCTGGATTTTCAAAACCTGGTGGTTGCTTGACATAAACCTCCTCATCTATGTAGCCATTTAGAAAAGCACTTTTAACATCCATTTGATATAGCTTGAAAGCTTTAGATGCAGCAAAGGCTAAGAAAATTCTTATGGCTTCTAATCTGGCAATGGGAGCAAAAGTTTCAACAAAATCTAGACCTTCAACTTGAGTGAAACCTTGAGCAACCAACCTAGCCTTATTCCTAACCACAACCCCATCCTCACTTTGTTTATTTTTAAATACCCATTTAGTTCCAATTAAAGTGTGACCTTGAGGTGGAGGTACAAGTTTCCAAACATTATTTCTTTCAAAATTTTCTAACTCTTCTTGCATGGCAATAATCCAAGATTCATTAGTGAGTGCGTGTGATATATCTTTGGGTTCAAAAGAAGCAACAAAAGTAGAATGAGCATAAGATTTTGGATCACAAAACATGGACTGTGTGACTCGTTTGTCCAAGCTTCCAATCATCTGTTGTGGGGGATGATCTTTGTAAAACCATAGGGGAACAGATGTCTCACAAGCTTCTTCTTCTTCTTCATGTTCATCACAAATCGATGAGCTTGTGACTTGAGGATGATTTGAATCAGCATTGGCGGGTGTTGGTGCTGGTTGAGAATTAACATCCGGAGATTAACCGGATAGCAGTTGAATTTTCGGGCAGCAGCTCCAATTCTTCCTTATCTGGGCAGCAGCTCCAATTTTTCCTTATCTTCAACGAAAATGCTCCCCCCTGCGGATATGGATCTGTACCTGCAATATTTGAGCTAGTACCTGGGCTAGCTTCATCAAAATACACTTCACAAGTCTCCACAATTTTATTAGTGTCAAGTAAAAGCACACGGTAGCCTCTAGTATGAGATGGATAACCAAGAAACATGCCATCAATGGATCTAGGTTCAAATTTATCGATATTACCATGTTTCTTAATAAAGCATTTGCAACCAAAGACCTGAAAGTGCGTAACACTAGGCCTATGTCCAAGCCGGAGCTCATAAGGTGTTTTACCTAGCTTAGCGCGCAAGAAAACATGATTTGAGACATAACAAGCGGTTGCAATCGCATCAGCCAAAAATTTCATAGGAGTTTGATATTCATCAAGCATAGTCCTAGTCATCTCAACTAAGGTTCTGTTCCTTCTTTCTACAACACCATTTTGTTGAGGTACATATGGTGAAGAAAATTGATGATCTATTCTATTTTCAGCACAAAAGTGATCAAAAGATTGATTTTTAAATTCAGTTCCGTTATCACTTCTAATTGCTTTTAAAGATACTGGGTGATCAATTGATAATCTAAGAAATAAAGTTCTAAATTGACCAAAAGATTCATTCTTAGACGCCATAAAGTAAACCCAAGAGTATCTAGAATAATCATCAACAATAACAAGAACATATCATTTGCCTCCGAAGGATTGAACACGTGAAGTTCCTACGGTGTCAAAGTGCAAAAGTTGACCCGGTTCAGTTGTCATGATCATTGTGAGAGGAGTATGTGAACCTGCAACCATCTTAGCATGTCTACAAGAAGAGCACACAATTTTTTTGTCCCCTTTAAGCTTAGGCAGCCCACGTATGCGATCAAGAGCACTAACACGCGTTAGGTAATCAAAGCCTATGTGACCAAGTCTACGATGCCAAAAATATAAGTCCTTTGAATCATTAGCAACTAGACACCTATGCTTAGAGGAAGACATATCAAAATCAGCTTTAAAAACTCTTCCAAACTGAGACATGTTAAAAATAAGCTCACTATTTGAACCTACAACTTTGCATCAGTTTTTATTGAAAATAATTTCCAGATTTTCATCTAACAATTATGAAACAGAAAGCAAGTTATATTTCAAATTTTTGACAAGTGCCACATCCTTCAAAGTGTAGTGATCGTTTACTCTAACTGAACTCTTAGCAATTATAGGAGTTGAAGAACTATCGGCAAAAGTAACATTCTCTACACGTGACACAAAAGAGAGGGAGGAGAACCAATCTTTGTTACCGGTCATGTGGCCTGAGCAACCTGAATCCACAATCCAAATGTTCTCCTTCCTCAAGCATGTAACCTACATAGAAGCACAATACGTCAATGACTCAATACTGGGGTTAGTCAAAAGGCATTAGGTATCCAGCACTGAGTCACACGATGTGCAGCAGGAAAAACACGCGAAAGCTGAGATAAAACATGTAAGACCTATGTGTGTTGAATACATTGGCTTGTATTGAATACACTTGGCTTTGATGATAAAAGTTTTGAATTTCACCAAAACACCTTTTTATCAAGGTCTGACTCTAGCTCCGAGCTACAGCAAGGTTCGACTAGCTTTGGTCAGCTCTGGTGAAGTTTTGTCTTTAGCTCCAGCATGTCTTTGATAGCTCCGACATGATTTTGATAGCTCCGCCGTGTTTTTTCTAAGCTTCGAAGTTGATTTTTCTAGCTCCGGCTTTTGGGATTACTAGTTCCGACTAGTTCTGGTTAGCTCCGGTGCTAGGTCCTGCTAGTTTTGTAAGCTCCGGTGGGAGCTTGGTTGTACTAGTTTTGGTAAGCTCCAGCGCTAGGTTCTACTAGCTTTTATTAGCTCCGGCTCAAGGTCCGGGTTGCTCTGGCAAGGTCCGGAACTTGACCGTAGTGCTTCTGCTTTTCATTTGCAATGTTTTGTACTTGCTTTACATTGGTTGAAAGATTGCTTAGTATTCATTTGTTAAGTTTTTGGTGTGTTTTGGTTTATATGGATGATATCGTGTTACTGTGGTTTTGCAACATGCTTATGTGAGGTTCTCACGTAGGATGTTGTGTTCGGAACTAACTTGAGTCAAGTCGAGGACTTGGGCTCGTATGGATTGGTTGTTTATTCATGTGCAGGTGTTTCTTGAGTTCAAGACATGGCTGGTGACGGGATCCATTGGACTAGTCTCAAGGAGGAGATGAGGTTCCAACAACCAAATTCAGGAGGAATTGTGGTTGAGCTGATCAGGAGGTTGCGCAGCATGATTGAATCAAGAACAATGCATATGAAGGTATCGTGGACGTCATTGGAAGATGTTTGCACGTGTGCAAGGAGTGCATGGACGTGGCTACATGGTTCTGAAACGTGATGAAGAGATGTGGACGTAAAGAGTTGGTCGGAAAGGTCCAACCGACTAGGTTATAGACTCAGGCTGTGGCTGAGTCGGGTTTGACTCAAATATGGAAAGATTTGAGTTGGTTATGATAGGATTTTGTGTGGGTCACGAATTTGAGTTGTTTAGGAATGTGGGATACGTTCCTAAGGTGTTTGGAAGTCTTAATATTACTTCTATCTGCGTATAGAAGAATTCTAAGCAGTTATGGAAAGTTACGATTCCTGAACAGAGTAGGATTAGGTTCCTGATTTGAGTTGAGTTGGCTTTTGAGCTGGTTATATAAGCAAGGGAGCCCAGAGCTCGTGGTGCACGACTTTGGGGGTTGTTCCTCTTGTGTTCTATTGAATAAAATTCGTAGTTTGAAGGAACTTTTGTGCCTTGTTCGTCAGACTTGTTCCAGACAAGTTTTACTCGTCGAGTTTGTGGACAGCACTACCTTTCGTCGGTAGTTTTATCATAACTCGAGTTTTACAGATCCAATTGACGTGATTCTTTTTGGGTTGTCTTCACAACTTGATTGTCTATAATATTTCAAAATTTCACGTTCATTGGATTTGTGGTCTATGATATACACGAGTTTCTTTGCAGCGTTCCAGAACTGTTTTTTCTCGGGTAGGGCAGATTGACCATTGTTTGATCTTTTGATCATAACTTGAGTTTTTCTCAACGGATTTGAGTGATTCTTTTTTTGTTGTCTTCGTGACTTGATTCTCTCTAATATCTATCACTTTTTTCACGGTGAAACATGTTTAGATTAGTCTCACACACGATTTCTTTAACAGATCATTTTTCTACCAAAAGGGTTTGGGGTTTAATTGTTTCCGCTGCGTAAGATTTTTAAATCTACCATTCACCCCCCCCCCCCTCTGGTAGCTTTTCACGTGCTCTTCGATCCTACAATTGGTATTAGAGCCACGTTGCTCTAATCTTTGTGATTTGCGCATGTTTTTGACTAATCATCATGGAGAAGTACTCTGCCAAACCTTGTGTGTTCGCTGGTATTGATTTTCAGGTTTGGAAGGCACGCATGGAGTCTTTCATCCAGGCACAAGGTTTTGAAATATGGGAGAAGGTATACAAGCCTTACAAAGTGCCATCAAACGATCAAGTTACAGCTACAAATCTGAGAGATGTCGACAACAACAACAAGACTCGGAACATGATCATACAAGGATTAACACAAAGCGACTTTGACCGTGTTGCACACCTCCGATCTGCATACGATGTGTGGAAAGCACTTTGTGACTACCACGAAGGATCCAACACGATCAAAGAGGTAAGGCAAGACATGTTCAAGAAAGAATGCATGCGCTTCGAGATGCAACCCGGTGAGTCTATTGATGACCTTTTTGCTCGCTTTAATAAGATTCTCAGCAACTTGCGTAGTGTCAATGTTAATTTTTTAGATGCTGAAAATGCTAGGCAATTGCTAAGTGCATTAGATATGTCAATTTGGGAAATGAAAGTCACATCTATTCGTGAATCTACTGTCATGAGTTCACTTACTTTAGATGTGCTATATTCCAAGTTAAAAACTCATAAAATTGACATAATCTCACGTAAGAACCCCAATAAGTCTATTGCATTTGTTTCACAACGTGATATGTCTAGCTCTGGCCAATCATCATCTTGCAATACTCTTGCTTTGTTGTCCTCACTAACCGTGGAGCAGATCAAAGAATTTTCAGAAGAGGAGTTGGCACTCATCTCTACTAGATTCTCAAACGCATTGCAAAATGTGAGAACTAGAAGGAGAGGAAGCTCCGGACCTCAACGTTGTTTTGAATGTGGTAAAACAGGACACTTTCGTACAGAATGCCCTAACCTTTCAGGTCCAACCACCCGGGAAGAAAAACAAAGCAAGGTTCGGACCTCCTCTGGAAATTTCAACAAGAATAAGAAAGGTACCATAGGACGCAAGATGATCAACAGTTTCATCACCGCGCTTCAAGAGTTCAGTTCAAGCGACGTGGACATTGGAAGTGATGAAGATGAAGATGATTTGGAAAACTTGTGCTTTATGGCGGGCAAGTCAAGATCAAGTATGGAGGAGGCAGAACACAACAGCGACCATGAAGAGGTATGTCCTACTTGCGAAGAAATGTGTGATGCTATTTCTCGTGCCACTATTATTGTTAAGAAAAAGGACAAAAAGCTTAGGGATAGTGCTGATAAAATTGAATCACTAGAATTTGAAATCAACCGTTTAAAAACTTCGATTCCTAGTGATGATGCATGTTCCTCATGTGATTTAATATATGAACAATTGTCCTCTTTAAGAAGTGCGCACACCTCCACACTTGATAAACTTGAGTTAGAAATTGAAAAGAACAAAAAGCTTGCTGCACTTAATGATAAAAACTTGAAAGATGCTAGCTGTTCTACAATTGATTTGCATTGTTCTACTTGTGATGATCTTGATAAAAAAAAAACTACAGGATGCTATGAATGAAATTTCTATATTGAAAAATGCTTTACGTTCTCATGAAGTTAAATTTTGTTCCAATTGCAAACTAAAAGGAAAAACTTCATGTGAAAATTGCCTTGATCTGTCCAATAAACTTGATGACATGCATAGGACATTAGATCGGTTTTGTAATGGGAATAAGAACCTAAACTTACAGTTGAATTCTTCCAAGTCTTGCAATGATAAAACTGGTTTAGGTTTTGATTCTCATGCTCATGCTAAGGAACATCCACCTGAAATTGTAAAGTCATTAGGAAGTGGTTTGATTCAAATAGTTCCTAAACAAAAAGGAGTGGTTTTCAAATCTACAGGAGTGTTGCCTCATTCGGTTTCAAATAACAATATTGCTTGCTCATCTAGACATGAACACAAAGTTAAATTTCATTGTACCTTCTGTGGTAGAGATGGTCATGTCATAAATTTTTGTTATAGACTAGCTAAACAACGGAAAAGGGAAAGAATGGTTGCTAGATCTCATAACTTTCATGCAAAATTTGTTGCACATATTGAACCGAATGTACAACCTGCTGTTTTGAGTCAAAAACATTCAAAGTTTACCTCTGGACCTTCTGTTTTTGCCTCCGGAGCTACTAATTTTTGTGCTACACAAGTAACACCTTATAGGTCAGTAGTCAAGAATAAAAAATCTCAAACTTTGACTCATAAACCTGCTATTTTGTCTCAGCTTTCGCGTGTTTTTCCTGCTGCACGTCGCGTGACTCAGTACTGGATTCCTAAATGCCTTTTGACTAACCCCAGTATTGAGTCATCGACGTATTGTGCTTCTATGTAGGTTACATGTTTGAGGAAGGAGAACATTTGGATTGTGGATTCAGGTTGCTCACGCCACATGACCGGTAACAAAGATTGGTTCTCCTCCCTCTCTTTTGTGTCACGTGTAGAGTATGTTACTTTTGCCGATAATTCTTCAACTCCTATAATTGTTAAGGGTTCAGTTAGAGTAAATGATGACTACACTTTGAAGGATGTGGAACTTGTCAAAAATTTTAAATACAACTTGCTTTCTGTTGCACAATTGCTAGATGAAAATCTAGAAATTATTTTCAATAAAAACTGCTGCAAAGTTGTAGGTTCAAATAGTGAGCTTATTTTTAACATGTCTCGGTTTGGAAGAGTTTTTAAAGCTGATTTTGATATGTCTTCCTCTAAGCATAGGTGTCTAGTTGCTAATGATTCAAAGGACTTATATTTTTGGCATCGTAGACTTGGTCATGTAGGCTTTGATCACCTAACGCGCGTTAGTGCTCTTGATCGCATACGTGGGCTGCCTAAGCTTAAAGGGGACAAAGAAATTGTGTGCTCTTCTTGTAGACATGCTAAGATGGTTGCAGGTTCACATACTCCTATCACAATGATCATGACAACTGAACCATGTCAACTTTTGCATCTTGACACCGTAGGACCTTCACGTGTTCAATCCTTCGGAGGTAAATGGTATGTTCTTGTTATCATTGATGATTATTCTAGATACTCTTGGGTTTACTATATGGCGTCTAAGAATGAAGTTTTTAGTCACTTTAGAACTTTATTTCTTAGATTATCAATTGATCACCCAGGATCATTAAAAGCAATTAGAAGTGATAATGGAACTGAAATTAAAAATCAATCTTTTGATCACTTTTGTGCTGAAAATAGAATAGATCATCAATTCTCTTCACCATATGTACCTCAACAAAATGGTGTTGTAGAAAGAAAGAACAGAACCTTAGTTGAGATGGCTAGGACTATGCTTGATGAATATCAAACTCCTAGGAAATTTTGGGTTGATGCGTTAGCAACCGCTTGTTATGTCTCAAATCGTGTTTCCTTGCGTGCTAAGCTAGGTAAAACACCATATGAGCTCCTGTTTGGACATAGGCCTAGTGTTACACACTTTTGAGTCTTTGGTTGCAAATGCTTTGTTAAGAAACATGATAATCTTGATAAATTTGAACCTAGATCCATTGATGGCATGTTTCTTGGTTATCCATCTCATACTAGAGGCTACCGTATGCTTTTACTTGACACTAACAAAATTGTGGAGACTTGTGAAGTGTCTTTTGATGAATTTAGCCCAGGTACTAGCTCAAACATTGCAGGTCCAGATCCATATCCGCAGGGGGAGAGCATTTTCATTGAAGATGAGGAAGAATTGGAGTTGCTGCCAAAAAATTCAGCAGCTAAAGACTTTGGTTTAACTTCGGATGTTAATTCTCAACCAGCACCGACAACCATCAATGCTGATTCAAATCATCCTCAAGCCACAAGCTCATCGATTTGTGATGAACATGAAGAAGAAGAATCTTGTGAGACATCTGCTCCCCTACGGTTTTACAAAGATCATCCCCCACAACAGATGATTGGAAGCTTGCACGAACGAGTCACACGGTCCAGGTTTTGCGATCCAAACTCTCGTGCTCATTCTGCTTTTGTTGCTTCTTTTGAACCCAAAGATATATCACACGCACTCACTAATGAATCTTGGATTATTGCCATGCAAGAAGAGTTAGAAAATTTTGAAACAAATAATGTTTGGAAACTTGTACCTCCACCTCAAGGTCACACTTTAATTGGAACTAAATGGGTATTTAAAAATAAACAAAGTGAGGATGGGGTTGTGGCTAGGAATAAGGCTAGGTTGGTTGCTCAAGGTTTCACTCAAGTTGAAGGTCTAGATTTTGTTGAAACTTTTGCTCCCATTGCCAGATTAGAAGCCATAAGAATTTTCTTAGCCTTTGGTGCATCTAAAGGTTCCAAGCTATATCAAATGGATGTTAAAAGTGCTTTTCTAAATGGCTACATAGATGAGGAGGTTTATGTCAAGCAACCACCAGGTTTTGAAAATCCAGATTTTCCTAATCATGTTTACAAACTGTCCAAAGCCTTGTACGGTCTCAAACAAGCCCCTAGAGCATGGTATGATAGGTTAAAAACATTCTTACTTGAAAAAGAGTTTACCATGGGCAAGGTTGATAAAACTCTTTTTGTGCTTAAGCATGGCAATGACTCATTATTCGTTCAAGTGTATGTGGATGATATTATCTTTGGTTGTGCTTCTCATGATATTGTGTCCAAGTTTTCAGCAATGATGAGTTCCGAATTTGAAATGAGTATGATGGGTGAACTCACTTACTTTTTGGGGATGCAAATCAAGCAAACCAAAGAGGGTACCTTTGTGCATCAAACGAAGTATACCAAAGACCTCCTAAGGCGCTTCAACATGGACAAAAGCAAGCCTCTTCGGACACCAATGGGAACAGCAACAACACTTGAACTTGATGAAGATGGTGAACCTGTGAATCAAAAAGAATATAGAAGCATGATCAGATCACTTTTGTACCTCACGGCATCAAGACCGGACATACAATTCAGCATATGTCTTTGTGCACGGTTTCAAGCTTCCCCACGTGCTTCACATCGTCAAGCCATCAAAAGGATTATCAGGTACTTACATGGAACACAAGAATTTGGAATTTTTCTTCCTTCTTCCTCAACCGTTACTTTGAAAGCTTTTTTGGATGCTGATTTTGGGGGTTGTAGGATTGATAGGAAAAGTACTTCCAGTGCTTCTCATTTTCTCGGTAATTCTATTGTTGCTTGGTCCTCTAGAAAACAAAATTCAGTTGCACAATCCACAGCCAAATCTGAATATGTAGCTACTGTTAGTGCTTGCTCACAAATTCTTTGGATTGCTCAAACACTTAAGGACTATGGGGTTGATCTAGATAGTGTTCCACTATTCTGTGATAACACTAGTGCCATTTGCATTGCTAAAAACCCCGTGCAACATTCTAGAACTAAGCACATTGACATTAGGTATCACTTTCTCCGAGATAATGTTGAAAAAGGAAACATTGTGCTTCACCATGTAGATACCGAACAACAATTGGCTGACATTTTTACAAAACCTTTGGATTTCACTCGTTTTTGTTACATTCGTAGTGAAATAGGGGTTATGCATCCTCATGGCTTAAATTGAGGGTGAGTTTTGAAATTTGGGAAGTCTATCTGTGAATCTGAAATTAAAATAATATGAGCACAGTATTTCATACATATATGACTTTGTGATTCCTTTTACATGCTGAAAGTTCTTACTACATTACTCGTGTTATACATTTTGTAGTTTTTGCTATGTCTAGTAATTGGAATAATTACTTACACTAAAACTGGTCATGGTCGAACTTTCTTGCTGTTTTGAACTTGTTACATGTTCACAAGTGCTTTTAATCATTAAGAATTCATCAAGTAATCAACTCAAATGTTGAGTTTTTATGAACAAATATAAAGTGAGAAAAGATCAAGAGAATATGCATGCATCGCACTTCTTCTTTTGAGATGGCTTGTCATTGCACTTAGATATGAACTTGGAAGAAGTTGTGTATGACTAAAACCATGTCCTTAAGCTTCTGATTGTCAAATGACATAGGCTTGGCTTGGTTGGTTAGAATAAGGCAGATGCGCATATAATCTCTTGTAAATATCATAAGATCTAAATTTATGCTATGAAAAATAATAAAATGCAACAACTAGTGTCATGCCTTCAGGTTTTGAAATAGTTAAGTCTGTGAGATCATGACTTGATTAAATTGAAAATTACATTTGATCTCTAGTATGGCTTACACTACTTTATATATTTCATTGATGTGATAATGTAAGGTACTTGATAGTATGACTTGGATGAGCTTTGTTTATATGTATATGCTATAATATGCTCATAACAACTAAAGGGGGAGAGATAATTTGTTTATATGTTCATGACTTGCTAAATACATTGTCAAAGGGGGAGAGATAAGCATGAAGAGAAAGAGAATATGTGCATAAGGAGAGATAATAAAGGGGGAGAGATAATATGGGATAATTTTTCTTCTCATTTTACTTTTGATTTACAAACTTTTGTGTGAATAAGCTAATGTTCGGATTTTAAATGGTGTTGCCAATGCATTTGTCAAGGGGGAGATTGTAAGACCTATGTGTGCTGAATACATTGGCTTGTAATGAATACACTTGGCTTTGATCATAAAAGTTTTGAATTTCACCAAAACACCTTTTTATCAAGGTCCGACTCTAGCTCCGAGCTAGGGCAAGGTCCGACTAGCTTTGGTCAGCTCCGGTGAAGTTTTGTCTTTAGCTCCGGCATGTCTTTGATAGCTCCGACATGATTTTGATAGCTCCGCCGTGTTTTTGCTAAGCTCCAAAGTTGATTTTTCTAGCTCCGGCTTTTAGGATTACTAGTTCCGACTAGTTCTGGTTAGCTCTGGCACTAGGTCCTGCTAGTTTTGTAAGCTCCGGCGGGAGCTTGGTTGTACTAGTTTTGGTAATCTCCGGCGCTAGGTTCTACTAGCTTTTGTTAGCTCCGGCTCAAGGTCCGGGTTGCTCTGGCAAGGTCCGGAACTTGACCGTAGTGCTTCTGCTTTTCATTTGCAATGTTTCGTACTTGCTTTACATTGGTTGAAATATTGCTTAGTATTCATTTGTTAAGTTTTTGGTGTGTTTTGGTTGATATGGATGATATCGTGTTACTGTGGTTTTGCAACATGCTTATGTGAGGTTCTCACGTAGGATGTTGTGTTCGAAACTAACTTGAGTCAAGTCGAGGACTTGGGCTCGTATGGATTGGTTGTTTATTAAAGTGCAGGTGTTGCTTGAGTTCAATACATGGCTGGTGACGGGATCCATTGGACTAGTCTCAGGGAGGAGATGAGGTTCCAACAACCAAATTCAGGAGGAATTGTGGTTGAGCTGATCAAGAGGTTGCGCAGTATGATTGAATCAAGAACAATGCATATGAAGGTATCGTGGACGTCATTGGAAGATGTTTGCACGTGTGCAAGGAGTGCATGGACGTGGCTACATGGTTCCGAGACGTGATGAAGAGATGTGGACGTAAAGAGTTGGTCGAAAAGGTCCAACCGACTAGGTTATGGACTCACGCTGCGGCTGAGTCGGGTTTGACTCAAATATGGAAAGATTTGAGTTGGTTATGATAGGATTTCGTGTGGGTCATGAATTTGAGTTGTTTAGGAAGGTGGGATACACTCCTAAGGTGTTTGGAAGTCTTAAGATTGCTTCTATCTGCGTATAGAAGAATCCTAAGCAGTTATGGAAGTTACGATTCCTGAACAGAGTAGGGTTAGGTTCCTGATTTGAGTTGAGTTGGCTTTTGAGCTGGTTATATAAGCAAGGGAGCCCAGAGCTCGTGGTGCACGACTTTGGGGGCTGTTTCTATTGTTTTCTATTGAATAAAATTCGTAGTTTGAAGGAACTTTTGTGCCTTGTTCGTCAGACTTGTTCCAGACAAGTTTTACTCGTCGAGTTTCTGGACAGCACTACCTTTCGTAGGTGGTTTTATCATAACTCGAGTTTTACAGATCCAATTGACGTGATTCTTTTTGGGTTGTCTTCAAAACTTGATTTTATATCATATTTAAAAATTTCACGTTCATTGGATTTGTGGTCTATGATCTACACGAGTTTCTTTGCAGCGTTCCAAAACTGTTTTTTCTCGGGTAGGGCAGATTGACCATTGTTTGATCTTTCGATCATAACTTGAGTTTTTCTCGACGGATTTGAGTGATTCTTTTTGTGTTGTCTTCGTGACTTGATTCTCTCTGATATCTATCACTTTTTTCATGGTGAAACACGTTTATATTAGTATCACACACGATTTATTTAACAGATCATTTTTCTGCCGAAAGGGTTTGAGGTTTAATTGTTTCCGCTGTGTAAGATTTTTAAATTTACCATTCACCCTCCCCTCTGGTAGCTTTTCACGAGCTCTTCGATCCTACAAAACAGCAGGTTTATGAGTCAAAGTTTGAGGTTTTTTATTCTTAACTACTGACCTATAAGGTGTTAATTGTGTAGCACAAAAATCAGTAGCTTCGGAGGCAAAAACAGAAGGTCCGGAGGTAAACTTTGAATGTTTTTGACTCATAACAGCATGTTGCATGTTCCTGGCATTCGGTTTAATATGTGCAGCAAATTTTGCATGAAAGTTATGAGATCTAGCAATCATTCTTTCTCCTTTTTGTTGTTTAGCTAGTCTATAACAAAAATCTATGACATGACCATCTCTATCAAAGTAGATACAATGAAATTTAACTTTGTGTTCATGTCTAGATGAGCAAGCAATATTTTTATTTGAAACTGAATGAGACAACACTCCTGCAGATTTGAAAACCACTTCTTTATGTTTAGGAACTGTTTGAATCAAACCACTTCCTAATGACTTTACAATTTTAGGTGGATGTGCCTTAGCATGAGCATGAGAATCAAAACCTAAAGCAGTTTTATCATTGCAAGACTTGGAAGAATTTAGCAGCAAGTTTAGGTTTTTATTCCCATTACAAAACTGATCTAATCTCATATGCATGTTATCAAGTTTATTGGACAGATCAAGGCAATTTTCACATGAAGTTTTTCCTTTTAATTTTCAATTGGAACAATATTTAACTTCATGAGAACGTAAAGCATTATTCAATATTGAAATTTTATTCATAGCATCTTTTAGTTTCTTTTCAAGATCATCACAACTAGAACTATGCAAATAAATTGTAGAACAAGAAGAATCTTTTAAGTTTCCAATGTCAAGTGCAGCAAGGTTTTTGTTCTTTTCAATTTCAAGTTCAAGTCTATCTAGAGTAGAGGAATGTGCAGTTCTTAATGTGGACAATTGTTCATAGATTAAATCACACGAGGGACAAGAATCATCACTAGGAATCAAGGTTTTCAAATGGTTGATTTCGGATTCTAGTGATTCAATTTTAGCAGCATTATCCCTAAGCTTTTTGTCCTTTTTATTAACAATAATAGTTGCACGAGAAATTGCATCACACATTTCATTACAGGTAGAACATACCTCATCGTCGTCACTGTTGTGTTCTACATCCTCCTGACTTGATCTTGATCTTGTTTTTCCCGCCAGGAAACATAAGTTGGCCAAATCATCTTCATCTTCGTCACTTCCAATGTCCACATCGCTTGAGCCAAGTTTCTGGAGTGCGGAGATAAAACTGTTCACCAGGGTGCGACCTGTAAAGCCCTTCTTCTTCTTCTTATCATTTGTTGAGAAGTGCTTCGTCCTTGATTGTTTTTCTTCTCGGGAAGTAGAACCTGAAAGGTTAGGGCATTCTATATGAAAGTGTCCTGTCTTACCACATTTGAAGCATTGTTGTGGTCCGGAGCTTCTTCTCCTTCTAGTTCTCACATTTTGCAATGCTTTTGAGAACCTAGTAGAGAGAAGTGCTTGCTCCTCCTCTGGAAATTCCTCGATCTGCTCCAGGGTTAGTGAGGACAACAAAGCAAGAGTATTGCAAGATGGTGATTGGCCGGAGCTAAGCATATCACGTTGTGAGACAAATGCAATAGACATATTTGGGTTCTTATGTGAGAAGATGTCAGTTTCATGAGTTTTGAGTTTAGAGTAAAGCACATCTAAAGTAAGTGTACTCATGACAGTAGATTCACGAATAGATGTAACTTTCATCTCCCAGATTGACATGTCTAATGTACTAAGAAGTTGCCTAGCATTTTCAGCATCAGAGAAATTAACATTGACACTACGCAAGTTACTGAGAATTTTGTTAAAGCGAGCAAAGAGATCATCGATGGACTTACCGGGTTGCATCTCGAAGCGCATGTATTCTTTCTTGAACATGTATTGCCTTACCTCCTTGATCGTGTTGGATCCTTCTGGATAGTCACAAAGTGCTCTCCATACATTGTATGCTGATCAAAGATGTGCAACGCGGTCGAAGTCGCTCTGAGTGAGTCCTTGGATGATCAAGTTTCGGGCTTTGTTGTTGTTGTCAATGTCTCGTAGGTTTGTAGCCGTAACTTGATCGTTAGATGGCACTTTGTAAGGCTTGTACACCTTTTCCCATATGGTGAAGCCTTTGGCCTGGATGAAAGCCTCCATGCGTGCCTTCCAAACCTGAAAATCAATACCAGCAAACATACAAGGTTTGGCGGAGTATTTCTCCATGATGATTAGTCAAAAACACGTGCAAATCACAATTATTAGAGCACCGTGGCTCTGGTACCAATTGTAGGATCGAAGAGGATGTGAAAAGCTACCAGGGGGGGTGAATGGTAGATTTAAAAATCTTACGCAACGGAAACAATTAAATCCTAACCCATTCGGCAGAAAAATGATCTGTTAGAGAAATCGTGTGTGAAACTAATTTGAACGTGTTTCACCATGACAAAAGTGATATATATCAGAGAGAATAAAGTCACAAAGAAAGAACAAAAATAATCACTCAAATCCGTCGAGGGAAACTCAAGTTATGATCGAAAGATCGAACAAAGGTCAATCTGTCCTACCCTAGAAAAAACAGTTCTGGAATGCTGCAAAGAAACTCGTGTAGATCACAAACAACAAATTCAATGACCGTGAAATTTTGACAGATGATAGATAATCAAGTTGTGAAGACAACCCAAAAAAAATCACGTCAAATGGATCTGTGAAACTCGAGTTATGATAAAACCACCGACGAAAGGTAGTGCTGTCCAGAAACTCGACGAGTAACACTTGTCTGGAACAAGTCGGACGAACAAGGCACAAAAGTTTCTTCAAACTACGAATTTTATTCAATAGAACACAAGAGGAACAGCCCCAAAGTCGTGCACCAGGAGCTCTGGCCTCCCTTGCTTATATAACCAGCCCTTAGGCCAACCCAATCTCAACTAGGATGCTAATCCTACTCCAATCACGAATCGAAACTTTCCATAACTGCTTAGGACTCTTCTATACGCAGATAGAAGCAATCTTAAGACTTCCAAACACCTTAGGAACGTATCCCACATTCCTAAAAAAACTTATATTCGTGATCCACACGAAATCCTATCATAACCAACTCAAAACATTCCATATTTGAGTCAAACCCGACTCAGCCGCAGCCTGAGTCCATAACCTAGTCAGTTGGACCTTTCCGACCAATTCTTTACATCCAAATCTCATCATCACGCCTCAGAACCATGTAGCCACGTCCATGCACTCCTTGCACACGTTCAAACATCTTCCAATGATGACCACGATACATTCATATGCATTGTTCTTGATTCAAACATGCTACGCAACCTCTCGATCAACTCAACCACAATTCCTCCCGAACTTGGTTGTTGAACATCTTCTCCCTAAGACTTGTTCAATGGATCCCGTCACCAGCCATGTCTTGAACTCAAGCAACACCTGCACATGAATAAAAAACCAATCCGTACGAGCCCAAGTCCGCGACTTGACTCAAGTTAGTTCCGAAACTACAACACCTTATGTGAGCACCTCACATAAGCATGTTGCAAAGCACAGCAAAATGATATAAGCCTTAACCACCAAAACACACCAAAAACTTAGTAAAATAATACTAAGCAACCTTTAAGTGTAAAGCAAGTTCGAAACATTTCACATGAAAATTTGGAACATTATGATCAAGCTCTGAACCTTGCCAAAGCTAACTGGAGCTTGAGCCGGAGCTTACAAAAGATAGTACAACCTAGCGCCGGAGCTTACCAAAGCTAGTACAAACTAGTGCCGGAGTTTACCAAAGCTAGTACAAACTAGCACCAGAGCTTACCAAAGCTAGTACAAACTAGTCATCCCAAAAGTCGGAGCTAGAAAAACATGTCGGAGCTAACCAACATAAGTCAGACCTAGCAAAACATATCGGAGCTTAACAAAGACATATCGGAGCTATCAAAGACATGCCGGAGCTAAAGACAAAGCTCACCGGAGCTACCCAAAAACATTTCGGACCTAGAAAAAGAAAGTCGAACCTATTGTTAGACCTTGCAGAAGCTCGGAGCTAGAGTCGGACCTTGCTATAAACATGTTATGGCAGCATTCAAAACTTTTATTGTCAAAGCCAATGTATTGAGCACATATAGGTCTCACACCCTTGTACTATAAATGGACTGGTCGAGCGATACATGCAGGGACTCTAGACTGACTAGACTGGCTAGAGGCTCTAGAGGCGGACACTCGCACTCAAGGGGCTTTCTCTGGCTCATGCCCTCACACGCTCATACACTCAATACAACAATAACAACACACCTGTGGAGTAGGGTATTACGCTCAGGCGGCCCGAACCACATAAATCCTCATGTCAAGTCATCATCTTAAACTGAATCTCTGGCGCCCTAACCTAACTAAGAAACTATGCAGGCTACCAACAGTAGTACCGGGGGAATTGCCGGAACCAGACTCCGACAGGGTATAATTTCCAGGAAAGCCCTTCATGGCTCTCTATAATGTATTCTAAGCGACAAGGATGGTCAAACAAGTCTAGTAAACACCTATAAGTGGGTTTCCCATCAAATTAACACAAGCATACAGTTTTGCAAAAAAACATTTAAAACAGGGTCAAACTGATCAAGGACACTTGCCTTGCTCTAAGCTTGATTGGGGTCGAAAGCTTCAAAGTTCTTATGCTGGAGGTCCTCGACTGTAGGATCGAAGAGCACGTGAAAAGCTACAATGGGGGTGAATGGTAGATTTAAAAATCTCATGCAGCGGAAACAATTAAATCTCAGTCCCTTCGCCAGAAAAATGATCCGAGAAAAACAGTTCTGGAACACTACAAAGAAACTCGTGTACATCAGAAAACACAAATCCAATGACCGTGAAATTTTGAAAGATGATATATAATCAAGTTGTGAAGACAACCCAAAAAAATCATGTAAATTTGATCTGTAAAACTCGAGTTATGATAAAACCACCGATGCAAGGTAATGCTGTGCAGAAACTCGACGAGAAAAACTTGTCTGGAACAAGTCGGACGAACAAGGCACAAAAGTTCCTTTCAACTATGAATTTTATTCAATAGAACACAAGAGGAACAGCTCTAAAGTCGTCTACCACGAGCTATGGCCTCCCTTGCTTATATAACCAGCCCTTAGGCCAATCCAATCTCAACTACGACTCTAATACTACTCAAATCTCGAATCAAAACTTTCCATAACTCCTTAGGACTCTTCTATACGCAGATAGAAGTAATCTTAAGACTAACACCTTAGGAACGTATCCCACATTCCTAAAACAACTCAAATTCGTGACCCACACGAAATCCTATCATAACCAACTCAAATCTTTCCATATTTAACTCAAACACGACTCAGCCGCAACTTGAGTCCATAACCTAGTCGGTTGGACCTTTCCGACCAATTCTTTACGTCCACATCTCTTCATCACGCCTTGGAACCATGTAGCCATGTCCATGCACTCCTTGCATACGGGCAAACATCTTCCAATGACATCCACGATACCTTCATATGCATTATTCTTGATCCAAACATGTTGCGCGACCTCCCGATCAACTCAACCACAATTCCTCCCGAACTTGATTGTTGAACCTCATCTTCTCCCTAAGACTAGTTCAATGGATCCCGTCACCAGCCATGTCTTGAACTCAAGCAACACCTGCACATGAATAAACAACCAATCCGTACGAGCCCAAGTCTGCGACTTAACTCAATTTAGTTCCAAACACAACACCTTACGTGAGCACCTCACATAAGCATGTTGCAAAACCACAGTAAAACGATATCAGCTAATCAACCAAAAAGCACCAAAAACTTAGCAAATGAATACTAATCAATCTTTCTAACAATGTAAAGCAAGTTCGAAACATTTACAGTAAAAGCAGGATCATTGCGATCAAGCTCCGAACCTTGCCAAAGCTAACCGGAGCTTGAGCCGGAGCTTACCAAAGCTAGTACGACCTAGCACCAGAGCTTACCAAAGCTAGTACAACCTAGCGCCAGAGCTTACCAAAGCTAGTACAACCTAGCGCCGGAGCTTACCAAAGCTAGTACAACCTAGCGCCGGAGCTTACCAAAGCTAGTAGAACCTAGCATCGGAGCTTACCAAAGCTAGTACAACCTAGCGCAGAGCTTACCAAAGCTAGTACAACCTAGCGCCGGAGCTAGAAAAACATGTCAAAGCTAACCAACATAAGTCGGACCTAGCAAAACATATTGCAGCTTAACAAAGACATGTCGGAGCTATCAAAGACATGCCGGAGCTGAAGACAAATCTCACCGGAGCTACCCAAAAACATGTCAGACCTAGACAAAAAAGTCAGACCTATTGTCAGACCTTGCAGAAGCTCGGAGCTAGAGTCGGACCTTGCTAAAAAGATGTTATAGCAGCATTCAAAACTTTTATTGTCAAAGCCAGTGTATTCAGCACACATAGGTCTCACACCCTTGTACTATAAAAGTACTGGCCGAGCGATACACGCAGGGACTCTAGACTGACTAGACTGGCTAGAGGCTCTAGAGGCGGACACTCGCGCTCAAGGGGCTTTCTCTGGCTCACGCCCTCACACGCTCATACACTCAATACAACAATAACAACACACCCGTGGAGTAGGGTATTACGCTCAGGCGGCCCAAACCACGTAAATCCTCGTGTCAAGTCATCATCTTAAACTGAATCTCCGCGCGCCCTAACCTAACTAAGAAACTCTGCGGGCTGCCAACTGTAGTATCGGGGGAATTGCCGGAACCAGACTCCGACAGGGTATAATTTCCAGGAAAGCCCTTCCTAATTCTCTATAAAGTATTCTAAGCGACAAGGATGGTCAAACAAGTCTAGTAAACACCTATAAGTGGGTTTCCCATCAAATTTACACAAGCTTGCGGTTTTGCAAAAAAACAATTAAAACAGGATCAAACTCATCAAGGACACTTGCCTTGCTCCTAAGCTTGATTGGGGTCGAAAGCTTCGAAGTTCTGTGTTGGAGGTCCTCGACTGTAGGATCGAAGAGCACGTGACTACCACGGGGGTGAATGGTAGATTTAAAAATCTTACGCAGTAGAAACAATTAAATCCCAACCCCTTCGGTAGAAAAATGATCCGAGAAAAACAGTTCTGGAACACTGCAAAGAAACTCGTGTAGATCAGAAAACACAAATCCAATGACCGTGAAATTTTAAAAGATGATATATAATCAAGTTATGAAGACAACCCAAAATGAATCACGTCAATTTGATCAGTAAAAATCGAGTTATGATAAAACCACTGAAGCAAGGTAATGCTGTGCAGAAACTCGACGAGAAAAACTTGTCTGGAACAAGTCGGACGAACAAGGCACAAAAGTTCCTTTCAACTACAAATTTTATTCAATAGAACACAAGAGGAACAGCTCTAAAGTTGTCTACCACGAGCTCTGGCCTCTCTTGCTTATATAACCAGCCCTTAGGCCAATCCAATCTCAACTAGGACTCTAATTCTACTCAAATCTCGAATCAAAACTTTCCATAACTCCTTAGCACTCTTCTATACACAGATAGAAGTAATATTAAGACTAACACCTTAGGAACGTATCCCACATTCCTAAAACAACTCAAATTCGTGACCCACACGAAATCCTATCACAACCAACTCAAATCTTTCCATATTTAACTCAAATACGACTCAGCCGCAACTTGAGTCCATAACCTAGTCGGTTGGACCTTTCCGACCAATTCTTTACGTCCACATCTCTTCATCACGCCTTGGAACCATGTAGCCACGTTCATGCACTCCTTGCATACGTGCAAACATCTTCCAACGATGTCCACGATACCTTCATATGCATTGTTCTTGATTCAAACATGTTGCGCGACCTCCCGATCAACTCAACCACAATTCCTCCCGAACTTGGTTGTTGAACCTCATCTTCTCCCTAATACTAGTTCAATGGATCCCGTCACCATCCATGTCTTGAACTCAAGCAACACATGCACATGAATAAACAACCAATCCGTATGAGCCCAAGTCCGTGACTTGACTCAATTTAGTTCCAAACACAACACCTTACGTGAGCACCTCACATAAGCATGTTGCAAAACCGCAGTAAAACGATATTAGCTAATCAACCAAAACGCACCAAAAACTTAGCAAATGAATACTAATCAATCTTTCTAACAATGTAAAGCAAGTTCGAAACATTTACAGTAAAAGCAGGATCATTGCAATCAAGCTCCGAACCTTGCCAAAGCTAACCGGAGCTTGAGCCGAAGCTTACCAAAGCTAGTACAACCTAGCACCGGAGCTTACCAAAGCTAGTACAACCTAGCGCCGGAGCTTACCAAAGCTAGTACAACCTAGTGCCAGAGCTTACCAAAGCTAGTACAACCTAGCATCAGAGCTTACCAAAGCTAGTACAACCTAGCGCCAAAGCTTACCAAAGCTAGTACAACCTAGCACCAGAGCTAGAAAAACATGTCGGAGCTAACCAACATAAGTCGGACCTAGCAAAACATATTAGAGCTTAATAAAGACATGACAAAGCTATCAGAGACATGCCGGAGCTAAAGACAAAGCTTCAGCGGAGCTACCCAAAAACATGTTGGACTTTGACAAAGCAAGTCGGACCTATTGTCGGACCTTGCAGAAGCTCGGAGCGAGAGTCGGACCTTGCTAAAAGGGGTGTTTTGGCAGAATTGAAGAACTTATATCATCAAAGCCAATGTATTCAAGACGAGCCAATGTATTCAGCACTCATAGGTCTCACATCAACAACACTCTCTAGAGTAAAACCTTCTATTTCCTGCGACAAACATGCAAAACACACATTACATTCAAATAATGCTCATATAGTACTTGATATGCAATGATATGCATGATTAATGCAATTATGAGGTAAAACTTTTTAATGAGTTGTTATTAATGTTTACTAACTAGTTACAATAGTTTTTAACAAGCTTGGACAGGTTTGGAATTGATTCGAGTCAATTTGGAACTAATTCAGCACAATTCAGATTAAGAGGTCGGACAAGTCCGGTTTCAGGGGCCAGACTAGTCCTCCCTGGTCAGAACCTGTGAAGTATGGTTTTCTCAATCAATGATAATTGAGGTTGAATTGACGTAGAGAATTGGATGTAGAGGGCATACCACGTGTTTAGAGATCCAAAGATCAAGAATTGGGTGCAACACTTGGATCTTGACGATTAGGGCTTGATGAAGATGAGTTGAGGGTGAATTGGTGATGACGAACGAAAAGTTGATGACGATCTTGCTTGATTGGTCCTCCTTCGTGTTCTTCTCCTCCTCCTCCTTGTTGTTGGATCCTCTCTTGATGGCGGCTCCCACAAACTAGGGTTGAGGGTTTCTTCATGAATGTGACCTAGAGGGGGGTGAATAAGCCTTTTTTGAATTTTAGTCAGAACCTGCAACACTCAACAACCTGATCAAATACAGATAAATCGGACTAGTCCGGTAGAGTGCGAACTATTCCGGTTCTTACAGACTAGATCGATCAAGTTTGATCGATGATCTTGATCCAAGTACTCTACGCATCGGAAATTAAGGTGTAACTAGAGTATGTTGTTTCAATTAAACTGAGGATAGCACAAAGTAACCTTAGATTCAAGTTTTGACGTAATTTGACTAAGATCAATTAAACCCTATATGCAATGAACAATAAGCACAAAGTGAAGACACACAATTTTTATCCCGTGGTTCGGTTCTCACTAAGTCAACCTATGTCTACGTTGATGAGCCCACGAAAGGACCGTTTCTTCACCAACCCTACCCTCGTCGAATCGCCACGGAGGCCAATTCTCTTCCACTAATCACAAAGGGGTAAGAATAACCATGTTCAAGGGGCCTTCTCACAAGTTGAGGGCTCCCCAAGATTACAAATCGAACACCACCAAGAACACACTCGTAAGATCCACAATAAAACAAAAGGAGTGTGTTAGAGAATCAAACCCAAGAGATCAAAAGTGAAGAATTGTGTCTCTCCTTTGATCTAGAGTTAATCCACACAAATTTGATCTTTCTTTCGTTGAATTGTGTGGAGAGACGTGTTTTCTAGGCTCTTAGAGGGTGTGATGGTGCTTGGAGTCGAGAGAGGTGAAAGTAGGGTCGTGCACATCTATTTATATGGAGGTTTCCAAAGGTTGTTAGGGTTTCAAGAGTCCAGACTATTCTGTGGTGGAGTCTGGACTAGTCCAGTGTGCGGCGTGTAGGAAACCCTATGTTCTCAAGAATATCGGACTTGTCCGGCCTTTGGCAGACTAGTCCGATTTGGGCTCTAGAGATCTTCGGACTAGTCCGGCACATATCGAACAAGTCCGGCTAGGTGACTCCCTTAGTGAATTTGGGGACAAGTCCGCACTTGGAGGACTTGTCCGATTTTAGTAACAAAGGTTATCGGACTAGTTCGGATATTATCGGACTTGTCCGATTTCGTGCAAAGCTGTGAAGTGTTGAGGTCTAGTTCGCAAAGGGGAGTACTAGTAAGATCTTAGTCAGAAAGATATTGGACTAGTCTGTGGTGATATCGGACTAGTTCGGTCTGTGTAAACCTAGACTGTGTAGACAAGTCCGCACTGGGAGGACTTGTTCGATTTTGGACAGAGGGACTATCGGACTAGTCCGGGGAATATCAGACTAGTCCGGTCCTATGTAAATTTGTACAGTGAATGAGTTTTTTTGTGCTTGAGCTCTTGGGGTGTGTTTCTCCAACACACTCCATACACAATGATCTAATCTATTCAGCTCTTGATCTCTTTTCCATATAGATCCTCATTCTCCTTTCTTTTTGCGCTTTCTTCACAATTTCATTAAAACCTGCACTCATTTCAACAATTTGGTTAGGATCTCATTTGCTTATAATAAATCAACCAAAACCCACAAGGGATGCCTAGATGCACTTTCACTTCAATTGTGGCAAAGAGATGAGAAGTTGTGGTGGTGGGGTGTTTAAATAGAGGTGGGTAGGTAGGGTTTGATGGATTTCGAGCCTAAGGTGGGTGGAGGCAGGGGTGGGGAACACTTGGGCTCCTCTGAGGTTAGGCACGAAGTTCTTGGGCCCAATTAAGGAATTACCCAAAAGCCCATCGTGGTGAATTAACAGAACCCGAATTTATTTCCGGAGGCCGGACTAGTCCGCAGTAAGGATCGGACTAGTCCATTTGGCAACTGAGGGAAAAATCAGACAAGTCTAACTTGACAAGTCCGCTCGCAACAAAGAAGAAATCAGACAAGTCCGGTTGGCATGGCGGGACTAGTCCCGGGTGGCCAAGAAAAGGTTTTCTGGACTGAAAAACTCTAACAAGAACGGACTAGTCCGCTGACAATCGGACAAGTCCGGGAAACTTCAGAGGCTCAACCGGACTAGTCCGCACATTGTGCCGGACAAGTCCAAACTCTGAAGAATTTGAATTTTTTTGAATGAAAATGGGTACACCGGACTAGTCCGGGGTTATGGCCAGACAAGTCCGTACTTCTGAAGAAAACTGAATTTTCTGAAGAGAGGATAGGGATACCGGACTAGTCTGTTCAGAGGTCGGACAAGTCCGCACCCTGACAGACTGAAATTTCCTGATTAAGCCTAAATTCATTTTAATCGTGTTCCTTTTCACATGTCTTAATGTTAAACATGTATAAGAATGTATGCAATGCATTATGCATGAAAATGAGGGTGTTACAAAAATCACCAAAACCCTAGACATAGTGGACTTGTACGGTCTAGTGCGGACAAGTCCGTTCAACTTTGTGGTTCAGAGCAGACATGTCCGACCCATGGTGCGTACTAGTCCGGTCTCCCAAATCTAGAAATTCCTGGAACTTCTTTAATATTCTCCAAAATAACTTAAAACTTGTTCTAACATGTAAGACTTAATTGTTACTAGGTAGTAAGCAATAATATCAACCCAATAACATGCATCACCACATAATTGCATCAATCATGCATATCATGACATATTGAGTAATATATGAGAATTTATTGATTGTGATGTTTGTTTTTTATGTTTGTTGCGCTGAATAGAAGGTAATGCTCTAGAAGGTGATTTCGAAGAATTCCAACACCAGAATTTTGAAGCTTTTGATCCTAATCAGTCTCAAGAGCAAGGCAAGTATCCTTGATTATTTTGATCCTGTTTTTAAATGTTTTGTTTGCAAAACTGTATGCTTGTGTCAAATTGATGGGAAACTTATGATATGTGTTTATTAGTCTTGTTTGATCATCCTTGTCGCTTGGAATATATCGTAGAGAGTTGGGAAAGGTATTTTTACCTGTTTGCTTTGCTCTAATTAATTGGGATGGGAAAACAACCAAATAGCTTAAATTATGAATTAATGAACTTATGTATGATGAGAATTTATGAACATGGTCAATTGGTAACATGGGACTTGGGAGATTTAAGCAAGCATGGTTTGTGGCTTGGGTTGGAAGACATGGTGGTTTTTCTTGCCTTAGATCTAAGGACCGATTCATGTGAGAATAAGCCAGGACTATAGTGTCACCACAAGGCCAAGTATGGGTGCAGCTTAGCTGACTAATTAGTATATTGCCAGTAACGTTCGGATTATAAGGAAGGCTCGGGGAATGGGAGTCAGTATGATCTCTTGGGCATAAACCTAAGGTAGTGTATTTGGCATAAGGGAGGTTTCCTGTAGTCACCAACGGGTGATGAAATCACAAACTTGTGGGTAAAGTGGTACAACCTCTGCACAGTATTAAAAACTATTATGATAGTCGTGCTCCCGGTTACGAGCACCTGAACAACTTCCATGATTAGAGGGAACTTGAAATCTGGGATGGTTTGATTATGGTTTGGGTTGTGATAAATGGACATGGTTGATGATGATGGTAAGAATCTGGTATATGGATGGATAAATATTGACGGATGTGATATGATGGTAAATGATGGAGTTGGACTCATAATTGGTAATTATTTGGGATATGATGGGATTAATTCACATAGACATTGTAGGATGCTTTTTACATGTTTTAAATGTACTTTTCAGCAAATAGCCATTTTTTGCTATCATTCCTTGTTTAAGCTACATGTCATTTTTTTTCCTACACTTGCTGAGTACGACATGTGCTCACCCTTTCAATTCAAGCACCAACAGTTTCAGGTGATGTTTGGGAGTACCATGGGGATAATGCTGGATTCTAGGTCATGTACTGTCGTCGACTATCTGCGTATGTGTTTTATAACACCCTCATTTTCAAGCATTGCATACATTATAATACATGTTTAACATTAATCCTTATAAAAAGGAATGAGTTTAAAATGAATTTAGATCAAAACCGCATTTAAGAATACTGGGAAGTACGGACTAGTCCATTTTCGGTACGGACTAGTCCGATTTCTCTCTCACCTCCATCGGACTAGTCTGTTTTTGTTGCGGACTATTCCGGTTTTTGCCCCTCAACACTTTTGGACTTGTCTACTCCATTGCGGATTAGTCCGATATTTCAATTCCTTGAAATTTTGCCAAGTCCCTAGACTTGTCCGGACTTGTCCGACATCTAGCAGACTTGTTCATTTTTCCTCTGACTAAAATTGGACTTGTCCGGTTTTGGACAGACTTGTTGTATTTTACTCTGACCAAGTTCGGACTTGTCCATTTTTGCCTCTGTCAATCTTTGGACTAGTCCGGTCATCTACGGACTTGTCTGGTAAATCGCGATTCCAAAGTTGATCTTTTGTTCAACGATGTGTTTTTGAGTTCTACCTTAAGTGGGCCTAAGGACGTCGTGTCTAACTCTTTTTGGAGCCATGTGGGATCCCACACCGGCCTTTACCCTCCCCAAACTCGAAATCCATCAAACCCTAGCCTCTACCTCTATATAAACAACCCCACCCCTTGACTTTATATCCTTTTGCCTCAATTGAAGGACCACAAACCCTAGTTCGTGGGTAGCCACCACCAAGGAGGGAGAAGGAGATCCTGAGCAAGAAGAAGAAGAGGAGGAAACAAAATAGGATCAAGATCTACATCAATTTTTCATTCTTCATCACCAATTCACCATCAAGATCTTCATCAACCCTAGATCGTTAAGATCCAAGTGTTGCATCCAAAACCCTTAATTCATTAGAGTTCTAAACACCTGGTACACCTTCTACTTCCTCTTTCTCACGTGAATTCAACCCCGTTTTTCCATACTAATGACGATCTAGAAAATCCTAGTTCGCTGTTTCTGTGAAGGGCGGACTAGTCCGGCCCTGCAGTGGACTAGTCGGATTTTGCTGACTGTTTCCTGCTAAATTAATTCTAAATTGAATCGAATCAACTCCAAACCTATCCAAACTTGATAAAAGCTATTAGAACCAATTAGTGAACATTAATAGCAACTCATTAACAAGTTTCATTTAATAATTGCATTAATCATGCATATCATGACATATTGAGTAATATATGTGCACTTTTTTATTGTAATTACTGTTTTGTATGCTTGTTTCGCGGTTTTGATGGATTTGCGCTAGAGAGTGCTGTGGAGGACCTCTAGCACTAGGATTTTGAAGACTTTGATCCTAACCAAGCTCAAGAGCAAGGCAAGTGTCCTTGAACATATTGATCCTGTTTCGACAATAAATGTTTTGTTTTCAAAACTGCATGCTTGTGTCAACTTGATGGGAATCCTATGATAGGAAGTTTACTAGCTTTGTTTAACCACCCTTGTCACCTGGAATACATGGTACAGAGTCGGGAAGGGCTTTTTACCTTTTTGCTTTGCTCAATTAATTGGGATGGGAAAACAACTATACTATTTAATTATGTGTTGATGAGATTATGGTTAATATAAACTGGTCAATATGATATGGTAATGGGTGATCTAAGAAAGCATGGTATGTGGATGGGTTGGATGTTATGGTGGTTTGCCTTCTTTAGATCGGTTCATGCGAGAATAAGCCAGGACAATAGTGCCACCAAGAGGCCAAGTATGGGTGTGGCGTAGCTGATTAATTAGGGTATTGCTAGTATTGAGCGGATCATTTGGTGCACCGGGGAAGTGGAGTCGGATTGGGTTTGGATATGGTTGGCGGGACTCCCTGGGATTCGAATGGCACAAGAGGGGGCCCTTGGTTGAAGATGTGGTCAATTGGAGACATCGCCACCGGTGAAACCTCAGTGGGTCCATAAATGCTAGTAGTCCCTTTGCAAAGGCTATTTTGTGATCTCTTGACCATGCACCAAAGGAAGTGTAATTGGCATAAGGGAGGTTCTTTAGTCGTTGACGGGTGATGAAATCACAAACATGTGGGTAAAGTGGTACAAACTCTGTAGAGTATTAAAACTATCATGATAGTCGGGCTCCCGGTTAAGAGCACCTGGACAACTTCCATGATTAGAGGGAAACTTGGTATTGGGTTGGTAATGGCTATGGTTGATATTATGGTTATGACTGGTTATGAATTGAATTATGATAACTGGACATAGATGAAGATGATGGTAATAATTTGGTATATGGATGGATAATTGATTATGGTTTCGTATTATGTTAATCATTGTGGTTTATGATGGGTTTACTTCACATACATGTAATATATTGCTTTTCAAATGTTTTAATGTACTTTACAGCACTTAGCCATTACTATATTCGTCATTTGAACCAGCTACATGTCATACTTTCCACACTTGCTGAGTAAGACATGTACTCACCCTTGCAATTCCTCCATCAACAGTTGCAGGTCAGGATTAGGCATATAACGGTGATAATGCGGAGTTCTAGGTCGTTTTTGCCGTCAGCTTTGTCTGTGGTGTTGATTGGAGTTGCGCTATACCCTTATGCTTATTTTGCTTAGCTGCATAGTTGCTTAATTAGTTTATTCCGCTGCATTAGCTCAAACTTGTCATTAATAATCATTAAAGCTTGTATTTGAGGATATTCTAAATTTTGTAATAAAGTGGTTAATTAATCTAGTTTTGTGATAATTTTTTGTATATCCTTTTGTGAATATATTCGTGTATATGTGTTGAACGTCCTGGGCACACATATGTGTTCACTTTGTTCTTTTTCAGAACCGGGTGTCACAAATTGGAATCAGAGCCACAGGTTGACCGTAGGACGCAGCCTAGATAGAATGGACACTTTAGAGCACATAGGAGCACTCAGGAATCGATGTGTTTTCGTTTGGTGTGTTGTTTGCTATGTATTGTTGCTTGTGTGCTTAGTAGAGGATTTTGGGATGCTTTAGCATTGTCATGTCCACATAGGCTAGTATAGGTAGTTGTTTAGTTTCATATCCCTTGATGCATATAGTTGGAGACATTTTTCTAAATTCTTATCTCTTGCTTTTCTTCTGATGGTGAGGACTCACAACTAGAGGGACGACAATGATGAGGAGGAGAACAATGTAGCACCTCAGAACAACAATGGACAAGGACATGCCCAAGGATCTAACAACCTTGAGCAGCTATTGGCTATGCAGAACCAGCTCATGCAGACCATGATACAGACTATGGGACACCCGCAGGCTGCCAACAAAAACAATCAGCCCCACATGCCTCCACCGCCACCCCCACCGCCTCATAACTGGTTGAGGGAGTTCATGAGGACTAGGCCACCGACCTTTGCTCAAGCCGCTGACCCTATGGATGCCGATGATTGGCTCAAGTCCGTGGAGAAGAAACTCGCAATAGTCCAATACACTGATCGTGAGAAGGTTCTATTTGCATCTCATCAACTTGTTGGAGCAGCTATCGATTGGTGGGACTCGCTATGCAATGCTCATGAGAATCAAGAGAGGAATACTTGGGCTAAGTTCAAGGAGAGCTTTCGTTCTCATTATGTGCTGGAAGGTGTTATGATCTTGAAGAGACAATAATTTGAGAACTTGAGGCAAGGAAGATTGACTGTGGGTGAATACCTCAACAAATTCACTCAACTCTCAAGGTATGCGCCTGAGGATGTGAGCCGGGACAGCCAGAAGCAATACTTGTTCGTGAGGGGCTTGAACAATGAGATCCAAGTACAATTATTGAATTGTGATTATACCAACTTCCAGAAGCTTGTGGACAAATCAATTGTGGTTGAGAACAAGGTTCGTGAGATGGAGCAAGACACCATGAGGAAGGCGCCATATCAAGGACTGCAACAAGGAAGTAATGTGTCTCCTCGCTTTGCACCACCCAATGCGCCATATTACAGCTCTTCTGCTCCTGTACAGCGCCCTGGTTATGCACCACGCCCAGCTCAGTTTGTGCAGCAACACTCTGTCATGCAAGCACCTAGGCCCCCAATGCCTTATGCACCTCGTGCCAACTTTCCTGGTGCCAATGCATAGAATCAAGCTCGTCCAAATAATTCTGGTGCAGCTAGGAAGTGCTATACTTGTGGAAAAGTAGGACAATTTGCATATCAATGACCTAAGTCAGGCCTTGGTCAAGGAAGCAATGCGCCAAGACAGAACCCAAGACCGAATGGAGGGCAATCACAAGGCAACCATGGACATCAGAATTTTGCTTGTGGCAACGTGAACCATGTCTCTACGGAGGATGCTCAAAAAGCGGATGACATGGTGATTGGTATGTTTCTCGCAAACTCCAACCCGGTGACTATGTTATTTGATTCTGGAGCATCGCATTCATTCATTGCATCGAAATATGTTGCCAAGTATAGTTTGCCTATCTCTCATATGAAGTTTACTCTTTTGGTTAAGTCTCCTGGAGGAGAGATGAGGACAAATATAGTATGTCCAAAAGTAAGTCTTAGAATAAGGGGGTAGACTTCTTTGCCAACCTCATTGTTTTGATTCTCAAGGATTGGACATTATACTTGGTATGGACTGGTTGAGGAAGTACAATGGAGTCATTGAATGTTCCACAAAGACGGTGAAATTGACCAATGAGGAAGGGATCACCATAGAGTTTGAAGCATCTCAACATGCATTGAAGCAATTGGAGTTGAATCACATGGACGGTGCCGCAGTTGAGGAAATTCTAGTGGAGTGTGAATTCTTGGATGTGTTTCCGGATGAGTTGTCAGGTATGCCACCTGATCGAGACATTGAATTTGTTGTTGAATTAATACCTGGAACTGCACCTATAACTAAGAGGCCATATAGGATGCCTCCTAAGGAGTTAGCGGAGCTCAAGAAGCAGATTCAAGAGCAACTAGAGAAGGGTTTTATTCGCCCAAGCTCTTCACCTTGGGGAGCGCCCGTTCTTTTTGTGGATAAGAAGGATGGTTCACAAAGGATGTGTGTGGATTACTGAGCTCTCAACAAGGTGACAATCAAGAACAAGTACACCTTGCCACACATAGAAGACATGTTTGATCAGATGAAGGGTGCTTGTGTCTTCTCCAAGATTGATTTGAGGTCAGGTTACATCCAAATGAAGATTAGACCATCGAACATACCCAAGAAAGCTTTGAGGACACGGTATGGATCTTATGAGTACACAGTTATGTCCTTTGGATTGACAAATGCACCTGTGTATTTTATGTACCTCATGAATAAGGTCTTCATGGAGTACTTGGACAAGTTTGTTGTGGTGTTAATCGACGACAATATGATCTACTCGAGAAGCGAGGAGGAACATGAGGAACACTTGAGACTTACATTGCGGAAATTGAGGGGGCATCAATTGTACGCCAAGTTCAGCAAGTGTAAGTTTTGGTTGAAGAAATGTCATTTTCGGGTCATATCATCTCGGGAGGAGTAGTATCGGTTGACCCAAGAAAAGTGAGAGACGTGTTGAAATGGGAACCCCCGCAGAATGTAAAGGAAATCCGAAGTTTTCTCGGAATGGCTGGATATTACCGTCGATTTATCAAGGACTTTTCCAAGATAGCCAAAACTATGACAGAGTTGCTAATGAAGGGGAAGGATTTCCAATGGACTCAAGCTTGTCAAGAAACTTTTGAGGAGTTGAAGAAAATGTTAACAACATCCCCAGTTTTGGTTTTGCCGGATGTGAGCAAGAGTTTTGATATATATTGTGACGCCTCAAGACAAGGACTTGGATGTGTGCTCATGCAAGAAGGTCAAGTGGTTGCATATGCATCAAGACAATTGAAGAAACATGAGCAGAATTATCTAACGCATGATTTCGAACTTGCAGCCGTGGTACATGCATTAAAGATTTAGAGACATTATATCCTTGGACATAGGTGTGAGATATATACGGACCACAAGAGTTTAAAGTACATATTCACACAAACGGACCTGAATTTGAGGCAACGAAGATGATTGGAGCTCATCAAGGACTATGATGTGGGAATCAATTATCACCCAGGAAAGTCTAATGTAGTGGCCGATGCTTTGAGTCGGAAGGGAGTAAGTCACCAACTCACGGCTCGAGAGCTGCCATCCGAGCTATGTAAAAAGTTTGAGCAGTTGAATCTCAGATTTGTGAATAATATGGGGATGATGGAGTTAAATCCGACCTTGGAGCAGGAAATACGAGAAGCACAAACGAAGGATGAGAAAATCCAAGAAATCAAGGAAAGGACCCAAGTGGGAAGAGAATTTAGGTTTGATGAGGGTGAACATGGTACTTTATGGCTTGGAAAGAGGATTGTGGTGCCTAATGTGAAGCATATTCGAGAGACGATATTAAGAGAGGCACACGACCCGCCGTACTCAATTCATCCCAGTTGTACAAAGATGTACAAGGACTTGAAGACATGTTATTGGTGGGCCAGCATGAAAAAGGACGTAGCCGAATATGTAGCTTTGTGTGATGTGTGCCAACGAGTAAAGGCAGAACATCAAAGGCCAACTGGATTATTGCAACCATTGAAGATTCCAGAATGGAGGTGGGAAGAAATCGGTATGGACTTTATAATTGGTTTACCGCGTACCCAGTCTGGTTATGACTCAATTTGGGTTATTGTGGATCGTTTGACCAAGTTAGCTCACTTCATCCCTGTCAAGACCAAGTATACGTCAATACAACTGGCAGACCTATACATGGAGCACATTGTGTGTCGACATGGAGTTCCAAAGAAGATAGTATTGGATAGAGGTTCTCAATTTACCTCCAGGTTCTGGCAAAAATTGCATGAAGCATTGGGAACAAGGTTGAACTTTAGCTCAGCATATCACCCTCAAGCGGATGGACAAACTGAGAGGACCAATCAGATTTTGGAGGAATTGTTAATATCCTGTGCTTTGAAGCATGGGAAAAGTTGGGACAAGAGCTTGTCGTATGCGGAATTATCATATACCAATAGTTACCAAGCAAGTTTGAAGATGGCACCATATGAAGCATTGTATTGAAGGAAGTGTAGGACACCTTTGTTCTGGAATGAGATAGGAGAAACTCAAGTATTTAGTCCGGATGTGTTGCTAGAAGCTGAAAAGCAAGTCCAAATTATTCGTGAAAACTTGAGGGCTGCTCAATCAAGGCAAAACGGCTATGCAGACAATAGAAGGAAACTAGCCTTTGAAGTGGGAGATTATGTTTATCTAAAGGTGTCACCAATGAGAGGTCATAAGAGGTTTAATATCAGAGGCAAGCTAGAACCTAGATACATTGGGCCATTCAAGATTTTGGACAAAAGAGGAGGAGTAGCATATAAGTTGAAGGTGCCAACTCACTTATCAAATCTGCATGATCTGTTTCATGTTTCATAACTCAAGAAGTGTTAAGGGTATCGGAAGAACAAGTGCCAATGGAAGAATTGGAGCTAGAGGCAGATTTGACTTATGCCGAGCAACTGGTCAAAATCTTGGAAACCAAGGAGAGGATCCCAAGGAACAAGGTGATTCGAAAGTGCAATGGAAGCATAATACAGAATCAGAGGCAACTTCGGAGCTGGAGGATAATCTCAAGAAGGAATTTCCCTATCTTTTCTCTTCTACATCGAATCTCGAGGGCGAGATTCATTTTAGGGGGGGGGGGGGGGGGGGTAGGTTTGTTACACCCTCATTTTCATGCATCATGCATTGCATACATTCTAATATGTGTTTCACATTAATCCATATAAAAAGGAATGAGTTTAAAATGAATTTAGAGCAAAACCACACTTAAGAATTCTGGGAAGTGTGGACTAGTCTATTATCGGTGCGGACTAGTCCAATTTCTGTCTGACCTCCATCAGACTAGTCTGTTTTTGCTGCAGACAATTCCGGTTTTTGCCTCTGGACACTTTCGGACTTGTCCGGTCCATTGCGGACTAGTCCGGTATTCGAGTTCCTTGAAATTTTGCCAAGTCCCTAGACTTGTCCGGACTTGTCCGACATCTAGCGGACTTGTCCGTTTTTGCTCTCACTAAAATCGGAATTCTCCAATTTTGGCCAGACTTGTCTGATTTTCCTCTGACCAAGTTCGGACTTATCCAGTATAGTTCGGACTTGTCCGTTTTCGCCTCTGTCAATATTCGGACTAGTCCGGCTGTCGGTGATTTGGAACTGGTAGATCTCCCTGCACTACTAAAGTGATATGGGAGTTTGATGTTCGGTGTGGGCGCGCGGAGATTCAAGAAGGTGAGTAGGAATTGACACAGGAGACACAAGAGTTTTACGTGGTTCGGGCCGCCTGAGCGTAATACCCTACTCCACGGGTGTGTTGGTGTTGTATTAGCTGTATGAGCTTGTGTTGAGCGTCAATGGCGCGTGTGTCTAGCTCCTTGAACGTGTCTTCGGCCTGTCCTTTTATAGTACAAGGGCAGGCCGTTACAAGTTAGCCTGGCCCGACATGTGGCCCCGGCGGTTATTAGTATTGATACAAGTTTAATTGCTCTTGATGACCCTGTAACGGGCTTTGACAGCACCGTTACTGGTGTTAAGATCGTCTGTTTAAGTGTCATTAATATGGTATTAATGACACTTAATCGGGTCTTGAAGTCCTTGATTCCCATTTGAAGATCCGGAGCTGTTGTGGGGTCTTCCGGAGGTTAGAGGCTGAAGATCCGACGATTGGACGCGTTGCAGCTCTGGAGCTTGCTGTGGGAAACAGGTAGCTCCGGGGTTACCCGACACGTGTCAGGTCCGGAGCTTCTCTCGGTCTGGGGTTAAGTCCGGAGGTGCCATTTCGGTACATGGCCCGGAGCGTCCCCCTTGTGGGCGGTAGCTCCGGTTTGGTAGTACACATGGCGACCCTGGGATTAACCATGTTGGAGAAGCGGATCCGGTTATGTCTGACATGTGAGCCTCCGAGGGTCTTCAAATCAAGTATATGACTTTCCTTTGAGATCTTTGTAACCTCAAGGGGTGTACGGTTTCTAGGGTACCGACAGTGGCCCCCTGGACCTACCTCCGGGGAAGACCACTGGGGTGAAGTCATTCCGCCGGAGGTGGGTCCATCTTCGCGACTCTTGAACTGAGTCTTCAAGGGTCTTTGAAGGTGCCGTTGGCGAGGACTTAGAGTTAAATCCTCGCCGCGTGGCGCATCCTGCGTGCAGCAGATGAGATCTTTGGCGTGCGGATCTCACGCAATTGAAGGTCACTGGTTCCCGATACGAAAACCGTATCGGTTCCGCGCGCCTCGTCAAGTCGTCGCCTTTGGGCTTCCCGCCTCATGATGGCAACCGTTCACCTGGGTAAGAACCTCGACTTGATCGTCGGGGTGGTCCCGGGCCCGCTTGTCATCAGCTGGGTGGAATTTTTGGGTGGTATCTTCGACTTCCTTGCGGTTTCCATCCAAGCGTTGCGAGGGCTTACTTAAGAAGGAAAGTGCGCACCGTCGGGAGTTCTTTACGCCTCTCATCTGTTCTTGCGATCAAACTCCCAACTTGTGCTTTGCTTTTCTTCTCTTGCCTAGCTGTGCTGCGATGGAGTTGGGTCTCCGCGAGAGTCGCTTGAAGACCGACGGCGATTTGAAGAAGGTCTGGGCCCTCATGGGGTGGTCCTCGGACTTCTTCAACCATTCGGTCCGCGCCGATGGAGAGCTCCCATTCGAGAAGGAGCACTCTGGCAAAATGGTGTACTTCTCCTCGTACGCCATGGTGGGGTTGATCCCACCTTTTTCTTGATGCTGCTAGACTTCTATGGTCTGCAGTTATACCACCTTGGCCCTCACTCCATTCTCCTTGTGTCTATCTTCGTACACTTCTATGAGATGTGGGTGGGCATCCCCCCCCTGCATTGAACTCTTCCGGACCTTCTTCACCGTCCACACCACTGGCCAGAGCAATGAGTACCTTGGCTTATACTACTTCGTGAAGCGCAAGAAGTGCCCATTCAAGTACCTCCGGTCATTTCCCTCTGGGAAGTGGGATTGACTGGAAGAAAGACTGGATAGTCATCAGGGTGGAGGAGCACGAGAGGTTGGAGCTGGCCCGATGGTCTTCCCGGCATCGACACGACGGTCTGGAGTGAAGCTCTGGTGCTGGCGGAAGCTTTCAACCCTGCTTTGACCAGGATCCGCCAATGCGTGGAGGGAGGATTGACTCCTCAGGCGGTATTTTGCAATTTCTTGGTCAACAGGTGGGCGCCGCTGAAGAGGAGGGAGAAACTTGCTTGGGCCCTCAACAGCGTGATGGACGACGACCGGGTTGAGACCGGGTTGAAGTCCAACATGGTGCGGAAAACCTTGGAGTTCCACCTCAAGAAGTTCCAGCACGACATTGACGTCGACGGTGACGACTTGACTCCCCCGTCAGCCTTTCTCCCTCTGAACGTGGAAGTGGAGTTCAGCAGGGAGCTCCGGCGGAAGATGCCCGTGCTTGACGACCTTGGTGTCGTCGAGAGAAGATCAACCACCCGGGGTGGCGATCCCCGGAATGCCCGAAGATGGCGCTGTCCCTGCCCCAAAGCCGAGGGTCGAGGTCGTCGGCAAGGGCAAGGAGCTGGCGGATGAACCTGAGAGTCGGAAGAGGAAGCTGCAGTATGCCGACGGAAGGTCCATAAGGCCCGCTACTTCCGCCTCGGCTCCTTCTCCCCGGAGGGGAAGGTCTTCTACAATCCTGGCGACTGTTCTCGTAATGGGTTCCTCCCAGAACGCGACCGTTCCCGGCAGGTGGGGGTCCTCCCAAAGCGCGTCTGTTCCCGCAGTGGGGTCCTCTCGGGGTGTTAGCTCCGGGCGCGCGACTCCAGCACCTGGGCCGGTGGAGCCTCCAGGTCCGGGGGTTCTTCCCGATCGAGGAGAGCCTCGACTCGGGAAACGCCCGTGGCTGCGACAAGTTCCGGGGGGGCCTTCCGGAGTTTCCACGCCGGCTATGACCAGCCCAGAACGCCTGGGAAAAAGGTTCCGCGCAAGCTGGTACGGAAGTCTCCCAAGGCAATTTTTAATCTTTACCTTGGATAGTTGTTTTAATTGTAGCAACTATTTTTTAATTTTCTCTGTTCATCATCTGCAGCGTCCCCAAGAAGGGGAGTGAGGCTCCACCCACAGCCACAATGTCTGAGGCCGTGGGAGCTTCTGCTCCTGTCCCGGTGCCGCCCCAAGTGGTGGTTGAAGCTGCGACAGCTCCAGCGCCGGCTGTCGTGGTCATGGACCTCGACTCATCCCCAGAAGTTCCCGTGGTAGCGTCGGGACCACGGGAGTGAAGATGCGCCAGCGGCACCTGTCCCGAAGGTTGAAGCTCCGGGTCCCTGGTGCTGAGATGATGGGAAGCTCCGGCTGTTGAGCCGGAGGAAGCTGTAATCCCGGCCTCTGAGCCGGAAATTGTTGAAGCCCCAGCGGTTGAGCCGGAGGTGATTGAAGCTTCGGCGTGCGTGCCGGAAACTGAGGTAGTTTCGGCAATTGGGCCGGCTACCTCCGAAGCACCGGCCGCTGAGCTGGTTATTGTTGGAGCTTCGGTCACAGGGCCGGTCAATGTTGAAGATCTTCCAGCTCTTGGGCCGGTGGTTGAAGAGGTGACGGAGCTTGAGCCTCCATCTGAAGAGGTGCCCAGACCGGAGCCTGCAACGGCTCCTGCTCCGGAAGCGACGACGTCGGAGGTACTTGAGGCTGAGCCGGAGTGCCCAAGCGAAGTCGCTGGGCCCCCTGTTCTGAGGGGGTGAACGAAGACCCAGCGGCAGGGCCTTCCTCGATGGCGACTGAGGTCATCCCGGAGGATGGCCCTAGTGCCATGGAGACTCAGGGGACCACTTCTTTGTAGAGTGGGACCCAATTTTTGTATCCGAAGACCGCTGGAACCAGCGGAGGAGACCCCAGCAGGTCCGGAACCCATCCCGTTGTCGCTGTCCATTGACAACGCATGTTCCAGTCTGCGTCAAGTCCAACTGGCCTTCTTCCACGACAGCAAGGCTCTTGAAGAGGAGTGCCAAACCCTTAGGCGGTGGCGTAATCGGCTCTACTTCGAGACCAAAGCTGGCGCAGTCGAGGGCTAGTGGATGACAAGGAGTGGATTAAGCGGGAGAAGACTCCGCCTGGAGTACTGGGGCAAGTTGCTGGATGACAGGGAGAGTATGACTCGCGCTCTCGACGCTCAATCCCGGGAGATCTACGATCAGGCCAAAGCAGCCAATAATGCGGCCGATGCACGCCACGAGCAGCTTGAGGCCATTAACACTACACTCATCAAGCGCCGAGAGGCACTTGAAGAGAGGGAGAAATGGCTCGAAGATGGAGAGCAGAAACTCCTAGAGCTGCGGGATGACGTCCTAAGGAGGGAGGAGGAGCTCGCCGAGAAGGTGGCTCTGGCTGACAAGGGCCTCGAGGAGCGCGCCAAGAAATTGGAAGAGCGCTTGCCATGAGGAAGAGGAGAAAGGCTGGGTGCGAGGGGCAGGAACGTCTACGAACAAGAGTGTGCCCTTACTGCCCGGGAAAAGAAAGTGAGGGGAAGAGAGAAGGACCTGGTCGACGTCGGAACAAGATCCACCTCCGGGAGGAGGAGCTCGGAAAACTCGAAAAGCGGGTTGCTGAGAAGATTCAGCAGAACGCCAAAGAAGTTGAGCGCCTCGCCCGTGAGAATTCTGAACTGACGGCAGCCAGGAGATACTTGGAAGAAATGAAGGGGCTTGAGGACTGCGGACTCCCTACAGATTTGGGAGTTCCTGGGCAAGGCCAATGACACGCTGACACCGATGGGTTTTAGCCCCGTGCGCCCGGATGATCCGGAGCCGGAGCCGGACCTAGCGGCTGCAGGCGTTGAGCGCAGCTGGTAGCAAACTCTCCAAGGTGGGCGATGTCATCGCGGACCAACTGGAGGTTGAGGGGCAATCCCTGGCGAAGAACGTCGCAGAGTATGTGCTGACGTGCTACACCATCCGGAACTCCCAATTTTCCTCTGGACCCGGTGCTTGAAGGTCCCGTCGAAGGAGAAGGCGAAGCTACCCGAGCCAGCGTATCGGAGGTTGCCCACAAGGTCGCCCAATTCTTCCATAGGGTCTAGGACCATCTCTATAGTTCTCACTTGTATTTTCTCTTCTTCTTCCTCAATTTTGTAATCCCTTGTCTCCCAGATGTAATCCCTTGTCTCCAGATAAATGAAAATCCCCAAGTTTTTGTGAATTTCACTTTTTGTCTTCAACACTTTTATCTTCACTTGGCCCCCTGGTAGACGTGCACAATTTGATTGTGAACATGTACCAAGAGGATATTGTGTTTTGTTGAAGACTCATTTGCTCTGAACTTGTAGAATTTAGGTTCGAAGTCTTCGATAGTGAAGGCCCCCTGAGGTTGTCGGAGCTTAGAAGCTCCGGCATTGTCTATCGCTGGAGCTTAGTAACTCCGGCAATAGTCTCTATCAACGGCGTAGAGCATCGATAGTTAATCCTCCGGGGGTGTCGGAGCTTAGTAGCTTCGGCAGTGACCTTTGCCAACACTCAGTTTGTTGGCAGCAGACTCCATTTACGGGGTCTTCTCACCATCTTTTATTCAGCGTCGACGGCTGGCCCCCCTAGGGGGAGTCGGAGCTTAGTTAGCTCCGGCTTTTCTCCATCAACGTAGATTTTATTTTTCCTGCACACTTAAGCCAAGGAAAAATAAGTAAAAATTCGTTTCTTGTCTATAATTTCGTTGCGGCTTACGATTCTCAAGAAGACTTTAAGTTAAAACACGATTCTAAATACAACCGGATGCGTTGTCTTTTCTTCTAGATCCAACTGTCCATGGACCCGCCTTACTTCGGCCTGCCGGGGTGTAGGTAGAGTGGCGTACTTAGGGTGCATGACCAGGCTAAGTCGATAGCACACTCCAGCCCTAGATTGGCTTGGCGGCTTTCAGGCGAGTTGGCAATGAACAATATTTGAATCCAAAAGAATTGACAATACAACTCGAATCGTATATAAACCGGTCGAACTAAAATTTCTTAAGAATTGCACGTCTTTGTTATAGACAAGAAAGAGAAAAATAAAAATGTTGAGCCTGTACAAAATAAATGCACGTGGAGTCTATTTCACATGAAGATGTATTTCATTATAGGTCCGGGGTACAGGGGAAACAAGTACACTCTTAGGGTACGGAACCAGGCTAAGCGTGTTTCATTTCTCGTTTGACCTAGGGTAGTTAGCGACACTTTTAGTCCTGAGACTGTGACAAGCGTTGCATGAGCTTTGCGGACCTTTCGGGAAAGGTCCGGCTGCTCTCCCGGAGGAACTACCCGACTCTATACAATGACTCTATAACATACACCTCAAGTTACTCAAGACTCACCTCCGTGGTATTAAGTGTAGAACTTACGAAGGTGCTCGATGTTCCAAGGATTTGGGAGAGGTGTCCCATCCTCAGTAGCCAAGCGAACGCTTCCGAGACAGGATACTTTAATCACTCGGAAGGGCCCCTCCCAGCCGGGGGAGAGTTTGTTTAACCCTTCTCTGGATTGTATTCTCCGTAGCACCAGATCGCCTTCCTCGAGCTGTCGGTTGTGTACATGCCGCTAGTGATAACGCTGTAGGGCTTGGCGATATAGGGCATTCCGAACAGCTGCTTGGCACCTTCCCTCCTCAAGGAGGTCTAGGTCTTCACGCCGGAGCTGGTCCTGCGCGGCTTCGTCGAAGGTCCGGACCCGGAGTGAACCCAAGGTGATTTCCGGAGGAAGGATTGCTTCAGCTCCGTACACCAGAAAGAAGGGTGTCTCTCCGGTTGACCGGTTTGGAGATGTCCTGTTGGCCCATAGAGTGGGCGGAAGCTCTTCGATCCAGTTGGCTCCATGTTTTTTCAAGCGCTCATAGGTGCGCGTTTTGAGTCCTTTAAGAATTTCAGCATTTGCTCTCTCGGCTTGGCCATTACTGGCTGGGTGAGCTATGGAGGCGTAGCAAACTTGTATGCCGAGGTCTTCGCAATATCCTTGGAATGCTGAGCTTGTGAATTGGGTCCCATTATCAGTGATAATTTTGTTTGGGACTCCAAATCTGCATACAATGGACTGCAAAAAGTTGATAGCAGATTGCTTGTTGATTGTCACAACTGGAGTTGCTTCCGGCCACTTGGTGAACTTGTCAATGGCGACGTACAGGAACTTGTAACCTCCGACGGCTCTTGGGAAAGGTCCCAAGATGTCCATCCCCCACACAGCGAAGGGCCATGTAGGAGGTATCATTTGTAAGGGTTGAGCTGGTGTGTGAATTTGCTTTGCATGAAATTGGCATGCTTCACATTTCTTCACCAGCTCAGTTGCATCCTGGAGTGCTGTAGGCCAGTAGAAGCCATGCCGAAAGGCTTTACCAACCAGCGTGCAGGAAGACGCGTGGTTCCCACACTCGCCTCCATGGATTTTTGGGAGGAGCTCGCAGCCTTCTTCCCTTGTGATGCACCGTATTAGGATGTCATTGGCACCGCGCCGGTAGAGATCCCCTTCTACGAACGTGCATCTTTTAGCCAATCTGACTACCCGGTCAGCGGATACATCATCGTCAGGAAGGATGTTGTCTTTCAAGTAGTTCCGGATCTCCGAGATCCATGCATCGAAACTAGCTTGATCATTTGAGTCTTGCGTGCTGGGTTGCTCGGAGCTCCCGACAGCACCTACAACCCTTGATGGTTGCCATGGTAATAGGGCCATCAGGACTGTCAGCTTCGGGATGATGATCTCACCCCCTTCGCTCAGTTCAGCAGGCTGAGCTGTGGGTTTCGACAATCTCCGGACAAAAGTTCCGTTAGGAGCCGGAGCTCCAGTTGACGCTTTCGTCGAGAGTTCATCGGCTTCAGCGTTGTGGGCACGCTGAACATGGTGGAGATCTAGGACTTCGAAGTCCTTCTGAAGCCTCTGGACTTCAAGGAGGTAAGCAGCTAGCTGGAGATTATTGCAGGAGCATTCACCCTTCACCTGCTTAATGATGAGCTGTGAATCTCCCTTGACCAGCAATTGCTTGACACCGTATGACAGTGCCACCTTTAGTCCGTAGATGAGTGCTTCATATTCTACCATGTTGATGGTCGCCTTGAAGTCAAGGTGTACCATGTATTTCACCTTCTCCCCAGTCGGTGCAAGGAGAAGGATTCCAGCTCCGACCCCCTGCTTCTGCATGGAGCCGTCAAAGTAAAGGGTCCAGTGAGGCTCGGTGAAGGTTGGAGCTTGATGCTCCGTCTTCTGCTCACTGGGGCCCCCAGGGTTTGATGGAGAGGGAGTCCATTCTGCCACAAAATCTGCCAATGCTTGACTCTTGACTGCTTGTCTTGAAATAAATTCAAGATCAAATTCATCCAATTCTGCTACCCACTTTGCAATATTCCCAGTTGAATTGGGATTATGCAAAATTGCTCGAAGTGGGTAGAAGGTCACCACAGAGACTTTGTGAGCTTGGAAGTAATGGCGAAGCTTCCTGGAGGCAATAAGAACTGCATAGAGCAGCTTATGCACCTCTAGGTATCGAGTCTTGGCATCATGTAATACTTCACTAATGAAGTACATCGGGCGCTGAATGGTCCGGACCCTACTGGAGGGGTCCGGAGCTTCCTCTTCACTGACCCGGATCCTCTCGGAGGAGTCCGGATTTTCTTTGGGGACCTCCGGGTTCTGGCTGGAGGAACCCGGAGCTTCTTCAGAAGTGACTTGGACCCTCCCAGAGGGGTCTGGGTCTCCTTAAGTAACTTCTTGTGGATTCAAATCTGGGAACTAGGACCCAGACTCGCTTTCAGGAACCTCCGGACCTTCCCGAAGGGGTCTGGATTCCTGAGTGTGGGGTAGTTCTGGTCTCTCCGCAACCAGGACCATACTGACGACTTCGTCAGTAGCTAAAATATAAAGCAACAAAGGCTCACTAGGGTTCGGAGCTACCAGAATTGGTAGGGTGGTGAGGAACTATTTCAGCTCCTGGAATGCCTTCTCTGCTTCTTCGGACCGTTGGAATGGTCCGGACTTCCTCAATAACTTGAAGAAGGGGAGTGCCCGTTCCGCCAGTCTTGAAATGAACCAGCTGACGGCTGCTAAACATCCAGTTAACTTTTGGATGTCTTTGATGCGGGTTGGTGGCCGCATGTCTTCAATGGCTTTAATCTTCGCCGGATTAGCTTCTATGCCCCGGTGACTTACCAGGAAACCAAGAAGTTTTCCGGAGCTAACCCCAAAGACGCACTTGTCTGGGTTTAGCTTTGTACGAGTGGCCCGCAGCTTGTCGAAGACAGCCTGCAAGGTGTCAAGGAGTGACTCCTTGTTCCTGACCTTGACCACGATGTCATCGATGTACACTTCCACTACGTCTCTAATGAGTTCTTCAAAAGTTTTGTACATAGCTCGTACAAAGGTTGATGCTGCATTCTTGAGACCAAAGGGCATGGTTGTGTAACAGTACAATCCATCTACTGTGATGAATGAAGTATGCTCTTCATCTTCCCTAGACATCCTGATTTGATGATACCCGGAATATGCGTCTAGGAAACACAGTAATTCACACCCGGAGGTGGAATCCACTATCTGATCTATTCTAGGTAGTGGGAATGGATCTTTTGGACATGCCTTATTTAGTGTGGTGTAGTCGATGCACATCTGAAGCTTCCCGCCGGCCTTGGGCACAACGACTGGGTTTGCCAGCCATTTTGGATGGAAGACTTCTCGGATGAATCCGGCTTCGAGTAGCTTCTTCACTTCTTGTCGGATGAAGTTCTATCGCTCCACGGATTGCTTCTGAGGCTTCTGATGCACAGGCCGGACATCAGGGTAGATCTTCAGATTGTGCTCAATCACTTCCCTGGGGATCCCAGGCATTTGTGACGGTTGCCAGGCAAACACGTCGACGTTAGCCCGGAGGAAAGTGATGAGCGCGAGTTCCTATTTGTCATTCAATCCCCCTGATATACGGGTGGTTTGAGCTGCATCGGAACCAATTTGGACGACTTTGACGGGAATGCTGGTGTCGCCGCTTGGCTGCACTTGAGGTGTAGAAGTCGAGCCTCGTTGACGAATGCTCGGGGGTTTTGGATCTTGATCCTGCCTGGAGTCCTCCTCTTGCGTCGTAGTGAGTGCATGGAGTTCTTCCAGTGCAGTTACTCCGGCAGTACGATCTCCGCGGATCCGGAGAACGCCTACTGGCGTTGGCATCTTCAACACCAGATAGCCATAATGAGCAGCTGCCATGAATTTATACAGGGCAGGTCTACCCAAGATGGCATTGAAGGGTAAGTTGATCTGAGCAACATCAAAGACCAACTTCTCGGTGCGGTACTTCTCCCGTGTCCCGAAGGTAACAGGGAGAGTAATAGCTCCGAGTGGGGTGATGGCCCCCAGACCTACTCCAAAGAAAGGTCGAGAGGGGTGGAGATCTGAAGGTCGGAGCTGAAGCTTAGTGAAAGCTTCGAAGCTGATGAGGTTAAGCCTAGAACCTCCGTCTACCATGACATGGTGGAGCTGGATGTTATTGATGGTAGGAGATACCATCAAAGGTAACTGACCTGCTCCAACCATGCTCCAGGGACAATCCGAAGCATCAAAAGTGATGGCTATGTCCATCCACTTCCGATGAGGTTCCGGCCTGACTATAGGAGCTACAGCGGCCATATCCCGACTCATAGTCTTGAGGACGTGACGGGAGGTGATATCCCATGATCCACCAAAAATGGTGTTCATGGTCTTCCGACGCTCGTTGTCAGAGACGTCAGAATCATCATCAACGGAGGTGTAGACGGCCTTCAGGACCTTTTTGGGATCCTGAAACCCCAACTCCTCTTCAGTCGGAGCTTCGTCAACTTTTTGCTTTCCTTCCCTCTGTCGGAAAGGAGATTCTTCCCGGCGCTTGTTGTAGCGCTCAGCAAGGTTTTGGACCTCCCGGCAGTCTTCCAAACTGTGGCTGACCATTTTATGAATGGGACACCACACTTTGGATTTGCCACCGTCTTCAGAAGACGGTCGAGGTCGCTTCTCGGGGCGTGGCCCCCGGCCACCCGGAGTTGCAGCAGATGCAACGTTGGACGTGCCGACCGACGACTTCTTCTTGCCGTTGGTCTTCTTTTTCCTCTTGCCACCCCCGGAGGTAGCGGCTTCTTCTTTGGAGGATTTCTTGTGATCCTCCGAGGTTGGTTTGGAGTGCATCTCACGGCCCTCCGCAGCTCTGGCACATTTGTCGGCTAAGCTGAAGAGTTCCGTGACGCTGGTGATCTCCTTGATCGCCAGTTTCTCCAACATCTTCTTGTCTCGTACGCCCTGTCTGAATGCCACAATGACAGAGGCGCTAGAGATAGAAGGGGTAGTGTGTTGTACCTGAGAGAACCTCTGGATGAATGACCGCAAAGATTCTCCCCCTTTTTGCACGACCGCAAAAAGGTCTAGTTCAGTGCCTGGTCGGGTGTATGAACTCCCGAAGTTGGCAGTGAACTGACGGCACAGCTCCTCCCAACTGTTGATAGAGTTGGGTGGAAGGCTCATAAACCAGGACATGGCGGTCCTAGTTAAGGCCACTGGAAAGTAATTGGCCATCACGGCCTCGTTTCCTCCAGCTGCCAAGATTGCAATGGAGTAGATCTGAAGAAATTCGGCGGGATTGACAGTCCCGTCGAATTTTTCCGGCAGGTGAGGCCAGAACTTCTGTGGCCACCTGACCATACGCAGATGCATGGCCAGTGCTAAACAGCCTCCTCCTACTCCTTCAGGAGCAGAAAGGTCCTGAGCTTCCCGTCTTTCACGGGCATGCTCAATATGGACTCGGCCATCCTGCTGGCGGTATCGGCGATCAAGCTCCGCTCGGAGGTCATGAGTCGAAAGCCTGGATACCGTGTGAGTGCGTCGTGCCCCGGAGGGCAATGACGTCACTTGTTGTGATGCAGCACGTCTCCTGCTATTGGAGACGTGCGGACCAAGTCTTCCAGACAAAGTCCGCCGCTGCGACGGGGCTCGTCCTGAAGGAGGAGGACCCTGGTTGCTGAGGCGTTCGGCTGCTGCTGCAACCAAATGCTCCACATCGGCCCTCCACTGCTCCAGTGCATCCCGGGATGCATCCGGAGGTGGTGGGCGTTGGAGAAGAGCTCGCGCTGCATGGAGCGCGTATTCCGGGTTGTCATGATTTACCGACGCAATAATTGACGCCGGCGCACCATCACGTTGCCCAGCACGATTTGCTGGAGGAGACAGTGGTGGTGGGAGTGTGACTCTTGCTGGTGCTGAGGCTCCTGCTGGTGGCTGCCTATTGGAGGGATTGCCCCCAACAGCCTGAGCAGCAGGTTGACCATTGGATGATCCAGCAGCTGAGTTCACCATTCTCAAAATCTCAGGCGCCCCCTACCTGGCGCGCCAACTGTCGGTGGTTTGGAACCGGCAGATCTCCCTGCACTACTAAAGTGATAGGGGAGTTTGATGTTCGGTGTGGGCGCGTGGAGATTCAAGAAGGTGAGTAGGAATTGACACAGGAGACACAAGAGTTTTACGTGGTTCGGGCCGCCTGTGCGTAATACCCTACTCCACAGGTGTGTTGGTGTTGTATTAGCTGTATGAGCTTGTGTTGAGCGTCAATGGCGTGTGTGTCTAGCTCCTTGAACATGTCGTCGTCCTGTCCTTTTATAGTACAAGGGCAGACCGTTACAAGTTAGCCTGGCCTGACATGTGGCCCTGGCGGTTATTAGTATTGATACACGTTTAATTGCTCTTGATGACCCTGTAACGGGCTTTGACAGCACCGTTACTGGTGTTAAGATCGTCCGTTTAAGTGTCATTAATATGGTATTAATGACACTTAATCAGGTCTTGAAGTCCTTGATTCCCCTTTGAAGATCTGGAGCCGTTGCGGGGTCTTCCGGAGGTTAGAGGCTGAAGATCCGACGATTGGACGCGTGGCAGCTCCGGAGCTTGCTGTGGGAAACAGGTAGCTCCGGGGTTACCCGACACGTGTCAGGTCCGGAGCTTCTCTCGGTCTGGGGTTATGTCCGGAGGTGCCATTTCGGTACATGGCCCGGAGCTTCCCCCTTGTGGGTGGTAGCTCCGGTTTGGTAGTACACGTGGCGACCCTGGGATTAACCATGTTGGAAAAGCGGGTCCGGTTATGTCTGACATGTGGGCCTCCAAGGGTCTTCAAATCAAGTATATGACTTTCCTTTGAGATCTTTGTAACCTCAAGGGATGTACGGTTTCTAGGGTACCGACACTGGCCTTCTGCGGACTTGTCCGGTAAATCGCGATTTCAAAGTTGATCTTTTATTTCACGATGTGTTTTTGGGTTCTACCTTAAGTGGGCCTAAGTACGTCATGTATAACTCTTTTTGGAGCCATGTGGGACCCCACACCGGCCTCCACCCTCCCCAAACTCGAAATCCATCAAACTCTAGCCTCCACCTCTATATAAGCAACCCCACCCCTTGACTTTATATCCTTTTGCCTCAATTGAAAGACCAAAAACCCTAGTTTGTGGGTAGCCGCCAGCAAGGAGGGAGAAGGAGATCCTGAGTAAGAAGAAGAAGAGGAAATGAAAGACGATCAAGATCTCCATCAAATTTCCGTTCTTCATCACCAATTCACCATGAAGATCTTCATCAACCCTAGATCGTCAAGATCCAGGTGTTGGCTCCAAAACCCTTGATTCATTGGAGTTCTAAACACCTGGTACACCTTCTACTTCCTCTTTCTCACGTGAATTCAACCCCGTTTTTCCAAATTCACATCGATCTAGAAAACCCTAGTTTGCGGTTTCTGCGAAGGGCGGACTAGTCCGGCCCTGCAGCGGACTAGTCCGATTTTGCTTACTGTTTCTTACTAAATTAATTCTAAATTGAATCGAATCAACTCCAAACCTGTCCAAACTTGATAAAAGCTATTAGAACCAGTTAGTGAACATTAATAGCAACTTATTAACAAGTTTCACTTCATAATTGCATTAATCATGCATGTCATGACATATTGAGTAATATATGTGCACTTTTTTATTATAATTACTGTTTTGTATGCTTGTTTCGCGGTTTAGATGGATTTGCGCTAGAGAATGCTGCGGAGGACCTCCAACACTAGGATTTTGAAGACTTTGATCCTAACCAAGCTCAAGAGCAAGGCAAGTGTCCTTGAACATATTGATCCTGTTTCGACAATAAATGTTTTGTTTTCAAAACTGCATGCTTGTGTCAATTTGATGAGAATCCTATGATAGGAAGTTTACTAGCTTTGTTTAACCACCCTTGTCACCTGGAATACATGGTAGAGAGTCGGGAAGGGCTTTTTACCTTTTTGCTTCGCTCAATTAATTGGGATGGGAAAACAACTATACTATTTAATTATGCATTGATGAGATTATGGTTAATATAAACTGGTCAATATGATATGGTAATGGGTGATCTAAGCAAACATGGTATGTGGATGGGTTGGATTTTATGGTGGTTTGCTTGCTTTAGATCTAAGGATCGGTTCATGCGAGAATAAGTCAGGACAACAGTGCCACCACGAGGCCAAAGTATGGGTGCGGCGTAGCTGATTAATTAGGGTATTGCTAGTATTGAGCGGATCATTTGACGCACTGGGGAAGGGGAGTCAGATTGGGTTTGGATATGGTTGGCGGGACACATTGGGGTCCGAATGGCACTTGAGGGGGCCCTTGGTTGAAGATGTGCTCAGTTGGAGACATCGCCACCGGTGAAACCTCAGTGGGTTCGTACATGCTAGTAGTCCCTTTGTAAAGGCTATTTTCTGATCTCTTGGCCATGCACTAAAGGAAGTGTAATTGGCATAAGGGAGGTTCTTTAGTCGCCGACGGGTGACGAAATCACAAACATGTGGGTAAAGTGCTACAAACTCTACATAGTATTAAAACTATCATGATAGTTGTGCTCCCGGTTAAGAGCACCTGGACAACTTCCATGATTAGAGGGAAACTTGGTATTGGGTTGGTAATGGCTATGGTTGATATTATGGTGATGAATGGTTTTGAATTGAATTATGATAATTGGACATGGATGATGGTGATGGTAATAATCTGGTATATGGATGGATAATTGATTATTATTTCGTATCATGTTAATCATTGTGGTTTATGATGGGTTTACTTCACATACATATAATATACTGATTTTCAAATGTTTTAATGTACTTTTCAGCACTTAATCATTACTATATTCGTCATTCGAATCAGCTACATGTCATACTTTCCACACTTGTTGAGTACGACATGTACTCACCCTTGCAATTCCCCCACCAACAGTTGCTAGTCAGGATTGGGAGTATAACGGTGATAATGTGGAGTTCTAGGCCGTGTCTGCCGTCAGCTTTGACTGTGGTGTTGATTGGAGATGCGCTATACCCTTATGCTTATCTTGCTTATGTGCATAGTTGCTTAATTAGTTCAAATTTGTCATTAATAATCATTAGAGCTTGTATTTGAGGATATTATGAATTTTGTAATAAAAGTGGTTAATTAATCTTGTTTTGTGGTAATTTTCTGTATATCCTTTTTGTGAATGCATTCGTGTATGTGTGTTGAATGTCCTGGGCACACATATGCGTTCACTTGGTTCTTTTTCGGAACCGGGTGTCACATGTTTGGAGCCGCGCTATCTCATTTGCTTAGTTTGCTTATTGCTTAGATTATTTACGCTGCAGTAGTATTATTAGTAATGACCATTAGAGTTTGTAATTCGTGAAATATTTGAATAATGTAATAAAAGTACTTATTTTCTAGTTTGTGCCGTGATAATTTTTTGTATATCATTTTTGGGTTTGTCGTGTGTGTGTGTGATCAACGTCCTAGGCACACATATGCGTTCACTTGGTTCAATTTTCGGAGCCGGTTGTCACAAATTGGTATCAAAGTCATAGGTTGACCGTAGGACACATCCTAGATAGAATGGACACTTTAGAGCACATAATAATAGTTGAGGTTTGTTTGATGTGCTGATTGCTATGTAATGTTTGCTTGTGTGCTTGTGTCCCTAGTAGAGAATTGTGGGATGCTTCGGCATTTACCATATCCATATAGATTTACATATAGGTAGCTGCTTAGTTTCATATCCCTTGATGCATATAGTTAGGGACATTTTCTAAATTCTTTCATCTCTTGCTCTTTCTTCAAATGTCATTGATGGCTAGCAACCTTGAGAGCAACAACCTTGGACCTGAGGCTAGCAACCTTAAGAAGTTGATGGCCATGCAGAATCAGCTTATGCAGACCGTGATGCAAACTTTGGGATAGCTACAGGCCAATAACCATCCCCGCGTGCCTCCACCACTGCCACCCCCACCACCTCATAACTGCCTGGGAGAATTTATGAGGACTAGGCCACCTACTTCTGCTCAAGCCAATGATCCTATGGAAGCTGATGATTGGTTGAACTCTATGGAGAAGAAGCTTGCCATTGTCTAAATCAATGATCGGGAAAATGTTCTTTTTGCCTCCCATCAACTAGTTTGAGCAGCTGCAGATTGGTGGAATCACTTTGCAATGCCCATGAAAATCAGAAGAGGATCATTTGAGCTGAATTCGAGGAGATCTTCTGTTCTCATTTTGTTCCTAAAGGTGTTATAATCTTAAAGAGGCAGGAATTTGAGAATCTAAGGCAAGGAAAGTCAAGTGTGAGTGAGTACTTAAATAAATTCACTCAACTCTCGAGGTATGCTTCAGGGGATGTTAAACAGGACAGCCGCAAGCAATATTTGTTTATAAGGGCCCTAAATGATGAGATTCAAGTCCAGTTGCTCAATTGTGACTATGCAAACTTCCAGAAGCTTGTGGACAAAGCTATTGTGGTTGAGAACAAGGTTCGTGAGATGGAGCAAGATAACAAGAGGAAGATGCCATATAAGGACACCCACAAGGAAGCAATGTACGCCCCCGCTTTGTACCACCAAATGCACCATACTACACCCCCTCTGCTCCTCAGCTCCTGCATATCGCGCTGCTATTCCACCGTGCCCACCTCAGCCAATGCAGCCCACCCTACCACGCAAGCACCTCACCCTCCAATGCCACATGCGCCTCGCGCCCTGCTAATGCTCAAACCCAAGCTCGCCCTAGCGATTCTGGTGGAGCAAGGACGTTCCATACTTGTGGTGAGGTGGGACACTTTGCATCTTAATGTTCTAAGTCAGGCTTTGGTCAAGTGAACAATGCTCCAAGGCAGAACCCAAGACCAAATGGAGGAGCGCCACAAGGCAACCATGGACCGCAAAATTTTGTTCGTGGCAAGGTGAACCATGTCTCTACGGAGGAAGCCCAACAAGCTGAGAACGTTGTGATTGGTATGTTCCTCGCAAACTCCAACCCGACGACTATGTTATTTGATTCTGGAGCATCGCATTTATTCATTGCATCAAAGTATGTTGCTAAGTATAGTTTGCCCATATCTCACATGAAGTATACATTGTTGGTTAAATATCCTGGAGGGAGATGAGGACGAATATAATATGTCTAGGGATGGGCAAAAAAATCGGTAACCGAAAATTGAAACCGAATTAACCGGTAACTGAAACCGAACTAACCGAACCGGCAAAACCGAATCATATTTCGGTTATCATTTCCAGAAAACCAGTTTTTTTGTTTTCGGTTTTTTCCCTTGGGTAACCGGATTAACCAAATTTATAACAACTCAGCCCAATACCTCATCGGCCCAACAGTCCCATTCGTCCCAAGTAATAACCTAATATTCAGCTGCGTATCACCCAATCCCTCAGCCGCCACCCCGTTCCTTCACCACGTGCTTGCACCCCGCCCGAGGCCTGAGAGGCCGAGACTCACACGTCGCGCCCCAGTGCTCGCGACTGGCCGTCTCGCCCCTGAGCATCCAGACCCCGCCGCCCAATGCCTCATCGCCCCTGAGCATCCAGACCTTGCCGCCCAGCGCCCAGCGCCCAGCCGCAAGTGCTCCCACCTCCCTGCGCGGCCGCACCAACCGGTCGGCGACTGCTCCGTCGGCGGTGCCGCCTCGAGCCCCCTTCGCCCGTCGCGCTCCGCCATTGTTCGCCTGTTGCGCGCCGCCGCTATCATCAGGTGAGTCGCATCTCGCCCCCTGGCTCACCGTCGACGGCCACTGCCCCCTGCCCTGATAACCAGATCGAGAGGATCGAGGGAAGCGTTGAAGTCTGGTTTTTTTTGGTTAACCGGAAAGCGAACCGAATTTTGCGGTTAACCAGCGGGCCGGTTTTCCATTTTGCATGTTATATTTTGGTTTTGATTTTCGAAAAAACGAATTTGGAAAAAAAACCAAAAAAACCAAACCGAATTATCCAGGTTAACCGAATGCCCACCCCTGAATATGTCCAAAAGTAAGCCTTATAATAAGGGGGTAGACTTCCTCGCCAACCTCATTGTTTTGGAATCACATGGATTGGACATAATACTCAGTATGGATTGGTTAAGAAAGCAGAATGGGATAATTCAATGTGCCACAAAGACGGTGAAGTTGACAAATGAGGAAGGGGTCAACATAGAATTTGAAGCATCTCAACACACACCCAAGCAGGTGGAACTGAATCAAATGGACGTTGCATCAATAGAGGAGATTCCAGTGGTGTGTGAATTTTCGAACGTGTTTCTGGATGAGTTGCCAGGTATGCCACCTGATCGTGACATAGAGTTTGTTATTGAATTAATACCTGGAGCTGCACCTATAGCTAAGTGGCCATATAGGATGCCTCCTAAGGAGTTAGAAGAGCTCAAAAAACAAATTCAAGAGCAGCTAAAGAAGGGTTTCATTCGCCCAAGCTCTTCACCTTGGGGAGCACCAATGCTTTTCATGGATAAGAAGGATGGATCCCAAAGGATGTGTGTGAATTACCGGGCTCTCAAGGAGGTGATGATTAAGAACAAGTATACATTGCCCCGTATAGAGGATTTGTTTGACCATATGAAGGGTGTCTGTGTTTTTTCTAAGATCGATTTGAGGTCAGGCAACTTCCAAATGAAGATTAGACCATCGGATATACCCAAAATAGCTTTTTGGACATGATATGGATCTTGTGAGTACACCGTTATGTCCTTTGGATTAACAAATGCACATGCATACTTTATGTACCTCATGAATAAGGTCTTCATGGAATACTTGGATAAGTTCGTCGTGGTGTTCATTGATGACATTATGATATACTCGAGAAGTGAAGACAAGCATGAAGAGCATTTGAGGCTCACATTACAAAAATTAAGGGAACACCAATTATATGCCAAATTCAGCAAGTGCCAATTTTGGTTAAAGGAAGTATCATTTTTGGGACATATCATCTTTGGAGGAGTATTGGTTGACCCAGGAAAAGTGAGGGATGTGCTAAAATGGGAGCCACCACATAATGTGAAGGAAGTTAGGAGCTTTCTTGGAATGGCTGGATATTACCGTCGGTTTATCAAGGATTTCTCCAAAATAGCCAAGCTCATGACAGAATTGTTAACGAAGGGGAAAGCATTCCAATGGACTCAAGCTTGTCAAGACAGCTTTGAGGAGTTAAAGAAGAGGTTAAAACCAGCACTTGTGTTGGTATTGTCAGATGTGAGCAAATGTTTCTTTTGTGATGCATCAAGACAAGGGCTTGGATGTGTGCTCATGCAAGAAGGCCAAGTGGTAGCATATGCATCGAGGCAGTTAAAGAAACATGAGCAGAATTATCCTATGCATGATCTTGAACTTGCAGCCGTTGTGCATGCCTTGAAGATTTGGAGATATTACATTCTTGGTATAGGTGTGAGATTTACACGGATCACAAGAGTCTCAAGTACATATCCACGCAAACAGATCTGAATTTGAGGCAACAAAGATGGTTAGAACTCATTAGGGATTATGATGTGGGAATCAACTATCAACCAGGAAAAGCCAATGTAGTGGTCAACACCTTGAGTAGGAAAGGAGCAAGCCACCAACTCACGGTTCGGGAGTTGCCATCTGAGCTATGTAAGGAGTTTGAACGGTTGCATCTTGGATTTATAAATGAGATGGAAATGATGGAGTTAAATCCGACCCTAGAACAGGAAATCCGAGAAGGTCAGACAAAGGATGAGGAAATCCAAGAAAATAAGGAGGGGATCCAAGAAGGGAGAGAATTCAGTTTTGATGAAGATGACCATGACACTCTATGGCTTGGGAAAAAATTGTTGTGCCTAATGTGAAGCAAATTCGTGGGACAATATTGAAGGGGGCACATGACTCAATTTACTCAATTCATCCCGATTGTACGAAGATGTACAAAGATTTGAAAACTTTCTATTGGTGGGATGGCATGAAGAAGGACATAGCTACATAAATTTCCTTATGCGACACATGCCAACGGGTCAAGGTTGAACATCAAAGGCCAGCAGGATTATTGCAGCCATTGAATATTCTAGAGTGGAAGTGGGAAGAAATCGGTATGGACTTCATAGTGGGATTACCGCGTACCCAGTCCGGCTATGACTCCATATGGGTTATTGTGGATTGGTTGACGAAATCTGCTCACTTTATTCTTGTTAATACCAAGTACACCGCAGCGTAGTTAGCCGAGTTGTACATGGAGAATATTGTATGCCGACATGGAGTTCCGAAGAGAATAGTGTCTGACCGAGATTCCCAATTCACCTCTCGGTTCTGGGAGAAACTGCATAAATCTATGGGTACCAGGTTAAATTTCATCTCAACATATCACCCGTAGACCGATGGGAAAACTGAGAGGACAAATGAAATATTGGAAGATACGTTGAGAGCTTGTGCTTTGAAGCATGGTCGCAGCTAGGACAAGAGCTTGCCATACACTGAATTCTCATATAACAATAGTTACCAAGTCAGTTTGAAAATGTCGCCCTATGAAGCACTATACGGGAAGAAGTGTAGGACACCTTTGTTTTGGAATGAGACAGGAGAGAACCAAGTATTTGGGCCTGATTTGTTACAAGAAGCTGAAAAGCAAGTTTAGCTAACCCGAGAAAACCTCAAGGATGCTCAGTCAAGACAAAAAGGCTATGTGGATAATAGGCGAATAAACTTAGCTTTTGAAGTGGAATACTTCATATATCTCAAAGTGTCACCTATGCGAGGTCATAAGCGGTTTAACATCAAAGGCAAGTTGGCACCTCGCTGTATTAGGCCATTCAAGATTTTGGACAAACGTGAGGAAGTGGTGTATAAACTGGAGATGCAAGTACATCTTTCCAATGTTCATGATGTGTTCCACGTTTCTCAGCTCAAGAAGTGTTTAAGAGTACCGAAGGAACAATTACCAATGGAAGAATTGGAATTAAAGGCGGATTTGACCTATGCTGAGCAACCTGTCAAAATTTTTGAAACCAAGGACAGAGTCACAAGGAACAAGGTGATTCAATGGTAAAAAGTATAATGGAAACACCATATTGAGTCTAAAGCAACTTGGGAGGTGGAAGAAGAGCTCAAGAAATAATTTCTCTATATTTTACCTTCTACGTCAAATCTTGAGGGTGAGATTCATTTTAAGGGGGTAGGTTCATAACACCCTCATTTTCATCCACCATGCATTGCATTCATTCTTATACATGTCTAACATGATAAAACAAAAAAAGGAACAATATTAAAGTGAATTAGAGACAAAACAACAATTAAAAACCTCGCTTAGTATGGACTTGTACAGATTGGATCCCGGACTAGTCCGGTTTAGCTACGGTTGTCCCCTGGACTTTTCTGTTGATTACTACAGATTTGTCCAAAATTGTTTCTGATTTCCTCCGGACTTGTCCGTTAACTTTTGCGGACTAATCCAGTTTTGTTTCTGTCCCCATCCAGACTTGTCCATTGGTTGTACGGACTAATCTGATGATATTTGTTGAAAACTCCAAAATACTGGTCTGGTTTAGATATTGGACAATCCCTGACTTGTCTGTTTGACTCTCTGATCTTGAACGGACTGTTCTGGTATTGCACCGGTCTTCTCTATTGAACTTTTGTACCCCATCGGACTTGTCCGTACAGGCTACAGACTAGTCCGGTGTGTAGGGTTCTGACTCGGATTTTTTTTTGTCCACGACGGGTTTTTAGATAATTGCCTTAATTGGACCCAAGAGCATCGTGCCCCGCCCTTGGGGAGCCCAAGAGGGACTATACCAAGGCCTCCACCACCTTCCACTTGAATTCCACCATACCCTACCACCTCCGCCCTATATAAACACCCATCACGCACCTTTTCATCTCTTTGCCACGTTAGAAGAAGCCCTTAACCCTTGTTCACATGGGAGCCCCCATCAAGAGGCCTCCACCGTAGGGAAAAGAAGAAAGAGGGGGGAAGAAGGAGGATCAAGCAAGATCATCATCGTTGCTGCGATCTTCTTTGACAATTCTTCGACGTCAACTTTCTCCTTCGTCAATTATGTGTCTTCATCGGATCTAGATGTCAAGTTCTCAATTTTCATCGAATCCTCGACCTTTGAACCCTAGGATTCACAGTAAATATCTTAGATCAATCTTTGCTACATAAATTTTGGTGCTATATTAACTCAAATTATGCTCTAATTGAAAATCGCCAAAAGCCTAGCCATAGCGGACTTGTCCGGTCGAGTGCGGACTAGTCCATTCAACTTTCTAGTCCAGAGCGAACATGTTCGGCCCATGGTACGTACTAGTCCAGCCTCTGAAGTATGAAATTCCTGTAAATTTTCCCAGTTTTCCCAAAATGATTCGAAACTTGTTCAACCATGTAAAACTCGATTGTAACTTGTTAGTAACAAGTTATTAGGTTACTGAAAGTGCATCTAGGACTCCCTTGTGGGTTTTGGATGATTTATGACAAGCAATTGGGATCCTAACCTCTTTGTTGAGATGAATGCAGGCCTATAATAGAAAAATGAGCAAAATACCAAAAAGAAGGGATGAAGAGGAGCAAAGTGGAAATGAGCTCAAGGAAAAAGAGTAGTAGATTATTGTGTATGGAGTGTGTTAAGGAAACACACCCCAAGAGCTCAATCATAATTAAACACACAAATTGCACAAAGTTACACAGGACCGGACTAGTCCGATCACAACCGGACTAGTCCGATAACCTTTCTGCACCGGATCGGACAAGTCCAATATCTGTCGGACTAGTCCGATATCTTTCTGACTAGAATCGGACTAGTCCTCCCCAGTGCGGACTAGTCCTCAAAACACTACACAAGTCACACAAAATCGGACAAGTCTGTTATCAACCGGACTAGTCCGATATTCTTTCTGATCCACTTCGGACAAGTCCGATATTCACACGGACTAGTCCGAAAAACACACTGATTTAAATCGGACAAGTCCTCCAAGTGTGGACTTGTCATCCAACACACTTAGGGTTTCACATGTCCGGACAAGTCCGATGGACATCGGACTAGTCCGAAGATTTCCAGTAGCGAAATCAGACAAGTCTATTTTCAGCCGGACTAGTCCGATATTTCGGGACACTTAGGGTTTGCTACACACAGCACACCGAACTAGTCCAGTGTGACCACCACGGACTAGTCCGAACTTTCTGAACCCTAACGGTAACTTTTAGAAACCCTATATAAATAGAGGTGCACGGCCCAATTTCAAAACTCTCGAACCCTAGCGCCGTCACACCTCCCAAGAGCCTCAAAAACGACATCTCTCCACGAAATTAAGTGCAACATCGACCAATCCCTTGAGGATTCACTCTAGATCATTGGAGAGACACTTGCAACACCACATTGAGCTCTTGGTTTGATTCTCTAACACACTCCTGCGTTTCAATTATAACTTTTGAGTGTGTTTTCGGTGGCATTGTGTTTTGTAATCTGAGGGAGCTCTCAACGTGTGAGAACGCCCCTTGAATTCGGTTATTCATCCCTTTGTGATTAGTGGAAGAGGATTGGCCTTCGTGGCAATCCAACAAGGGTAGGGTTGGAGAAGACCCGGTCCTTTTGAGGACTCCTCAACGTGGATGTAGGTTGCCTTCATGGTAGCCGAACCACAGGATAAATCGTTGTGTCTTGTTTTAGTGTTCATCATTCTAATTAATCAACTCAATCTAGGGTTTCATACACATTATTCATCTTATGTTAAATTGTTGAACATAAGACTTAATTGTGATATAATCCAGCATATAACTTTTAAACTGTTGTCTGATTCTATATTTCCGCTGTACACATAAAAGAATCAAACCAATCAATCAATTTTCATCAACTCAGTCCGTGAACACCGGACTAGTCCGCACTTTACCGGACTAGTCCGATATCTCTGGTATTGAACTAGTTGTTGAGTGTTGCAGGATCTGACAATTTTCAAAAAGGCCTATTCACCCCCCCCCTCTAGGCCTACATTCAATTGGTATCAAAGCGGGTTCTTCAAGAAAGAGTCTAATCACTCGAAGAGATCATGTAGGACATGAAGGACGTCCACAAAATCAACAACCAAGAGGAGGTTAACAACGACAAGAACCAAAAAGTGGAGAAGTACCTCAAAGCCATTCAAGACTTCCAGGACGATGATGAGGAGACGCTGGAGCTAAAGGCACTCCTCAGAAAGAAGGCACTTTCCAAAGGGAAAGCGAAAGTTGAAGAGAAGAAGAAGGGGAGAAGTCACACCGACTACTCCCGATATCCTTTTAACTATGATCGTCTAAATTCCAATAACAACCCTAACTTATCTATCCCACTTGGAAAAGCCCCACACTTCGATGGAAGTGATTACTCAATGTGGAGGCAGAATATGAAGATGCATTTGATCCCTAAATCCAAGTCTATAGCATGTTGTATGCACAGGGATAGATATCCCGGATGATGACGAAGAGCTCACCCTAAGCCAAGAGCAGGCCAATCATAGAAACGCTCAAGCCGCAGCTGTAATCACCTCCTCACTCAGTCGGGACGAGTTCACCAAGGTGGATGGACTCGAAATTGCTAAGGAGATATGGGATACTCTGCAAACTGCACATGAAGGTGACCGACATGTGCGTGAAGCAAAGATTGAGATGATCGAAGGTGAACTAGGAAGATTCACAATTGAGGAAGACGAGTCACCCCAAGATATGTACAATCGATTGAAGACACTTGTTAACAAAGTTCGATCATATGGGAGCAAGAAGTGGAATGACCACGAGGTTGTAAAGCTCATCCTTAGAGCTTTTATGCCTCGCAATGTCACGCTATGTTCCATGATTAGAGAAAGCCCCGGATACAAAAAGATGACTCCGGATGAATTGCTTGGAAAAATTATCAACTTTGAGATGATGGAAAAACAAGCAAAGCACGTCAAGGAAATTGCCGATCTCACCTCGGCTAAGAATAAAGGGGTTGCTTTAAAGTCCACCCTCAAGCCTCTATCCAAAGAAGCAAGAGAAGCACAACTAGAGTAAGACAGTGACGAAGAGAGCAGTGAGCTAGATGAAGAGGACATGATACTATTCATGAAAAAGTTCAAGAGAATAATGAAGAAAAGACAATGGACAAAGTCAAGTGAAGGCAAGTACAAGGAAAGAACAAAGCCAAAGTTGAGACGGGCGTGCTATAATTGTGGTGAGTATAACCACTTTATAGTTGATTGCCCATATGAGGAGAACAAGAAGAAGACCAAAGAATCCAAGCCTCAACCTAAGAAATTTTTCAAGAAGAAGAAACAAGCTGAACAAGCGCACATTGGGAAGGAGTGGGACTCAAACGATGAGTCATCATCATCCGATGAAGAAGAGATGGCTAGCATAGCCATCGAGAGCACATCCAAGAAATCTACACTCTTCCCTACACTCGGTGCAAGAAGCGAAACCGCTCGAACTACTTCACATGGACTTGTTTGGTCCAATTGCTTACATAAGCGTTGGCGAAACACAAGGAACACTCAAGAAGTTCTTCAAGCGAGCTCAAAACGAATTTTCATTGACAATCAAGAGTATTTGAAGCGACAATGGCACGGAGTTCAAGAACACACAAGTGGAGGAGTACCTTGATGAAGAGGGCATCAAGCACGAATTTTCAACGCCATACTCGCCACAACAAAACGGAGTTGCCGAAAGAAAGAACCGAACACTCATAGAGATGGCAAGAACAATGCTCGATGAGTACAAGACTTTGGATTGATTTTGGGCGGAAGCGATTAACACCACTTGCCAAGCCGCAAATCGACTTTATCTTCATCGACTACTCAAGAAGACTCCCTATGAGCTACCTACTGGTAACAAACCAAATATTTCATATTTTTGAGTTTTCGGTTCTCCATGTTATATCCTGAACAAGAAGCCTAGGACTTCAAAGTTCACTTCGAAGTCCGATGAAGGTTTCTTGCTTGGTTATGATTCGAACACTTACGCCTATCGTGTTTTCAACAAGGCCTCCGGACTTGTTGAAGTAGCACGTGACGTAGTGTTCGATGAGACTAATGGCTCCCAAAAGGAGCAAGTTGATCCATGTGAATTAGGTAAAGAAGAAGCTCCTTGTCAAGCATTGAAAATAATGGCTCTAGGCGAAGTTCGACCACAAGAGCCACCTTCACACGTACATGAGGAAAATGAACCACAAGAGGAGACCATCAATCAAGGGGGAACTTCAACACAAGATCAACCACAAGAGTACAAAGATGATCAACAAGTCAATGAAGGCAACCACTTAGGGGGAGAAGCAAACAATCATGAAGACACAATTGCTCAAGTGCCACACCCAAGAGTACACCAATGCGTCCAAATGGATCACCCAATCGACAACATCATCGGTGACATCCAAAAGGGAGTAACCACTAGATCTCGCATAGCTAACTTTTGTGAGCATTATTCGTTTGTATCCTTTTTGGAACCACACAAGATTGAGAATGCATTGAATGATTCGGACTGGGTGGTGGCAATGCAATAAGAATTGAACAACTTCAAGCGGAACGAGGTGTGGGAACTTGTGGCAAGACCCAATGCAAACATTGTCGGCACCAAGTGGGTCTTCCGCAACAAACAAGACGAATACGGGGTGGTGACAAGGAACAAGGCACGACTTGTGGTCAAAGGGTACTCACAAGTCGAAGGTTGGATTTCGATGAGACTTTTGCTCCAGTAGCTAGGCTTGAATCTATTAGAATATTACTTGCATATGCTACTCACCACGATTTCAAGCTGTATCAAATGGATGTGAAAAGCGCCTTCCTCAACGGACCGATCAAGGAAGAGGTGTACGTGGAGCAACCACCCGGGTTTGAAGACGAAGAGTTCCACGACCACGTATTCAAATTGCGTAAGGCTCTCTGCGGCCTCAAACAAGCTCCTAGAGCTTGGTATGAGTGTCTTAGAGATTTCTTAATTGAGAATGGTTTTCAAATTGGCAAAGTAGATTATACATTATTTACAAAGAATTTAGACAATGATCTCTTTATTTGTCAAATTTATGTTGATGATATAATCTTTGGGTCAACTAATCAATCTTTTTGTGAGGAATTTAGCAAAATCATGACAGATAGGTTTGAAATGTCAATGATTGGAGAATTAAAATACTTCTTGGGATTTCAAGTGCGGCAACAAAAGGAAGGAACGTTCATAAGCCAAACCAAGTATACGCAGGACATACTTAAGAAGTTTGGCATGGAAAAGGCAAAGCCCATAAAGACCCCCATGGCAACAAATGGCCACTTGGATCTCAATGAAGATGGACCTAACGTCGACCAAAAGGTATATCGCTCCATGATTGGATCTCTACTCTATTTATGTGCATCTAGGCCAGATATTATGTTGAGTGTATGTTTGTGTGCAAGATTTCAAGCCAACCCTAAGGAATGTCACTTGACAGCCGTAAAAAGTTACTCCGGTGCAGATTATGCCGGGTGCAAAGTAGATAGAAAAAGCACCTCCGGCACATGCCAATTCCTAGGGAGATCCTTAGTTTCTTGGTCCTCCAATAAACAAAATTCCATTGCCCTATCCATAGCCGAAGCGGAGTATGTTGCAGCCGGGAGTTGTTGTGCACAACTCCTTTGGATGCGACAAACTCTAAGGGATTACGGTTACAATATGAATCGTATTCCTCTCCTCTGTGACAATGAGAGTGCCATTAAAATTGACCACAATCCAGTTGAGCACTCTAGAACTAAACACATAGACATAAGACATCATTTTTTGAGAGACCATTCCATGAAAGGAGATATAACCATCTCACATGTCAACACCCAAAAGCAATTGGCCGACATATTAACCAAGCCACTTGATGAAAAGCGTTTTTGCGAACTCCAAAATGAACTAAATATCCTTGATGCTCAGAGCATGGCTTGAAAAGTTGCATACCTGTATGAATTCTTCAAAAATGTTGATTGAATTGTAAAAATCATCTCTCTCAATTTTACTCGAAAAACTATGTCAATTACTAGATCTTGATGAAATATGATCATTGTTTGATTGTTGTATGCTTACTGGTCAAATTCATCAAGATTAATTGATTTGATTTGCCCCTCTATTCTCTATTTATGAACCTTCAAATATATATGAATGGGCTATGCAAATTTCTCTTGGTGACCACGGACTAGTCCGTGGTTACCCGGACTAGTCCGCCCATGCAGACTAGTCCGCTGAGTGCTGGTTAGGCCGGACTAGTCCGATAGACCACGGACTAGTCCAATATAGCTCTCTGGATGAGTTCGGACTAGTCCGGTTATCTCCGGACTTGTCCGATTTTTCGTGTCCATAACCCTAGCCGCCACCAAACCCTAATTCCTCTCATCCCCACTCTTTCTCATGCACTCTCTCTCTTGCGCTCGATCTCCCAAGGCGATTCCTTGCTCCCTCCATCAAAAAGGTCCGCATTTTGGCGGAAATCAAGCTTGACCTCGTGCGGATTGAAGCTAGCGGACTTGTTCGGGCTCCAACTCCCTAATCTTCAAGTTTCAATCGATTTCTTCGGTAATTTTCTCCCAAACCCTAGAAATCTTGTTTTTTCTCCATTGTTGATCGAATAGCCTAGCATCTTACACTATATACATGCTTCCATGATGTACTACGTGTATGCTAGACTTATAGTGCATTAGGAATCAGTTTTTGTCCAAACCATTAGTTTTTTTAGGATGAACACCGGACAAGTCCGATGTTTCTGAACCTAAAACCTAATTCCTCAATTCCTCAATGCAATTCCTTGCTATCTTTTCATACCTATGCCTTGTATCACTCATCATCATTCTTGCAAATCATTCTCAGATCATGTCGAGCACAAACGATGAAATCTCCGACTTTGAGGCCGAGATGGACCATGAGGTGTCACCTCGGACCTCGACGGGTCTTGGCAAGAAGCGCCAAGAAAGACCCTCCGAGCCTGCTCCCTCCCCTCCTCAAGTTCGAAGGAAGGTGCTGGCAAAGAAGCCAGTTTCCAAGGCGGCCGCATCATCAAGTGGCCCTCGCCAAGCAAAGGGCAAGGGCAAAGGGATAGCAACGGGTCCAATTGGCCCTTTGAAGTTGCATGCTCCCAGGGAAGGGGTCCGGGACCCCACTGAAGAGAAATTCAATGGCAAGGGCAGTGACTCGGCGGCAAAATTCAGAAGCATCGACTGGTATGGCCGGCCGAAGCAAGCTGCAGATGGAAGGTTCTGGTGCAACTTCCATGCTGACTTCTACAGATTGTATACTTGCCAATGAAGACACTGGTGGTGCGCAGTCAGTGGATTGACTGGGCACACCTTGAGAGGAAGAAATGCTCCGCATTTGATGAAGTCATTGCGGCAGCTGAAAGACATGGCTTGAAGGACCTCTTTTCCTTCAAGTACAACTGGAATGATGAAGTGCTGGCTCAATTCTATGCCACCTGCCACTTTGCAAGCGATGAGGAAGAAAGAGTAACTTGGATGACTCATGGATCCAAGTACACTATCACTTATGAAGAATTTGCAAGGTTGTTGCATCTTGACACCTCCAGCAATGATAATGTGATTGTCCACAATGTTGGTGTCATTGACAAGGAGAGGATGAAGTTTCTCTATGAGCCAAATTCAAAGTTCGTTCCTCCTTCCACAACGAACATGAAGCCATTCTTTGTGGTGCTAAACCGAGTCTTGAGGAAGACCATTGCCCCTAAGGATGGGGATGCAGGGAGTGTACAAGGGTACCTTCGGACCCTAATAAGGATCATAAGCAAGAACAGAAAGTTTGACGTGTTTGACTACATATGGAATGATATGGTCAACATCTCCAGCACCCCCAACAGGTCATGTGGCTATGCTCCCTATCTCTTGTTTATGATTGAGAAAGTCACAGGGATTGAGTTTGTGAAGGATGTGGAGCATACTCCTTTGAGGCCTCTGAAGCCTCAACTAGTGAATGTTCAGGTTGCTCCCTCGCCGGCCTCTAGTCCCGAGGCACCGACAAGATCAAGAGAAGGTGCTAGAGTTGTCCCTACTTCTAGGGAAGCCCCTCAGAGAGGATCAGCTAGTGGGATCCTCAAGTATCTAGCTGCCATATTCTCCTCCTGCAAGAAGGCCGAAGTGAGGGCCCATAAACTCAACCAGAAGAGAAAGGAGGACATGAAGTACATAAAGGCCAACGTGAAGCAAATCTGCCAAAAGCTGGAGATCGACCCCATTGGATCTCCAGTGATTTCTGAGGACTCTGACCCGGACTTCATTGAGCTCATGCCCTTGAACCCCTCTGAGCTTGCCTACTTTGGCATTGGGGGCTCGAGTGGCTCCGTTCCTCCTCCTTCTCCTCCTCATCAAGCTGAAGATGAAGATGACGAAGACGAAGACGAGAGGACCGACAGTGAAGAGTGAAGACCCTAGGACCCTCCTCTCCTTCTTTTTGGTGTCTTGATGCCAAAGGGGGAGATATTGAGGGGGGGTCTTAGATTTAGCTGTAGGATGCGAGGAGAGAGCTCTTTTTATCTATCTTTGTGGTTGTAATGATTTAACGTTGTTTCTAAGTTAACTATGGTTCTGTGATGCAATGCTTACTTAATTTGAGAAGTATTTGTTAAAATCTGTAATTTTGCTCCTGGAATGACATATGTGCTTGGTTTTGGTTGATTAATGTAAGTTATGTCACTCTCAATGTCTTAATGTACTTAGTAGAATGCACATATGGATAATTCATTCACTGCTTGATGTATTTTTGATTCATATGTGCATACTTAAATCTCAATTTTTGTCGTATTTTGTAAAATCTCAATTGGTTGTCATCAATCACCAAAAAGGGGGGGATTGAAAGTGCATCTTGGACTCCCTTGTGGGTTTTGGATGATTTATGACAAGCAATTGGGATCCTAACCTCTTTGTTGAGATGAATGCAGGCCTATAATAGAAAAATGAGCAAAATACCAAAAAGAAGGGATGAAGAGGAGCAAAGTGGAAATGAGCTCAAGGAAAAAGAGTAGTAGATTATTGTGTATGGAGTGTGTTAAGGAAACACACCCCAAGAGCTCTATCATAATTAAACACACAAATTGCACAAAGTTACACAGGACCGGACTAGTCCGATCACAACCGGACTAGTCCGATAACCTTTCGGCACGAGATCGGACAAGTCTGATATCTGTCAGACTAGTCTGATATCTTTCTGACTAGAATCGGACTAGTCCTCCCCAGTGCGGACTAGTCCTCAAAACACTACACAAGTCACACAAAATCGGACAAGTCCGTTATCAACCGGACTAGTCCGATATTCTTTCTGATCCACTTCGGACAAGTCTGATATTCACACGGACTAGTCCGAAAAACCCACTGATCTAAATCGGACAAGTCCTCCAAGTGCGGACTTTTCATCCAACACACTTAGGGTTTCACATGTCCGGACAAGTCCGATGGACATCGGACTAGTCCGATATTTCAGGACACTTAGGGTTTGCTACACACAGCACACCGGACTAGTCCGGTGACCACCATGGACTAGTACAAACTTTCTGAACCCTAACGGTAACTTTTAGAAACCCCATATAAATAGAGGTGCACGGCCCAATTTTAAAACTCTCGAACCCTAGCACCATCACACCTCCCAAGAGCCTCAAAAACGACATCTCTCCACGAAATTAAGTGCAACATCGACCAATCCCTTGAGGATTCACTCTAGATAATTGGAGAGACACTTGCAATACCACATTGAGCTCTTGGTTTGATTCTCTAACACACTCCTGTGTTTCAATTGTAACTTTTGAGTGTGTTTTCGGTGGCATTGTGTTTTGTAATCTGAGGGAGCTCTCAACGTGTGAGAATGCCCCTTGAATTCGGTTATTCACCCCTTTGTGATTAGTGGAAGAGGATTGGCCTTCGTGGCGATCCAACGAGGGTAGGGTTGGAGAAGACCCGGTCCTTTTGTGGACTACTCAACGTGGACGTAGGTTGCCTTCGTGGTAGCCGAACCACGGGATAAATCGTTGTGTCTTGTTTTAGTGTTCATCATTCTAATGAATCAACTCAATCTAGGGTTTCATACACATTATTCATCTTACGTTAAATTGTTGAACATAAGACTTAATTGTGATATAATCCAGCATATAACTGTTAAATTGTTGTTTGATTCTATATTTCCGCTGTACACATAAAAGAATCAAACCAATCAATCAAGTTTAATCAACTCAGTTCGTGAACACCGGACTAGTCCGCACTTTACCGGACTAGTCCGATATCTCTGGTATTGAACTGGTTGTTGAGTGTTGCAGGATCTGACAATTTTCAAAAAGGCCTATTCACCCCCCCTCTAGGCCTACATTCAGTTACTACATGTTACAATTGAGTTTTACATGGTTGAACAAGTTTTGAATCATTTCGGGAAAAACTGGGAAAAATTACAGGAATTTCATACTTCAGAGGCCGGACTAGTCCGCACAAGGGGTCGGATATGTCCGCTCCAGACCAGAAAGTTCAACGGACTAGTCCCCACTTGACCGGACAAGTCTGCTATGCCCAGGGTTTTCCGGACTTCCCATCTAGGGCATGATTTAAATCAAGATGAGGATCAAGGTGGACATGGAAAGTTGGATCTAGGGTAGTTATCGTGAATACAAAGGTTCAACGGTTGAGAATTAGGCATATCACATAAATATTGATGTCTAGATCCATTGAATATGAAAGATTCGTGGAGAAGAACGCTGGTGATGACGAGTTGATGAAGATCATAGCAGCAACGACGATCTCGCTTGACTCCTTCCTCTCCTTCTTCTTCCTTCTTTTCCCTTCCTTCTTCTCCTTCTCCCTTGCGGTGAGGCTTCTCCCTTCAAAAGCGGCGACTATGAAGAGAGCAGGCCCTGGGTTTTCTAACGTGTGCAAAGCGGTAAGGGGTGGGTGGAGGGGTGTTTATATAGGAGGAAAGTGGTGAGGTTGGGGAGGAATCCAAATAAAAGGCAGTGGGGACAAGTAGGGCCTTGGTGGGGTCCCACTTTGGCTCTTCAGGGGTGAGGCACGACGTTATTGGGCCCAATTAAGGCAATTACTCCATAACTCGTCATGGAGGAAAAGTAGAATCTGAGTCGAAACCCTAGGAACCGGACTAGTCTGAAGGAAGGTAGGACAAGACCATTCAAGGTAGAGAGAGTCGTTCGGACGAGTCAGGTTTGGTGCCAGAGAAGTCCCCCAAAGAACAGAAGGTTCAACGAACAAGTCCGGTGCCATGCTGGACAAGTACAGGGTTTGCACAGTTTCAAAACCGGACTAAGTTTTGGGATTTTACCGAACAACTCCGAAAGGTTCCAGTAGCACTCATCGGACTAATAAGTAGATGTAATGAACAAGTCTGTGGGACAACAGAAACTAAAACAAAATTGTCTGTAGATTTATTGAACAGGTCTGAGTGAGAACAGAAACGAATTTGGACTACGTACCATGTGTCGAACAAATCTATAGTTCTGAAGAGAATTGAATTAACATGATTAGAAGGGTATACTGGACTAATCCGGGGTTCAGGTCCGGACAAGTCCGTACCCAAAATAGGTTTTAATTGATGCTTTGCCTATAATTCATTTTAATCTTGTTCCTTTTCGTGTTGTATTATATTAAACATGTATTAGCATGAATGCAATGCACGATGGATGAAAATGAGGGTGTTACATCACTCCAACCGATGAGCATCGCGATGGAGTAGTACGGCTTGCTCCGGTGTAATGTCCTCCTCATTCCTTGCAAGATGCACACCTATCAACACAACTTGACAAACTAGGGTTTAATAAAATTAGGTGCATCTTCATATTATCCTTCCACATAGTGTAATCATTTACATCAAATTGAGGAGGCTTCCCCATGGGAATAGACAAGTAATGATTGTTAGAGGTTAAACGCTCATAACTGAAAGGATATCGGGTATAGTCTTGTTGACTATTCCCATATACGTCCTTGGTATCCTTGGGATGATCTAGCTTCTCGCGAAGTCGTGCCTTGAGTTGGCGGACTTCCTCGTCATTGTTGGGATCATCTTGAAACATGTCGACATTTGTCGTCTTGTCTTCTCCGTCGACGATCACCAGAACCTGATTTTCACCCCTTTCGACCATCATCTCTCCGGGTGGTTAGACCCTTGAAGGAGAGACCTGCTCTGACACCAATTGAAAATTGCACAGAGAGGGGGTGAATAGGCGAAATGACCTGAAATGACTTAACAAAAGGATATTAAAACACAAAGGCTGGACTAGTCTGGGTCAGGGATGGACTAGTCCGGACAGTGCACGGTGAAATCTTAAAATCTCGAATTTTATGAGTTTTACTTCAGTTTTAGTTCAACAAAAATTGGATACACAATATAACAACCTAATACAAGTTGGAATGACAAGTATGAGAGATTAGATTGCAAGATTACATTGATGAACAATATGATGAACAAGATGAACCCTAAGAGAAATTTTAGTGATGAGCGAAAAGTAAAGCGACACAAGAGACAAGTATTTATCCTCAGGTTCAGCTTCACGGAGAAGCCTACATCTCGTTGAGAAGTCAACAAAGGACTAGGTCTCACTCAACCCTATTCTCACAAAGCCACCACAAAGGTCGGCTTGTTTTCCACTAAATCCCAAGGGGTAAATACAATGTTATTGGGGCTTCTCACAAGTTGAGGCTCCCAGAAAGCTCAAGAACAACAATCACGCAAATTTCAACAACCACAAGTCACAAAGACGCAACACCAAGTGCAAGAGATCGAACCGAGAGCCAAAGCATGAAGTTCTTCCTTCCCCCTTGTCCCAAACCCTAATCCACTAAAAATTCGGTTCTAGAGGGAAAGTAGGCAGGTGAGAAGGCTTAGGAATGCTCAAGGATGCTCGTGGCGGCACTAGGGTTCAAGAGTTGTAAAGTGGAAGCTGGAGGATCCCTTTTTATAGGGGTCCCGACATCCAACCGTTGCCACCAACTAAAGTCTAGACTAGTTTGGCACATAGGGACCACTCGAGGTCACACTCTGCAAAAGTGTGTCGTACCTGCCAACGTTTGAATCTCAAATGGTCATGGCAACTCGGACTAGTCCGACCAACAACGGACTAGTTCGAACGACAACATAATGTCTCGGTCCGTCTAAAAATGGACAAGTCTAGCAAAACCAGACTAGTCCGGCCCACTGGGGCGGACAAGTCTGGCCAACAGGACTTAGCCTCAGAAACCCCCTTCTCACACAACCACAGACTAGTCTGAAGTACAATAGTAACATTTAGTCCGGCTGAAAACGGACAAGTCTGGCAGGCCCAGACTAGTCCGGCCACTATGGCGGTCAAGTCCGGCCTTTCGAGACTAGGTCCCAAAAACTCTCACCAAGTGTAAAACGGATTAGTCTATCCCCAAATGGGCAAGTTCGAAGTACAACATAAACTCTTAGTCCATCCAAAACTGGAGTAAGCTGACGCACCCGGACTAGTCCAACTTGGAACCAGGATAAGTCCGGTCTCTAGGGTTTTCTCTCGGCAAGGCTTCTCACTTAGGTTTTCTCTCAACCAAGACTTTGAGCCCTCTTCTATGGTCTCAATGCACTTGATACACACACCCTCACACACATTAGGCTAGTCTAAACTCAACACACGGGAAACTCTGATTTCTACTCTTGAGTCTTTGACGCTGGTTTCAATATTTTCCTTTTTGAGGGTTTGCATCCTTTCAATTTCACACTTGTGCTTAAGATCAACTAATCACATTAGTCTCTTAATTTGTCATCATCAATCATCTAAAACCTACGGGGATACCTAGATGCACTTTCACTAACCATGTCTTTAACTTACACAAAGCTCTCTATGGCCTCAAACAAGCTCCTAGAGCTTGGTATGAGTGCCTTAGAGATTTTCTCATAAAGTGGTTTTAAGATTGGAAAAGTTGATTACACCCTCTTTAGTAAGCATGTTGACAATGATATCTTTGTATGCCAAATATATGCTGAGGACATTATATTTGGTTCTACTAACAAATCTTATTGCAATGAGTTTAGCAAGATTATGACTCATAGGTTTGAGATGTCAATGATGGGAGAATTGAATTTCTTCGTTGGATTCCAAGTCAAACAACTCAAGGAAGGCACCTTAATATCTCAAATTAAGTACACTCAAGATATTCTCAAAAAATTTGACATGGACATGGCCAAGCCCATCAAAACACCGATGGCGACAAATGGGTATCTCGACCTCAACCAAGATGGACCGAGCATGGACCAAAAGGTATATCGCTTTATAATTGGCTCTTTACTCTACCTTTCTACATCTAGACCCGATATTATGCTTAGAGTATGCTTACGTTCAAGATTTCAAGCTACTCCGAAGGAATGTCATTTCGCCGCCGTTAAGAGAATCTTTTGTTATTTAGTTCACACACCTAACCTTGGGCTTTGGTATTCAGAAGGGTTAAAGTTCAATCTCATCGGATATTCCGATGCGGATTATGTCGGATGTAAGGTAGATAGAAAAATCACCTCCAGGACTTTCCAATTCTTGGGTAGGTCTCTAGTATCATGGTCATCCAAGAAACAAAACTCCATTGCCCTATCCATAGCCGAAGCGGAGTATGTTGTAGTCGGCAGTTGTTGCGCACAACTTCTTTGGATGCGACAAACTCTAAGGGACTATGGTCTCAATATGAACCATATTCCACTCCTATGTGACAATGAAAGTGCCATTAAGATTGACCACAACCCCGTTCATCACTTCAGGACCAAACACATAGATATCCGACATCACTTCTTGAGACCATTCTTTAAACGGGGGTATAGTCATTTCTCATGTTAGAACCGAAAACAACTAGACGGCATCTTCACCAAGCCACTAGATGAAAAAACGCTTTTGCGAATGTAGGAGTGAGCTAAATATCCTAGATTCTCGAAATGTGGCTTGAGATGTTGCACATATGAAACGCTCCAGTTAGGATCTTCAAAATCTTGCATGCTTTCGAAAACTCACCTCCCTCAATTTTCTTTCAAACTATTTTACCATATTTTGCCTTTTTGGATCATTGGTCCTTGTATGAATAGGATGCTTTACTGACAAAAATATATCAAGGATATTTGTGAAAACTAGTCCTTTAATGTCTCCACACCTATGTGTTGCTATATATGTGTTTTCCCTAAACACACAATTTCTGTTAAGGGAAGTCGGACTTGTCCGACCTCTAGGTTCGGACATGTCTGACGGGGGTTTTGAATCGTCAGTTCTGTTGCCGATCGGACTTGTACGACGCGGATCTGTCCGAGCCTTTAAGTCCGATGCCTCCCCTCCTATTCGTCATTTTCATCCACTCCAATCCAATTCAAAATCCATCAAATCCCTTGGCGATTCCTTTGCTCCCTTGAGCAATCCTTGAAAGAAGAACTCGGAGAAGCCTTCCCAAGTCGGAGGATCAAGTCCCCACTTGATCCCCCCCCCAATTTGATCCCTCTTTTTCAGGTTTTCCTCGCTCTCAAGGTATATGACTTCGGTTCTTTGATTTCCTTCAATCTAGAGGCATTTCCTTGCATGCAACTCTAGAATCTTACTTTAAGGACCTTGATCTTAATCATTGCAAAGTATTGTGTTGATATCTCTTGTTTTGAATGATTTTGCAACTGTTAGGGTTAGAACTGTCAGGCCCGGACATGTCCAACCTGTGCCTCGGGCAAGTTTGAGGTGCATCGGACAAATCTAAAGGTTTCCTTCAGGTATATCCGACCTGCTCGGACGTATCCGACTGAAACCTCAGACTTATTCGAGTTTTCATTGTTTTTAATTAAAACTTTGAAAAATCTTCAACCACTTGCTTCAACAACTTCGCAAACCCTTCTAACTCTACCTTACCACTCTCAGATCATGGCCAGAAGTTCCAACACCGAGAGAAGGTCCAAGAAGAGGCAAGACTGTGATGACCTATCCCTTGCCCCTCAACCAACCAAAAGGGCACTGAGGAGCACTGCCTTGACCATTCGAGGCATCGGACAAGGACATGTCAGTGGTTCAGGAGGAGCAGCCCCCGAGGCAGATATTGGTCCCCTAGTTGTCACCACTTCATCCGGTGACACAAGGAGGGCAACCAAATAATGGACTACAGAAGGAACACCAAAGAAGTAGGCGAGCAATGGAACATGCCTTGCTATGCATCCGAGAGAGTGGCTAGTGTTCCAGATGGACTATTACCGGATAGTGCTTATGAGGAAGAAGACCTGATGCTTGAGATGCAGTAGATTGATTGGAATGCAAGGGGGGCCAAGCAAAGTTCACTTTTCAATGAAGTGATAAGTTCTTGCAAGTTTCACAATGTGAAGAACCTCATGAGGACCCAATACCCATGGAATGTTGAAGTGATTCTTCATTCTTCACCACATTCTTTTACAACTCACACAAGAGCCTGACATGGATGACACACGGAGAGAGATATTTTGTATCCTATGAGGAGTTCACCCGGACTTTGGGCCTCCACCGGACCCTCCGGTATGAGGACAAGATCCACAATGAGGGCATTCTGCAGCCTGACGAGATCCTTGACTTCTACGACCCCGATCTTGGAAGAAACCCTACTCTCACTCATGGGCTCCTTCCCTTCTTCTAGGTGGTGAACCACGTCACCCGGAAGACGTTGGCACCTAAGGACGGGGATGCCAACGCTTGAAATCCAACTCCCGAAATCTCCTCAAATGGATATGTGGTGAAAACAAAATCAATGTTTTCGACTATATCTATGAGGATATTTACCAAGCCCCTGAGAATCTTGCTAGATCTTAATGCTATGCTCCATTTATCATGAAGATGATCGAGCAGGTGACTCAGAAGAAATTCGTGAAGGATGTGCCTCACCATTGCCTAGTCTCGCAGATGCCTTTGGCAACTCTTCGACCTTTGAAGACCGCCAGGGCACCTCCTTCAGCACTGCTCTTCGAGCCCGGCTTCACTGATCATCGCCGTGGCTCTCCTCCTCCTCCGATTCCTCAACAACCCTCCTGCACCTCTGATATCTTCAAGATGCTGAAGAGTATCTTCACCGTGTGCCGGTCAGCTCAATTCATATCTCAGAAGACCAAGAAGATTGTGAAGAGAAACCAGTGCGACCTTGCAGCAATTTGGGAACACCTGTAGCTTCTGGTTTGTGGAGATCTAGTCTCCGACGACAGTGAGGATGAGCCTCCTGTTGAGCTCCCAGACTTCATCAATGGAGGAGCGAGCTTTCTTCACCTTCGACGCTTCTTCGATCGCTCCTCCTTCTATGGTTGCTTCTTCTCCATCGGATGGAGATGGCGACTACGTTGAGGAGGACTCCAACATCGACGACGACGATGAATATGAAGAGTAGATGTTCGTGGCTTTTCTCGTTTTTGGTGCCTTGATGCCAAAGGGGAGAAGTAGCAGTAGTTTTTATGTTGTGTGTGTTGTGTTGTGTGTTGGAGAACTATGGACTTGTAATAATTTTTAACTCACTTAAGTTTATTGCACTCCTTATCGCACTATTATGCTATATTGCTTCATGTTTCTCAATGTTAATGTATTTTGAATTGATTGTGGCTTATATTGATTATATGTCGTAAATCTTGTGAATCATATCTAAATATGCCAAGTCATGTCATATGTGCATCATGATTCATCACTTTGGACACTTTGCATATAGGCACCCCACAAGTGTTTTGAGTATGAGATTACTCTATTTGTCATATTCAATCGCTCATGCTCACTCAACACTTAAAATCATATTATTTATATCTTAATCGAACACTTTAATTAGTTGTCATCAATCACCAAAAATGCGGGAGATTGTAAGTGCATCTAGGACCCTTGTAGGTTTTGGATGATTAATGACAAACAATTAAAGAACTAATGTAATTATTGAGATATTGCAGAAAATAAATATGAGGAAATGCTTTTATTGAAAATACTTGAAAAGGGGGAAAAGGCGTGGAAAAAGGAAGGACTCATAGAATTAGGGTTTTTCATTTTCTTGAGTCGTAGAAAAAATTGTACTATCAAGAGGGACACAGCCCTTGTAAACTTAAAGAATCAATGGGTGCTCAACCCTTGGGAAATATTTAAAATCAAAAAACCGTAAGTCCGGACTTATCCGAGCCATGGGCTCAGATATGTCCAAATTGTCACTACACAAACCTAGACTTGTCCAGATTCATTCAGACTTCTCCGAGTTGGCTCTGCACAGACAGGACTTAGAAAAAATCCAAGTCTTCTGGTCCCTCGGACTTGTCCGTGTAGGGTCAAACATATCCGAATTCTCACTGCACAACCCCTAACTTGTCTGACTAGCATCAGACATGTCCGAGTTGTCACTACATAGCCAAGACATAGAAAAATTCCAAGTCCTCTGGCCCATTGGACTTGTCCGAGTTGGGTCACACATGTTCGAGTCCTCTCTACACAGCCTTGACTTAGAAAATTCTAAGTCTTCTGATCACTCGGACTTGTCCGAGTTTGGCCGGACATATCCGGAATCACATTGTCCAACCTCAGATATATCCGAGGTGGTCGGACTTATCTGAAGTAGACTTGTCTGAGGTATTCAACTTCGTACAAGTCAGTCATGAACCCCATCTTGGAAACCTGAACTTGTCCGATCCACGTCGGACACATTCGAAGCGGCTTTTTTGCACTGATTCAAAAATCAAAATTTAGCCGTACTATCAATGGGCCTATAAGCTTGGACATGTCCGAGATATTTTTGGACTTGTCTGACGTAGGCAGGCTAACAATGGTCAAAATCAATTTTTGGCCATAATAGGGGACTCAAGCTCCTCTCAGCCACACCCTAACCTCTTAATCACACCCTTGCGCTCAGAACTCCCTCAAGAGCACTTCTCCACCTAGTTTTCACCTCCAAGAGCCAAAACTTGAGATTTTTGGGGAAAGTAAAAGAGTTGTTGTGAGATTGAAGAAGTGACTTTAGGGTTGAGAATCAATTCAATTTGCTTTGTTTGCCTAAGTTTTTTTCGTGTTTGTTACTCTTGGGTGCAAATTCTAGACAGTTAGGTGTCGCCTGGTGATTTCTTGTGTGATTTCGTTCCCCTTTGAGATTGTGGAAGAACCAAGGCACGACCTTTGTGGTCTCTTGGTGAGGGTAGGGCTAGAGAAAGTCCGATCCTTTGTGGACTTTTCAACGGAGACATAGGTTTTTTATGAAACTGAACCTCGGTGAAAAAACGCGTGTTCATTGTCTCTTTTATCATTTCAGCACCGTTTTACTCTTTACTGTGATAATCTAGGTTTTACTTGTCTCTAATCATTCTAGCACGTTCCATTACTTGCTTTACTTGTTACAATACTCACAGAACTGATAGGTTGCATTTTGATTCAATATAGTTGCTAAAAATTCTCCTTTGATCAAGTCCTACGCAGGAGCTCAGACATATCCGACTCCCGTCACACTTGTCCGAGCACAGTCGGACAAGTCCGAATCCAGCTCGGACTTATCCGAGATTTGGGATCAAGACAGTTTTAATTTCCACTTAGTTGTTTTAATTTCCTATTCACCCTCTCTAGGCCACCTTTCATCACTCTTTCATTTTTGAATTAAAGAGTGACAAGTAATTTAGGATGGAAGGAGTACATGACTAGCCCCACGTCCACCCCTCATCCTTAAGTCCGGATGTTTGTGAAGAACCATAGGTTTGCATTATATGAGATGTTTTAGTAGAAGAGATAAATGGAAAAAATCAAAACATTTTTAAGGTCCGAGAATACCAACACAAAATTCACATATAAGACGTATAAGGTTAGGTGACTCTTGAGTTTAATGTGATTGGTTGATATAAAACTTAGTGATCTTGTAGAACACCTCCTTGTAGCTCGATTTAAGTCTACTGATTTCAGGTATGTTTATTAGAGTACCAGATTGAGTAAAAATATTGTCATCTCAACTTAAGAAATCATGAATGAAATAAATGGACCCATATCACCCTGTTGTGGACTGAGTCACAATTGTGGTAGTTTAATAAATATTTGAGGACTGAGTCACAGTACCCATATCAGAAAAGGTTATCGACTTACCTGTTGACTTTCATGGCCACCCCGCGTCATTATATGTAGGGAAACAATAAATTACCTCAGGAAATGTACATATTAGGATACTTTCATATATAATTACCACCATCACATTAATTTTCACGTAAAAGAATGACAACAATAATCTTAAAGTTTAAAACACATCTCTCTAATTATGTTAAATCGAAGATTTGGATGTTAAACAAGCTAAAGAAACAAATATAATATTTTATTAACAGTGGTCTGTTAAACCTCAGAGAAAATAAGGTGATGTATGCATCGAAAACCAAGCATTTGCAATTTTGCATCAATCGTTTCTCAAGCATAAGCTAAATCCTGGACACGGCTTGTCAGCGCGCCATAGCGAACGAACCGTCCTTCATGAGGCTGTTGCTCAGAGTTTTGAACCGCTCCCTCGAGTACTGCCGGGACGCCTTCCTCCAGTCTGTGCCGGCTTTCATCATGGCAACAAACTCGTCGAAACTTATCCGGCCATCCTGCAATCAGTGACCACGGACACACTCAGATCGACGGTCACTATGCAGTTAACAGTACAGAGCAAGTATGCATGCACACATTATTGTGGTAGAAGTAACTGTGTTGCGTACCTTGTCGGTATCGACTTCCTGGAGGACGTTGTTGAGCGCCACGTCGTCGGTTTCGCCAGACTCGTCGGCGAGTGCGTCGGCCAGCTCGGCCCGCTCGATGTAGCCGCTGCTGTCCTTGTCGAAGAATAGGAACGCCGTGCGGAGGTGATCGTCGTTGGAGAGCCGCTGCAGGTGGATGGTGATGGCCACGAACTCGCCGTAGTCGAGGTACCCGTTGCCATTGACGTCGGCCTGAAGAAAGCGAACTCCGTCAGCAGCTAGAAGATATACCAACAGGGCTCATAGATGATCTTGATTTAAACCGAGGAGGTACGGTGCAGAGCAGGGGATCGGCGCTTACGGCCTCCATGAGCAGCTCCATCTCGGGCTCGGCGAGCTTGGATCCGACCTTTTTGAGTCCTGCCTTGAGCTCCTGCAGCGTGACCCTGCCGTCCTTGTCGGTGTCCATGAGCGTGAACATGTCCCTGATCACCTCCACCTCCTCCACGGACAGGTGCTCGGCGACCACCCGCATGGCCTTCTTCTTGAACTTGTTCATGGCGGAGAACTGTTGCAGCCGCGCCCGAACCACGTCGCCAAGCGGCACGTTCGGCGCCTTCCGCGCGTTCTGCAGCCACGGGTGCTCTGCACCGCACCGCCACGCCAAGAACACGTCAGGAAATTCCATTCCATGGAGACAATAATAAAGCAGCGTGTTGCAGGGTCACGGACAAACCACAAACGTACCTAGCACTTGCTGCGCGGTGGGGCGCTTCTTGGGGTCCATCTGGAGCATCTGCCGGACGAGGTTCTTGGCGCCGTCGGAGATCCGCGGCCAGGGCTCGCGCTCCAGGTCCAGCGTACCGCGCAGGATCGCGCGCGCCACGCCCTGCTCTGTCTCGGCCCAGAAGGGCGGGACGCCGCAGAGGAGGATGTAGAGGATGACGCCGGCGCTCCAGATGTCCACCTCGGGACCGTAGCTCCGCCGCAGCACCTCCGGCGCCATGTAGTACGGGCTGCCCACAATCTCCGTGAACCGCTCGCCTGTTTGATTTGCAGGAAGTTTGATAGCATGATCAACGCGACTGAACTAATTAAGTGATGAGTGTGTTGGCCACCGACTGAATTAACTGAAAGGAGCATGCACTCGAAAAGAGTGGGCAGGTAAGGTTGACCTGGTCGGAAGAAGACGGAGAGGCCGAAGTCGATGGCCTTGAGCTGGGCGTCCTCGCTCTTGCCCGCGTACAGAAAGTTCTCCGGCTTGAGGTCCCGGTGCATGACCCCGTGCGCGTGGCAGGCGCGCAGCACCTCCGCGACCGTCCTCGCCGCGGCGGCGGCCGCGCGCTCCGTGTACCGGCCGCGCGCCACGATCCGGTCGAACAGCTCCCCGCCGTCGCACAGCTCCATCACCAGGTGCACGGCCTCGCCGTCCTCGTAGGCGGCGCGCAGCCGCACCAGCGCCGGGTGGTCGGGGAGCGACGCCATGATGGCCACCTCCCGGCGCACGTCCGCCACGTCCACGGCCGTGCGGAGGCGCCGCTTCGGGATGGACTTGCACGCCAGCCGCTCGCGCGTGGCGCGGTCCGTGGCGAGCCGCGTCACGCCGAACTCGCCGCGGCCGAGCTCGCGGCCCAGGTGGTACTTGTCCGTCACGCGCAGCCGCGGGTGGTGCGGCACCACGCCGTCCAGCACGCGGGACGTTGCCAGCGGCGGCGCCCAGTCGTAAGGGTTGGGCTTAGCCTTGGCCTTCGGCGGCCTGGGCTTGGGTCTCGCTTTCGCCCTGGGGCTCTTTTCCTGGCTGCCGCCATGGCTGCTTGGAGGCGTCGCCGGCCTCTTGCCTTGCGCCGAAGCTTCGGATTTCGGCTCAGGCTGATCAGGGGAGGTGGAGGTGGTGCCGCAGAGGCACACGTTTCCCATGGCACCGCGTGGAAGCTTCTACACTCTTCTGGACCTTTTATTTCTCCCTCTTTTGTATCTTGTTCTACAGACAGACGGCGTTGTTGGAGCTGTAGCAGAGTGTGCTCCCTTTGATGATCAAGAAAGAACAACGTTCTTTCCTCCCCAGCTAGTCTTCTCCGGCCTTCTCATAGTATCTGATGGTGGTGCAGGTGTTCATGGACAGAGAGTCCTTTATTTCCTTCTCTCTCTCCATGTAAGGATCGAAACATAGATAACGTACACGAATATGTGCCTCCTATACGTAGCTTTCCTTCAGCCTCTCCACGAAAAACAGCACTCGATATAAAAATTTGAGATTTGGCGGGCGCTGGAGTGTCGTCAATAGCCCAACAGCAATGGTTGAGTTTAAAATGATCACGAAATGGTCGCCCTGGAGAAGAACTGGTCGCGGGAGGGAGGCGATCCAGCTATCCAAAGCACGCAACGAAAGGGAAGGGGGCGCGAGAGGGAATGGAAGCAGATCGAAGCAATACGCAGTTTTCAACTCCAAAAGAGGCGGAAGCTGTTACGTTTATACACTACTACGGAGTACCAGATAAAAAATATCGAGACGATCGAAAGGGAAAGGGCCTTTGCTTCGCGTTCACGGCGTTCGCTCATCTGATGAGACGGACTGGTCGGAGGCGGGGAGCGCGAGATGGGGACCAGACCAGGCCCAGGCGACGCCTTTCAAGCGGGGACAGCGAAGGCGGGCGCGCGTAGGTACGGCAGCTTTCCAAGCCTGCAGCGTGTTCCCTTCGCTTCGCTGTCAGTCCGGCTACCTCTCCCTCCGTGCTCAAACACCATTACTGCGGCATCGGCTCGATCCAATGAGTTGGTCTGGTGCTGCCTCTCGCTGTTCCCGGGCGGATCGTGTCGTGTCCCGGTGCCGCCGACTCCTGCAGCCTCTGCCTCTGGATGTAGGCGCCTTTCATGGAAAACGACCCGGCGTTAAGGTGCGAGAACGAAGGCCGCCGTTGCCGCCAAATAAAAGCTGATGACGGACTCGATTTGCGTTGCTGTGATACGTTGTGAAATCGTAAGCAAGAACGCACAGCTGCATTTGCCGTCTAAATACGGCGTGATCGCACTGTGAAATTGTTGAAAATGCGTTGAACGTCAGATGAAACGGATAAGAGAAATGCTCTGCCTCTTAAACGGATTAGGACCACGGCAACACGGATGCCTGGACTAATAATAATCAACCGCGAAAGCATGGAAAGATAGCTTCGTCCTTTTCCGCTCTGGGGTTTAAGGAAAGGCGATTGCTGTACATCGGAAGGAAGCGTCGGGATTAAACAAGGCGCAAAGCCGCAGTCAAAAGGTCCCGAGCCAGCGTGCAGCGCCATGATTTGTGGCATGAAGCGACGTGCAGCACGCTGGACGGACTCGGCCACACCCATGATGATTCTGCACCCTACGAAAGCAAACCAGACAAAATTACCGTGTCCTCCTCGCTTACCTAGCCTTTCACGCGTCATCATCAGAATTCAGAGGCCTAGTAAAAACAGGCTGAATAGGTGTTTATTAGGAAGAAGGAAACCTGGTAAACGTGAGGAGAAAGTGAGAAGCGGTCAGGTGAGCGTGAGCTGGGACGCAGCAACTGTACATTCGCTCAGCTAAAACTGAAACCTGGTACGTCTTCTCAGAACACAAGGTACTTAGGTTTGTCGGATTCTCTTTCTAGGTCAGCTGTCTGATCAAGTCCTTGCAAAAACGCTACTTGACACAAGGTGGACAAACAACCAGGAGTGACGTACAACCACGCGCAAGCACAACATATCCTTGTCTCGGTCGTACAGAACTCGAGCCAACAGCGGTTACAGCTGACCTGCGCCGCCATAGAATAAATCACCGGTAGCGTATTAGACAAACAATAGAACCTTCAGCAAGCAACAGTTGCAAAAGGGCAGAGTGGAAGAATTCGCAACGATGCGACAACCTGTATTGGCGCCTCGATGAACTTCCAACACAATGAAACTGTGACCAAGCACTTGTTTATACTGCAATGGTACAAATCAGACATTGCCATCCTCAAGCAATGAGAAATAGTGGCAGCAGCATCAACGTGCAAAAAGCACATAACCAAAACGGAAGTTAGTGAATAATCTAGGACAACGAATGTGACCAGAAACTACTTTCTCATAGTATTCCACATTACCGACCAACCATATGCAGTCATTTGGAGTAGCAAAATAACTCACAGATGGGGCAAACGGCGACATAATAACAGGCTAAGTTAGTTCTATAATAACAAAATGGCTCTTCTCCCTCACTCCAGACAAAATAGTTGGGAAGCTAAGCGTTGGCACCCAGCTCCACCCTCCCATGGCCGCCTCCCTGCGCGCCTCCATGATTGTCATAGTAAGAATTGCCACCAGAGCGACCACCACGGCCTCTGGTGTTATAGTTCCTCTGCTGATAGTATCCTGTATCATAGTAGTATCCGCCGCCGCCGCCGCGGCCATTGTGGTACCCGGCACCGCCTCCACCGCGGCCATTGTGGTATCCACCGCGGCCATTCTGATACCTGCCACCACCACGTCCATTCTGGTATCCGCCACCTCTGCCTCCACGTCCTCCACGGCCATTAGGATAGCCCCTCCTACCACCACCACGACCACCACCGCGCTGGTTCTGGTAAGACTGAAGTTGAATAAACTGTTGATCGTTTTGCTCTGGGTCTTCTACATCAGCATCAAATCTCTCCTGCTCTGCCTCGGCTGAAGGGACATCATCAGTAGGGTTCACCAGTGCTTCATCATCCTGAAATTGCATTGTTAGTATAAACATTAAACATCTCTAACCAGAATGATTTGACAGCCTAGCAGTTCACATACAAAGCTTACCACATGCTGAGTATCCTCTGGAGGAGACTGATTGTCAGTGTATGTTTCAGCAGCCTGGGAATCATCCTTATCATCCTGTTGATGAAAACAAATATGTAAGACAGCATTAACTAGAGAACACAACCAAACACAACCTTCATAAATCGAAACAATTATATATCCGACAAACAAGCAGATATGTAAGAAAAAAGAGAAACGACTCTGTGTACCACAACATATGCACACAAGGGGAAAAGATCGGATTCCCAAAAAATTATGAAGACCAATACAGCGCTAACTAGACACCACTACAACTGCTATCTTTTTCCTCCCATGCCGCACTTTTGTACATTTAGTTTTTGGTGTTTCTACTATTTCATGTACAAAACCTAAACAACAAAAAAATAATAAAATAAGTAAAAAACAAACACTTTTTGCAATGCCTTAGTCTTACCCTAAAAACATAACGCAATCTTTTTTACTTGGACCCAGAAGGAAGATTCCCCAATTCAGTATTATATATTTTGTTCCCTTTTTTATATGCCTACTGAAACAACTAAAATGATATTGAAATATTGAAAACATCAATAAAAAAGTATTAAGATGCAATAATTCATCTAGCACGGTTCTGAATTTTGTACCAAAGAAGATAGATGAGCAAAAAGTGGTTTCATTACTAATAATTTCTAACATATGATCATTAATTGTCTTGGTTTCTGTTAAGGCAGCACCTTTTGCCCAAACCTATAGAACCTCATCAACAACAGCAACAACCAAGCCTTCGTCCCAAGCACGTTAGGGTAGGCTAAATATGAAACCCAAAATTTTCATTTTATTTAAAAATAAAAAATGAAAAAAGGGAGATGAGAGTAAACAAAATGTGAGTGAACAAAGGTTCTATCGCATGAATTGCCGATTTCCATGCAGCCCTATCATGAGTCAAATATCTAGGTACATTCCAATCCCTCAAGTCGAGATGAGAGTTAACAAAATGTGAGTGAACAAAGGTTCTATCGCATGAATTGCCGATTTCCATGCAGCCCTATCATGAGTCAAATATCTAGGTACATTCCAATCTCTCAAGTCTCGTTCTAACGCCGCCTCCTTTCTGTCTCATGCAAGAAAAAGGTACAACCTTTTACATTTAGCATATCTACAGTTCACACCAACCCTCAGAAGACAGACAAACATTAATTGATAATAAAGATTATACATATAGTTTCACAATGTCTGAAACCAAATAACCCTTATCCTAAATGTAAAGGTACAACCACATAATAACCAAGTGAGTTAACTAATCATAGAGATGGCACACATAGCTTCAAAATATGTCTGAAAACACATAAAATCATTATCCTAAATGTATAGGTTCATAAGGATCAACAGACTTATCCTAATAACAAGTATTATTATATGCCAATAATTTCCTTTTAGATGGCATGCTACAATCACCTAGAAATTTCCACATCATTTAGGTAGGGTAGAGTTGGAACACAGCAATAGCTAAACCTTTTCTGAGTGAATATATGGTATTAAAGTATGAGCATTATTGGCAAATAGTTCAGTTCCAACTTGCCTAATGTTTCTGGGAGGCATCAACCAACTTAGTAAACAAGCATGCCGACTTTCTACTCTGGCTACAGCAAATAAGGAAGCAAAGTTGAAGCTAAGAATCACAGGAACAGCCCCACCCCACCCCCACCCCCCCCCCCCCCCAAAAAAAAAGAACAGATAGTAAACCTAGAAGATGTTCCACCATATCTCAACTTTTGAGTGTTCCAATAACAAAACAGGCAATTCCCATTTAAAAAAGGTACACATGTAAATACCCCAAAGAATAGTGCAGATAATTCCAAAACCTCCGACACTTTTATTTTCATTTTTGTAACAAAATGGACAAAAAATCACAAGATACCCATAATTGGCATCAAACTTTAGGCAGTCCAGTATTTAAATGAGAAGGAAATTTCAACACAATATAGAGTATGCAACATACAAATACAAAACACATTCTTCCATGTTCCAAAAAAACAAGACCTATTGCATGTCCATGTATACCTTACATTCGACCCATAGTCTACAATAAAAAACAGGGGTTATTGGATAATGGGGAACAGGGGCCCAGACAGAGGTTAGAGATATCTCTCTAGGTAAAATTGATGCCTGAGCACGAATGATGGGTTTGGATTTCCCATATCACTCCCAATCTCTATACAGTCACCTCCCGATATCCAAATGCCACCAAGAGTTTTAATGAACTCTAAATCAAGAAATGTAAACTTCAGGACAAAAACATGTAACACAGAAGTAACAACTATCAGGTTAATAGCCATCAATTCATGAGATCAACCCGTCATTGCCTCCACTCAATGTTGGTGCTAGTTGAAGGCAAAAACACTCCGTAGATCTATTTTGTGGGGTTGGTAGATGGGAGTTGTGAGGGTAGTTACCACTGCTGAATATAGGCATTCAAGGAAAAGAAACAGAGTTGGGGCAGAAAATCCTTTCATTTTTATAGTAACAGAAAACGCAAAAAAGTATAAAAAATTCAAAACCACAAGCTTGATTTCTGAAGTCTGACCATATGAAACCCAGTTACCTATAGAAACATGCAACTCTAGTCTATGTCAAGTAGTTTCACGGCAACACAGAAATACAAGAGGACAGGGCAACATTTTTAAAAGAAGTATCCTTAACAAAATTATCCCACTCAAATAGATGCCCGCGTGAAAGGTACAGCCTAAATTCATAATATCTAAACAACAAGTAAAAGTGACTCTTCAGCTGAGTAAATGTTGATATTTCAGATGAAATACTAATATCTCTGTCAATAGCTGTTCATTATAGGTTTGATTTGATAGCATAGCATCACAATTCAAATCAGTATATATCAAACCAAAAGGAAAATTTGACAAGATAATTAAATCATGAAATTTCAGCATTGGTCCTTTACAGGACAATCCAAACATTCAGCAAAAAGATGTAAGAAATTAGCATTAGTCACATCATAGAAATAAATAAAAAAGCAAGAAACTCATTTAACTAGTCCCCATAGTATGAACCATACATACCCTAACCACAATTTTCAAGTTACCCGTATGTTAGACCTATGTAGTCTGCACAAGGAAATAGCTGAAGTTTTAAATGAACTCCACATCAATACATGTTGAATGTCTCTAATGCCCACGTGTACCCTACAACATTGTCCTACCCTACCCACAATGGTGAGTTCCATTCATATGTGCCAATATTCTGTGATCAAAACCAGCGTTGTCCAGGCATCGCCTAAGCGACGCCTAGGCGGCGCCTAGTCGTCCAGCAGCGGACCCAGGGAGCCTCGCCTCGCCGCCAGGGGTTGCCGCCACAGGTCACACACGACGCCCCCCCCCCCCCCCCTGAGGCGTCGCCACTCGCAGTGGATGCGAACGCCGTTGTTGCAAGTGCAATCGCCGCTGCCACCGCGGGTGGAAAAGAGAGGGAGGAGACAGATAGTATGGAGAAAAATGATTAGGGTTCTGTAAGGCGTCCTGTCGCCTTACTTTCCAGGGTAAGGCGAGGAGAGCCGGCGGCGCGGGAGGAAGGGAGCCAGCGGTGCAGATCCGGCGGCGGGAGGCCGGCGGCACGGAGATCCAGGCGGCGAGGTCGCGACGGGAGCAAGGAAGGAGGCGGCCGCGGCGGGAGCAGGGCCGACAGTGGCGGCGGCGCTCACAGGGGGCGGGGGCGGTGCAGCTACGGGGCAGAGGCGGCGCTGGGCTCCAAGGGGGCAGATACGAGAGGAAGGGGTTAGGGTTTCTATTATGACTGAGGTACTAGGCCACTCTTGGGCCTCTGTTGGGCTGATTTTGAATTAGATTGAACTACTTCAATTTTACAGGTTATTTTGTATTCTTTTTATATAAACAATGGTAGAAAATCTTATATTTTATTCTTTTAAGACATAACTAAGGCGTTGCCACGCCTTACACCTTATCGCTTAAAAGATAAAAAGGGGGTTCGTCGCCTTAAGTCGCCTTACCGCCTTAATAACTATGCGCTCGACACCCTCCCGACGCTGCCAGACGCCCTCCTGCCGCCGCCAGACGCCCTTCCACCACCGCCGTCACCGGCTGCTGCCGCCGCCTCCGACGATCGCATGGCCGGACGCCTGGGCATCCAGGCGCCCATTTACAGCATTGATTAAAACTAAATTCAGCTTGATGGTTACTGATGACCATATTATACAACAAAGTAACAAGATGAAAATGGAAAACAGGCCAAGTGAGTAGGGTAGGTTACAGACCACTGGGTTTCTCAATGTCATACAAAGAAAAATTATTCAGATCCCGAAGCCCATAGCTTTGTCTAATTATTGTAGAGTGGGGTAGCCACAAAAAAAATGCAATTCCAATCTAGCGAAAAAATTGAAACCTAACAAACAATTCTAGAATCATTGAACATCAAATCTACGCACGGCTAAGCTAGTAAAATACGGATATTTTTAGCTAGGCATCAACCATATTGATACCATCTTTCAGGTAATTCTCCATGTGACACATGGCCAACATCAAGCAACATGGCAATTTCAAAACAGTGACAAAGGTATCCAGATCTACATTTTGATAACATAAACCCCTCACGGATTAACCTCGGTTTCCAAATCACATCTACCAATACCATCAATCTAATATAAGGAAACTCATGTCAATGATTTAAAGTGCAAGGAACAGCAATCAGCAATGATGGCAATGTACACTAGATCGAGCATCAATCCACATCTAAAAGGATGGCAATCAACTGGGCACATCAACCAAAATTTAGTTAAGGCAAAATAATAAATACAATTTCACCTTGTGTCCTTCAACAGCTGCGCTTTCCTCGACTGCCGGCGCCTCAGGTGACACGACCATGCTCTCCTGCACCTGCACACCACCTGCATAGCTCCCCACTACAGCAGACACGTCCATGGTTGCCTGCGCTGTGTAGTAGTCTGACGCCATGATCCTGTCCAGCTTTGTTCTCAGCCCAGCATCTATATCCAAAGGATATATACTGATACGATCAAAATGATGGGAAAAAATAACAAATCAAAACGAAATCACTATGCAAAATCCTATAGCGGTCCTCACATGTGATGCCTGAGTCAGGGTGGATGGGCTCCTCGGCACGGCGGAGCCAAAGACGGGCATGGTGGGCACACGCCTGGAGAGCCTCCCTGTGGGATACACCTGTGGCTGCAGCAGGACGCGAGGCAGCCAGGGCCGCGAGGGCAGACACCGCATCCAGGTCGGTCTCAGCGAGCAGGTCAGCAGCATCATCCGTGACGTAGTCATAAGTGATGCAGCAGCTCCGTTCGTGGGTGCGGGCGAGCATCGTAGCGACGAACTCGCTCTGCTGCTTCACGTCGAAGAGGGAGCCGAAGTAGATGAGCGCGAGGAGGTCCTGGATAGACGAATCTGAGTCGGCGGAGGAAGAAGCGGCGGGGGCGGGTCGGGAGGAGAGCTCCTCGGCGACGGCGGAGGCGAGCGGGGTGCGAAGGCGCTCGAGCTCGTCGATGAGCGCGACGACGACGGGTTTCGATCGGAGCACCTCCTCCTGCTCGCGATTGAGCACCTTGCCGGCAGCGAGCGACTCCTCCATCTGCAGGATACGGTTGTGCTTCTTCCGCAGGGCGCGGATGCGCTTCGAGATGACGCTGAGCACCGGCCCGTCGGCGGCATCGGCCGCCGCCGCGGCAGCAACGGAGGCTGTGGGGGATGCGGCCATGGCAGAGGCTAGGGTTTAGGGTGGATTAGGGAAATGGGGCTTCCGGGTCGGAGCGGCGAGAGGAAGGCGAAGAGCGGACGGAGTCGGCGCCTGGGATTTATGGGGCAGGTGCAGTGACACTGACACGGGAGGTAGGGCAATCGACCGATGTTATCGGGCTGGGCTAGATTTGGTGGCTCACTAATCTCCAAGCACTGGGTCTAGTTGCTGAGGTTCGACTGAGCAGGACTCGGGCCGGGCCAGCAATCACAACCGAAAACCTACATGACCACGGGGTCTAAACATGTTTAAAAATACACGCGTAGAATGATACACCGTTTCGTCTTTTATCGATCATGTTTTAATCCTGTTTTTTAGAGACGCAGGACACTCATATACATGCACGAATAATCAATCTTATATACACACGCCCTATATTCTTTCCGCTTGTACCTATAAAAAAATGCAGAAACAAATAACCATACCAATGCGGCAAGCACAAGATATGAATGACACTGTATGGTTTCCGAAAATAAGAAATTCTACCGATAAGGCAAAAGTTACAATCTGAAATTAATTCGTAGTACACATACCATATGTAGAAGGTGTAGCTCCTCCATGAGAAGATGAGAGTTGGGGATCTGAATGAGCATCTATCAGGCACAAGGAAACACCGTCAACTCCATCTGTAAAATGAGCAGTTCTACACTGTCCAAATCATATGCTGTTGACTAACAAAAAGACTACCTATGTTCAGGTCAAATTCATGTGCAGGCACTTGCAATTTATCTTCGCCTCCTTCATGAAGATCTCCTTGTTCACCTTACATACGCAGCACATAAAAACCAAACAAATCAGACCCACAGTAACAGATAAAAAACACAAACATAATTTGAACAATCGACTACCTTCACATCCCCAATCCCACACCGTGTCATAATCGAGTTCATGTGCACGCGTACCCCATTTGCGAATGACACTCGAATATGCATGATGTGGACTAATATGTCAAAGATAGTAAGTCGGGATATATTTAATATAAAAATAGTTTGATGTCCTAACATGTTAATATATATTTATGATTACAGTGATTCTTTTTAAGAACATTTATTACGGTTGGATTACACCTCAAACTCTCTAATCGTAAACGTTGATGATATTGATAGAACTAATAATCATAAATATGCATTGTATCTTTTATACTTAGATATCGATATGTCCTCGCAAGTGATGGGATCGGTTTGAATAATTGACCTGTTAGCAACTCTGGTAGAACCTCGCTGGAAGATCGCCGGAGTTGAGGAAGAAATGAGAAAGAGGAAGGAAATAACCGAACAATATGAGACAATAATATTCTGTTCGATACCCTGTTCCCGCTATCTCTCCTTCCTTTAATACCCGATACTCACGCACCCATGGTGGGCCCAAGATCAGAACTCACGCACACTAGGCCGCCAGCCTGCGGCTGCTGACATTCTCTCTCCCTTGAGAGCCTGCTTGCCCCCAAGCAGGAGCTCTCCAAAACTCTTGGTGTAGTCCATCAATATCCGAAAACCAGCTGCTCTTGGCATCCATCAGCACATCCTCGACGAAGGTGTCCTCCGCTTGCATGTGCTTGACGGTGTGCGAGTGCCGCCCACGGGTCGACCATGCTGCCGCTGCGCCACGGAGAACTGAGCGCCATGCTGGAGTAGTGGAACGGTACATTCAACTCTGCCTGGCCTGCAGGATCAGCCACAGCCCACAGTGTGTAGAAGAAGTTGCCGATCGCCAGCAGCCACTCCATCACCCGGTTGTTGCTGTTACTGGAGATGTAGAGGTTCTGTGCCAAGAAGTCGTCGGCACCTTTGAACAACTGTTGCGTGCTGTGAAGCTTACCGTACAGAATGCTCTTCACCTTGTTTGCATTTTCTAGCTTCCGCTTGTTTTTCCCAATACCGGAAGCTTTTAGGGTGCAGCCCATATTCTTAGCATGTAGAGTACCCAATACTTCACCTCTTTGATCTTTTGCCATAATCAGCAGTGACTCTTGCTTCTGATTGGTGACAAAATAGGGAGAGACGTATTCCTTGTCAAAATTCATTTCTTCCAGAGATCTCATGTGTGTGCATGCACTTAGAACGTTAATCAGAGTCACTATGACAGGACGGAATTCCCGCTGCTTAATTTGAGCAAGGAGGTCCAATGCCTTGTCTGTTGAAGCACCCTTAGCCTGAACAATACTTCTGATCAATTCAATCAGTGCGAACTTCGCCATGAAGTGTGGATTCTTGAGCAGTTTAAGAACATAGACAAGAATCTGAGGGAGAACGGATCCTGAGAAGTAATTGCCTTCATCTATAAACTTGTTCATTCCATTTGACATTGTATTCCAGCCACCATACCATGAATAAGCTGATTTGCCACCTTGATTTGGGTAATTGCACAAACGCCCATCTGGTTTCACAGGCAAAAGCTCCTGCTGACCTTTTACACCACCAATGGTGCTCCAGGCAGTTTTGGAAGGATTCACAAGAAAAAGCTTCTGGTCATCAGCAAGTACAGCATTAAAAACGCGGGACATGCACCAAGCTGGTTCAGCAAACACCTCGGTGGCATCAAAGTCATTGAACTTCAAGGCTGCACTAGTGAGAGTCATGGCAGCAAGATCAACCTGGATGATTTCTGTGATGAGGATCAACTCAATCCCTTTCTCTGCATACCATTCAGGCCATTCAGACAATAGCTTCTCTTCCCCACTTCTTAAGGTCACATGAAATCCTGGGAGTCTTGCAGCATTTCGAGAGAAGAGATAACAATTGCTCTCGTAAGGAGCCACTGCCTCCCTGGAGATGATGGCGAGCTCCTCTGGCCTGACTCCCTGCTTGGTGAGCTCGCTCACGGGCATTTCCTCGAACGGGTTGCTTGCGAACAATGGAGGTGGCCATGGTGGCAGAGCTGGATATCGGTGCTCGAGCAGGATGAGGAGTAGCAGGATGATGATGCGGAGGAACCTGCGATTGCTGCGCGGACACTCTTTGGACGCGGACATCAGTGCCTTCTTTCCCAAGCCATTCATACAGTAATCAGACATTTCGTCGAACGTCCTGCAGGCACGGAACTGCGAGTGGGAGAAGTTGTGGCCCTTCCTGAGTTCCTTGACCAGCTTGGACCCGACGAGGAGGGAGCGGCGGAGCTTCGCAATGAGGTCGTTGGCGCGGTGGACGAGGACTTCATGGTGAAGTTCGAGGTTGTGCTCCACCTCGCGCACAGCGTCGCAACAGTCGCGAATCTTGTGCGGCGTGGCGACGACATACAGGTATAGCACGGGGGCATCGGAGAGGTTGCACGCGCGGTGGCCGTCGAACAGCTCATCCGTTGGCTTGGTCGCTCGCATCTCGACGGACGAGACAAACTTCTCGAGTGCGACGGAATCCATGGAATCGATCCCACCGGTGGCAGGGATCAACACCTTGAGGCCGTTGGAGTCACACGGCTGCAGGATGGGGTCGACGGAGATGTGGTTCGAGTGCGCGGACTCCTCGACGGCGCGATGCTGCTGCAGCTCCGACGAGGCGTAGAAGACAGGGGCGGGTAAGCAGATCGCAGCCTCGGCGTCGTTCTCCTCGATGGTGGCTGGGAACTTGCTGGTAACAGGGTATAGCATCTCGAGACCACCCTTGCTCTCGTCCTCCTGCAGCGCGGTGAGGAAGCCAGAGTCCAGTTGGATCCGCTCGTCGAGGATTGGAACGATCGGCGATGCGGGGCCGTTGGAGAAGAGCTGCGGCAGAGCCAGATGCGGTTGGTGCTCCTCGTGCGAGGCGGACAGGGACTCAAAGGAGGCGTCATCCTTGGACTCCTCGACGGCGACGGGATCGGGCTGGTGCTCTTCGGCCGCCGTGACGACGTCGATCGTGGTGTACTTGGCGAATCCCTCACGGATCGCCTCTCGGATCGTCCTACGAGCTTCCTGGAAGAAGTAATCCAGCACCTCTTTTGTCATCTCGGAGTCCATCTAGAATCGTAGGCTATGATACCAATTGTTAGCAACTCTGGTAGAACCTCGCTGGAAGATCGCCGGAGTTGAGGAAGAAATGAGGAAGAGGAAGGAAAGAACCGAACAATATGAGACAATAATATTCTGTTCGATACCCTGTTCCCGCTATCTCTCCTTCCTTTAATACCCGATACTCACGCACCCATGGTGGGCCCAAGATCAGAACTCACGCACACTAGGCCGCCAGCCTGCGGCTGCTGACATGACCCTAGTCGTTCTTATCTCTCTCTGTTCACTCCACAACCGCGGAAGTGAGCTGTTTGTGTTTCTCTGCTCCCTCCTCGCTCCGGACTTCTCCAACCTCGGCATGCCGGAGCACCTCGCTCGCCTCAGCTCCGCACTCCCCTCTCAACACCACCACCAGCAAGTAGTGATCAACCCCGACCCGCTCGCCTCCGGCTGGATCCGCCGCCTCCACTTTATCCCCGATTCCCCACCACCGCCACGCCCGCCGTCCCTCAACTACCGTGCGCCACCGCCACTGCCACCGTACCAGGAGGCTGTATCAACTGACGAGCCCCGCACGCCGCCGCTCCTTCCGCGGAGCGTCGGGTTCGGCCCCTTCCGCTGGAGCATGCGACCGTTGCGGGGCGCACCGGTCGGCGCGTGGGACGCCACCGCGGTCCCTGGTAGTGCTGGCGGTCGCGGCGGCAGTCAACCGATGTTGTCACCGTTCTTCTGTCTCTCGGCGCCGCCATCGCCAACGCTGACCGTGGATATCCGTGACATCGCGCCAGTGAGTCCGCTGATCAGGCTTGGCGGCACCAGCGGCGGGTATACTGGGCTATCGTCGACCCGGATGGTGGGCGGCGGCGACCACCACTTCCCGTGGCTTGCAGCTCGAGCTCCAGGTATGGATTTCTGTTTCACTCGTCCTTCTTATTTTTCTTCTACGCGTACAAACAACCTCATATGAAATTAAATGATTTTAGGCCCCGTTTGGTATGGTAAACAGTTTTGTTTCAATTCAGAGTCAGTTTCAGATAATAAAACTGAATCATATTAGACTGTTTGGCTAACATTTCTGTTCCAATAACAATAAAAATAAGAGAAAGAATGCATTGACTAATTTACCTTTGGTCAGTGGCGGATCCAGCGATAAGTTATAGGGGGAGGGGGGGCTGAACATTATTAAAAAAATGAGCATAAAAAATCTAAAGCGCTAGTATAGAGAATTGAACTCTAGACCTCAAGTTTAAAAATTGTCTCTACTAACCAATTAACCAATCACATAGTTGACAATAGTTTTGAGACTATTTTCTTAATATACCTTTTCTTCACCATCAAAATTGTAGAGAGGGCTCTAGGAGGGCTCCATTATTCGTCGCTGGTTAGGGGGGCTGGAGCCCCCTGCCTCCCTGTTGGATCCGCCCCTGCCTCTGACTGTTTTGTAGTTTTTCTTTGTGTTTATGTAATCACGTTGAATATTAAAAAAAATTGACCTCTGATCATCCCTTCTAGTTTTATTTATTTTTTCCCTTCCATTTTCTTTTTTTTTTCTCTTTCAATCTTTTCTTTTCGGAACATTCCAAGAGAAGGTTGTGGCTGTCGTGGATCTGTTTCGAGATTTGTTTCGAGAATCTTCCCGAGAAGGACGGTGGGTGCTGGGTTTCGCCGGACGCGTCGGCCCTCTTGCGGAGCTGGTTCCGTTTCGGCTAGCGGAACACCCTTTTAGGTAATTCCACTCTGCAGTTCAACTTACTGTTTTGATTCTCCCTATTCCGATTCTACTATTTCACCGTTTAGATGGGATTCTACTGATTTGCTGCTGAACCGGAACTGATTTGCTCATCCAAATGGGCTCTTAGTAGCATATTTGACCCTGACAACTGGATAAAATACCTGATTAATTAAGAAAACATTTAGTCTTATTTAGATAGCGTGGCAAAACAATGGCGCTGACTTCAATGAAACTGTAAAATAACTCACATCTGTTGCAGAATATGCGACGGCAACAAAACAATATGTAGAATACTGGAGGAAACAAAACGTGTCCCAGAAACATATAGATACAATTTTGCATGCTTTTGTAGCAATAACAATCTTTGTAGTTGACAACTTTTTCCACGCTTCTTTTCACATCATGCACCCCCTAGAACCTCCACTCCTTGTGTCCTCAGATTTTGAAAGAATTTAAATAATTGAATTTAATGGATCTTTGAAACGCTAGAGAAGCGAAGTTTCTATAAACTTTCCGTAAGTAATTCTATCATCCTAATGATTAATGAAGAAATAATTAACTTGTTTTTCCGTAATGCTTCACATACGCTATTCTATAAATTATTGGGATATTTGCTTTGCTTTGAGGAATGGCATGTTAAACGGACCATCCAATCCTAACTTGGAGTCTAGCTTCATGTTAAGGAACAGAATGTGTTACAGTGTTAGACCATCAGTGTCTCATGTTCTCATCTGTAGCAAGCACATGCCTAGCATATAGCTGAAAACTTCACTGAAAGGAGACAAGAAGCTCAACGGATATACATACGGAATAAATGATTTGGTCCTAATCTAGTAACTTGCAAGGAAATGTGCTCAGACTGTTGTAGTGTTGTCCTTTATTGTTTTGCTGCTATCAATTGGCTTGATGCTTGGAGGCTGCCATACATATTGTTGATTTCGATTGAATCTTAGAAATCTTGTGATGCAATTTCTATTTTTTGTAGGTGCCGCTCATCCTAGCCATGCCATGGACATGCATCCCGTAAGAACACTTAATGTAAGACATTCAACTTGGCTTTTCTAAAAAAGACATTCAACTTCATTTGTGCCACGTCAGCTTTTCTGCCACATCATTTTCATATTTTACAACTTATTATGTATCTCTAAATTGTAAGTTGGTGGATTACTAATCAAGTAGAATATTATTCCTTGATAACAATGCTATGTGGTGATAGATGCTCTAATTTGTTTGTGTTTAGGATTATTATTGTTCTATAGTAAATCATACACTACAGGAAACGCTAACACTTACGTCGGCCAGATTAATTTACTTCGGTCAGCCGACGTAAATAAACTAACTTACGTCGGTCAAAAAAAACCGACGTAAGTTAAACTAACTTACGTCGGCGGCCGACGTAAGTTAGTAGACCGACAACAGTAAATTTGAACATGCGTCGGTCTGATCAACTAGCCGACGTAAATAAAAGGCCGACGTAAGTTAAGCCTAACTTACGTCGGCTTGGCAGGTGGCCGACGTAAGTTTCGGTGGCCGACGTAAGTTTACTATTTAGCCGACGTAAGTTGCGTATTTTAACCTACCCCTGCGCGCTTTTTCTCTTTTCTTCCTTACCCGCCGCGCGCCGCTCTTCTCTCCCTCCCCGTCGCCGCGCCCGACGCCTACGCTCACCGCCGCCGCGCCTGCCGCAGTCCGACGCCGCCGTCCTACACTGTCGCCACAAGGTACACCCCTCCCCTCCTCTCCTCCCCTCCCCTCCCTGACCCCCCACCCACGCCCCCTCCCTGAGCGCCGTCTGCTACCGCCGTCTGCCTCCCCAACCCCTCCCCTGCCTTCCCCTCCCCTCCACGGCCGAGCGCTGACCCCCTTCCCCTCCCCTCCCCTCCCGAGCCCCCCTCTCCCCCTCCTCCTCCTCTCCCCCTCGACCTCCCCTCCCCCTCCCCTCCAAGGCCAAGCACCGCCCCCCTTCCCCTCCCCTCCCCTCCCGAGCCTCCCCCTCTCCCCCTCCTCCTCCCCTCCCCCTCCCCCTCGACCTCCCCTCCCCGGTCCCCCCTCCCCCACCCTCACCCTGCTCCCCGCCTCCCCCCACCCTCACCCTGCTCCCCGAGCCCTCCCCCCAAATTGAAATTCAACTTTCAATTTGAATTGAAATCAAATTCAATTTTGAATTTGAAATTTTTTAAATTTGCTGAAATTGCTTAATTGTTTATTTAATTATAGTTAAGTGGTTAATTTGCTTAAATATGCTTAAGTGGTTTATTTTATTATGATTAATTTGCTTAATTATGCATAATTATGCTTAATTTGCTTAAATATGCTTAAGTGGTTTATTTTATTATGATTAATTTGCTTAATTATGCATAATTATGCTTAATTTTCTTATTTTTGCTTAATTATGCTTATGTGGTTTGTTTAATTATAATTAAATTGCTTAAATGCGTTTAATTATGCTCAAGTGGTTTATCTATTTATTCTTAAGTGGTTAATTGCACCATGAGGAGGGCAGCGTCGGGGGCGGTCGACTTTCGGGTGCCACGGTGTCGCCGGTAGCTCCAAGAGAGAGAGAAACCGTGGGTCGTGTGTAGGGGTGAGCAGAGGAGATCGGGGCGGCAGCGCGGCTTGGTGCGTCATGCAGCATGCGGAGGAGTTCGCGCTAAGAGGAGCTCGCGCCGGCGGAGGAGCTCGAGGCGGTGGGCGGCACGCAAAAGAAGCTCGCGCCGGCGGTGAACTGAGAAACGCGGTATATTTTGTCGGTGAAGTGAGAAATAGACCATACCAACGTAAGTTAAACCACTTAACTTACGTCGCTTTGGATCAACCGACGTAAGTTAGACCACTTAACTTATGTCGGTTTTGAGTCAACCGACGTAAGTCTTCCGGCCCAGCCCAAGGCCCATCTCGCCACTTAACTTACGTCGGCTTCTGAAGACCGACATAATTAAGGTAACTTACGTCGATGGCCGACGTAAGTAACCTTAATTACGTCCAAAAGTCTACGTCGGTCTATAGCCGACGTAAGTAAAGGAAAACCGACGTAATTAAGTTACTTACGCCGGTTTATGCCTTAGCCGACGTAAGTGATCGATATTCTTGTAGTGATAGTGATGAATTTAGGATTTCAATCATGAAGTACAAATTTAGCCATACGGTTCACCAAAGTTCAAGTGGGTGTAGGAACAAAAATTAGACACATTTTCCCTTTATTTTGCTCTTCCCTAGGCTTAAAAATTTTATATTTGACAATGTTTTTACATATGTAATATGATACAGAGTATATCACTTGATAGTTTTACAAAAAAAATAATTGGGAAACATGTGTACCTTCATGCATGTGCGTAAATTCACCTCAAATTAATTAGCTAGTTAATTTTTTAAGATGACAAAAAATATTATCTTATTTTTTAAGTGAGATGGGGGCAGATGGTGTGGCATAATAGCTAATGTGGCTATGCGAATGTGGATGTCCAACTCAGACTAGGGATGGAAATGAATCGGTTGTGTGAAGTCCAGGGACTAAATTGACCTATTTGAAAATTCAAGAATCAAACTGAGTTTTGGATGAAAGTTTGTGGATGAAATTGAGTATTATGCCTTCATTATTCTAGCCAATGATCAACTGCCAAGACAGTATAATGCCGTAATGAGCATCCATCCATACAGCTGATGATCTTTTATATGCTTGTTTCGTAACGTAAAGTAAAACATGCTGGTAACAGCCTTAAATCAAGATAGTTCTCCATTTCGTAAAGCAGCTGTTGCTGATGGTTCATATCTTGGAACCACCTTAGTTATTAAGTGCATTATTTCTAACTGACTAGACGTATAGACAGTGCCAAGTTCCAATAACTGTATAATCACTGCATGATCTATCTTCAATTCCTTTCTGCTGAATCACATGTTTTCTAGATGGAGTTTGTCATAACAAAAAAAAGGCATCTCAAATGACTAGTCTGTCAAAATAGGAGGGGATCTTTGGGATCCAGGTATACCTATTTTTACTGTAGAATTAGCAGCTGATAAAGAAGAGACCCGACCTAATGAACTAACTGTTGACATGGGATTAATTTCCTCTACTAACAAATTTCGGTCCAACATTGCAGGACCTGCATGATAGACAACACGGCATGATGCCGCAATATTTTGCAAGGCATGATCCTAGCTCTAGCAGCCAGTATGATGAACCTTTCTCATATTGGAACATGGGATGGTTTCCGAGGAACACCACGACTTCGTCGATCTCACCTATTGTCGTTGATGTTGTACCTGGCAATTTTGGCAACAAGAGGAATGCCGATTCGACCAGTTTTCTGCCCCTGAAGTTAAGGAAACTTTGTGGGGCTATTTAATTGCGTGTTAATGCGTCTGGTCAAAGGTTTCCGAAAAGCATAAGAAGCACCGTAAGTATGCTGTTGTCTGGAACATGTACTTTTACTTCACCACGGTATAGGTTGTGAAGGATGGAGATAGACGTGTGTGGTGTCAACTGTGTAAATACCCTTTGAACCACCGGTCTCTGCATATTTGTATAATATGTGTTGGAATGTATCGAGAGGTATTATGTGCAATTTCTCACGCTGCTTGTGTATCTCGACGGACTGGCTTCCAAGTATATTTTCCTCTGAAAGGTTATGTTTTTGTTTGTCCACAGCTTCGTCCCTCCATGTGGGCCTACTTACCAATTTTTTCCCTTGATTTGAGATTTGATTATGACTGTCCAGTGCCCATCAGCCATGCTCGTGACTCGGACAATGTACTATCAGTTTGAGAAACTTCAAAGATATGTAACCTATTGCACATCCTCGACTGCTCTAAAATTGTATTTGTCGCCTGCATATCACGTATCTCTTCGTACCAGAAGAAGATGCGTTGAGTTCCATCTTCCAGTGTTGTGAACGTCCGAAGGCAATACGTGCCTCGCAGTGTCGGACCTGTCTCCCTCTTTAGGGTGGTTCTGTCGTTGCCACGTGTCCCGCAGTGTTGGACTTGTCTCCCTACTTAGAGTGGCTCTGGCGCTGCTATATGTCCGTAAAGTCGGACCTGCATTCCTGCCGAGTCAAGCTCTGGTGTTGCCACATGTTTTATAACATCGGACCTGCCTTCCCGCTGAGGGAAGCTCTAGTGCTGCCACGTATCCTATAACACCAGGCCTACCTTTCCGCCGAGGGAAGCTCTAGTGTTGACACGTGTTAGGTGTCCGGATCTACGTCTACAACGGGAGGACTCCGGGATATTCAACGGTGCTGACATTTAAGGGCAATAAAACTGCCGTTCGCAAGACCTGGTTAACCTGTCTTTAACTATGTGTTAATGGTGCATGATCAGGAAGCTATCAAGACTGGTAACGCTGCATCAAGTCACGTTAACATGCTATTACCACTGTTATGCTTGTAGATCGTGTATAGAGTGGTTAATATGGCCAGGGCCACCTGTCGGGCCCTAACACACTGTAATCGTCAGTCATTAGCGTATAAAAGGGTTGCACTGCACGATAGACACAATGAATCTGATCACATACACAACTAAGCCCAAGCTTACGCATTCAAACAACACCAATTTCGTGGAGTAGGGTATTACGCTCAGGCGGCCTGAACCACGTAAAATTTTTGTGTCACCTCATTCTTGAATCTTGTTTAGCGCACCGCCTAAATACGAACCTCAACAGACTACTTCTAAGTAGTACCACGGGAAGTGTCGTTGCTACACTTTGATATTTGGCGTGTCAGGTAGGGGCCAACAAGATCTCCAAGATGGTGAACTCTGCTGCCACTTTGACCGAACTGGCTGTACAAGCAATTGGAGGAAATCCCGCCAATGCTCAGTAGCTGGCGAACGTCGTCCCGCCACCACCACCTGTTGCAGCAGCGAACGCTGCACAAAAGGATAGTGTCTTTGTGTCGGTCACGGAATCGACCAACAACCCTGAGAACACATTGAACGTAGCACGAACTCTCCTCCAGCGTCCTCCAGCGCCGGGAGCTCCTCCAGCTGAGATGGAGCAAATGCGTGCTGAAGTTGAGCATTTGGTTGCAGCCGCAGCCACAATGCTCAACAACCAGGGCCTGCTTGATGCAGGGCAGACACTTAACTGTAACAGAACCTTGAAGACTTGGTCTTTTAGCGTCGCAGCACAAGAGACGTGCGCCCTCCCAACAAGCGACGTCACGTACTCCTTCTGTGCCTTATCGCATTCACACGATGTCGAGGCTCCAGGCTCAAGATCTCTTATTGGAGATCACACGACGTCGCAGCACATGAGGCAGGATGGTCACGTCGACATCAAGCGTAGTTGCGAGAGGCGACTTGCTCGTGAAAACCCACATCTCCGCATGGTGGAGTGGCTAGCCAAATTCAGGCCGCATCTGCCAGAAAAATATGACGGGAACGTCAATCCCGCCGAATTCTGCAGATATACTCCAAGGCTATCCTCGCTGTAGGGGGTAATGAGGCTATCTATGCCAAATACTTCCCAGTGGCCTTAACCGGAACAACAAGGTCCTGGTTCATGAGTTTACCCCTCGAATCCATCTACAGTTGGGGAGAACTTCGTCTCTAGTTTACCGCCAACTTCAGGAGCTCCTACACCCGGCCTAACACAAAACTAGACCTCTTTGCCGTACAACAGAAGTTGGAAGAGTCACTGTGATCCTTCATCCAACGATTCTCTTAGGTACGAAGCACCATTCCTTCTATCTCCAATGCTTCTGTTGTTGCTACATTCCGACAGAGAGTTCGATATAAGTAGATGTTGGAGAAGCTGGCAACCACAAACGTCACTAGCGTCATAGAACTCTTTATCCCGGCTGATAAATGTGCCAGGACTGTTGAGGGCTGGGAGATGTACTCCAAACCAGCTGCGGAGGCCAAGCAGTCCACCTCCAAAGTCGGAGCTACTGCCATCCAAGGTAGTGGCAAAAAGAAAAAAAATAAGTCAAGTGGCAAGAACAAGTCACTTGCCGGAGCACCTACTGCTGCAGTAGCGGCAACACCTCGATAAGCAACCTCGACCATCGTTCGAAGACGCTGACAAGATGTGGTGCCCGATCTACAAATCCACATGCCATAATCTTGAAGACTGTCGCGAGGTCAAAAAGCTCGTTGAACACCAGAGCAAGTGTCAAGATGACACACCTTTCTGCCAGCGGGAAGGCAAATAGAAGGTTGTCGAAGCTTCGTCTAATCAGGTGCTAGGCTTCCAAGACACCAAGAAGGCATTAAAGGCGGTCTACAACACCGTCGATGACTCTGACACCAGCTCCGACAACGAACATCGGAAGATTCTTCATATGAGGTATGGAGGGTCCTCGGACATTACCTCTCGGCGCGTAGTTAAGACTTTGCGTTGGAAGATGATGGCTACTACTCCTACCTCTAAGGCGGAGCCTCATCGGAAGTGGATGGATACTCTCTTCACTTTTGATGCTTCCAACTGTCCGAAAAACATGGCCGAAACTAGGCAACTGTCTTTGATAGTTTCTCTGACTATCAACAATGTCCAACTCTTCCACGTCTTGGTTGATGGTTGGGCGACACTCAACCTCATTAGCTTCGCCGCCTTCGTGAAGCTTCAGCTCAACCTCTCGGACTTTATACCCTCGCGTCCATTTTTCGGAGTGGGTCCAAGAGCTATCACACCACTTGGATCAATCTCTCTGCCAGTTACATTTGGAACTTCAGAGAACTACCGGTCAGAGAAGCTGATTTTTGATGTAGCACACATCAACCTTCCCTTCAACGCCATCTTTGGCAGGCCAACCCTGTACAGGTTCATGGCGGTGGCCCACTACGGCTACCCGGTGTTGAAGATGACAACTCCGTCAGGCGTTCTTCGGATCTGAGGACAACTCCATCACTGTTGGAGTTATAGTGTTGGAAAAGCTTCATGCGCTCGCAGCAGCGCAATAAGCTGAAACCGGTAAGGAGCATACTGCTCAACAACCTTCAAGCTCGTGCCAATGCATCTCAAAATTTGCACCTCGTGTGCAACCAAGCGACAATACCGACGTTCCCGTCAAAGTCATCCAAATTACTTTTGATGCCGCTCAGACTCATATATCGAGAGGTCTAGGTGACCAATAGGAACTCGCACTCGTCACTTTCCTTCGAGAAAATGTTGACGTGTTTGCTTGGCAACCGTAAAAAATGTCTAGCATCTCCAAGGAGGTGATCGAGTACCATCTGAAGATCTACCCCGACGCACGACCTATACAACAGAAGCTTCAGAAGCAATCTGTTGAGCGGCAGAACTTCATCCAAGAAGAAATCAAGAAGCTGCCTGACGCTAGATTCATTTGGGAGGTACATCACCCACGCCGACTGGCAAACCCAGTTGTTGTACGCAAGGCTGGCAGGAAGCCTCAGATGTGCATCGACCACACCACATTAAAAAAAGTATGCCCAAAAGACTCCTTTCCACTGCCAAGAATAGATTAGATAGCAGATTCTACCTCTGGATGTGAGCTACTTTGTTTCCTAGATCCATTTTCTAGTTTCCACCAAACTCCAACGTCTAAGGAATATGGAGAGCACACTACTTTTATCACAATAGATGGTCTATACTGTTGCATAGCAGTGCCTTATGGTCTCAAAAATGCTCTCTCCACCTTTGTGCGAGTTATACACAAAACATGTGGGGAGCTTATTCGGGACCTAGTGGAAGTCTATGACGATGACATCGTTGTCAAAGTGAAGAACAAAGACTCACTGTTGGACAACCTTCAATCCGTCTTTGACAAGCTGCGCCTGACACGCACGAAGCTCAACCCCGACAAGTGTGTCTTCGGGTTTCCTCCGGAAAGCTTCTTCGATACTTGGTCACCCACCGAGGAATTGAAGCAAATCCATCCAAGATAAAAGCCATCGAAGCAATGCGGCCTCCTGCCTGTGTCAAGGACGTCCAGAAGCTTACTGGCTATCTAGCCTTCCTCAGCCAGTTCCTCTCAAGGTTGGTTGAGCAAGCACTTCCCTTCTTCAAGCTATTGAGCAAGTCCGGACCTATCCATGGTCCGAAGAAGACGAGAATGCCTTTCAGGAACTGAAACCATCTCTTACTACACTGCCGATCATGGTAGCTCTGGAGTCTGGTGAGTCTCTTCTGCTTTACAATGCTGCAACGACAGAAGTTGTCAGCATGGTTCTGGTCGCAGAAAGGCCAGGCACATCTCCAAGCTCCTCTACAGAGAAGCTCAGACCCTTCCGAGAGGGTCCGGAGCTATCTAGAGGAGAAGATCATCAATATAAGCCTGGGTCCCAGCTCCCAAACACAGATTCTAAAGGCAAGTTGCCTGTGGATCAACTTGTCCCCTCTGGGAGAGTTCTAAGTGCTCAAGAATAAGAAGGTTCGAACCCCTCCAGGAGGGTTCGAACTATCCAAAAACCAGTCTACTTCATCAGTGAAGTACTCCATGACACTAAGACATGGTACATTGATGCGCATAAGCTATTGTACGCAATACTTATTGCCTCAAGGAAGCTACGCCACTACTTCCAAGCCCACAAGATTTAAATGGTAACTTCTTACCCTACGTGCTATTCTGCATAATCCCATCTCAACGGGAAACGTCACCAAGTGGGTTGTGGAACTGGCGGAGTTCGAGCTTGACTTCCAACCTCAACACACCATCAAGAGTCAGGCGCTAGCTGACTTTGACGCGGAATGGACCCCATCTTTGTCTGGTCCGGGAGCTCTAGACCCTAAGGTGCCAAAACCTAAGGTCCTGGTCTTCACCAAGCCGTACTGGACTCTCTTCTTCGATGGCTTCCTACAGATGCAGGGGGTCGTAGCTAGAATTATTTTCCTCGCACCGACTGGGGAAAAGGTCAAGTACAAGATCTGCTTTGATTTCAAGGCGACCAACAACATGGCGGAGTATGAAGCCCTCATCTTTGGACTAAAAACGACGTTATCATTCAGCGTCTAGCAACTGCTGGTGAAGGGAGATTCACAACTCATCATCAAACAAGTCAAAGGTGAATGTAGTTGCAATAACCCTCAGCTAGCAGCGTATCTTCTTGAAGTCTAGAAGTTGCAGAAAGACGTCGATGTCCTGGACCTCTGCCATGTCCAGCGTCTCAACAACGCTGAAATTGACGACCTCTCGATGAAGGATTCTACTGGGGCTTCGGCATCGGAAGGAGTTTTTGTCAAGAGATTACCAGCACCTGTCGCTCAGCCTGCCGAGCTGGGTGATGGGGGCGAGAACAGCACCCCGAAGCTGGCGATCCCGGTGACCCTGTTACCATGGCGTCCATCAAGGATCGTAGGCGCTACAGGAAGTTCCGAGCAACCTAGCGCGCAAGATCTAGAAGCTCAAGTCAGTCCCGATGCATGGATCTCGGAGGTCTGAGACTACTTGAAAGACAACATCCTTTCTGAAGACGGTGTTTCCGCTGAACAGATTGTCAGATTGGCTAAAAGATACACGTTGGTAGAATAAGATCTCTATTGATGTGGCACCAATGACATCCTATTGTGGTGCATTTATCGGGAAGAAGGCTGGAAGCTCCTCGCAAAAATCCATGGAGGCGGGTGTGGGAATCACGCGTCATCCCGCACGCTGGTCGGTAGAGCCTTTCAGCATGATTTTTACTGGTCCTGTACTTTAAGTGTGTCCTTGCCTTCCCTTGTTATTAGGACATATAATGAAATACATTTACATGAAAACATACTCTACGTGCATTTATTTTGCGCAAGCTCGTAATTTTTCCTTCATTTTACCTTCTTGCCAATAGTGGAACTGTGCAATCCTTTTGGAATTTGGTCTCTAAGAATTCATGTGATATTTGTCTTGGTGTTACTGGTCGACTTTTTTGGGATCTAGTGTTAGCTGAATAGTCTACTCGCCTGGAAAACAATGTCAATGATAGGTCCGAAGTCGGCTAAAGACTTAGCCTAGTCCAACACTCTAAGTATGTCACTCTACCTATTCTGGTGTTGTGTCATAGTAATGTGGGTTCGGACAAAACACGAACCTATAAAAGCAGAACCAGTATACTAAGTATATTGCATTAAGTTGGTTAGGACCTAAATTTTAATTAAGGACAATAAGCCTCAGCTAAGCTATAGGCAAGAAAAAGCATTTTACTACTTTTCTTGTATCTCTTGTGCAAGAAAATACATTATGAAGATTTGTGATGTCCTCGGGGCCCGGAGTTGACGTTTTGCACGTGGATAATGGGAGCCATCAGAGCATCTAGCTCCGACACCACTCAGGGGGACCGACGTTGATGTTTCGCACGTTGATAATGGGCGCCACCAGAGCATCTAGCTTTGGCACCACCCACGGGGTCCGCCATTGACGTTTCCCACATTGATGATGGGCGCCGTCGAAGTAACTAGCTCTGACACCTCCCAAGAGGCCCGCGGTCGACGTTACGTTTGTTGGCAAGGGGTTCTCGGAGCTCTCGGAGGCCAAACTCAGAGCTAACTCAGAAGTTTTAAGTTCGAAGCTACTACAAAATCATCAAGACATTACTAAGATCCTTATGATACATGTCTTCAATCATTGAGCATATCTACTATGGGGCCAACAAGACTAAGGCAATGATAATATTGAAGACAAAAAATGGAATTCAAGAGGATTTCATTTGAAAGTGATTTCATTCAAAAGTTCAAAAGATTTTACAAGTTGAATATACAAAGGGAAGAAAAAAATCCTAGCTACTGGTTGGAGTTCCGCCGGAACAACGCGACAACCTTCTTGACAGCTTCTTGAACACTTGCCTTGGAAGCTTCTTCTGTCTGAGCTATGGGTCCATTGGTCACTGGAGCTAGAGACATCGATAGGTCCCCGTTGCGGAAGCAAGTTAACACATATTCTGCGACTAACTTGGCCAGAGAATTTCCCTCATTCTCAAGATGGTCATAGATTACATCTTCCAGTCTTCCCAGCTTGTCTCCGGATGAATTCAGAGCTGCCAAGGCTCTGTCCATTTCAGGCTCTAGGTCAACCGGTAGAACCAGACTGAAACCCAAAGGCACCGGTTCTTCTTCCGCATGCTCCAGGAAGTCCCAGATCTGATGAGCTTCAACCTTTTGTGAGGTCTGGAGCTCCTCTAGAGATCTCCTAGCAGATGAAACTTCCGCATAACCTTCTTTGGAGAACCACTTAGCCTCCTTGGCATGTTGTTGAATCCATTCAGCAAACTGCCTTTCTTGGTCAGCGGTCTGTTTCTCTTAAAGGTTCAGACGATCCTTCTTATCTGTTAGATCCTTCTCTTTTGCCTCCACCTTGTTTTCTCTGTCAGAGACAACACTTTCTTGCTTGCTGACTCCCTCTCCTGTCAGACATACTTGGTGCTTTCATGCTTGCACCGTGACTTGAATTTCTGGTCAGCCAAGTCTTGTTCACCACGCTCCAACTTTTGAGATATCTCAACATCTCTCTCTTGGAGCTCTTGCTCCTTATTGTCGATAGCTTCCTGTCGCTTGAGGAGCTCATCCCTCGACTTGTCTAGGGTCTCAAAGCGAGCATCCGCCAAATTGTTGGCTTCTGTCGCCTTGTCATAGATATCGCGAGTATTCTCGCTCAGAGTTTCTATGGCAGCCCGCCTGTCATCTAGCAGCTCATCCATTGGTTTCAGCCGCGTCTTCTCGGGTGCAAGCAGGTCCCTCAAATCGGCCAGACGGGTCTGCGTCAACTTCGTCTTGAAGTTGAGAAGCTTCCGCCAATGTCGCAGAGTTTCCCGTTCTGCTTCCAGAGCACTTCACTCGTAGTTGAAGCCGAGTTGAACTTGGCGAAGGCTTGAGAAAGCGTTCTCAATTGAGAGTGATAGTGGGATCGGCTCTGGACCTTTATGAGGATCTGCCGGAGCTCCCATAGCCTCCAGGACAGTCGTTGGAGCCCATGGCACAAGCATGGACTCCAACCACTCGACATTAGTTGGACTGAGTTCCGGGAGCTCGTCAACCTCCGACGCAAACGTTGAAGGTCCTGCAGCTGGATCTTCAGGTGCCGACTCTAACACCATTGTGGTGTCAGCTGGCTACTCTGCTGCAACGTCGACTAAAGACTCTGTTGCAGGCGCAAGCACAACTACCACCATGGTATCTATCTCCAGTGCTCGCGTTGTCTCGACGTCCGACATTGGCTCTAGCGTGGCATCAATTGTGGGCACCGGTATCTCTGTAGCTTCAACTGGTGTCTCTAGTACTAGCTCCGGTATCTCTGCTGTTGGCTCTAATATAACCACAGCTTGCTCTGGTGCTTCTTCTGTGTGGTTTGGCGCAACCACGACATCTTCGGCTGCTAGCCCCGAGCTAGTCTTGGTGCTAGTTGACTCCGGAACCGCCGTGTCGTCCGCCATGACCATAGGAGAGGCCGCAGGATAACAGGAGCTTTGGCCGACATGGTCTACACGGCTGCAACCCTGACCTGACTGGTTGCTGGTGCCGGAGTAGCTAGAGGTGGGCAAAAAAACCGGGACCGAAAAAATCGGACCGAAAAAACTGAGACCAAGACCGAAATATCGGGTATCAGGTACCTATTCATGTACCAAATCTAAATAACCGATATATTAATTTCGAATTTGGGTATCACTCTCGGATACCCAAAATAATCGAATAACCGAACAATAAAATCTCAAGTTAAATTACGATATATGAATCCTAAACAATATGAATTTTGATATCATTTGTGAGTTTTGATATGTGAAATTGTTAGATTAAAATATTTATTTACGATGCATCATTAATGAACTAATAATTTATTGTCTCTCGAGATTAAATTTACAAATGATATTAAACTTATAGTGATTGTTTAGAGCATAAAATATGAATAATATACAATTCGGGTATTTCGGGTAACACCGAAGACCGAACCGAAATTTAGGTACCCAAAAATTTCGGGTATCTAATATTTGTATAACATTTTGGGTAGTGATTTTCAAAAACTGAAATTCAAAAAGACCAAAATAATCGAACTATTTAACGGGTAGACCAAACACCCATCCCTAGGAGTAGCGGCAACTCGCAACATTATAGAAACAGAGGAAAAATGAATTCAACAAAAAGCAAGAAGTAAGAGGAAACACAAGTTCAAGTGCGGATAATTACCTGGGGACGCTGTAGCTCCAGTCGGCACGAGACCTCTTCCTTAGACAGCCGGAGTCAGAATCCACCGTCGCTGGTGAGGCAGAAGCTCCCGGACTTAACCCCAAGAATCATGGCGGCCACGGGCGTCACTGCAACTGGGATCTCCGGAGCAGGTGTTGCACTATTTCCCACACCCGGTGCTATCATCTGAGAGATCACTCTAGACGTGAAGTCCGCCGTTGGCATCGGGACAGGAGTAGAATACTTGCCGAACCTAGTTCCCATCATAGGTGTCAGGCCCGAAAATGATTTCTCGAGCCCGGATCTCACCCTGGCTGCCGGAGATGGGGTTGCCGTTTGTTGGTATTTCTTAACACCACAGAGTTATCCGCAAGTGCACGGAAATACCGTTGTAGCACTTCCCCTTAAAGAGTATTCCCAAGGGTATCGAATCCAAAGAACGTGTGTGCTAATCTTTCGAACTAGCTCACCCAAGGACACAAAGTTGTTTGGTAGTGAATGTGGCCTAGAGGGGGGATGAATAGGCCTTTTTGAATTTTGTCGGAACCTGCAACACTTAACAACCAGATCAAAACTTGAGATATCGGACTAGTCCGGTCAAGTGCGGACTAGTCCGGTGTGTACCAACTAGGTTAATCAAGTTTGATCTATTAATTTTATTCTAGAGTGTATGCAGCGGAAATATACTTGTTGTTGAAGTGTTACACAATTGTGAACTAGGGTATATCACATGTCAATCTTATATTTAATATTTCAACATAAAGTAAGCAAAATTGATTGAAACTCTAGTTTGATATGATGTATAAGAACGATGAACACAAAGTAATAACACAGCAATTTATCCCGTGGTTCGGTTCCCACAGAGGCAACCTACATCCACGTTGAGGAGTCCACAAAAGGACCAAGTCTTCTCCAACCCTACCCTCGTCGGATCGCCACGAAGGCCAATCCTCTTCACTTATCGCAAAGGGTAAATAACCAAATTCAATGGGCCTTCTCACACGTTGAGGGCTCCCCTAGATTACAACAAGAACTCCACCAAGAACACACTCGAAAGATTACAATGAAAATCACAGGAGTGTGTTAGGAAATCAAACCAAGAGCTCAAGAGTGATGAATCGTGTCTCTCCAATGTTCCAAAGTGTATCCTCAAGGGATTGATCCTTGTGGCTTTTGATTTCGTGGAGAGATGTGTTTTGAGGCTCTTGGGAGGTGTGACGGCGCAGGGGGTCGAGAGAGATTAAAGTTGGGCCGTGCACATCTATTTATATGGGGTTTCTAAAAGTGACCGTTAGGGTTTAGAAAGATCGGACTAGTCTGTGGTGGACACCGGACTAGTCCGGGGTGTTGTGTGTATCAAACCCTAAGTGTCTCGAAATATCGGACTAGTCCGGCTAGAGGCGGACTTTTCCGATTTTGCTTCTGGAAATCTTCGGACTAGTCCAATAGTCATCGGACTTGTCCGGATCAGTGAAACCCTAAGTGAATTGGGTGACAAGTCGCACTTGGAGGACTTGTTCGATTTAGGTCAGAGGGTTTTCGGACTAGTCCGTGCCAATATCGGACTTGTCCGATTTAGATCAGAATGATATCAGACTAGTCCGTTGTGTGATCGGACTTGTCCGATTTTGTGCAGCTTGTGAAGTATTTTGAGGACTAGTCCACACTCGGGAGGACTAGTCCAATTCTAGTCAGAGAGATATCGGACTAGTCCGTGGTGATATCGGACTTGTCCGATCTTGTGCAGAGAGATATCGGACTAGTCCGGTGTCAATCGGACTAGTCCGGTCCTGTATAAATTTGTGAAATGTGTGTGTTTATTTGTGTTTGAGCTCTTGGGGTGTATTTCCGTAACACACTCCATACACAATGATCTACTACACTTGTTCCTTGAGCTCTTTTCCATGTTGCTCTTCATTCTCCCTTCTTTTTGGCATTTTGTTTATTTTCCCATTAAAACCTGTGCTCATCTCAACAAAGTGGTTAGGATCTCATTTGCTTGTCATAAATCATCCAAAACCCACAATGGATTCCTAGATGCACTTTCAATCTCCCCCTTTTTGGTGATTGATGACAACCAATTGAGATTTCACAAAATATGTCAAAAAGTTGAGATTTTCATAAAGTATGCACATATGAGTTTAAAATACATCAAGCAATGAAAACATGATCCATATGTGCATTATTTATGGTGGGATGCATAACTAAGTGCATTGAAACAATAATCATGAAGAGAATGACATAATTGACATTAACACACCAACAACAAGCATATATGTCATTCTAGGAGCAAAATCACATATTTCATCAATTACTTGACAAGTATTCAAAACATTGCATCACAGGACCATAATTATCATAAGAGCATAGTAAAAGTTTTACAACCCACAAAATAGACAAAAAGCACAAAGGAAGCTCTCTCCTCGCATCCTACAGCTTAAGACCTAAGACCTAAGACTCCCCCTTAATCTCTCCCCCTTTGGCATCAAGACACCAAAAAGAAGGAGAGGAGGGACCTAAAGTCTTCATGCCTCGCTGTCGGTCCTCTCATCGTCTTCATCTTCGTCTTTGGGCTGATGATGAGGAGGAGGAGGAACGGAGCCACTCGAGCCCCCAATGCCAAAGTAGGCAAGATCAGAGGGAGTCAAGGGCCCGAGCTCGGTGTGTCAGAGTTGGAATCATCATAGATTACTGGATATCCAACGGGCTCGATCTCCAGTTTCTGGCAAATCTGCTTCACATTTACCTTGACATACTTCATGTCTTCTTTTCTTCTCTTGTTAAGCTTGTGGGCCTTCACCTCGGCCTTTCTGCAGGAAGCAAAGATAGCAGCCAAGTATTTGAAGATGCCACTTGCAGATCCCTTTTGAGGAGCTGCCCTAGTGGCAGGGGCAGCCCTGGCATCTCCACTTGCTCTTGCCAGAGCCTCAAGACTGGAGGCCGGAGATGGAGTAGCCTGAATGCTTGGCTTTTGAGGCATCTGGGGACTCAAGGGAATGTGCTCCACATCTTTGACGAATTCAATGCCAATGACCTTCTCAATCATGAACATAAGATACAGAGCATAGCCACATGACCTGTTTGGTGTGCAAGAGATGTTGACCATATCATTCCAGATATAGTCAGCCACATCAAACTTGCGGTCCTTGCTTATGACCCTCATCAAGGTCCGGAGATAGCCCTGCACACTCCCAGCATCCCCATCCTTGGGGGCAATTGTCTTCCTCAAGACTCTGTTCAAGACCACAAAGAAAGGCTTCATGTTCTTTGTGGAGGAGGGGTTGAACTTGGAGTTGGGCTCATAGAGGAATTTCATCTTGTCCTTCTCAACGACACCTAAGTTGTGGATGATCAAGTTGTCATTGCTCGAGATGTCAAGGTGTAGCAGGCTTGCAAAGTCCTCATAAGTTATATTGTACTTGGATCCATTAGTCATCCAAGTAACACTCTCCTCCTCATCACTTGAGAAATGGCAAGTCGCAAAGAACTGTGCTATGACCTCATCATTCCAATTGTTCGTGAAGGTAAAGAGATCCTTCAGGCCATGTCTCTCAACTGCCTCCACCACTTCAACAAACTGTGAGCATCCCTTCTTTTCAAAATGCGCCCAATCGATCCATTGGTTGCGCACGACAGGTTTCTTCATTGGGAGGTATACAGACTTGTAAAAATCTGCATGGAAATTGCTCCAAAATCTTCCATCGGCAGCTTGCTTCGGATGGCTGTAGCAATCAACATTCCGGAACTTAGCCGCCGAGTCACTGACCTTCCCATTGAACTTTTCCTCTGCGGGATCCCGAGCCCCTTGCTCCGGAGCTGACATCTTTAGCGGGCCAATCGGGCCCGTCGCGATCCCTTTGCCTTTCCCTTTTGCTAGGCGAGCACTTGCCAAGCTAGGGCCACCACCAGCGGAGGCCCTGGAAGCAGGCACCTTTCGTTGAGCCACCCTCTTTTGAGACTGAGGAGGAGAGGGGGCTGGCTCGGAAGGGCGCTTCTTGCTTTGGTCCATCGAGGACCGAAGCAGGGCTTCTTGTTCCATCTCGGCTTCGAAGTCGAAAACTTCATCGTGAGATTTCGACATGCCCTGAGAATGGATTGTACAAGGTATGGGTGAGAAAGGATAACAAGGAATTGCATTGAGGGAGTAAAAGGTTAGGTTTGAGTTCAGAAAAATCGGACAAGTCCGGTGTATAGACACGGACTAGTCTGGGTGACCGGACTTGTCCGTGTATGGACCGGACTAGTCCGATATTCATCCTCAAGAACCCTAACTATGAGACAATTGGAGTTGCTCAATGCAAAACTAGCCTAACAGCAATGTAATACATCAAGGACACTAGTATTAGGTGAAAGAAGCTAGGATATTCGATCAACAATGAAGAAAATGGAGATTTCTAGGGTTTGGGGGAAAATTACCGAAGAAATCGCTTGAATCTCGGAGAGGAGGGTGTTGAAGGCCGGACAAGTCTGTGGACTTCAATCCCTAAGCAAAGGAGCTTGATTTCCACCCAAACTTGGAGCTTTTGGATGGAGGAGTTGCAAAATCGCCTTGGGGAGCTCGAGCATGGAGAGAGGAAGGTTGAGGCAAGTGTGGGCGTGAGGAAATTAGGGTTTGGCGGTGGCTAGGGTTAAGGACACGAAAAATTGGACAAGTTCGAAAATTATCGGACTAGTCTGAACTTTTCCAGAGGCTATATCGGACAAGTCCGTGGTCTGCCGGACTAGTCCGGCCTAACCGGCGCTCTACAGACTAGTCTGCATGGGCGGACTAGTCCGAGTAACCACGAACTAGTCTGTGGTCACCAAGGAAGAATTTCTTAGCCCATTTGTATATATTCGAAGGTACTTAATTGGAAAATAGGGAGGCAAATCAAATCGAGTAATCTTGATGAATATGATCAGTAAGCATACAACAATCAAGCAATGACCATAATTCACCAAGATCTAGTAATTGACATAATTTTCTGGAGAAAATTGAGAGAGGTGATTTTCACGATCCAATCAACATATTTTGAAGAATTCATATAGGTATGCAAATTTTCAATCCACATTCCGAGCATCAAGGATATTTAGTTCATTTTGAAGCTCGCAAAAGCATTTTTCATCAAGTGGCTTGGTAAATATGTCGGCTAATTGCTTTTCGGTGTTAACATGGGAGATGGCTATATCTCCTTTCATGGAGTGGTCTCTCAAGAAGTGATGCTGGATGTCTATGTGTTTGGTTCTAGAATGCTCAACTGGATTATGGGCAATTTTAATGGCACTCTCATTATCACAAAGGAGTGGGATACGGTTCATATTGTAACCGTAATCCCTTAGAGTTTGTCGCATCCAAATGAGTTGTGCACAACAACTCCCGGCTGCAACAAACCCCGCTTCGGCTGTGGATAAGGCAATAGAGTTTTGTTTCTTGGAGGACCAAGAAACTAGGGATCTACCTAGGAATTGGCATGTACCGAAGGTACTTTTTCTATCTACTTTGCATCTGGCATAATTTGCATCGGAGTAACCAATGAGATTGAATTTGGAACCTTTTGGATACCAAAGACCAAGGTTAGGTGTATGAATTAATATCTCAAGATCCTTTTACGGCTGTCAAGTGACACTCCTTAGGATTGGCTTGAAATCTTGCACACAAACATACACTCAACATAATGTCTGGCCTAGATGCACATAAATAGAGTAGAGATCCAATCGTGGAGCAATATACCTTTTGATCGACGCTAGGTCCATCTTCATTGAGATCCAAGTGGCCATTCGTTGCCATGGGAGTCTTTATGGGCTTCGCCTTGTCCATTCCAAACTTCTTGAGTATGTCTTGAGTGTACTTCGTTTGGCTTATGAATGTCTCTTCCTTTTGTTGCCTCACTTGGAATCCCAAGAAGTACTTTAGCTCTCCCATCATAGACATCTCAAACCTATCCGTCATAATTTTACTAAACTCCTCACAAAAAGATTTGTTAGTTGAACCAAAGATTATATCATCAATGTAGATTTTACAAACAAAGAGATCATCGTCAAAGTTCTTTGTAAACAATTTATAATCTACTTTACCGATCTTAAAGACATTTTCAATTAAGAAATCTGTAAGACACTCATACCAAGCTCTAGGAGCTTGTTTGAGCCTGTAGAGAGCCTTACACAATTTAAATATGTGGTCGGGGAACTCTTCATCTTCAAACCTGGGGGGTTGCTCCACACACACCTCCTCCTTGATTGGTCCGTTGAGGAAGGCGCTTTTCACATCCATTTGATAGAGCTTGAAATCATGGTGAGTAGCATATGCAAGTAATATTATAATGGACTCAAGTATAGCTATGGGAGCAAAGGTTTCATCGAAATACAAACCTTCGACTTGTGAATATCCTTTGGCCTCGTGCCTTGTTCCTTGTCATCACCCCGTGTTCGTCTTGTTTGTTGCGGAAGACCCATTTGGTGCCGACGATGTTGGATTTGGGTCTTTCGACTAGTTCCCACACTTCGTTCCTTTTGAAATTGTTGAGTTCTTTCATGGCCACTACCAAATCCGGATCCTTCAATGCATCATAAACCCTGTGGTTCCAAAAAGGACACAAACGAGTAATGCTCACAAAAATTAGCTATGCGAGATCTAGTAGTTACTCCCTTTTGGATGTCACCGATGATGTTGTCGATTGGGTGATCCCTTTGGACGCATTGGTGTACTCTTGGGTGTGGTACTTGCTGTCTTGAATCTTCATGATCATCTTCTTCCCCCCTAAGTGGTTGCCCTCATTGACTTGTTGATCATGTTCACTTTCTTGAGGTTGATCTTGTATGGAAGCTCCCCCTTGATCATTGGTCTCCTCTTGTGGTCGAACTTCGCCTAACGCCATTCTTCTCAATGCTTGACAAGGAGCTTCTTCTTTATATATCACACATGGATCAACTTGCTCCTTTTGGGAGCCATTAGTTTCATCGAACACTACGTCACATGCTACTTCGACAAGTCCGGAGGTCTTGTTGTAGACATGATAGGCGTAAGTGTTCGAATCATAACCAAGCAAGAAACCTTCATCGGACTTTGAAGCGAACTTTGAGGTCCTAGGATTCTTGTTCAAAATATAGAATTTGGAACCGAAAACTCGAAAATATGAAATATTAGGCTTGTTACCGTGAGTAGGTCATATGATGTCTTCTTGAGTAGTCGATGGAGATAAAGTCGATTTATGGCGTGGCAAGCGGTGTTGACCGCTTCTGCCCAAAATCGATCCGAGGTCTTGTACTCATCGAGCATTGTTCTCGCCATCTCTATGAGGGTTCGGTTCTTCCTTTCGGCAACCCTGTTTTGTTGAGGGGAGTACGGTGCTGAAAATTCGTGCTTTATGCCTTCTTCATCTAGGCACTCCTCCACTTGTGTGTTCTTGAACTCCATGCCGTTGTTGCTTCGAATGTTCTTGATTGCCAATGAGAATTCATTTTGAGCTCGCTTGAATAACTTCTTGAGTATTCCTTGTGTTTCTGAGTTATCATGTAAAAAGAAAACCCAAGTGAAGTGAGAAAAATCATTGACAACTAATAAACCATATTTGTTACCGCCGATTCTTATGTAGGCGATTGGACCGAATAAGTCCATGTGAAGTAGCTCGAGCAGTCTTGTTGTAGTCATGACGTTCTTCATGGGATGAGGTGCTCCAACTTGCTTCCTGGCTTGGCACGCGCTATAAGGCTTGTCTTTCTCAAAAATAACATTCTTCAAACCTCGGATGTGATCGCCCTTGAGGAGTTTTTGAAGATTCCTCATACCAACATGCGCTAGCCGTCTATGCCACAACCAGCCCATGTTGGTCTTTGCAATCAAGCATGTGTCAAGTTCGGCTTTATCCTTGTTGAAGTCAACAAGATAAAGCTTTCCCTTTAACATACCCTTGAATGCAATGAAACCATCACTCCTCCTAGAGACAGTCACACCCTCGTTAGTGAACAAGCAATTATAACCTTTGTCACATAATTGAGATATGGATAACAAGTTATAATCTAAGGAATCAACATGTAATACATGACAAAGAGTGTGTTGTGGTGATATGGCAATTTTACCGGTACCGAGCACCTTTCCTTGACTATTGTCTCCAAAATAGATGCCCTCGCTTGGATCCTCATTTGCTTCATATTCAACGAACATCCTTCTTTCTCCGGTCATATGGTTGGTGCAACCACTGTCTAGCACCCATTTGGATCCACCGGAGGAATATGCCTGCAAAAACAAATTATGCCTTGGTTTTAGGTACCGAAGCTTGCTTGGGTCCTGTTAGGTTAGTCACAAGGGATTTGGGCACCCACACATGAGACTTGGTGTTCCCATGGCGTGGCCCAACATAATGAGCATAAACTTTTCCATAATTACTTATCATTAGGACATAAGATGCATCGAAAGTTCTAAATAGCAATTGTTGTTGTTTGTACACAAGACTAGTCCGGGAGATCGGACTTGTCTGGAGGACCGGACTTGTTCGGATCCTGATCGGACTAGTCCGGTGGTCATGCATGTTGTATTCATTAATTTTGGATTTTCTAGTTTGAGAGAGTCTTACCTTTACAAAGACATTGCTATCCTTGTTATTCTGATGGCTTTTAGCTTGTCGCTTTTCACCATAAGAGTAACCAATGCCATATTTGACATTTGGAGGTCTTGTGACCAAGTATGCACTACGTGCATATTTGATCTTCTCCTTGTCAAATATGCCATTTTGTGCAGGATGCTTGTCCTTGATAGATGTTTACTTATCTTTAGAACTGTTGTTAACTTTACCACATGTGCAAATAGAAGCAACTTCAGTTTTAATGTGTTGAGAAGGTGAGCTTGAAGAGGATGAAGGGTCACCTTGCTTGAGTGACTCAACTTGCACCTCAAGGATCTTGTTAACCTTGATTAAGTTAGCAAGTTCTTCCTTGATTGTAGAATTTGAGTCACTTAACTCCAAGCATGTTTCCTTACTTGAAGCTAATTCAAGCTCTAGTGACTTGCTCCGCTCCTTTCAAGTTCTAGAAGCTTGTTAAGGTCAACATGTTCCTCCTTTTGAGAGATAATCATGTCTTCTTGATGATGTATTAACCTCTCCTTCTGAACAAGTTGATCAAGCAAAAACTTCATTTTTGTAGCTGTTTTCTTATCTAGTCCAATGAGCATGTCTTCATTATCACTATTAATTTCACTATCACTAGAATAGGAATGTACGGAAGAGGGTTTTGTTGTTACCTTGCATTTACCTTCCTTTGCCATGAGGCAAGTGCCATTTCCCTTCCATGCGCCGAGTGTGGGGAAGAGAGTAGACTTCTTGGATGTCTTCTCGATGGCTTTGCTAGCCATTTCTTCTTCTGATGATGATGAGGACTCATCATTTGAGTCCCACTCTTTCCCTATGTGTGCCTGTTCGGCTTGTTTCTTCTTCTTGAAGAATTTCTTGGGTTGAGGCTTGACTTCTTTGGTTTTCTTCTTGTTCTCTTCATATGGGAAATCAACTATAAAGTGGCTATACTCACCACAATTATAGCATGCCCGCCTCAACTTTGACTTTGATCTTTCCTTGTATTTTCCTGCACTTGATTTAACACCTTGTCTCTTCTTCATCATCTTCTTGAATTTCTTCATAAATAGTATCATGTCATCTTCATCCAAATCACTGCTCTCATCATCACCGTCTTCTTCTAGTTGTGCTTCTCGCGCTTCTTTAGATAAGGGCTTGAGGGTGGACTTCAAAGCAACCCCTTTCTTCTTTGCCGAGGTGAGGTCGGTAATTTCCTTGACATGTTTCGCTTGCTTTTCCATCATCTAAAAATTGATGATTTTTCCAAGTAACTCATCCGGAGTCATTCTCTTGTATACGGGGCTTTCTCTAATCATTGAGCATAAGGTGACGTTGCGAGGCATGAAAGCTCTAAGGATGAGCTTCACCACCTCATGGTCGTTCCACTTCTTGCTTCCGTAAGATCGAACCTTGTTGATGAGCGTTATTAGTCGGTTGTAATATCTTGAGGAGACTCATCTTCTTCGATTGCAAATCTTCCCAATTCGCCTTCGATCATCTCGATCTTCGCTTCACGCACATGACGATCACCTTCATGTGCAGTTTGCAATGTGTCCCAGATCTCCTTTGCAATCTCGAGTCCATCCACCTTGGTGAACTCGTCCCGACTGAGCGAAGAGGTAATGACTACCGCGACTTGAGCATTTTGATGAATTGCCTGCTCTTGGCTTGTGTGAGCTCTTCATCGTCGTCCGGGATATCTATCCCTGTGCACACAATATGCCATAAACTTGGATTGAGAGAAATTAGATGCATTTTCATATTTTGCCTCCACATTGAGTAATCACTTCCATCGAAGTGTGGGGCTTTTCCTAGAGGGATAGACAAATAATGATTATTGCTAGAATTAAGATGATCATAGTTGAAAGGATATCGGGAGTAGTCGGTGTGACTACTCCCCTTCTTCTTCTCTTCTCTTCAATTTTCACCTTTCCCTTGGAAAGGGTTTTCTTCCTTAGGAGCGCCTTGAGCTCCAGCATCTCCTCATCGTCATCCTCGAAGTCTTGAATGGCTTCGAGAAGCTTTTCCAATTTCTGGTTCTTATCTTCATCAACCTTCTCTTGGTTGTTGCTCTTGTGTACGTCTTTCATGTTCGACATGATCTCTTCGAGCGATTAGTCTACTTCTTGAAGAACCTTGCTCTGATACGAATTGAATGTGGCCTAGAGGGGGGGGGGGTGAATAGGCTTTTTAAATTTTGTCAGAACCTGCAACACTTAACAACCAGATCAAAACTCGAGATATCGGACTAGTCAGGTCAAGTGCGGACTAGTCTGGTGTGTACCGACTAGGTTAATCAAGTTTGATCTATTAATTTGATTCTAGAGTGTATGCAGCGGAAATATACTTGTTGTTGAAGTGTTACACAATTGTGAACTAGGGTATATCACAAGTCAATCTTATATTTAATATTTAAGCGTAAAGTAAGCAAAATTGATTGAAACCCTAGTTTGATATGATGTATAAGAACGATGAACACAAATTAAGAACACAAGCAATTTATCCCGTGGTTCGGTTCCCACAGAGGCAACCTACATCCACGTTGAGGAGTCCACAAAAGGACTGAGTCTTCTCCAACCCTACCCTCGTCGGATCACCACGAAGACCAATCCTCTTCACTTATCACAAAGGGTAAATAACCAAATTCAATGGGCCTTCTCACACGTTGAGGGCTCCCCTAGATTACAACAAGAACTCCACCAAGAACACACTCGAAAGATTACAATGAAAGTCACAGGAGTGTGCTAGAGAATCAAACCAAGAGCTCAAGAGTGATGAATCGTGTCTCTCCAATGTTCCAAAGTGTATCTTCAAGGGATTGATCTTTGTGGCTTTTTATTTCGTGGAGAGATTGATTTTGAGGCTCTTGGGAGGTGTGACAGCGCAGGGGGTCGAGAGATATTAAAGTTGGGCCGTGCACATCTATTTATATGGGGTTTCTAAAAGTGACTGTTAGGGTTTAGAAAGATCGGACTAGTCCGTGGTGGACATCGGACTAGTCCGGTGTGCTGTGTGTAGCAAACCCTAAGTGTCTCGAAATATCGGACTAGTCCGGCTAGAGGCGGACTTGTCCGATTTCGCTTCTGGAAATCTTCGGACTAGTCCAATAGTCATCGGACTTGTCTGGATCAGTGAAACCCTAAGTGAATTTTGTGACAAGTCCGCACTTGGAGGACTTGTCCGATTTAGGTCAGAGGGTTTTCGGACTAGTCCGTGCCAATATCGGACTTGTCCGATTTAGATCAGAATGATATCAGACTAGTCCGTTGTGTGATCGGACTTGTCCGATTTTGTGCAGCTTGTGAAGTGTTTTGAGGACTAGTCCGCGCTCGAGAGGACTAGTCCGATTCTAGTCAGAGAGATATCGGACTAGTCCGTGGTGATATCGAACTTGTCCGATCTTGTGCAGAGAGATATCGGACTATTCCGGTGTCAATCGGACTAGTCCGGTCTTGTATAAATTTGTGCAATATGTGTGTTTATTTGTGTTTGAGCTCTTGGGGTGTGTTTCCTTAACACACTCCATACACAATGATCTACTACAGTTGTTCCTTGAGCTCTTTTCCACATTGCTCCTCATTCTCCCTTCTTTTTGGCATTTTGCTTATTTTCTCATTAAAACCTGTGCTTATCTCAACAAAGTGGTTAAAATCTCATTTGCTTGTCATAAATCATCCAAAACCCACAAGGGATTCCTAGATGCACTTTCAGGTAGGCAAGGAACAGAGAGGAATTCAAAGTATTGATCCTAATTCAAGGTAGTTTTCAGTAGATGCTTGCTTCGGACATGGGCTTACTCCTAGCAATACTAGGACGACTCCCGCCAAGAGCCTATGGCAGAGCCGAACATGGAGGATTATAAAGGACAGATAGGACTGTCACCACCTACTGCCTACCTCTTCAATCCGTGGGTCTACGAGATATCCACTGATGATTTATAACCTAAGCACCACACTTACGTTCTAAATCACTACTCTAGTTGTTTCAAACACAAAGCTACAACTAGAGCCTCTAATGAATTAAAGCAGTGAACCCACAAGTAACTAATTGTGCAAACTACTAAGAATAAAATATCAAACTTGTATTGAATTCATAATGGCTTACTTGATTGAGTAAAACCTTTGTAGCGGTACAAGTGTAGAAGAGGGACTTGACAATCCCAAGCCTCCTTCTCCTAGACTCTTCACCACACTCTCCTACTTTGGAAGCCTCTAGGACTACTCTAAACCTTTGGAGTGTAGCACTATTCTCAACTTTTGGTGTGTGTGAGAAGTGAGGTGAGGGGGTCTATTTATAGATGGAGAAGGGTCGGTTCCTGCCACAACTAACGCGCGAATCAGTAACCATTGACTCCAGGGAGCCGGGAGGAGCCAACACGTGTTATTTGACTGAGTTTAGTCAAGCCTCCCCTCGGGGAGTGCTTCCTCCAGGTGGCTTCCAGGTGGGCCCCCTTGATGTATATGGGTGCAACACCGTTGGATCTCCTCGTATTCTTCTGTTTGTGGGCCATTTGATCTATGTGTTGCCACGTGTCATTGCCTGATTCGTTGAAATCCATTTTCATGGATCCATCCCTGCATGTTTTGGTATTTTGGGTAATAATTCACTTGCATACAAATAGACACCAACACTTGTGGAATTGGGTTAGTGTATATCCCTACCACTATGTTTTGTATTTCTTTTATGCACATTATGAGGTGAATTGACGGTCAAAATATGGTACTTAAGGACCGTCAACAAACTCCCCCACACTTAGTCCTTTGCTCGTCCTCGAGTGAAGGCAATAAGAACTAGAGTGTTGTCATGAATTTGCTATAAGGTAGAAAATAAGGATACTAGATATTTCAACTTATACCTGAATTCATGGATCCCTTTTGTGTATGTGGCTACCACATCAATCTTGGGTGTTTGAAAAGTGGAACAGTTAGAATGAAGTTCCCTTGGATCATTCCCTGCTCAAATGATTTGGCAATTGCTATATTTGAAAGTCATAGGAACATTTGCCCTTGCCTTCTCGATCGGAATATCTCAAATCTCTCAAAGTGTTTGAGTCCTCACCATGGCATGTTTTGCCAATTCTTGTCCCTATACTAAAAGTGGCTATATCTGGAGCTTGGTAGGGATGAATGTGGCACACATTTGCAATTCATATCTTACAAAGTCAAAAACTTGATCCTATGAGAGACTTATGCAATGAACAAAGTGAAGGGAAAATTCTTGTGCACATGAATGAAATGGATGGGTGAGGTGATAACTCCCATGAATTTGCTCTCTTTTAAGGATGAAACATGGCTACTTTTTTTTAGCGCTCTTACTCTTTTTCAAGAGTGGATGCTTTTTCTTTTTCTTGTAGCCATGTCTTCTACTCCTTTTTATTTTTAGAGAGGCTTTCATTTGTATTGTATGGAGTTTCTTTTTGGCGGATGGGTGATCGATGGTTGAAAACTCTCAATGTGAGAAATTTTGCATGAATGGAGTGCACAAGAGTTTTCAATTCAAAAAGTTCATGCATGTCACTCAATTGGGTCACGGGTTTGACAAAGTTCAATGAAAAGCAAAGTGGCATTTGCTTGTGGTTTTCAATGAATGTATCATATGGCCTTGGTGGGTATATAAATTTCCACTGAGAGATTTAGGCAAAGTTCAAGACTTCAAATAGTTACAAATGTCAAAATCAATTTCAAGCAAAAGGATGATTTCTAAAGAACTCATTTACCATATCACACTAGACAAATACCTAGATGATGTGTTTTCCCTATGAATTATGGGAATCATAAACAAGGTAATGAATTGAAATATAAAGTATTCAAATTTTTAGCTTAAGCAAATTCTTGACTACCAAATTTTATTTCAATTTGTTGAGTTGATTCATTTTAGATATGTAATGAAAAATATGAAATCTTCAGTGTGTACATGAACTTCTCGCCGGGCAGCAACGATGGGAGAGGCTCGTCTTTTCCATGGAAAAGACGTGTCTTGACTGGGTTCAATCCAGCCAAAGTCGGACGGCATGGCGTCGTCGACTTCATCGGCGTTCTCCGAGGGGAGAGCGATCGGACAGTGCTATGAGGTGTAGGGTTGTGCCCGCGTGGAGTTGTCGCACGCGGGATCATGGCAAGGGGCTTGACATCGATCGCCATGACGGACTCCAAGGCGAGGGGAGTTTTGTCGTTGGCCGGCGTAATGTCCCCGCTCAGGTTGAAGGTTGAGCTGGAGGCATGAGGCACAATCTTCTTGTTGGCCATGACGAGGACGGGAGGAAGATGATGATTCAATGAGGTGCAACTTTCCTCTCTGTTTCCGTCCTTTAAATAGGCGGGGAACGACGCGTTTCACCAAGGATTTTGTGGAGGATATCGAGAAGGATCAACACAAGAAAACAGAACGCGAACGACGCGAAGGGAGAGTTGACCGACCCTAGGGTTCGGCCGACCCCCTTCTGGCTCCGTTTGGCCACATTTTCTCGGGTCGATTAAATGGGCCTCATAGATGAAGAATTGGATGGGCCCATTAGTTGGACATGGAGAATTTAAACAGAATTGAAAGAAATGGCATGGAAATCGATTAGATTTACCACATCAAATTCTTTTTCTGTATCCTTTTGGGAATCGAGAAATAATTTGAGTCGGTGCCCATTCACTTTGAATAGTTGACCGTCATCACCTTGGAGTGTGATTGCTCCATGGGATGAAGTCTCTACAACAGTGAAGGGTAGGGATGAAAACGAAACGGGAAAATCCCATCCCGTTCCATACCGTATACCGTTTTTTCTCGATCGTTTTCGAATTATTCGGAATTTATTCGGAATCGGTGTGAAAACGGTACAGAGTCAATCGGGATCGAAATCGAAATCGGTTTATAGGTTTTACCAACCGTTTCTTCGGTTCCCATTTTTGATTCGGGATATACCGTTTTTCATACCATTTTCAACGAATTCGGTCCAGTAACCCACCCGGCCAGCCCAGTAACCCACGGTGCCCACATCAACGGGTTGGCCCAGAATACTTACCAGTGGAACCTTAGAACGGACGTACGCGGAGACGGCCACACCCAACCGGCCGAGCCCCGCCTCCCGAGCCCCCACCCCAACCACCGGCCGCCGTGCTGCAGCAGGCGCCGACCCGCGTCCCCCGGTCAAGCTCACCGTTGTCTTTGTGCTGCTGCTTGGGGCAGTCAACCTTCTCCGCTCGGTGGCGGGCCCGCTCGTCTGCTGCGGGGTACCTCCCCCTACTCCTTCTCCAACGCCTCCACCTGCGGGCGGCGGAAGAAGCGGCGATGTGTTGCAGGGCTTCAAAAACGGTGGTGGAAGATGCGCATCAAGCTGTCCAGCGCCACCGCCCGCGCGGCCGCGCGTCCCCTAGGCTCTGCTCCACACTCCTGTCTAGGATTCCAGAACCTGATTCTGATATTGCGAATGTTCTCCATGTTTCATTTGATTCTGAAATCTGAACCTGTATATTGCATTGTATTCTGAATCTGAATCTGTATTCTAAACCTGAAATATGTATAGGTACTTTCGTTACAATTCATTGTATTCTGAACCTTAATGTGCTCCATATCAATATAACTGTTTGTTGCACATAAGTAGCAGAGTATTTTTAATTATCTGAACTATTTGCTGCTCCATATAACTGTTGGATGGTAGTTTCATCAAATTTATCTTGCTGGATGATGATATTTTGTTGTTATCATTATGTATTAATGTATGTATTATGTATTATAATGTAATGTACGTCTATGTATTATGTGTTATTGCGTATGAAATTGTGATGTGGATTACGTATGATAATACGATGTGGATTATGTATGAGATATGACTATATTGAAGGTATGACTATATTGAGTGAATTAGTTTGTTCTTATCATTATCCCGACTTAATTATCGTTTTTCGACCTTATCGACATATTATTGTTCCGACTTGTTCATTTTCAAATAACCGACTATCCCGATACCGTATCCCGATCATGATTTTTCGTTTTCGTTTCGTACCGTTTAAAAAATATGAAAACAAAATCAATATTAAGGTTTTTTCGATCGTTTTCGACCGTTTTCATCCCTAGTGAAGGGTCCTTCCCATTTACTTCTAAGCTTCCCATGTCCAAAGAGTTTAACCCTAGAGTTAAAGAGTAAAACTTTATCTCCAGGTTTGAACTCTTTCAGCATAATCCTCTTATCGTGCCATCTTTTGGTTCTCTCTTTATAAATTCTGGCACTGTGGTACGCCTTATCTCTCCATTCCTCCAACTCAGAGATTTGCTTCAATTGGTGATTTCCAGCTTCGTTAAGATTCATGTTCCACTGCTTGATGGCCCAATATGCTCTATGTTCCAATTCTACGGGAAGATGGCAAGTCTTCCCATAGACAAGTTGGAAAGGAGACATGCCGATAGGTGTCTTGTAGGCAATACGATATGCCCACAATGCGTCGGGTAGCTTTTGCTTCCATCCCGTTCCCATTTCCAGACAGTCTTTTGCAGAATATTCTTAATTTGCTTATTAGATGTTTTTGCTTGACCACTTGTCTGTGGGTGGTATGGGTAGCAATGTTATCCTGGACTCCAAGTTCCCTTAAAAAGTTTCGGAAGGTCTTATCTATGAAATGTGACCCTCCATCACTTATGACCATACGGGGAGTTCCAAAGCGTGGGAAAATGATCTCATGGAACATTTTCCTTGCTTGCTTGGAATCAACATTTTTGCATGGTAATGCTTCTACCCATTTTGACACATAATCGACGACAACCAGAATATACCCGCAATCATAAGACCTAGGAAAAGGTCCCATGAAATCAATACCCCATACATCAAATAATTCCACTTGGAGATTGTATGTTAGGGGCATCGCATCGCGAGCAGAGATTCCTCTATGCTTCTCGCATTTCCAACATCTGTGAATGAAGTCCTTGGTATCTTCATACATTGAAGGCCAATAGAATCCACTCTGCCAGATCTTTGCCTGAGTACGGTAAACACTGTAATGACCACCATAGGGGTCAGCATGGCATTTCTCTATAATTTTGGTGCCTTTGATTGATGGGACGCACCTTCTAAGAAGGCCATCGACACATACTCGATAGAGGTAAGGGTCATCCCAAAGGTGTCTACGACTCTCATAAATGAGTTTCTTTTTGTTGTCCCTTGGTGGTACGTATCCCGTGACCATAAAGTTCACGATATCCACATACCAAGGGTGAGAGTCTGTCACCTTGAGGAGCATATCATCTCGTAGGAAGTCATTGATAGATATGTCCATGGTTTTTGTGACTTCTATACATGAAAGATGATCTGCTACTGAATTCTCTACTCCTTTCTTATCTCTTATTTCCAGATCAAATTCTTGGAGTAGAAGAATCCATCAAATGAGCCTGGGTTTAGCATCCTTTTTGGTAAGAAGATATTTCAAAGCAGCATGGTCTGTGTAGACTATGACCTTTGCTCCAACCAAATAAGATCTAAACTCGTCGATAGCAAAAACAACTGCTAGGAGCTCTTTCTCAGTTGTGGCATAATTGAGTTGGGCTCATGTTAGAGTTTTGCTAGCGTAGGCTATTGCGTGATGCTTTTTATCTTTGGTAGTCCTAAGACCGCACCAACAGCAAAGTCACTGGCATCACACATGATTTTAAATGGCAGCGTCCAATCAGGAGGTTGGATAATTGGAGCTGATATGAGTGCCTTTTTGAGTATATCAAATGATTTAAGGCATTCATCATCGAAATCAAAGGGAGCTTCTTTAGCTAATAGGTTGGTGAGGGGTCTAGAGATTTTGGAGAAATCCTTGATAAATCGTCGGTAGAACCCCACATGACCTAAAAAGTTGTGGATTCTCTTAACATTTATAGGAGGTGGAAGTTTTTCAATAACTTCAATTTTAGCTTTTATCCACCTCTATCCCTCTCTCGAACACCAAGTGTCCAAGAACGATGCCTTCCCGGGCCATGAAATGTCACTTTTCCCAATTAAGCACAAGGTCCTTCTCCTGGCATCTTTGTAGGACCCTGTCTAAATTTTCTAGACAATGATCAAAAGTTTTTCCATAGACGGAGAAATCATCCATGAAAACTTCCAATGATATCCCCAATCATGTCTGAAAATATAGACATCATGCATTTCTGGAAAGAGGCAGGAGCGTTACACAGTCCAAAGGACATACGCCGGTAGGCATAGGTCCCGTAAGGACATGTGAACGTGGTCTTACTTTGATCATCGGGATGGATAGGAATTTGATGATATCCCGAATACCCATCAAGGAAACAGAAGTAGGAGTGTTTTGCCAATCTCTCTAACATCTCATCGATGAAGGGCAATGAAAAATTGTCTTTCCTTGTTGCCTTGTTAAGTTTTCGGTAGTCAATGCACATCCTCCATCCCGTGACGGTCTGTTGAGGAATTAATTCATTCCTCTCATTTTGAACGACCGTCATACCTCCCTTCTTAGGCACTACTTGAACTGGACTTACCCATTCACTATGAGGAACAAGGTAAATAATCCCGACATGCAAAAGTTTCAAGACTTCTTTCTTGACAACTTCCCGCATAGTATTATTCAATAACCTTTGAGGTTCCCTTGAGGGGACACTATCAGGGTCAATAGGAATACGATGGGTGCATAACGCTGGACTAATTCCCTTGAGATCCTAAAGTGAATATCTAAAACCGGCTATATGCCTTTCTAGCGTGGCTATGAGTTTGAGCGTTTCATCATCTGAAAGTTTGTCACTTATGATGACAGGGGCTTACAAATCGCCATTTAGAAAGGCATAATGTAGGTCTGGAGGTAGAATCTTGGGCTCAACAAGAGGTTTTGGGGAGGGCTCTTCTTTTGGCAATTCAATTTCCTCCTGAAATTCATCCTTCTCTTGGACGAAGTCTTCTTCTCCTTCAATTTCAGGGGGTTTTAAAAATTGAAGAGTCCTAACCTCCTCCATTGGCTCATCTTGGATGGGAGATTCTGCAGATGTGTTCTTTAAACACAGAATAGGCATGGAGAAATTTCTCCCTCCAAGATTGATATTGAGGCTTCCTTCCAAAGGAACTTCCATGAGAAATTTCCCTATGGGAATCCCTATCATGATGTCAAAATCTTGGATTTCGAACACGTGAAAATCTAGGAGAGTCTCAACATCTTTGTGTATAACAGACACTTGTTGCAGAACCCCACATCCTTCAAGAATGGTTCCAAATGAATCTCGGAAGGATTTGCATGTTGGTGCCAAGGGCACATCGCCAAGAATGGCGAGAGCACAAGAATCGGAAATGAGATTTGCTCCAACAGTAGGGTTGTATAGGATTCTCATTGGTGTCCCTCTAATAGAACATAAAATGGTAGACAAAGGTGAGGTCATCTGAAGAATTTTGGGTGAATTCTTGACTTCAGCTGTCCACTCTCTGCTTAGGATAGAGGTCAACTCCTTGAACGTCTGACGGATGAACACCCCGTCAGGTGGTTCAGGTGGAGTTGGTGGCAATGAAGGTTTCCTATAGCAACAATACTTCGAGGTATTTCCATAATCTTCAAAAAGCTCTTCCTCGAAGTAAAATGGAAACTGCGAGGGTTGAATTTCTTCTACCTTCGTAGTCTCAGGTTCGGGAGAGGGTTCCCCTGGCAAGGCTTGGGGTAAACAAGAAATGGGTTCATCCTTGTCCAAGAGTGTATCCTCCGTTCTTGACACGACTTCCTCTTGGGGGGGGGGGGGCTCATTAAGACCCATAATGAAGGAAGAATTTTTGAGAATTCTGTCCAGAAGATCCTTGCCTTCTTCTGGAGTCTTATGGAGGAAAGATCCTCCAACCGTAATGTCAAGATATAGGGCAAACTCTTTGTTCAATCCCATGAAGAAATGTTGCAAAAGCATTGGATCGGGGATTAACAAATATGGGCCAGAATTTTTCAAAAGAGAAAATCTGTCCCAAGCTGCACCTATGGATTCCTTCTCCATCTGCTGGAAGCATAGTACTTTCTTTCGTAAGGAAACAATTCGGGCAATGGGAAAGAAAGAAAGACAAAATTTGTCTCGTAATTCACTCCAATCACCGTTTGTATCCCAACGTAGTGGTTGTACCATTGTTTGGCTTTTTTCCTTGAGGGAAAAAGGAAACAACTTCCATTTGAGAGTTTCCTGTGTCATACCTTTGATTAGAAGGCATGAACACAATTGTTCGAACTCTCATAGATGGTGGTAAGGGTTTTCACAATCTGTTCCTGAGAAGGATTGTTCCCGAACCATGTCTATAAAGACAGGGCGAAGTTGATAGCTGGTTGAATAAATAGGTTCCGCCGAAGGCGGTGGCTCACAGAACTTGCCCTTCGGGGCAGAGTAAGAAAAAATGGTGGGTTGCTCCATTTATATGGTGGTGGTAAGGTAAGAATAAGAAAGGTAAGATGATAGATAAGGGGGATATGATACGTGGGTGATCTTGGTTCGAAGATTAACAACAACTGTTCCCCAACAACGGCGTCAGAAATGCTTGTTGGTATTTCTTAACACCACAGAGTTATCTGCAAGTGCACAGAAATACCATTGTAGCACTTCCCCTTAAAGAGTATTCCCAAGGGTATCGAATCCAAAGAACGTGTGTGCTAATCTTTTGAACTAGCTCACCCAAGGACACAAAGTTGTTTGGTAGGCAAGGAACATAGAGGAATTCAAAGTATTGATCCTAATTCAAGGTATTTTTCAGTAGATGCTTGCTTCGGGCACGGGCTTACTCCTAGCAATACTAGGACGACTCCCGCCAAGAGCCTATGGCATAGCCGAACGTGGAGGATTACGAAGGACAGATAGGTCTGTCACCACCTACTGCCTACCTCTTCAATCGTGGGTCTACTAGATATCCACTGATGATTTATAACCTAAGCACCACGCTTACGTTCTAAATCACTACTCTAGTTGTTTCGAACACAAAGCTACAACTAGAGCCTCTAATGAATTAAAGCAGTGAACCCATAAGTAACTACTTGTGCAAACTACTAAGAATAAAAGATCAAACTTGTATTGAATTCACAATGGCTTACTTGATTGAGTAAAACCTTTGTAGGGGTACAAGTGTAGAAGAGGGACTTGACAAGCCCAAGCCTCCTTCTCCTAGACTCTTCACCACACTCTCCTTCTACTTTGGTAGCCTCTAGGACTACTCTAAACCTTTGGAGTGTAGCACTACTCTCAACTTTTGGTGTGTGTGAGAAGTGAGGTGAGGGGGTCTATTTATAGGTGGAGAAGGGTCGGTTCCCGCCACAATTAATGCGTGAATCAGTCAGCATTGACTCCAGGGAGCCGGGAGGAGCCAACACGTGTTATTTGACCGAGTTTAGCGCCAGGAAGGGGTCGACCGAACCCCTGGTTCGACCGACCTGGTCAAGCCTCCCCTTGGGGAGTGCTTCCTTCAGGTGGCTTCCAAGTGGGCCCCCTTGATGTATATGGGTGCAACACAGTTGGATCTCCTTGTATTCTTCTGTTTGTGGACGATTTGATCCTGTGTTGCCATGTGTCATTGCCTGATTCGTTGAAATCCATTTTCATGGATCTCCTTGCATGTTTTGGTATTTTGGGTAATAATTCACCTGCATACAAATAGACACCAACACTTCTGGAATTGGGTTAGTGTATAGCCCTACCACTATGTTTTTTTTCTTTTATGCACATTAGGAGGTGAATTGACGTTCAAAATATGGTACTTAAGGACAGTCAACACTGTTGCTAGAGGCACAACCAGCACTGACTTGAGAGTTGGTCGAGACGGTGGCACTTCTTTTGTCGAAGCTGCTCTGACAGAGCTGCCATCAGCTCGCGTCAACTTCCTCTTCCGACTGGAGGTATCGATGGGCTCTTTGCCTTTGCCCTGACTTGAGTCAGACTTCTTCTGACTTGGTTCTGCATGAGCCTTGCCCTTCCCACTAACAGGTGCAGGTCTAGACCCTCGATGTGGGAAGGGGGTTGAAGCTCCGGTGATCACAATCCCTGTTGGTGGAATGCTCCTTTGTCGCACCACAAGGCCTGTATTGTCAAGGATTGGTATCACCCTTGCAGCTCCATCCTGACCTTCGGAACTACACACAGAGGCAAGAACTCTGCCGGAGGTATAAGGTCATCTCTTGATAAAGTTTCATTGTACAACTTTTGCAGATGGAGCTTCAGGGCATTCTCATCTAAGTTGGTTCCCAGACCAACGTCAATCCAGAGGAAATCCATTTCTACGGAGTATGACCAAGCTACAAACTCTCGTTCCTTGAGTGGAGCTCAACGGTTGGTCAGGAAGTTATAGAGGACTATCAGAGACGTCAATCCTCTGTGGACCAAGCTCCAGATTCTTGATAGCACCGGGTTATACTCTTCTATCAGCTTCGGGAGCACCTCCCAGGAGTCAGACTTCGTTGTCGGGAATCCTTCTGGCAGCCCCAAGCGGTCATGATGGTCCACCCGGATAACTACCTAATCGGTCTTCCAGGTCTCCCACTTTCCGGAAGGAAAGGACTTGATGTACTTGTATGGGGGATTCCTACATCTTACGAAGTAGTAGAATCCCAAGAGGCTGTTACCTTTGCTTGTCGCTCGGAGTGTGAAGAAGGTACGAAATAGCAGCACGCAGGGTGGCACGCCTACCCACATCTCACAAAAGTGGATGAAGATCACCACTAGTAAGATCGAGTGAGGGTTGAGATGCTACAGTTGGAGCCCATATGATTCCAGCAGCATCAGCAAGAAGATGGACACTGGCGGAACCAACCCAACCATGGCATATGTTGAGAAGTAGACAATGTCGCCAGGGCACTCCTTGAATGGGAGCTTGCCGCAACGAATAGCATTGTTAAGGAAGTCGCTCTGCCAGCCCATCAGAGCTTGCAGACTCTTGTAAGATCCCTCTCGCTCACAAGCTTGCTGGGGGGAAGTCCGAGTTCCATCATAGTAAAGTGGAGCAAAAGTGGGAGCGCGATGCAAGGGTTCAAGCGGAGAACTCTATGCGCAAGAACAAATTGATGCTTATCTCATCAATGACAAAGGGGGCCCGGGTCCACTTTGCCGAAGAAGTCGCACCAAATGTACCGTTGTCATGATGAGAAGTTGGAAACCCAAGGAGGCGGTCTGTTAGGGCTACAGAGATTGCACTGAGAACTGATACGAAAATCATATTGGGAACCGACGTTGTTCAATTGCGTGAGATCCGCATGTCATGTATCTCACCTGCCAAATCAAGAAGGGCCGCATGTCCCAAGAGGAAAGCTGAAGCAGCAGCGCAGGAGAGATAATGGCCCCACCTCCGCCATCGAAACCTCACAATCTCACCAGAGGTGGGACCGGGGGCCACTGTCGATACCCTGCATACTCGGTATCCCTTCGTACTGGAAGAAGACGTGTTGAGTTCCACCTTCTAGTGTTGTGGACTTCTGGAGGCAAAACATGTCCCGCAGTGCTGGACCTGCCTCCCTCTTTAGGGTGGCTCTGGCACTACCACGTGTACTGCAGTGCTGAACTTGCCTCCCTCCTTAGGGTGGCTCCTGCGCTACCATGTGTCTGTAGTGCTGGACCTACCTCCCCGTTGAGGGAAGGTATGGTGCTGCCACATGTCCTATAAAACTGGACCTGCCTCCCCGCCGAGGGAAGCTCTGGTGCTGCCACATGTCCTATAACACCAGACCTACCTCCCTGTTGAGGGAAGCTCCGGTGTTGACACGTGTCAAGTGTTCAGATCTACGTCTACGACGGGAGGACTTCGGGATCTTCAATGGTGCAGATATTTAAGGGAAATAAAACTACCGTTGCAAGACCTGGTTAACGTGTCTTTAACTTTGTGTTAATGACGCATGATTAGGAGGCTATCAAGACCGGTAATGCTGCCATTAAGGCACGTTAACACGCTATTACCCACTGTTATGCCTGTAGATCGTGTATAGGGTGGTTCATACGATTGGGGCCACCTTTCGGGCCCTGGCGCACTGTAACCGCCAGTCCTTGGCGTATAAAAGTGTTGCGCTGCACAATAGATACAAGGAACCTGATCACATACACAACTAAGCTCAGGCTTACACATTCTCATACAAACAACACCAATTCTGTGGAGTAGGGTATTACGCTCAGACGCCCCAAACCACGTAAAATTCCTGTGTCACCTCGTTCTTGGATCTTGTTTAGTGCTCCACCTAAATACAAACCTCCGCATACTACTTCTAAGTAGTACCAGGGGAAGTGTCATTGCTACACTTCAACAGTATCATTAACTCCTCTCATGCTCGTACGTGGGTTACATTTTTCTTGTTGCTCAGACTAGTATTTTGATTACTTGGAGATTTCTTTGACTACGCATTGTCAAACATGAGCTATCTGGGTCACTCTCAAAGTATGCCAATGAACTCCCCCCCGGTACTACTAAGAAGTAGTCTACGGAGGTTCGTATTTAGGCGGGGTGCTAATCAAGATCCAAGAGCAAGGTGACACAAGGGAGTTTTACGTGGTTCGGGCTGCCTTATCATAATACCCTACTCTACGCGATGTGATTTGTTTGCTTGAGAATGCGTAAGCCTAAGCTTAGTCTGGATTGTTTTTTTTCTACTGTGTAGCACATCTCTTTTATATGCCAAGGACTGGCTGTTACAGTATGCGCCCTGGCCCGATAGATGGCCCCGACTGTAATAACTGCCATATACACGATCTTCCAATGTTAGGGGGGATTAATAGTGTGATAACACATCTTAACGACAGCGTTACCGGTCTTGATAGTCCTCTGATCCTGCGTCATTAATATGGCACTAATGATGCGTTAACCAGGTCTTGTAACAGTCGATTGATATCCCTTAAATGTCCGCGCCGTTGGAGATCTCGAAGTCTTCCTGTTGTAGACATAGATCTGGACGTGTGACATGTTGTAGCTTTAAAGCTTCCCTCTGTGGGGAGGCAGGTCTGGAGCTACTAGACACATGGCTGCACTGGAGCTTCCCCTGTTGGGGAGGCAGGTCCGACCCCTGGGACACGTGCCAGCACTGGAGCCACCCTGAGGAGGGAGGCAGGTCCGACACTGCGGACCCTAAGGATGGAGGGTAGGTCTGGCACTTCGTGACATATGGCAGCATCGGAGCCACCCTAAGGAGGGAGGCAGGTCCAGCACTGCAGCACATGTGTTGCCTCCGGAATTCCACAATACTGGAAGGTGGAATTCGACGCGTTTTCTTCTGGTATGAAGGGATACCTAGTATGCAGGGTATCAACAGTGGCCTCCGGGCCCACCTCTGGTGAGATTATGAGGTTTCAATGCTGGAGGTGGGGCCATTATCTCTGCCGCACTACTGCTTCAGATTTCCTCTTCGGACACGCGGCCTTTTTTGATTTGGTAGGTGAGATACATGACGTGTAGATCTCACGCAATTAAAGGACGACGGTTCCCAATACAGTTTCGTATCGGTTCCCAACGTAATCTTTGTAGCCCTATCAGGCCGCCACCCTCGGGCTTCCAACTTCTCATCGTGACAACGGTTCACCTGGTGCGACTTTTTTAACAAAGTGGACCTGGGCCCACTTGTCATTGACAAGCTAACTTCACAGAGCGTGATTATGGTCTGGATGCAGTTGCCATCCAAGCGTTGCGGAGGTTTAATAAAGGAAGAGGCATTGCAAGGTGAGAGAACTCAGACGTATTGTTCTATTCTTGCTCATAGAGTTCTCCACTTGAACCCTTGCATCGTGCTCCCACTTCTGGTCCACTTTGCAGCAATGGAACTCAGTCTCCACCCCCCCCCCTCGAGCAAGATTGTGAGCGAGAGTGATCTCATAAGAGTCTGACAACTGAAGGGCTGGCAGCGCGACTCCTTAAACAATGCTATTCGCCGCGGCAAGCTCCTGTTCAAGAAGGAGTCCCATGACAACATTGTCTACTTCTCGGCGTACGCCATGGTTGGGCTGGTTCTGCCAGTATCCAACTTCTTGCTAATGCTGATGCAGTCGTACGGGCTCCAATTGCACCACCTCGGACCTCACTCGATCTTGCTGGTGGCGATCTTTGTCCACTTCTGCGAGATGTGGGTGGGAGTGCCACCCTGCATTCCTTTATTCCATACCTTCTTCACTCTCGGGCAACAGGCAAATGTAATTGCTTGTTGGGGTTCTACTACTTTGTAAAGCGTAGGAATCCAACATACAAGTACATCAAGACCTTTCCTTCCGGAAAGTGGGAGACTTGGAAGAACGATTGTGTTGTGATTCGAGTGGACCCTCATGATCGGCTGGAGCTGCCAGAAGGATTTTCTACGACGGAGTCCGACTCTTGGGAAGATCTTCCGAAGCTGACCCAAGAGTACAACGCCGTGCTAACAAGAATACTACACTTGGTGGACGGAGGGTTGACGTCTCTGATGGTCCTCTCCTAATGTGAAATTTATTGATAATGCTAAACATCAAACTAAATATACAATAAAAAGAAGGCAGCAATTAGAGATGATAAATGATTTGATTGCCTTAGCAACTTCCCGACCAACCGTTGGGCGCCTCTCAAGGAGCGAGAGTTCGCAGCCTGGTCATATTCTGGAGCAATGAATTTTCTCCGGATTGAGGTTGCCCGGGGCACCAATTTAGAAGAGAATGACTTGAAGATCCATCTGCAGAAGATGAACAGTGGAACTATGTCAAGGGATGACCTCACACGTCCTGTTGAGTTCTTGCTTCTAAATGTAGTTCCAGAGGTCAAGAGGGAGCTGCAGAAGATGATGTCGCAACTTGATGATACAGGTCTTGCAGTGCAACAAAGGAGCACTCCCCCTGCAGGGATTGTAATCCTCGAATCAGATCCCATCCAGAATAAAACTGACTCAAGTCGAGGTAAAGCCAAAGAGTTCATTGAGTCCTCTAGCCGGAAGAGGAAGCTAACACAGACTGATGGCAGCTCTGTCAGATTAGCTCCGACACAAGCAGTGCCACTGCCTTGGTCGGCCCTCAAGTCAGTGGTGGTTGTGTCTCCAGCAACGACAACTCCGGCTCCAATGCCCAAATCATCTTCGGATCTAGTGCCTGCAGTGGACACTAGGTTTGGCGAGTCTACTTCAGTCTCGGTGCTAGCGGTGGGCTCTGGTTTTGGGGTACCTTCTCAGACGATAGAGATCTCAGCTGGAGAAGCGCCAATGGTTGGCACGACTCTCGGGATCAAGTCCTCAGCCTCTGCCTCACCAACAATGGTGGGTTCTCACTCCGGTTGTCCAAGACGACGTTCCGTGCCGACTGGAGCAACAGCTTGCCCAGGTACGGATCGACTCTTAGACTTGTGTTCTATTTTTGTTTTTTGATTTTTCTTGAATTATCTATCCTCTGTTTCTAGAGTATCCAGAGGAGCTTCTGCTCCTGCACCTGCTAGTGCCGCAGCCACGGAGGCTACACCGACCGATGTTGCCTCTACTGATATGACTTCTCCTGTGGCGAACGATATGGTAGTTCCGGCTCCGACTGTTGTCGAGATGACGTCAGTGCAAGCGGTCAAAGATGTCGCAGCTGCGCCGGACCACGTGGAAGAAGCATTGGAGCAAGCTTCAGCTGTTTCGAAGCCAGCATCGGAGGTACCGATATCAATGCTGGAAATTTTTGAAGCTCAAGTGGAAGTTCTGACACTAGCTCCGGAGGTGACGGTACTGTTGGCTGATGCTGCTATGTCGGAGGTAGCCGTGCCTGAGCTGGAACTTGAAGATCCAGCTACGGGACCTTCCACATCTGCGTCGGAAATCGATGAGCTTCCAGAACTCAGCGCTGCAGATGTTGAGCTATTGGAGTTCATGCTTGTGCCATGGGCTCAGACAACTATTCCAGAAGACTCAGGGGAACCAAAGGAGGAACCTCAGGCAAGTCCTGAGCCAACCCCCCTGACAATGTCGGTCGACAATGCCTGCTCAAGCCTATGCCAAGTCCAACTCGCCTTCGACTACGAGCGCAAGGCCCTGGAAGAAGAGCATGACGCCCTGAGGCATTGGCGCAAGCTGATGAGCTTCAAAACAAAGTTGATGCAGTCTCGGCTAGAAGACCAAAGGGAGTGGTTGGAGGCTGAGAAAGCTCGGCATACGCGTTTGAATAATGCGCTCGATGAAAGAGAGGCTGCTATAAAAGCCCTCGATGACAAGACTCGTGAGATCTATGTTGATATTTCCTAGGCACTACTAACAATTCAACCCTAGCAGTGGTGCCAATAATGCTTGTTGGTAGGTTTTGATGCTTAACTGAACGTCCGCAAGCGCACATAAACTATCGATGTAGCATTTCCCCTTTAAAGAGTATTCCCAAAGGGTGTCATTTATATTTTCCCAAAAGAAGGCTAGATGGAACTAAAACAATCATCAAGTGGAAAGGCTAGGTTGGCTTAGGTAGGGTTCTAGCAAGGATGGGTTTAATGATAAGTGGAGGTAGTGTGACACACACAAGAGCATCCTATCCTAGGGGATAAATGAGGTAATAGAGGGGCTAGACTAAGAGTTAGGTAGATACTCCTACTATGCTTCTAATGTACATACACATAGCTTAAGTTAGTTACTAATGATCATGTTAATTATGAACTCTCATGCTATGTGGATTAACACATCGGGCACGAGTTTACCCCTAGCAACACTAGACGACTCCTGCCAAGAGCATGTGGCATAGCCGAACATGGAGGATTACAAAGGACAGATAGGGCTATCACCACCTACTGCCTACCTATTCAATCTGTGGGTCTACGAGACATTCAACGCTACTCTCTATCCTAGCATCATGCTAGCATATTAAGTAATTACCTTAAGAGCCTAGGCACAAGCCATCCTAAGGCAATGAACTAAATCATCATTGAACTAATGTTAGTTCATAGCATAAGTGATTCATCTTCACATAATCATATCATATCTAATTACACTATAGTGGAGGTTTATAGTGTTTATTATGACGTGATAAGAATGGTATAGCACAATCATAAATACTATTCCTACCACATACATGGAACCCACAATCAAACAAGAAACGCTTCATCCAAGTATATGAACAATAGTAGACTAAAGATATCATCTTTATAATGAATAAAGTCACAAATACAGTTATGAATATGGGAGACATACCTTTATCAATTGTGAAGAGACTCCTTCTACTCCTCTCCTACTTGGACTATGGACTAGATACTCTCCTCTCTACAGCCTATACTCCTCTAAACCTATGGAGAATAGTGGATACAATGGATGAATACTCAAGTGGTGTGTGTTGAAGTGAGGTGTGAGGAGTCCTATTTATAGCTTGGAGAAGGGTCGGTTCGCGCCACCAAAAGCGCCCGAATCAGTCACCAATAACCTCTTCAAGCCGGGAGGAACCACCACATGGAGTTTGACCGCGAAAGATGCCAGGACCTAGTTGGCCAACTAGGGGGGTCGGCTGACCTAGTCTTGGCCCCTTTTGCGATGTGCTTCCTCCTGGTGATTGACAGGTGAGTCCCATTGACTAATATTGGTTCTACACCATTGGATGGCCTCGAATACTTCTGTTTTTGGGCCAATTTGATCCATGTGGTTCCACGTGGCATAGTCTGATTGGCTGGAATGATATTTTATAGGACCCATCTCCTTGTTTCACTTCATTTCTACATAGAATCCCTGCATGCACTACTTTCTCTAAGGACAAGTGGAAATAGGTTAAATAGAAAGGTGATGTGTGCAAGAAATGACAATTCCTTCACATAATTGAGTTATATTGATAGGTGAAATTGGTGTATAACAACCGTCAACAATCTACAAGCATGCCAAGAAGGTCAATGAACTGGCAGATAGTCGCTCAGAGAGTCTCAATGCCGTGAGGGAACTGCTCCTCAAGCGCCAGGATGATCTTGATAATAAGGAGGACGATCTCCAAAATTTGAGAAGATGAAATCTCTCAGAAGTTAGGACGCGGTGAGCAGGACTTGGCTGATTGCATCGAGAAATTCAAGTCCTGGTGCAAAAAAGAAAAGCAGCAAGTATGGTTGGCAGGAGAAGGAGTTAGCAAGAGATAAAGTGTTGTCTATGCCAGGGAGAACAAGGTGAAGGCAAAGGAGAGGGACCTTGCAGAGAGGCGAGACTGCTTGAACCTCCGGGAGAAGCAAATCGCCGACCAAGAAAGGCTGCTGGGTGAATGGATCTAGCAGCACGCCAAAGAGTTCGAGCAGTTCTCAAAGGAGGGTTCTGTGGAGCTATCATCTGCAAGAAAGTCACTGGAGGAGCTCCGGGGTACACGAGCAATAGAGTCCCAGCAGGTCTAGGACTTCCTTGGGTGAGCGAAAGATGCTCTGATGCCTCTAGAATGGAAGACGCTCTGATGCCTCTGGGATTCAGTCCAGTTCGACCGACTGATCCGGAGTTAGACATGGACAAGGCCTTGGTGGCGCTCAACTCCACTGGAGCTAAGCTGGATGTGCGAGGAGATGTGATCGTCGGCTAGCTCGAGACTGAGGGAAAGTCTCTGGCAAGGTATGTTGCACAATATGTGCTGACATGCTTCCAAAGTCGGGATCCTTCTATGTCTCTAGCTCCGGTTGTTGACGGACCTATCGCTGAAAAGGAAGAAGCTGCTAAGGCAAGCGTCCAAGAAGCCGCGGAGAAAGTTGCTTCGTACTTCTAGCGGAAGTCCAGTAGCTAGGATCTTTCTCTTTTGTACCTTCATCTTGTAAATCTCCAATTTTGAATGAATGAAATCCTTTCGAATTCCATTTTTGTCTTCAATGTATCATTGCCTTTATCTTGTTGGCCCCCTGGTAGATATGCTCAATTGATTGAGTACATCTACCATAAAGAATTCGACAATGTATTGAATTTTTTATTGCTTCGAACTTGTAGCTAATGTGATAGCTCCGATGTTCGAGGCTTGCATCCAAAATCTCCAAGGACCATTTGCTGCGTTGTTGACGTCGACGGCGGGCCCTCTGGGAGTTGTCAGAGCTTAGTTGCTTCGACAACGCCCACTATCTACACATAAAACGTCGACGTCGGACCCTCTAGGTGTTGTCGAAGCTTGGTTGCTTCGATGGCACCCACTGTCAACGCATAAAACGTCGACGACGGGCCCCCTTGTATGTTGTTGGAGTTTGGTTGCTTCGACGACGCCCACTATCAACACATAAAATGTCGATGACGAGCCCCCTGGGTGTTGTCGGAGCTTGGTTGCTTCAACGTCGCCCACGAGCACCCTGGGTGTTGCTGGAGCTAGGTTCTCTAGCAGCATCCACCATCAACATGCAGATTGCCGTCAATTATTCATTTTTCCTGCACATGAGAGATAATAAAAAGCAGTAAAATTCGTCCTCTTGCCTATGTCTTATTTGCGGCTTATTATCCTTCTTTGAATTTTAGATCCTAACAAACTCATTGTGATAACATTAGTATATTGATTAAACTTCCTTAGGCCTGTAGGCTTTTTGGACCTGCCTTACTGTGACTGTAACACCCTCATTTTCATACATCATGCCTTGCATCCATTATTAAATATGTTTAACATTAAGCAACATAAAAAGGAACAAGTTAAAAATTGATTTAGAAACAAAACCGCACTTAAGAATTCTGGGAAGTGCGGACTAGTCCGTTTTTGGTGCCGATGAATATGATTTCTCTCTGACTTCTATCGTACTTGTCCGTTTTGCTGCAGACTAGTCTGATTTTCTCTCTGGACACTTTCAGACTTGTCCGATCCAGTGCGGACTAGTCCGGTATTCCAATTCCTTGGAAATTTTGCTAAGTCCCTGGTCTTGTTTGGACTTGTTCGGTTTTCCAGCGGACTTGCCTGTTTTCCCCACTGACTAAAGTCGAACTTGTCTTATTTTGGCCAGACTTGTCTGTTTTTCCACTCTGGATAAGTTCAGACTTGTCCGATGTCCAGTGCGGACTTGTACGATATCTCTCTGGATAACTTCGAACTAGTCCGACCCTTTTCGGACTTGTCCGAAAATCGCGACTCCGAATTGATCTTTGTTTCATGACTTGTTTCTTGGGTTTTATGTTAAGTGGGCCTAGGGACGTCGTGCCTAACTCTTTTAGAGCCCATGTGGGACTCCAAACCGACCCCTGCTCATCTCAATCTCGAATTCCATCAAACCCTAGCCACCACCTCTATATAAACAACCCCACCCCTTGGCTTGACATCTAGTTGCCACTTTTCAACCACCACCAAACCCTAGTTCGTGGGAGCCGCCATCAAGGAGGGAGAAGGATACCCCGAGCAAGGAGAAGAGGAGGAAACAAAAGAGGATCAAGATCTCCATCAACTTCCGTTCTAGATCACCAAATCGTCTCCAAGTTCTTCACCAACCCTAGATTGTGTGGATCCAAGTGTTGCCTCCAAAACTTTTGATTCATTGGAGTTCTAAACACCTAGTATACCTTCTTATTCCTTCTTCTTACGTGAATTCAACCCTAAATCTCCAAATTCACGCCGATCTAGAAAATCCTAGTTCGCTGTTTCTGCGACAGGCGGACTAGTCTGACCTTCTGCGGACTTGTCCGATTTTCCTCACTAAATTGTGTTGAATTAATTCTAAAATTAGATCGAATCAACTCAAAACCTGTATAAACTTTTTGAAAACCATTAGAACTAGTTAGTAAACATTAAAAGCAACCCATTAACTAGTTTTACTTCGCATTTGCATTAATCATCCATGTCATGTCATATTGAGTAATATATGTGCACTTATTGATTGTGATTATTATCTTGTTTGATCATTACGCGGTTTAGACGGATTTGTGCTAGAGAGCGTTGCGGAGGACCTCCAACACCAAGAGTTTGAAGGCTTTGACCCGAACCAATCCCAAGAGCAAGGCAAGTGTCCTTGAACATATTGATCCTGCACCCTTGTGTCAATTTGATGGGAAATCCTATGGTAGGAAGTTTACTAGCTTTGTTTAACCACCCTTGTCACCTGGAATTCATGGTAGAGGGTCGGGATGGACTTTTACCTTTTTGCTTCGCTTAATTCATTGGGATGGGAAAACAAACTATACCAGTTAACTTAATTATGCATTTATGAGATTATGATTAACATGAACTGGTTAATATGATATGGTAATGGGTGATCTAAGCAAGCCTGGTATGTGGATGGGTTGGATGTTATGGTGGTTTGCTTGCTTTAGATCTAAGGACCGGTTCGTGGAGCGACCATCCAGGATTTACAGTGCCACCACGAGGCCAAGTATGGGCGCGGCGTAGCTGATTAATTAGGGCTTTGCCAATGCTATTTGGACCATTAAGGATGCTCGGGGAAGGGGTAATCGGATTGGGTTTGTTGATGGTTGGTGGGACTACCCTAGGATTTGAATGGCTCAAGAGGGGGCCCTTGGTTGAAGATGTGCTCAGTTGGAGACATCGTCACCGGTGGAACCTCAATGGGGTCTAAAAAGGATAGAAATCCCTTTGTAAAGGCTATTTTGTGATCTCTTGGCCGCACACTAATGGAAGTCTGATAAGGCAAAATAGAGCACTTGGTTCATTTTTTGGAACCGGGTGTCACAAATTGGTATCAGAGCCACAGTTTGACCGTAGGACGCAGCCTAGATATAATGGACACTTTAGAGCACATAGGATCACTTGGGAGCATTGTGTTTTTGGTTGGTCTGCTGTTTGCTATATATATATATATTGTTGCTTGTGTGCTTAATAGAGGATTTTGGGATGCTTTAGCATTGCCATGTCCATATAGGCTACTATAGGTAGTTGTTTAGTTTCATATCCCTTGATGCATGTAGTTGGGGACGTTTCTAAATTCTTATCTATTGCTTTTATTCAGATGGTGAGGACTCGCAATCAGAGGGATGCCAATGATGAGGAGGAGAACAATGAAGCACCTCAGAACAACAATGGACAAGGACCTGCCCAAGGAGCTATCAACCTTGAGCAACTTTTGGTGATGCAAAACTAGCTCATGCAGACCATGATTCAGACTATGGGACAATTGCAGGCTGGTAACAACAACAATCAGCCCCACATGCCTCCACCGCCACCCCACCACCTCATAACCGATTGGGAGAGTTCATGAGGACTAGGCCACCGACCTTTGCTCAAGCTGCTAACCCTATGGATGCTAATGATTGACTCAAGTCTATGGAGAAGAAGCTAGCTATTATCCAATGCAGCAATCGAGAGAAGGTTCTATTTGCTTCTCATCAACTAGTTGGAGCAGCTGCAGATTGGTGGGATTCTTTATGCAATGCTCATGAGAACCAAGAGAGAATTACTTGGGCTGAGTTCAAGGAGATATTCCATTCTCATTATGTGCCGAAAGGTGTTATGATCTTGAAGAGGCAAGAATTTGAGAACTTGAGGCAAGGAAGATCAAGTGTGGGTGAATATCTTAATAAATTCACTCAACATTCAAGGTATGCCCCTGAAGATGCTAGTCGGGACAGCCGAAAGCAATACTTGTTCATGAGAGGCTTGAACAATCAGATCCAAGTACAATTGCTCAACTGTGATTATGCCAACTTCCAGAAGCTAGGGGACAAGGCAATTGTTGTGGAGAATAAAGTCCGTGAGATGGAGCAAGACACTAAGAGGAAGGCACCATATCAAGGACAACAAAAAGGAAGTAATGTGCGCCCTCGCTTTGCACCACCCAATTCGCCTTATTACAACTCTTTTATCCCTGTATAGAGCCCTGGATTTGCACCGCGCCTAGCTCAGTTTGTGCAGCAACGCCCTATTATGCAAGCACCTAGGTCTCCAATGCCTTATGCACCTCGTGCCAACTATCCTGGTGCAAATGTTCCGAATCAAGCTCACACCAATAATTATGGTGCTGTTAAGAAGTGCTATACTTGTGGAGAAGCTGGACACTTTGCACATCAATGTCCTAAGTCAGACTTTGGTCAAGGAAGCAATGCACCAAGACAGAACCCAAGACCCAATGGGGGACAACCACAAGGAAATCGTGGGTAGCAGAATTTTGCTCGCGGCAACGTGAACCATGTCTCAACGGAGGAAGCTCAACAAGCGGATGACGTGGTCATTGGTATGTTTCTTGCAAACTCCAACCCCACGACTATGTTATTTGATTCTGGAGCATCACATTCATTCATTGCATCAAAATATGTCGCCAAGTATGGTTTGCCTATCTCTCATATGAAGTTTACTCTTTTGGTTAAGTCTCCTGGAGGAGAGATGAGGACAAATATAGTATGTCTAAAAGTAAGCCTTAGAGTAAGGGGGGTAGAGTTCTTTGCCAGCCTCATTGTTTTGGATCCTCATGGATTGGACATTATACTTGGTATGGACTGGTTGAGGAAGCACAATGGAGTCATTGAATGTTCACATAGATGGTGCTACAATTGAGGAGATCCCAGTGGTGCATGAATTTTGGTCGTGTTCCTGGATGATTTGCCAGGTATGCCACCTGATCGAGACATTGAGTGTGTTATTGATTTGATACCTGGAACTGCACCTATAGCTAAGAGGCCATATAGGATGCTTCCGAAGGAATTAGTGGAGCTCAAGAAGCAAATTCAAGAGCAACTAGAGAAAGGTTTTATTCGCCATCGAAGGTTCAATGCGACACTTCCCCCAGATCTGCTAATGAGCAACCCGCGGAGGTTCTTGTTCGGTGGCGCTTAGGCCTCAAACTAGTGTTCTAGCGGAAGAGTATGAGACAATTGTTTTTACGTGCTTCAGGCTGCAAGGAGCGTAACACCCTACTCCACGGTGGATTGTATTGCTTGGTGAGTGTGTATGTGTATCTGTGTGTGTCAAGGATTCTAATTCTGGTCCTAGTGCGAGCGGACCCGAGAAATTGTCTGAGTGTGTGGCTACCTGGTCCTTTTATAGTCCAAGGCCGGACGACTTACAAGACGGGCCCCGGGGCCCGACAGGTGGTCTCGGGGCGATCTTATCCTAAAGATCTAAGGCTTCTCGCATAAGCTTCCTCTGAGTGTGGCAGTGAAGACTCGCCATCTTTCCGCCTCCCTTGTCAGTAGCCCATGCACCGTTGCTGACGGTGGCAGAAGGTGTCCCATCAGTCTGTCTTGTTGCCGCAAGCTACCCACTTGTCTGAGTGGGATAGGCCTATAGCGCCTTCATTGTGATGTGACTGGTCATAGCGGTCTCTGACCGTTGGCGTGCTCCGCATCGTGTGTTGGAGGTGGGTGCGGATCTTCAATGCTTGACCTGAGTGGAGCACACCATCTTTTAACTCCCACACCTTACCGTCTGGGGCGAGCTGCGGGACACGTGGCAATGTCGTAGCAGGTCCTCACTGGGGAGGCTAGCCCCAGTCCTTCGTGACGCGTGGCAGCTTCGAGGCTCCCCAGGGTACGTGGCAGCTCTACACTTTTCCCTGAGGGAAGGTGCCTGGTCCAGCGCTCCAGGCTATGCGGCATCCCTGGAGCTGTCTACCGGGGTTGGGCGAGGTCCCGTCCCAACGCGTGGCACCTTGGGAGGCCGTCTCTCCTGAGGACCCAAATCCCATTCTTCGGGTCCCACATGGCAACACCGGGGCTGAATCTTGCGAGAGGCTGAGGCCTCGGCACCTTCGGGACACATGGCACCATCGGACATGCCCTGGTGTCTTTATCCTGTGTGCGAGGGTACCCAGTCTACAGGGTACCTACAATGGCCCAAGCTCTTCACCTTCAGGAGTGTCCGTGCTGTTTGTGGACAAGAAGGATGGATCCCAAAGTATGTGTGTGGATTACCGAGATCTCAATGAGGTGACCATCAAGAACAAGTACACCTTGCCCCGTATAGAGGATTTGTTTGATCAGATGAAGGGTGCTTGTTTTTTCTCCAAGATTGATTTGAGGTCAGGTTACTTCCAAATGAATATTAGACCATCGGACATACCCAAGACAACTTTTAGGACACGGTATGGATCTTACGAGTACACTGTGATGTCCTATGGATTGACCAATGCACCTGTCTATTTCATGTACCTCATGAATAAGGTCTTCATGGAGTACTTGGATAAGTTTGTAGTGGTGTTCATCGATGATATCATGATCTACTCGAAGGATGAGAAGGAGCATGAGGAATACTTGAGGCTTACGTTGCAGAAATTGTGGGAGCATCAATTGTATGTCAAGTTCAACAAGTGTCAGTTTTGGTTAAGGGAAGTGTCCTTTTTGGGTCATATCATCTCAGGAGGAGGAGTATCGGTTGACTCCGGAAAAGTGAGGAACGTGTTGAAATGGGAAACATCGCAAAACGTGAAGGAAATAAGGAGTTTCCTTGAGATGGCTGGATATTACCATCGATTTATCAAGGAATTTTCCAAGATAGCCAAACCAATGACGGAATTGCTAATGAAGGGAAAAGCTTTCCAATGGACTCAAGCTTGTCAAGAAAGCTTCGAGGAGTTAAAGAAGAGGTTAACAACAACCGCAATTTTGGTATTGCCGGATGTGAGCAAGAGTTTTGATATTTATTACAACGCATCAAGACAAGGACTTGGATGCGTGCTTATGCAAGAAGGTCAAGTGGCAGCATACGCATCGAGGCAATTGAAGAAACATGAGCAGAATTATCCAACGCATGATCTTGAACTAGCAGCCGTGGTACACGCGTTGAAGATTTGGAGACACTATATCCTTTGACATAGGTGTGAAATTTATACGGATCATGAGAGTTTGAAGTATATTTTCACACAAAAGGATCTGAATTTAAGGCAACAAAGATGGTTGGAGCTCATCAAGGATTATGATGTGGGAATCAATTACCATCCTCAAAAGGCTAATGTAGTGGCCGATGCTTTGAGTAGGAAAGGAGTAAGTAATCAACTCACGGTTCAAGAGCTGCCATCTGAGTTATGCAAGGAGTTTGAACGGTTGAATCTCGGATTTGTGAATGAGATGGGGATGATGGAGTTAAATACGACCTTGGAGTGAGAAATTCGGGGGGGTCAAACAAAGGATGAAGAAATTCAGGAAATCAAGGAAAGGACTCAAGAGGGAAGAGAATTCAGATTTGATGAGGATGAACATGGTACTCTATGGCTTGAAAAAAGAATTGTTGTGCCTAACGTGAAGCATATTCGGGAGACCATATTAAAGGAGGTGCACGGCTTACCTTACTCAATTCATCCTGGTTGTACGAAGATGTACAAAGACTTGAAGACATGTTATTGGTGGGCTAGCATGAAAAAGGACATAGCTAAATATGTAGCATTGTGTGATGTGATCCAACGAGTGAAGGCAGAACATCAAAGGCCAGCTGGATTATTGCAGCCACTGAAGATTCCGGAATGGAAGTGGGAAGAAATTGGTATGGACTTTATAGTTGGATTGCCAAGTACCCAGTCCGATTATGACTCAATATGGGTAATTGTGGATCAGTTAACTAAGTCAGCTCACTTTATTCCTGTCAAGACCTCCTTTAATGGAGAGAAATTGGCGGAACTGTACATGGGAAGAATAGTATGTTTGCATGGAGTTCCAAAGAAGATAGTGTCAGATAGAGGTTCTCAATTTACCTCTAGGTTTTGGCAGAAATTGCATGAAGCATTAGGTACAAGGTTGAATTTTAGTTCGACATATCATCCTCAAACAGATGGACAAACCGAGAGGACCAATCAGGTTTTGAAGGACATGTTAAGAGCCTGCGCTTTTAAGCATGGGAAAAGTTGGGACAAGAGGTTGCCATATGCAGAATTTTCATACAACAATAGCTACCAAGTAAGTTTGAAGATGGCACCATATGAAGCACTATATGGAAGGAAGTGTAGGACACCCTTGTTTTGGAATGAGACAGGGGAGAATCAAGTATTTGGGCCGGATATGTTGCAAGAAGCAGAGAGACTAGTTCAGATTATTCGGGAAAACTTGAGGGCTGCTCAATCAAGACAAAAAGGCTATGCGGACAATAGGAGAAGGAAACTAGCCTTTGAAGTGGGAGACTTTGTTTACCTCAAGGTGTCACCAATGACAAGTCATAAGAGGTTTAACATAAGAGGCAAGCTAGCACCTCAGTATATTGGGCCATTGAAGATTTTGAACAAAAGGGGAGAGGTAGCATATAAGTTGGACATGCCAACTCATCTTTCAGATGTACATGATGTGTTTCATGTTTCCCAGCTCAAGAAGTGCTTGAGGGTACCGGAAGAACAAGTGCCAATGGAAGAATTAGAATTAGAAGTAGATTTGACTTATGCCGAGCAACCGGTCAAGATCTTGGAAACAAAGGAGAGAGTCACAAGGAACAACGTGATATGATGGTGTAAAGTTCAATGGAAGCATCATAAAAAATCAGAAGCAACTTGCGAACTAGAAGATGATCTCAAGAAGGAATTTCCCTGTCTCTTCTCTTCCGCATTGAATCTCAAGGGTGAGATTCATTTTAAGGGGGGTAGGTTTGTAACACCCTCATTTTCATGCATCATGCCCTGCATCCATCATAAATATGTTTAACATTAATCAACATAAAAAGGAATAACTTTAAAATTGATTTAGAAACAAAACCGCACTTAAGAATTTTGGGAAATGCGGACTAGTCCATTTTTGGCGCGGACAAGTCCTATTTCTCCCTGACTTCCATCAGACTTGTCCGCTTTGCTGCGGACTAGTCTGTTTTTCTCTCTGTACACTTTCGGACTTGTCCAGTCCAGTGCGGACTAGTCCGGTATTCCAATTCATAGGAAATTTTGCTAAGTCCCTGGACTTGTCCAGTTTTGCAGCGGACTTGCCCATTTTCCCCTCTGAGTGAAGTCGGACTTGTCTGATTTTGGCCAAACTTGTCTATTTTTCCACTCTGGATAAGTTCAGACTTGTCCGATGTCTAGTGCAGACTTGTACGATATCTCTTTGAATAACTCCAAACTAGTCCGACCCTTTTCGGACTTGTTCGATAAATCGTGACTCCTAATTGATCTTTTGTTTCACGATTTGTTTCTTGGGTTTTACGTTAAGTGGGACTAGGGACGTCATGCCTAATTCTTTTAGAGCCCATGTGGGACTCCAAACCGACCCCTACTCATCTCAAACTCGAATTCCATCAAACCCTAGCCTCCACCTCTATATAAACAACCCCACCCCCTGGCTTGACATCTAGTTGCCACTTTTCAACCACCACCAAACCCTAGTTCATGGGAGCCGCCATCAAGGAGGGAGAAGGAGACCCCGAGCAAGGAGAAGAAGAGGAGGAAACGAAAGAGGATCAAGATCTCCATCAAGTTTTGTTCTACATCACCAAATCATATCCAAGTTCTTCATCAACCCTAGATTGTCAAGATCCAAGTGTTGCCTCCAAAACTTTTGATTCATTGGAGTTCTAAACACCTGGTATACCTTCTACTTCCTTCTTATTACGTGAATTCAACCCTAAATCTCCAAATTCACGTCGATCTAGAAAACCCTAGTTCGCTATTTCTACGACAGGCGGACTAGTCCGGCCTTCTGCGGACTTGTTTCTATTTTCCTGGCTAAATTGTGTTGAATTAATTCTAAAATTAGATCGAATCAACTCTGAACCTGTATAAGCGTGTTGAAAACTATTAGAACTAGTTAGTAAACATTAAAAGCAACCCATTAACTAATTTTACTTCACATTTGCATTAATCATGCATGTCATGTCATCTTGAGTAATATATGTGCACTTATTGATTGTGATTCTTGTCTTGTTTGATCATTGCGCGGTTTAGACGGATTTTGTGCTAGAGAGCGTAGCGGAGGACCTCCAGCACGAAGAGTTTGAAGGCTTTGACCCGAACCAATCCCAAGAGCAAGGAAAGTGTCCTTGGACATATTGATCCTGTTTTGACAATAAATGTTTTGTTTGCAAAACTGCATGCTTGTGTCAATTTGATGGGAAATCCTATGGTAGGAAGTTTACTAGCTTTGTTTAACCACCCTTGTCACCTGGAATTCATGGTAGAGAGTCGAGATGGACTTTTTACCTTTTTGCTTCGCTTAATGCAGTGGGATGGGAAAACGAACTATACCACTTAACTTAATTATGCATTTATGAGATTATGATTAACATGAATTGGTTAATATGATATGGTAATGGGTGATCTAAGCGAGCCTGGTATGTGGATGGTTTGGATGTTATGGTGGTTTGCTTGCTTTAGATCTAAGGACCGGTTCGTGGAGCGACCATCCAAGATTTACAGTGCCACCATGAGGCCAATTATGGGTGTGGCGTAGCTGATTAATTAGGGCTTTGCCAGTGCTATTTGGACCATTAAGGATGCTCGAAGAAGGGGTAGTCGGATTGGGTTTGTTGATGGTTGGTGGGACTACCCTAGGATCCGAATGGCTCAAGAGGGGGCCCTTGGTTGAAGATGTGCTCAGTTGGAGACATCGTCACCGGTGAAACCTCAGTGGGGTCTAAATAGGCTAGCAATCCCTTTGTAAAGGCTATTTTGTGATCTCTTGGCCGCACACTGATGGAAGTGTGATAAGGCATAATAGAGGTTCTAGTCACTGAAAGGTGATGAAATCACAAACACGTGAGTAAAGTGGTACAAGCTCTACAGAGTGTGTCTTAAAATTATCATGATAGCCGTGCTCTCGGTTATGAGCAACCGGGACCCTCATATGATTAGAGGAACTTGGTATTGGGATGGTTTTTGGGATGGTTAGGGTTTGGTACTGGTTATGGGATGGTGTAATGGTTTATGGCAATGTATATGGTTAATGGTGATGAATAATATGCTATATGGATGATGGTATTGAAATATGGACTAGTATTATGATAACTGTATGGTTTATGATGGGTTTACTTCACATATATAATATATTGCTTTTCAAATGTTTTAATGTACTTTTTAGCACTTAGCCATTATTATATTCGTCATTTGAATCAGCTACATGTCATACTTTCCACACTTGCTGAGTACGGCATGTACTTACTCTTGTAATCCCCCAACCGTTTCAAGTCAGGATTGGAGTACGATGATAATGCGGAGTTCTAGGCCATCTCCGCCGTCAACTTGCTTGTGGAGTGTTTGGAGCTGTGCTATCCCTTATGCCCTATTGCTTAGTTTGCCTAGTTGCTTAATTAGTTTATTTCCGCTGCATTAGTTTGAACTTGTCATTAATATTCATTAGAGCTTGTATTCGAGGATGTTATTAATTGTGTATAAAATCTATTAATTAATCTTGTTCTGTGGTAATTTTCTGTATGTCCTTTTGTGATGCACTTGTGTATGTGTATTGAACGTCCTGGGCACACATATACTGCACTTGGTTCATTTTTCGAAACCGGGTGTCACAGTGACCCACCAGAATAGGTAGAGTGATGTACTTAGGGTGCTGGACCAGGCTAAGTCAATAGCACACTCCGGACCTATCATTGGCATTGATTTTCAAGTGAGTAGGCCATCTAGCAATACTAAGATCCAATAAAAGATTACCAATAAAACTTATATATGACATGAATTTCTAGGACTAAATTTCAAGTGGATTGCACAACATTGCTATTGACAAGATGGTAAAAGATGGTAAATAATGAGTATCGCAAAATTAATGCACGTAGAGTTTGTTCTCATATAAATGTATTATAGGTTCGAATAACAGGGGAGGGCAAGGACACACTTAAAGTATAAGACCAAGTTAAGTGTGTTATTCATCTTGGACCAACCCGACTCCGTTTATAGACTCTATAAGATACATTTTATACAAATACAGACTCACCTCCGTGCTAATAAGTATAGAACTTATGGAGGTGCTCAATATTCCAGGGGTTGGGAAGTGGTATCCCATCCTCTATTGCCAAGCGAACGCATCAGGGGCAGGAAATATTGACGACTCGGAAGGGACCTTCCCAGCTGAGAGAAAGTTTATTCATCCCTTCACGAGTGATTATTCACTGCAGCACCAAATCGCCTTCTTCCAACTGCCAGTTGCACACATACCTTTGATGATAGTGCCGGATCGCCTGGCGGTATCACGCGTTTCAGACAGCTGATTGGCACCTTGCCTCATCGACGAGGTCTAGGTCTTCACACTGAAGTTGGTCCTACGTGGCTTCGTCGTAGGTCTGGACTCGGAGAGACCCATGGCAATTTTCGGAGGAATGACAACTTCGGCTCTATATACCATGAAGAAGGGTGTCTCTCCTGTTGCTCGGTTGGGTGTTGCCTGGCTCGCCCACAATGCAGACGGAAGCTCTTCTATCCAGTTGGCGTCGTGCTTGTTCAAGCACTCATAAGTGTGTGTCTTGAGTCCCTTGAGAATTTCTGCATTTTCTCTTTCAGCTTGGCCATTGCTTGCCGGATGAGCTACTGATGCGTAGCTGACTATTATGCCGAGGTCTTCACGGTACTCTTGGAAAGCTGCACTTGTGAATTGGGTTCCATTATCAGTGATGATTCTATTTGGAACTCCAAATCCACAGACAATGGACTTCAAGAACTTGATAGCAGATTGCTTGTTGATTGTCACAACTGGAGTAGCTTCTGACCACTTTGTTAACTTGTCCATGGCGACGTATAAGAAATGGTACCCTCCAACAGCTTTTGGGAAAGGCCCAAAATATCCACCCCCCCCACACAACGAATGTCCATGAGGGAGGAATCATTTGCAGTGATTGCATCGGTGTATGAATTTGGTTCGCATGGAACTGGCACGCTTAACACTTCTTAACCAGCTCAACTGCATCTTGGAGTGCTGTAGGCCAGTAAAAACCATGCCAGAATGCCTTATCGACCAGCGTGAGGGATGATGCATGGTTCCCACACTCGCCTCCATGGATCTCTACGAGGAGTTCGCAACCCTCTTCTTGGAAAATGCACCACATTAGAATGCCGTTGGCACCACGTCGATAGAGATCCCCTTCTACCAACGTGTATCTTTTATCCAATCCGATAATTCGCTCAGCGGATACACCATCTTTAGGAAGGATGTTATCTTTCAAGTAGTCCTGGACCTTCGAGATCCATGCATCGAGACTGACTTGAGCTTCTGGATCTTGCGCGCTTGGTTGCTCGGAGCTTTCTGTAGCGCCTACGATCCTTGGTGGACGTCATGGTAACAGGGCCACTAGGACCGCTAGCTTCGGGGTGCTGGTCTCGCCTCCATCACTCAGTTTGGCAGGCTGAGCGGCAGGTGCTGGTAATCTCCTGACGAAAACCCCGTCGGGTGCCTGAGCTCCAGTTGATGCTTTCGTCGAGAGATCATCAACTTCATGTTGTTGAGACGCTGGACATGGTAGAGGTCAGGACCTGTAAATCTTTCTGCAATTTCTGGACTTTAAGCAAGTATGCAACAAGCTGGGGGTTATTGCAACTAAATTCACCTTTGACTTGTTTGATGATGAGTCACGAATCTCCCTTCACCAGTAGCTGTCGGACGACATACGATAGCGCCACCTTGAGTCCGAAGATGAGAGCTTCATATTCTGTCATGTTGTTGGTCGCCTTGAATTCGAGGCGCACCATGTACTTGACCTTCTCCCCGATCAAAGCGAGGAGAAGAATTCCAGCTCTGGCCTCTGCTTCTGCACGGAGCCGTCGAAGTAGAGAGTTTAGTGAGGCTCAGTGAAGACTGGAACCTTAGGTTCCCCTTCTGCTCGTTGAGACCCCCTAGACTTGATGAAGAGGGTGTCCACTCGGCCACGAAATCAGCCAGTGCCTGACCCTTGAATGCATGTTGAGGCAGGAATTTGAGATTGAATTCTGCCAGCTCTGCAACCCACTTGGCGATATTTCCGGTTGAATTGGGATTATGTAAAATAGCGCGCAGTGGATAAGATTTTACCACTGATATCTTGTGGGCTTGGAAGTAATGTCGTAGCTTCCTTGAGGCAATGAGAATGCGTGCAACAGTTTATGCACCTCAATGTATCGAGTCTTGGCATCGTGAAGTACTTCACCTATGAAGTACACTGGCCACTGGACAGTTCAGACCCTCTCGGAGGGGTCCGAAGCTTCTTCTTTATCAGCCAGACCTCCCGGAGGGGTCCGGACCTTCTTCTCTAGTAGTTGATACTCTCTCAGATGAGAGAGCTTGATCCAAATGTATCTTTCCTTTAGGATCCGTGTCTGGGGGCTGGGATCCAGTCTCACCCTCAGGTAGCTCCGGACCCTCCCAGAGGGGTCTCAGTTCCTGAGTTGAAGATGTCTTTGGTCTTTCCGCAACCAGGACCATGTTGATTACCTTCGTAGTTGCAGCGATATCAAGCAGATGAGGCTCACCTGGTTCTGGAGCTACCATGATTGGTAGTGTGGTGAGGAGCTGCTTGAGCTCTTGGAATGCCTTCTCTTCTTCTTCAGACCAAAGGAATGGTTTGGACTTCCTCAACATCTTGAAGAAGGGAAGCGCCTGCTCTGCCAGCCCTTAGATGAACTGGCTAAGCGAAGCTAGACATCCAGTAAGCTTCTGGACGTCCTTGATGTGGGCTGGAGGTCGCATCACTTCAATGCTTTTATCTTTGCCAAATTTGCTTCAATTCCTCAGTGGGTCACCAAGAAACCAAGAAGATTTCTGGAGTTAACCCCAAAGACACACTTGTTAGGGTTGTGCTTCGTGCGCGTCAGGCACAGCTTGTCGAGGACGGATTGAAGGCTGACGATTAGTGAGTCTTTGTTCTTCACTTTGACAACGATGTCATCGACGTAGACTTCCACGAGGTTCCGAATGAGCTCCCCAAAGGTTTTTTGCATAGCTCGCACAAAGGTAGAGAGTGCATTTTTGAGACCATAAGGCATTGTTGTGTAGCAGTAGAGACCATCTACCGCAATAAAAGTAGTGCTCTTCATCTTCCTTAGACATTGGAATTTGATGAAAACCAGAATATGCGTCTAAGAAATATAAAAGCTCAGAACCATAGGTAGAAGCCACTATCTGATCTATTCTTGGTAGTGGAAAGGGGTCTTTTGGACATGCCTTATTCAAAGTGGTGTAATCGATGCACATCCAAAGCTTCCTGCCAGCCTTTGGCACGACGACTGGGTTTGCCAGCCATCGTGGATGATGAACCTCCCGGATGAATCCAGCATCAAGTAGCTTCTTAACTTCTTCTCGGATGAAATTCTGCCGCTCAACAGATTGCTTTTTGGTATTTACCTTAATTGGGCCCAAGAACGTCGTGCCTAACCCCTGTGGAGCCCATGTGGGACCCCACCTAGGCCTCAACCGCCTTAAACTCGAATTCCACCCAAACCCTACCATATCCACCCTATATAAACACCCCAACACCCACCCTTTCATCTCTTTGCCACAATTAAAGAAAACCTCTAACCCTAGTTCGTGAGAGCCGCCATCAAGGAGAGGGGAGGTCGCAACCAGAGGAAGAAGGAGGAAGTTAGGAGGATCAATCAAGATTGATCTTCGTCAATTCATCAACATCATCGTCAATTCTCCACCAATTCTTCATCTTCTTTGTATCTAGACGTCAAGATCTCGAGTTTCATCGAATCCTCAACCCTTCAACCCTAGGAGTCACGCTAAATGCCTTAGATCTATCTTTTCTATGTAAAAATATAGTTGCACATTAATTTTGACTATGCTCTAAATGAGAATTCGCCAAAACCCTAGCCACATCGGACTTGTCTGGTCCAGTGCGGACTAGTCCGATCAACTCTCTGGTCCAGAACGGACATGTTCGACCTCACTGCGGACTAGTTCGGTCCTCCAAACTTGAAAATTCCTGGAACTTCGTTAATATCCTCCAAAATGTGTTGGAACTTGTTCTAACATGTATAACTCAATTGTAATTAGTTAGTAAGCCATTATATCAACCTAATAACATGCATCACCCCATAATTACATCAATCATGCATGTCATGACATATTGAGTAATATATGAGCATTTATTGATTGTAATGCTTGTTTTGTATGTTATTGCGCGGAACAGAAGGTGTTGCTCTAGAGGGTGTTGTCGAGGATCTCCAGCACCAGAACTTTGAAGCTTTTGACCCTAATCAGTCTCAAGAGCAAGACAAGTACCCTTGATCATTTTGATCCTGTTTTTTTTAATGTTTTGTTTGCAAAATTGCATGCCTGTGTCAAATTGATGGGAAACCCATGAATAGGTGTTTACTAGACTTGTTTAACCATCTTTGTCGCTTGGAATATATATTGTGGAGATTCGGGAATGATATTTTTACCTTTTTGCTTCGCACTAATTAATTGGGATGGGAAAACAACCAAATGGCTTAACTATGAATTAATGAACTTATGGATGATGTGAATTGATGAACATGGTTAGTTGATAACATGGAACTTGGGAGATCTAAGCAAGCATGGTTTGTGGATTGGGTTGGATGTTATGGTGGTCTTGCTTGCTCTAGATCTAAGGACCGATATATGCGAGAATAAGCCAGGATAATAGTGCCACCACAAGGCCAAGTATGGGTGCGCTTAGCTGATTAATTAGGTGTATTGCCAGAATTGTTCATATCATTTGTAGGAGCGAGGAATGGGAGTCAGTTGTGTTCGCAATAGTGGCAGGACTGCCCTGGGATCCGAACGGCACAAGAGGGGGCCCTTGGTTGGATGTGCTAAGTTGGAGGCATCACCACCGGTGAAACCTCAGTGGGCCTAAATATGCTGGTAGTCCCTTTGTAAAGGCTATTTTGTGATCTCTTGGACATACACCTAAGGAAGTGTAATTGGCCTAAGGGAGGTTTTTTTGGTCGCCGACAGGTGACAAAATCACAAACTTGTGGAAAAAGTGGTACAACCTCTGCAGAGTGTTAAAAACAATCATGATAGTCGTGCTCCCTATTAAGAGCACCTGGACAACTTCCATGATTAGAGTGGAAATTGGGAATTGGGATGGATTGACTATGGTTATGGATTGGATGGTGATAAATGGACATGCTTGGCGATGATGGTAAGAATCTGGTATATGGATGGATAAATGATGATGAATTCATGTTATGTTAATTATTTGGGATATGATGGGATTAATTCACATTGACATTGTAGGATGCCTTTTATATGTTTTAAATGTACTTTTCAGCAAATAGCCATTATTTATTACCATTCCTTGTTTAAGAGACATGTCATTATTTTCCCACTCTTGCTGAGTATGACATGTGCTCACCCTTGCAATTCCGCCACCAACAATTTCAGGTGATGTTTGGAAGTATCCTGAGGATAATGCAGTGTACTAGGTTGTGTTCTACCATCGACTTGCCCGTGGACCGCTTGGATCCACGCTATCCCCATTTGCTTACTTTGTTTAGCTTAATGTTTAGATTATTTCCGTTGCATTAGTTTCAGATTTTAACAATAATAATGATCATTAGAGTTGTAATTTGAGGATTATTTGAATATTGTAATAAAAGTATATATTTCATTAATTTGCACTGTTATAATTTTCTATATATCATTTGCGATGCACTTGTGTATGTGTGTTGAACATCCTAGGCACACATATGCATTCACTTAGTTCATTTTTTTCGGAACCAGGTGTCACAATTAGTATCAGAGCCACAGGTTGACCGTAGGACACAACCTAGACAGAATGGACACTTTAGAGCATATAGGAGCACTTAGGAATAGCTGAGGTTTGTTTGGTGTGCTGATTGCTATGTAATGTCTACTTGTGTGCTTAGTAGAGGATTGTGGGATGCTTTTGTGCTTGCTACATCCATATAGGCTTATATAGGTAGTTGCTTAGTTCCATAACCTTTGATGCATATAGTTGGGGACGTTTTCTAAATTCTTCCATCTCTTGCTCTTACTTCAGCTGCCGAGGACCTGCAACCAAAGGAATGCCAATGAGGATGAGGAGAACAATGGGGCACCTATGAACAACAAATGGACTTGGACTTGAGGCTAGCAACCTTGAGCAATTGTTGGCTATGCAGAATCAGCTCATGTAGACCATGATGCACACCTTGGGACAGCTATAGGACAATAACCAGAATCATCCTCATATGCCTCCATCACCGCCACCCCCACCACCTCATAACAGATTGGGAGAGTTTATGAGGACTATGCCACCTACCTTTGCTCAAGCCAATGACCCTATGGAAGCTGATGATTGGCTGATATCCGTGGAGAAAAAGCTAGCTATTGTCCACTGCAGTGACAGGGAGAAGGTTCTCTTTGCTTCCCATCAACTAGTTGGAGCAGCTGCAGATTGGTGGGACTCGCTTTGCAATGCCCATGCAAATCAAGAGAGAATCACTTGGGCTGAATTCAAGGAGAGCTTCTATTCTCATTTTGTTCCTAGGGGAGTTATGATTTTGAAGAGGCAGTAATTTGAGAACTTAAGGCAAGGAAGGTCGAGTGTGAGTGAGTATCTCAATAAATTCACTCAACTCTCAAGGTATGCTCCAGAGGATGTTAACCGGGACAGCCGCAAGCAATACTTGTTCATGAGGAGCCTAAACAATGAGATTCAAGTCCAATTGCTTAATTGTGACTATGCAAATTTTCATTAGCTTGTGGACAAGGCTATAGTGGTTGAGAATAAGGTTCACGAGATGGAGCAAGATAATAAGAGGAAGGTGCCATATCAAGGACAACACCAAGGAAGCAATGTCCGCCCTTGCTTTGGACCGCCAAATGCACCTTATTGTAACCCCTCTGCTCCTGCATATCGCGCTGCTATTCCACCACGCCCAGCTCAGCCCCTGCAGCAACACCACGCTGTGCAAGCACCCCGCCCACCAATGCCTCATGCACCTCGTTCTACTTTTCCTGCTACCGCTCAAAACCAAGCTCGCCCAAACAATTTTGGTGCTGCAAGGTCGTTCTATACTTGTGGTGAGATGGAACACATTGCATATCAATGCCCTAAGTCAGGCCTTGGTCAAGGGAACAATGCTCCGAGACAGAACCCAAGACCGAATGGAGGAGCGCCACAAGGCAACTGTGGACCACAAAACTTTGTTCGTGGCAAGGTGAACCATGTCTCTACGGAGGAAGCCCAACAAGCGGATGACATGGTGATTAGTATGTTTCTCACAAACTCCAACCCGACAACTATGTTATTTGATTCTAGAGCATCGCATTCATTCATTGCATCAAAGTATGTTGCCAAGTATAGTTTGCCCATATCTCATATGAAGTATACCTTGTTGGTTTAATCTCTTGGAGGGGAGATAAGGACGAATATAGTATGTCCAAAAGTAAGCCTTAGAATAAGGGGGGTAGACTTCTTCGCTAACCTTATTGTTTTGGATTTGCAAGGACTGGACATAATACTTGGTATGGACTGGTTAAGGAAGCATAATGGGATAATTCAATATGCCACAAAAACGGTGAAGTTGACAAACGAAGGGGTCAACATAGAATTTGAAGCATCTCAACACCCACCGAAGCAGGTGGAGCTTAATCAAATGGACGGTGCAGCAATTGAGGAGATTCCAGTGGTGTGTTAATTTCCAAATATGTTTCCAGATAAGTTACCAGGTATGCCACCTGATCGTGACATAGAGTTTGTTATTGAATTAATACCTGGAACTGCACCTATAGCTAAAAGGCCATATAGGATGCCTCCTAAAGAGTTAACGGAGCTCAAGAAGTAAATTCAAGAGCAGCTAGAGAAGGGTTTTATTAGCCCAAGCTCTTCAATTCGGGGAGCGCCAGTGCTTTCGTGGATAAGAAGGATGGATCCCAAAGGATGTGTGTGGATTACCGAGCTCTCAACGAGGTGACGATCAAGAACAAGTACACATTACCCCATATAGAGGATTTGTTTGATCAAATGAAGGGTGCTTGTGTTTTATCCAAGATCGACTTGAGGTCAGGATACTTTCAGATGAAGATTAGACCACCGGACATATCCAAAGCAGCTTTTCGAACAAGGTATAGATCCTATGAGTACATCGTTGTCCTTTGGATTGACGAATGCACCGACATACATTATGTACCTCATGAATAAGGTCTTCATGGAGTACTTGGATAAATTTGTTGTGGTGCTCATTGATGACATTATGATCTACTCGAGAAGCAAGGAGGAACTCTAGGAGCATTTAAGGCTCACATTGCAGAAATTGAGGGAGCACCAATTTTATGCCAAATTCAGCAAGTGTCAGTTTTGGTTAAGGGAGGTGTCATTTTTGGGACATATCATCTCCGGAGGAGGAGTATCGGTTGACCCAGGAAAACCGAGGGATGTGCTAAAATGGGAACTGCCACAAAATGTGAAGAAAATCTGGAGTTTTCTTGGAATGACTGGATATTACCGTCGGTTCATCAAAGACTTCTCCAAGATAGTTGAATGTGGCCTAGAGGGGGGTTGAATAGGCTTTGAAAGTTTGCCAGCACACTTAATCAAATCCTTAAATTCCTGATGGACCGGACTTGTCTGATGTTACTACGGACTAGTCTGGTGTGCTTGTATGGTGTGAATTGATCAAGTGTTAGAGCATAAATTGTATGTGTTATAGCAGCAAAATTTAGACAACTATTCAAATAAACTTGATTGAACAATTTGTATTGCAAACTTGCACATGGAATACAATGTTAATTGATAGATCAATTCTAATTCCCTAGATAATGGTAATTGCAAAAGTAAAAGAGTAAAGCACACGAGACACGGATTTTTACCAAGGTTCGATCACACCAAAGAGATCTACTCCTCGTTGAGGAAGCCAACACAGAGCCGGGTCTCTTCAAACCCTTTTCCCTGGTTAGGTCACCACACAAGGCCAACTTGATTCCACTATATCACCGAGTTGATGGGACGACCTCACACGTTGAGGGCTCCCACAAAAGATTACAGCAGAAAAATGATCGAATACACTTGGAAATATTACAAGTAATGCAAGAGTGTATAGAGATAAAACCCCAAGAGCTCAGTGACGCGTAGGCAACGATCTCCCAATCCCAAACCTGAATACTCAAAGAATTTCACTTTTGAGAACTTTAGATGCGTGGGGAGATGTGTTTTGTGCTCTTGGGACAAGTGGCGGCACTAGGGTTTCTGTTCTTGACAGTAGGATGCGATAGAAGTGTTTGTGGGGTTGTGGATCCTATTTATAGTGTTTCCAAAAATATTACCGTTAGAGATCCTGACAGCCAGACCCGTACTGGGGACTGAACTTGTCCGGTGTGCTGTGAAAAATCTGCATAGAATATGCAGCACACTAAAAAGCCTAATATATGTGAGGTATACCGAACTAGTCTGGTGCTCTGTGTATTGGAACATCAGAAAGTTTCTCAGACTAGTCCAGTTCACGAATGGACTTGTCCAGTGCATAGTGTTGTGACATCAGATAATTTTCCGGACTAGTCTGATCCATGAACGAACTTGTCTGGTGCACATTGTTATGGAACATCAGAAAGTTTAAAGGACTACTCTGGTCCATGAACGGACTAGCCTGGTGCATTGTGAAGTGAGATTACAGAAAGTTGAATGGACTAGTCCGGTCCGTGAACGGACTAGTCCGGTGCACTGTGAAGTGAGATATGAGAGAGTTGAACGGACTAGTCTGATGCTCAGTGAATTATTAAGGTTGATTTTAATCCCTTACCCCTACACAAAGACTTGAGCTCTTGGGATGTGTCTCTCACACATCCTATACAATTAAGTATACTTTGCGCTTCATTCATCAATTGGGCTTTTCTTTTTCTACATCACTTCATTTTCCACTTTTTGAGTGCACCAAACTATCTCATCTGAGTTGACCTGCATTCATTCTCAACAAGTTCATTAGGATCTCATTTGTTTGTCATCAATCGTCCAAAACCCACAAGGGAATGCCTAGATGCACTTTCAATCTCCCCCTTTTTGGTGATTGATGACAACCAATCGAGATTTCACAATTAAGAGTAAAAATTGATTTTCATAAACTGAGCATATATGAGAATGACAAATGAGTAATAAAAAACTTCTCACATATATGCACTCTTTATGGTGGGGTGCATATAACGTGAGTGTGATTGATTTATGTTATGAGCAAAAGATAAGAACATCACAATTATAGCAGCAACCATCACATTAATATTGAACTAAGCATCACACATTAAGTAAAGTAGGCACATCCAAAAGATATTACAATAATTTGAAATTAATATACATGTCCTCGATCACAAGTCCTTAAGGCCACAAAATAAGCTGCTACTAGTCTCAATCTCCCCCCCTTTGGCATCAAGGCACTAAAAAGGGAAAAATTGAGTGGAATCACTCATTGCCACTGCCTTCCTCACTCTCGATCCTCTCTTCATCTTCATCTTCATTTCCATATGCTTGCTAAGGAGGAGGAGCGGAGACACCTGCTAGTCCAAATGATGCCAGTTCTTGCTCCGAGAGGGGTGCCATCTCAGTGATATCCTCTTCAGAATCCTCTAAAATTTGAGGTGATCCCACTGGCTCAATCTCTAGCTTCTCACAAATAACTTTGATGTTGGCCTTCGTGTATCTTTGATGTCTCTTCCTAGCCAAACTCTCCTTGTGTTGCTTAATTTCCACTTTGCGGCAGGATGCAAAGATGGATGAAAGCATTTTTAGCACACCACTGGAGGACTCTCTAGAGGGTGGATATGCAGGAGTAGTATCTGAAGTCCTTGAGCCTTCATAAGCTCGCTTAGATCCCTGTTCCACTTCAGGGCTGGTAGGAGCAGAGGGAACAATGTAGACTGTAGGCTTCTGGGGCTTGAGGCCTGTGTGAGGAACATCTTTGACAAACTCAAGTCATGTCACCTTCTCAATCATGTACATAATATAAGGTGCATAGCCACAGGACCTGTTTGGAGTAATGGAGATGTTCACAATGTCATTGTAGATGTATTCAAAGACATCGAAAGTCCTTCTCTTGCTTATCACTTTCATCAAGATCCTTAGAGTCCCTTGGATGGTTCCTACATCTCCTTACTTGGGAGCTATGGTCTTCCTCATAATTCTATTCAGGACTACATAGAATGGCTTCAAATATTTGGTAGTTGGAGGCTTGTAAGGCATTCTTGTGTCATATAGGAATTCCAGCTTATCCTTCTCCAAAGGTTTTAGATTGTGAATTGTGAGGTCATTGTCCAAGGAATTCTCAAGATGGAGTATCCTTGCAAACTCTTCATAGGTGACACTATACATGGATTCATGTGTCATACAAATCATCTTGTCCCCATCGTTACGGGCGAAGTAGAGAGTAGAGTAGAATTGGGTAATGATTTCATTGTTCCAGTTATACCGAAAGGATAGAAGATCCTTCAATCCATGTCTCTCCAAAGCCTCCAAGAAATCTTGATAAGCTTGGCACTTCTTGGATTGGAGGTAGGTGACATTGACCCACTGACTTTCAATCATCGGGTTCCTCATCTTCATGTAAACATGCTAATAATAGACAACATGAAAATTGCTCCAGAATATGGGATCAGCTGACTGCTTGGGCTTCTCATAGACTTCAATCTTCCTGTATCTATTAGCCAATTCACTTCCCTTTCTAGTAAAATCATCATCTGAAGGCTGCCTATTGCAGTTAATAGGTGCCTTCATCTTCAACAGACCAATAGGACTACTAACTAGTCCTTTGCCCTTGTTGATGCTTCTCCTAGGTGCCGATGAGCTTCCAGCACCATCCTTTCTTATAGCTTTCTTCACTACCACTCTTCTCTCTTAGGAAGAGCATCGTCAGAAGGAGAGGAGTGCACATTGTGGTCATGCCTCTTCTTCATGACTCTCTATTTGGCTTTTTGTACCCTTGCACGGTCGCGCTCGTCTCATAATCAAATGAGCTGTCTTCGCAAGCTGACGACATCGTGCCTGAAGGGGAATTCAAGGATCGATAAGAGTTGATTGTAGAGTTTGTGAAAAATAAGAATTTGGAGGTTCAAATATTCAGAGTACCAGACTTGTCCATTTTCAAAGTGCGGACTTGGCTGCACTGGAACACCGTACTAGTTCGGACTGAAGTATGAACCCTAACTTTCTATTTTCAACAAATCTAGCTCGAATTGATGCACAACTGTGAGACCTAGTGTGCTGAATACATTGGCTATGATGATAAAAGTTTTGAAAACTGCCAAAACACCCTTTTAACAAGGTTCAACTCTAGGTCTGAGCTCCTGCAAGTTCTAATGAGGACATCTCTCCTTTGCATACAATGCAAGGACCGATCACTAGAGCACGTGCACGACAATTGGATCTCTAGGTACGTTCTAACCTTGTCAATTGTTTTTCAGAACTTACACTTGTGTCGATGCATGTTTTATTGATTAAGAACAATGGAGAGGACCAGGAAAGGGCTTGGAGGAGTCAAAGTAATCAAGGAGGAGGAGATAGGACGTGCACACCAAGGAGAAACCCAAGTACAACTCCACTTCGACTCCACCTCGGGTTCCAGGAGCTGCCTTCACCAAAACTGACGTCCCGGACACATACGGTGTTGGAATTGGACGTTCTATATATCATTGGAACCGTGATTTGATAAAGCTTTCAATGGAACCAGCCCCACCTCAAAATGCTTTCTAAGTTCACAGGAATCAGCAAAACAAGTGGGCATCCAGAATCTGTCTGGTGTTGTGCCACCGTCTTTTGGGTTGCTGGCCCGTGTATCGTGTGGAAGCCCATTAGGATTGCATCCAGGGGTCTTGCACGCCCCTAAAATCCTTTATATACAGCATCCGTCACCACATTAGGGTCAGGTTTTGCTTAGATACAATCTGTCATTGAACAGTGTCGCCGATCATCAGTTGTGAGACCCCAATTTCGTAATCAATTCAGTTTTGATTGCAACTTCTCTGTTCTTGCTTGTGTTCATGATTGTGCTTGCAGGGATAAGCCTTCATGGCGAGGTCACTCGTGTGACACGGGTGATAACCAACGGTGCATTGGTGTAGTGATTGCGGGGTTTCGTTCGTTTAGAGCCTTGGATCATCAACGTCGAGATCTCCACACAATCAAGTTTACCATACCTCTCAGAAGATTGGGACCAATTCTCCTATCAAGGTCCGACATAAGGTCTGACTTGTTTTTTCTAGGTCTGACTTGCTTTGTCTAGGTTCGACATGTTTTGGCTAGGTCCGACTTGCTATGGCTAGGTCCGACATGTTTTTGCTAGGTCCGACTAGTTTTGGTTAGCTCCGGTGCTAGGTCCGACTAGGTTTGTTAGCTCCGACGCTAGATCCGACTAGCTTTGATAAGCTCCGACGCTAGGTCTGACTAGCTTTGGTTAGCTCCGGCGCTAGATCCTGCTAGCTTTGGTATGCTCCGGTTCAAGGTTTGATTAGCTTTGGCAAGGTTTGGTGCTAGATTGAAATGGTTCTGCTTTTAACTTGTAATGTTTCAAACTTGCTTTACACTTATGGAAAGTTTTCTTAGTATTCTTTTACTAAGTTTTTGATGCGTTTTGGCTGATATCATTTTGCTATGGTTTGTAACATGCTTATGTGAGGTGTTCACGTAAGGTGTTGTGGTTATCGGAACTAACGAGAGTCAAGTCGAGGACTTGTACTCGAAAGTATTAGTTGTTTATTCATGTGCAGGTGTTACTTGAGTTCAAGACATGGCTGGTGACGGGATCCATTGAACTAGTCTTAGGGAGAAGATGAGGTTCAACAACCAAGTTCGGGGGGAGTTATGGTTGAGTTGATCGGGAGGTTGCGCAACATGTTTGAATCAAGAACAATGCATATGAAGGTATCGTGGACGTTGTTGGAAGATGTTTGCATGTGTGCAAGAAGTGAATTGATGTGGAAACATGGTTCCAAGTCATGATGAAGAGAAGTGGATGTAAAGCGTTGGTCAGAAAGGTCCAACCGACTGGAATATGCCTCAGGCTGCGGCCAAGGTAGTTATGGTTCGTTTGTGGAAAGTTTCGAGTTTGTTTTGGTTAGATTTTATGTGAGTCATGAAGTTGAGTTGTTTTTAGGAATGTGTTATACATTTCTAAGGTGTTTTGAAGTCTTAAGATTGCTTCTATCTGCGTATAGAAGAGTCTTGAGCAGTTAAGGAAAGTTTCGGTGGAAACTGAGTAGGATACGAGTCCTAGTTTGGTTTGGGTTGGCCTCATGGCTGGTTATATAAGTAAGGGAGGCTAGAGCTCGTGGTACACAGATTTTGGGGCTGTTCCTCTTGTGTTCCATTTAATAAAGATTGTAGTTTAAAGGAACTTTTGTGCCCTATTCGTCTGACTTGTTTCAGGCAAGTTTTTCTCGTCGAGTTTCTGCACAGCACTACCTTGCTTTGGTGGTTTTTTCATAACTCGAGTTTTACAGATTCAATTGATGTAATTACTTTTAGGTTGTCTTCACAACTTGATTATATATCATCTGGGAAAATTTTACGGTCATTGGATTTGTGGTTTCTGATCTACACGAGTTTCTTTGCAGTGTTGCAGATCTGTTTTTACTCGGGTAGAACAGATTGCCCTTTGTTTTATCTTTCGATCGTAACTTGATTTTTTCTCAACGTATTTTCATGATTCTTGTTGTGACGTATTCATGACTTGATTCTCCACAATATATATTGGTTTTGTCATAATTGATCACGTTTAGATTAGTTGCACACACGATTTTTCTTAACAGCTTGATTTTCTGTCGAGGGGTTTTTGCTGTTTCCGCTGATAAAGTTTTAATCTACCATTCACTCCCCTTTGGTAGCTTTTCACGTGCTCTTCAATCCTACAACAACGAGTAGGAGTGCAGTAGGAATACATCTAAAGTAATGTATGCCCTAGGAATCAAGAAAAATAAGCAAGATTGGAGGAAAGGTGAGAACTAGGGTTAAGAAAGAGGTTTTACGGAAAAACAATGATTCGAAGAGGAGGCGCACAGTGAGGTCCGAATTAGTCCGGAGTGGGAAGCTTCGCACCGAGTTTTGATGGTCATTATATACCAATTTCTACCATCAATATAACACAATTATGTGAAGGAATGAATATTTCTTACACACATCATAGTTAGGAATAACCTATTTCCACATGTACTTGGAGAAATTGGTGCATGAAAGTATTTTATACAAAATTGAAGTGAAACAAGTGGATGGATCCTATAAAATATCATCCTAGCCAATCAGGCATCACCACGTGGAATCACATGGATCAAATGGCCCACAAACAGAAGTATCCGAGGCCATCCAACGGTGTAGCACCCATATCATGGAATGGGACCCACCTATCAATCACCTGGAGGAAGAACTGGCCGTTTGGAGTCAGGACCAGGTCGGCCGACTAGGGGGGTCGACCGACCCCTTCCTGGCGCCAAACTTGGTCAAACACCATGTGTTGGTTCCTCCTGGCTTGAAGAAGTAAGTTGTGACTGATTCACACACTTTTGGTGGCGGTAAACGACCCTTCTCCAAGCTATAAATAGGACCCCTCACTTCAACACACACCACTTGAGCATCACTCTATTTGTATACACTAGTTCTCTTAGTCCTTAGTGGAGTTAGGTTATAGAGAGGAGAGACTCTAGTCCCAAGTCCAAATTGGGAAATGTATGGCTCATGTATCTTCTCCTGTATTTGTGACTTTGTGCTTTATAATAATATCATTATTAGTCTTTATTTACTTATATACTTGGGCAAATCATTCCTTGTTTGGTTGTGGAGTCCATGTATGTGCTAGGTGTAGATGTTGTTATGATCTATACATAATTCCATTATCATGTTATCATAAACATCATACACCACCACTATAGTATAATTAGGTAATAATATGATAATGTTAATATAAATATGTTAGTGATTGGTCCCAACATTGGTTCAATGATGATTTACTTCATTGCCTTAGGATGGATTGTGCCGTGGCTCTTAAGGTATTTACTTAATATGCTAGCATGGTGCTAGGATAGTTAAGTAGCGTTGCATGTCTCGTAGACCCACAAATTGAAGAGGTAGGCAGTAGGTGGTGACAATCCTATCTGTCCTTTGTAATCATGTTCGGCTATGCCACAGGCTCTTGGCGGGAGTCTCCTAGTGTTGGTAGGGGTAAACCTGTGCCCGATATGTTGGGCCACTAAGCCCTAGTATTCACCATTAGCATATTCATGTGTACTTTATTAGGCTATGCATATGAGTAATTAGATCATAGTAGGAGTATCTCTGTCTCGTAGTCTAAGCCTCGCTAGGACAACCTTACTCTTAGAGTAGATTGCTTAGGTGTGTGTCACTCTACCCATATTATCAACTTACCCCTGTCTTGCTAATTGATTAGTATCCCATAGCTTGATCATAAGAGTAGTGTTTACTTTACTCCTTTGTATTTCTTTGGGATAAATACGATACCCTTGGGAATACTCTTGGGTGAAATGCTACACGATAGTTTCCATGCGCTTGCGGACCTCATCTCTTTCGAGAGATGATCTGTGACATAAGAGACATCAACAAGCATTTCTGGCACCGTTGCCGGGTATGATTTGTTAATGTTTCTTAGTAGCTATCAACAAACATTTCTAGTGCCGTTGCCTGGGAAGGCAAAGGAAGTGAAGGATAGCTATCACTTGTGATTAAGCTATAGGCACTAATAGTTATTAGACAGGATTACCCTTGTTTGTTTTCTCCTTTTGTGGTGAAAACAGGGTAGTGTTGGCTAACCTATTTCATGGGATGGCCAACGAGGACGCTAGTGCTCAACTACAAGATGATTCATGGCGTACCTCAACAAATGTCCGCTAGGCAACACCATTGTCTCTTGAGGAAGAATTTCAGCTTCCAGTAGGAGCCAAAGACATCCATTCCCAAGCTTGGGGGAGGCTCCAAGAGTTCTTCTTGGTTTGCCTCCACCATAGGTGGGATAGTCGGTTCCTCATCCAACATTCATGTCATGGGTTGGTCCATCAATCCATGACCACCTTTGTGCTAGAGCTGAAGAGTCCTATTCTCATTCATCATGGATGATAATATGGTACCCACTCAAAGGGTGGATTGAAGAATGCTCTAGTTCCCTTAACTTGGAATGCACATCACTTAACAAGGTGTACATGCTAGCTAAGGAACTACACCTCCCATTGAAATATCATGAAGATCAAGCTAATGGAGAAGTGTTTGGATGATCCAAGCCATGGATATTCACATGATTTGTAAAAATCCATGTCAACATGGGCCACTTGGAGAATCATTTCCCTAAAAGCCCATGAGGATTCTTCCTTCCAAACACAACTCCAATGGCTATCACCTACAAGGAGGTCAAGGGTGAATCAACATCACCCTCGTAATCAAAGAGGCTAGTAGGATTTTTTGGGATTTAAGTCAACTAGCCTACCTTGAAGTATCTCGCCCATGGCCAAGCAAGAAATTAAGACAACATCCACATGAAGCCCTTGGACAAGAACAAGAAAATTAAAGAGCATTCAAGATCCAAGATATCCCACAATCACTTGTTGGGATCCCTACCCTTCGACCAAGCCCAAGCAACCTAGGGCAAGTGACATTGTAGATGAAGCGTTTCTTGTTTGATTGTGGAATCCACATGTCACCATGCCCAAGGAAGCTTTTGATCCATGATCAAAGCATGGGTTAACTCAAAGTAACATCAAGAAGGTTGAAGTGACACCCCTAAAAGAAGTACAAGCCTCACCATGCTCATGAGAGAATATCTTCAAGAGGGAGAAGCCGTCACTACATCAACAAGTCTTCATCAAGATGACCGAGAGGCTAGGGCCACCATGTGGCCCACATGTCCAACTAACATGCCAATGGAGACTTGGCATGTCAATTAAGAGAAGTTGTCCACATCTTCAACTCCGGGATCATACAACAAATCATCGCACTAAAATGGACGGAGATAAGTCCCACTCATCGGACTTCAAAACTTCGGTGAGTCCTTGCCAATAGGTTAATTGGTAGTTATATCATATTTGATTTCCCAATTGCATATTTGAATTTCCAGTCAATCTTTGCATTTGCATTTAGCATGTTTGAATTTTCACACTTGCATGTTGGACAGTAAAATTTCCAACCATCATAAAACTAAAATTTTGAATTAGGAAATAATATTATTTGGATATGAACTTGGGCGTACCCACATGAATTCATATTCCTTATCCAAACCAAAAGTATTTCCCTTAAATATTCATTGCATTTGCAAATTGTTTCAAGTTGGGCAAAACAATTTGACAAAGGGTACAACATGCTTTTGAGCTAACGTAACCCGTTTTGGTTTTGTTTGTTTTTTATTTTAGTTCAGCCAAGACAAAATTTGCAAAGAGGTTGGAAGGCCCCGTCAAGCACATATCCCTCCATCGATCTCATTTTCAGTTCATGGTGGAGGAATGTTCAAGACGGTGGTCCAATGGAGAAGCAAGATGAAGCCCACTCAACCCCAACCTCAACTTGGCAGAAGGCATTGAACATGAAGGCTACACCAAAATTCATGGTTGTTTCTCACATTGTAAGGATCGAATGCCCAAGAGGGGGGGTGAATTGGGCTTCTTTTCAAAAATCAAAGCAATAAAACTTAATTACTAAAAGCCCAATTCCCTACGCAAACAACCTATGCATTCAAGTAAATAGCAACTTCGCGGTATATAAAATGCATAAGTGTAGGGTGAGAGGAAGAGAATGCAAACTCCCGAGGAGACACGAAGATTTATCCCGTGGTTCGACAAGATCGTCAAGATCTTCCTACATCCACGTTGTGGCACCCACCAAAGGGTATAGCCACATCCAAGTCACCGAGACTAGGATCTTCACTATTCTTCTCCGTTTGCCAACCTCGGCAAGGTGGAGCTCAAGCCTTGTACAACTTGAATCCTCCGGGCTTCCACAATCGTCTTGGCAAGCTCCGGAAGTCTCTCTCAATTACAAACACCAAGGGACACTCCCTTACAGCTCTCACTATACTAGAGATTCCACTCACCAAGAATGGAAGCACACAAGCTCTATCTCTAGCTAGTTCTAGCCTATCTCTTCGTGTGTAGGTGGTGTAGATGATGTAGAAGAGATGGCTCAATGTCTTGAGTGCTTGAGAATGTGTAGTGTATGTCTGGTAGTCAAGACTTGTCGAATAGACAGGTTGAAGGGGTATAAATAGCCAGCCTCCACGAAATAGCCGTTGGAAAAGTAGGCTGACATCACTGCTCTTCGAACACCAGATGATCCGATGCTCTCCCTTCAGTTATCATCGGTCAAGTTCACTTTAGCTGATGTCACTGTGTCAGATATGACCATTGTTAGACCGATGTTACACTTGTCTTCTCATCGGATGATCCGGTGGCACTTCCTCCAGAATTGGTTCAGACTTGATGCTTACTGGAGTGATTGACCGATATGTATATTATTGTACATCGGAGGATCCGTTGTTACACTTGATCCAGGGATATTGCTTACTGCACTGATGGATCGATGTAACATGTCCTTTGACATCGGATGATCCGGTGAGTACTTGGTTCTGAGGTCTTCTTCTTCTGCTGAACCAACTTGACCGAGGTGTTGTTCTCTGGAAACATCGGTTGATCCGGTCAGTTGATTTTGTTTGCTTCGAGTTGTTCTAAGTGATTCTTTTGTATTTTGCTCGATTGACCTCTTAGACATTTGATGGAAATATTCTTCTGATGATTTTCAAGCATTGAGTGTTGTCAATTATGGTTGGATAACTTTGACATATGAGCTTTTACTTCTAATCTTCATAGCATTGATTGATCTCATAATGTGATTGTTTAGGGGTCTCCAATGATCAGTAGTTGATGTTCATATTCAAATAGATTTCATTTGATTGATTGATATGGGAGACCTTGCATCCACAAATTCATTAGTAAAATCCAATGGTTGTCATTAATCACCGAAACCATACCTCATGGGGGCCTAGATGCTTTCAATCTCCCCCTTTTTGGTGATTGACGACAACACAACAAGTGAAGCATAATAGTAATGAATTTGATAATAGGATACTCAAGAAGATATGCAATGAGTACAAGGTTATCACACTTAAAACTTGAAGGCTCAAAACCGATCAAAAACTAGAAAGCTCAATCGATGAATAACTCAAGAGAATGAGTGATCATATGAATACTCAATGAATAGCAAATGAGTAGTAAAAACACCAAATTACAAAAGATATAGATAGAGACTCCCCCTACAGCTAGGACTCCCCCTGAGACTGAGCTATCCTCCCACTGACTCTTCTCTAACTCTTCTCCCCCTTTGGCATCAAGACACCAAAAAAGAATCCGAGTGCCTAAGAACCCTGAGTGCTCGGAGCGATGACGAACTGGTCACCGTCGGGGTTGCTATCGTTGGAGCTGCTGCCTACTGCTGCGGCTGAGGCTGGAGTAGGAGTGGAGGGAGCTGTAGGAGCCGTAGGAGCCACTGTCGGTGCCTGCTGAGTTGGAGCTGCTGGCAATGGGGCACTAACAACGGATGCTAGCGTCTGCTGGAACAACATCGTAGCCGACAGCGGAGAGTGGATCGGTGCGCCTGGAGCAAGCAGTGGAGACATGCTGATCGTCAGGATCGGCATGGTCGGCACTGGAGCTGCAGCTGGAGCAAGGACAGGCGGGGGTGGAGCAAAGCCTAGCAGCTGCGACGGCAGGGCAATCCCGGTCTGTGTATAGAGGTTGGTGATCAACCCCAGGATGCCCATCATCGCCTGCTGCGTCTGCTGCTGCTGGTCGAGGGAGCGCTGGTGCATCTGGTCTATCAGCCCACTCAGCCTGTGAGTGTCCTCTCGCCTCTCGCGGGCGATCTGGCGCTGCATCTCCTGCTGCTGCTACTGGAGCTCTAAGAGACGCGCGGCCTGCTCAGCTCGGGCCTGCTCACCTGCAAGCCGGTCCAAGCGCTGCTGCTCAACCATTTGCTGTAGGAGTGAAGTAAGATCGGACGGCTGAGAGACATGTGCCTCTGAGACGGGAGGTGGAGTAGCGGGTGGCACAGTCGAGCCTCCAGCCTCCGCGTCGTGCTGCCTGGGTGAGGGAGGAGGTGGGAAGTACTCCTCAACGTTGTCATCCGTGTTGCTCTCGGACCATATATGCTGAAGGTCCTCACCCTGAGCCTCTGCCTGTGCCAGTCTCTCATCTTCCTTCCCCAGATCTGACCAATCCTCCTCGGATAGCCGAGCACAGACCTGACACTCGACTGGACGGCCAAGGCGGCGATCTCCAGAAGCTGGAGCATGGTAGTGGCTGAACCGTGTGACACTCTCGTCAGTGAGACTGTCACGCACGGCGGACCCCTCAGGAGCGACCATGTAGAGCAAGTAGCTGATCCAGTGTCCAAACACAAGCTGCCTCATCATGCCAACTCCATCAGTAATCACGTCCTCCATCTCACATATGAGGATGTCCACAATATCGAACTCCATCCCGTTCATGATGTAGAACAGGAGGGTCTGCTGCAGGCTGGTGAACCCCTCTAGGTATCCGGACCTCAGCAAAAGTGTGCCGCGCAAGGAAAGGTGCACTGTGCGTGCAGCTAGAGTTAGCAGTGCCGGTACCCTCGACTGGTCTGGAGAGAAAGACGGTGCAAACAAAGAGCGTATCTCCTCCAGTGGTGGTGCCACTCCTCTAGTGAGCAGCCTCCTCAGCGGGTCTGCCTGTCCATACACTCTCTCGTGCAGGCAAGTGTCATGGAGATCCACTCCTAGCAGCTGTGCCAAAGTCTGTCTCGTTAAGTGATGGTGCTGGCCCATGAACATGAAGTCTATAGATCTGCGGCCCTCAGAGACGTAGAGGGTAGCATATAATACACAGACACAGTACTCCACGTAGGCACTCCTCTTGTAGGACATCAGCTCCACCAACCCTCTATACCTCTCAAAGTAGGGGCGTATCTCTGTCTCGGCTGCCAGGACAAGCTGATCCCAATCCAGAAAGTTGTGCTGGAAGAGCTTATGGCCTCGGCGTCTATAGGTCTCGTGTAGCGATGCCCGTGTCAAGGTCCAAAAGCGGCTGTCCACAAGTGCCTCTCTGGGCTGCGGGAACCACTCCTCAAGCAAAATTCTCCATCTGAGTCTTCTGAGCTGCTTGGCCTTCATCTTCCTATAATCTATCAACCGGACACCTTCACCAACACGGACGTTGGTGTCCATCTCGTAGACGGCTCTCTGGGCCGCCCTGTCCTCTTGAAGATCAGCAGTAGATGGTCTCGAACGTGGTACTGCCGCGGGATAACCCCCACGGGTCCTTGCTGAGCGCCGGCAAAAAAGCGGCACTTTCGGCTCTTCTTCTTTCTCAGACTCATCTAGCGCGGGAGACTGCCTCGGAAGAGCCTCGCGTATTCTCAATGATCCTCCTCGGCCACGCTCTCGCTCCTCGGCGGCGCGAGTGGCCATCAAAGCCTTCTTTTCCTCCTTCAATAGCTTTTTCTTCTTTGCGGCCGGCTCCGCAATGGCCTTGCCCTTTCCCTTCTTGTCACGAGCCATTGCGATGAGACGATGTGCGAGAATGAAGTTGTGTTGGGCGCACGGTTGCGGTCGGGAACCCTAGCGGCAAAGAGACGGCGACCGTAGAGGGAGGCACCACGACGGCGCAGAGGGTGGCGGTGTGGCTGTGCTTGGGGGCGGCGGTGGTGCACGGGGTGGAGCAGCAGCGGCGGTGAAGAGGGTGGTGGCGGCGGCGCTAGAGGGGAGCGGCAGCGGCGACGTTGCTGCGGTGGTGCGGCTGCGGCCGGAGGGCGGCGGCGGCCCGGAGGCGGCAGTGGCCGGAGGGAAGCGACTAGAGGGCGGTGGCGGCGTGAGGCAGGGGAGGCGTCGGGCGAAGGCGTCGGGGTCGGGGAGAGAGAAAGTGAGGAGGCGGAGCGGCGTTTAAAAGGTGGGTCCCAAACCCTAGCTTAAAATTTCACACCGGATGAACCAACGTTAAAAGATGGGAGCATGGTCGAATGGCACAGTAAGGGTATTCAAAAAGGTACCGTTGACACCGGATGGTCTGACGTGGAAGGGATTAGCATCGGTGGAATTCAGCACAGTTCCAGAAATGTGAACATCGGATGGACCGACGTTTTGCAGAATGAACTCGTTGGTTGATTTGTGTTACTGACTGAACTGGCTCTTGGTCTTTGAACACCAACTGATCTGATGATGGTCTGGCCTAAGCATCGGATAATCCGATGACTACAAAACAGCAACATCCCATATATGTCCTTTGACCAAACAAACAAACAATGAGAAACACATGTCTTAGGACTTTTTGGGCAACCCCTTACCCCTCAAAAATACTAATTGCCAATAACTTGGCTAATCCTTAAAGCAAACAGAACACCGAAGAAAATAGGGAGGAAATTATCCAAATAAAATGTAAGGCCCATGCTTTGTGAGCTAGAGGATGAGGCCTTCTATCTCTTAAAAGCATGTTCCTTTAGGCATTAACGCACCTAACATTTTGTTCTTCCCACATCATATGAGTTGAGATATTGCATTTCAAACAAGTCTATTTCTCATGAGGTGGGTTCCCCTTTGTGACAATCTACCGTATGCAATGCCAAACAATTTTTAATGCAAGAAGTTTAAATATGAGTGCAAGTCTATATGGCAGGCATCATGCAAGGCATAAAATAAATCTATCTTGCCACATTTGAACCTTTCAAAGGCTTCTTCAGGGAGAGCCACTCTCCAAGCCTTGGGGAAACCCAAGAGAACCTCCATCCCAAGCTAACCCTTGCTCACCCCTATCCTTTGAAAGTTAGACAAGACCTATATGAGATGCATTCTTACATGATCATGGCAACTTACATGACGTTCGATGCATCTAGAACATTTAACTCACTTCTTAGCCTAGAAAAAGTTTTCTCATCAAGTGGTTTAGTGAAGATATCCGCCACTTCGGACCTAACACCTCGCAATGAGATGTCTCCCTTAGCTTCATGGTCCCTCAAGAAATGATGGCGAATATCAATGTGCTTAGTGCGGGAGTGTTGAACGGGGTTTTTAGCTATCTTAACCGCACTTTCATTGTCACAAAGGAGAGGCACACAACCAAGTTTAACACCAAAGTCCAAAAGGGTTTGCTTCATATAAAGAATTTGGGCACAACATGCACCGACCGCGATATATTCCGCTTCCGCCGTGGACAAGGCGACGGAATTTTGCTTCTTGCTAGACCAAGATACTAGGGAACGCCCAAGCAAGTGGCACCCACCGGAGGTACTCTTGCGATCCACACGACATCCGGCAAAGTCCGAATCCGAGTAACCCAAGAGATGGAATTTTGCACCTTTAGGGTACCACAAGTCCACAGTAGGGGTATGCTTAAGATACCGAAGTATCCTAAAGACCGCCTTCCAATGCGATTCTTTAGGTGCCGCTTGAAAGTGAGCACACAAGCATACACTAAACATGATATCGGGCCTAGATGCGGTAAGGTAAAGTAATGAACCAATCATAGAACGGTAGTTAGATTGATCAATAGGTTTACCGTCCTTATCCGCGTCGAGATGACAATTTGTTGCCATTGGAGTGCTTCTTGAGCTACAATCTCCCATCTCAAATTTCTTCAAGAGGTCCTTGGTATACTTTTCTTGATAGACAAAGGTCCCCTCTTGAAGTTGCTTGATTTGAAATCCAAGGAAGAAGTTGAGCTCTCCAATCATCGACATCTCGAATTCCCTAGACATCATTTTGCCAAACTCATGGCTAAGAGCTTCGTTAGTTGAACCAAAAATAATATCATCAACATAAATTTGACAAATAAATAATTCTCCGTTGATGTCTTTGGTGAAGAGTGTAGTGTCCACCCTCCCGATCTTGAATCCTTGCATGATCAAGAAATCCCGTAGTCGTTCATACCATGCCCTAGGTGCTTGCTTGAGCCCGTAGAGCGCCTTGTGCAACCTATACACATGATTAGGATTCCTCGGATCTTAAAACCCAGGAGGTTGTTCAACATAAACAAGCTCGTTAATGTAACCATTAAGAAAGGCACTTTTCACATCCATTTTATAAAGTCTAATATTATGATGTGATGCAAAGGCAAGAAGTATACGGATGGCTTCTAGCCGGGCGACCGGAGCAAATGTCTCCCCAAAGTCTAGTCCTTCAACTTGCGAGAACCCCTTGGCCACAAGTCTTGCCTTGTTGCGGACCACCACGCCGTTCTCGTCTTATTTGTTGCGATACACCCACTTTGTTCCGATGAAGTTCTTGTCCTTGGGTCGCTCCTCCAACACCCAAACTTCATTGCGGATGAAGTTGTTAAGTTCTTCTTGCATGGCCATCACCCAATTTGTGTCTTGGAGTGCTTCCTCAATGTGAGTGGGTTCTACACATGAAACAAACGAGTAGTGCTCACAAAACAAAGCGAAATGGCGAGAACATGTACTTACTCCCCTTGACGGACTTCCGATAATTTGGTCCATCGGATGCGCCTTGGAGATGCGTCCATGCCTCATAAGTGGTTGTGAAGCACTTGGCGATGGTGATGCGTGTTGCTCCTCTTGTGGTTGGACTTGATCATGGACTTCTTCTTCTTCTTGATGTTGTGTGGTTTGTGAGTCTTGAGTCGGCAATGGATCATCCTTCTCTTCATCGTCAACTTGAGGCGCCATAGATGTGTTGATGTTGGAACTTGAAGCTCCCCCTTGATCATGGCTCTCCTCAACTTTAGGCTTGATGTCTCCAATGGTCATGTTCTTCATGGCTTCTCGTAGAGGCTCATCATCTATTTCATCATGACCAAAACTCTCCTCTTGGGAGCCATTAGTTTCATCAAACTCAACATCACAACTTTCCTCAACTAAACCGGAGGTTTGGTTGAATACTCGATATGCTTTTGAGTTTGATGCATAACCAAGAAATATACCAACATCACGTCTTCTTTCAAACTTACCGAGCCTTTTCTTGTGGTAGATGTAGCACTTGCACCCAAAGACTCGAAAGTAGGAGATGTTGGGCTTTCTCCCAATGAGAAGTTCGTACGGGGTCTTTTGAAGTAGTCGATGTAGGTAGACCCTATTTGCGGCATGGCACGCCGTGTTGATAGCTTCGACCCAAAACTTCTCGGACGTGCCATAGTCATCAAGCATTGCTCGCGCAAGATTGATGAGAGTCTTGTTCTTCCTTTCAACAACACCATTTTGTTGAGGAGTGTATGTGGCCGAAAACTCATGTTTCACGCCTTCATGGTCACACCACTCCCCAATGTTGTAGTTCTTGAATTCGGTGCCGTTGTCACTCCAGACCTTGATGATGGGAAGTTGAAATTCCCTTTGAGCGCGGTTAGCGAAGGTCTTGAACACTTTCGGAGTTTCACTCTTGTCACCTAGAAACAAAGTCCAAGCATAGCGAGAGTAGTCATCAACTATAACAGGGCAATAGAGGTTACCGCGAAGACTTTGATATGTGGACAGTCCGAAGAGGTCCATGTGGAGTAGTTCAAGTGGCTTGGAGGTTGACACCATTGTCTTCATTGGGTGGTGTGAAGCAACTTGCTTCCCGACTTGACAAGCGCTACAAAGCTTGTTCTTCTCAAATGTAACATCCTTCACACCAGTCACCATCCCAAGCTTGAATGACTTCTTGAGCTTGCTCATCCCTATGTGCGCTGGTCAATGCCATAGCCAACCCAAACTTGTCTTAGTGAAAAGACAAGTGGTCAAGCTAACATCCTTGTTGAAGAAGTCTACTAGGTAGAGGTGTCCATGCCGAAATCCTTTGAAGATTAGTTATTGGCTTGTTTCACTACTCACAACAACATCATTTTTGCTAAAGGTGCACGTTAGTCCAAGATCACATAATTGTGCAATAGAGAGTAAATTAAAACTAAGTGACTTAACGTACAATACATTAGAAATAGATAAATTATTTGAAATAGCAATCTTACCTAACCCAATTACCTTCCCCTTAGAGTTATCACCAAAGGTGACTTGTTCATGATTGCCGGGGTTTTCTATGGTGGTGAACATACCATCATTGCCGGTCATATGTTGAGTGCACCCGCTATCGAGTACCCAATGCTTTCCTCCGGCTTTGTAGTTCACCTACACATATGAATTCAATTTTTAACTTTAGGCACCCAAGCCAACTTAGGTCCTTGTATGTGTGATACAAGTGTCTTTGGGACCCAAAGTTGCTTGGGGAGCTTCCCCTTCATGCCCTTCATGTCCTTGCCAATGAATCTTGCCTTCACCTTGCCATCTACTTTACTCAAGAGATAATAACGATCATTGAAAGTAGATTTGTAATTAATGGGCAATTTTGGAGAAGGCCGGTTAGGAAGAGGACACTCCCTTGTATGGTGACTGGTGACCTCACAATGTTGGCAATAAGAACCAACTTACTTGATGAAGCTTGTTTTAAGTTCCGGTGAAGGCACCTTTCCTTTGTTAGGCACCGGGAAGGATCCAAGTCCTCTCTTGTTGAAGGCCTTTGCTTGTTGGAAGAGGATTTCCTTGTGCTTGACTTCCCCTTTTGAAAGTCTAGCCACACTAGTGCGGAGACTCTCAATTTCTTCCAACAAGTCCTTCTCCCTAGCATTTTCTTTCAAAGGCAAAGACTTGTGCAAAACATTAGTGGCATGAGAAGTAATGGATATCTTATCATTAAGAGTTTGTTTCTTTATATTTTTCAATTCTTGATCAAGCACTTCATGAGCAAGGCTTAGTATTTGATGCTCTTGGATTAACTCATTGTGCTTTCCCAAGAGTGCTTGGTGGACTAAGTCAAGCTCATGATGATCTAGCTTAATTTGAGCCTTATCCTCCTCAACTTGCTTGACATGAGATTTGAGCGTGTCATGCTCTTTAAGTATGCTTTCATACTTGTCAAGCAAATCGAGGTTAGCACTCTCAAGCTTAGCACGAGTTTCTTCAAGAGCTTTAACCTTACTCTTTTCCCTCTTAATGATAGTATGATATTCATTTATTAATGAAGTTAAATCATCTGGGGAAAGCTCATCATCGCTAGAGTCATCACATACCTTGGTGTTACCTTTCGCCATGAGGCACATGGGTGGTGGATGAAGAGGTGAGTCATCATTGTTGGCAATGGTAAGGCCGGCCAAAATTTCTTCTTCCGCCTCACTTTCTTCATCCCTTGATTCTTCGTCAGTGACCCATTCATTTGCCTCACACAAGAACACCTTTTGTGGACCATTTCTCTTCTTTGGGAAGAGTTTTGCCTTCTTTCCCTTGTCATGTTTCCTCTTCCCAAAGGATCTTGGTTTGGGTTTGGCCTCTTCTTCATCATCTTCACTATCTTCAAGCTTGCGATGCTTGCTCTTGTGGTTCTCTCTTATTTTGTCCGGTTTTGGACAATCATAGGAGATGTGGCCTTGATCACCACAATTGTATCAAGTCTTGTGATCATCTCTCCTTGGTAGAAACGCTTTCTTCTTGGGATCAAAGGTGTATCCCTTCTTAGTAATCTTGGAGTTCAAGCGTGATAACTTTCTCATCATCAATGCAAGCTCATCATCGTCATCTTCACTTGATGCTTGCTCTTCTTCACTTGAGCTAGGCTCAACCACCTTCTTCTTCTTGAGACTTGTTTTCTTGGTGGAGGCCTTTAGAGCAATTGTTTTTGAATATGATTGCTCCATCATCCCAAGTACACTCATCTCATGAGCGTGAATCTCTCCAATGAGTTCCGAAACTTTAATGTGGTCAAGAGATTCTTTTTGAAGCATGGAGTTGATGATGTTGTACTTTGGCTTGGGAAGGAGCATGAGAATCTTGCGGTTGATGAGTCCCTTGCCAAGAGAAGCAATGTCAAGAGCATTAATTTCTTCAATAAGCACATTCAAGCGAGAGAACATTTCATTGACATTTTCATGAGGTAGCATTTTAAATTCATCATATTTGGCTTTAAGCATGTGATATTTTAGTTCTTTGACACGAGAAGAACCCTCATGAATTTCTATCAAGCAAGCCCAAATTTCACATGCCTTTTCTTTGCTAGCAATCCTAGCAAACACATCTTGACTAATGCGTTCATAAATTGCATTCCTAGCTTTGGCATCCCACTTAATTTGATCACCAACATAATTGTGGTCACCAAACCCGCATGGGTCACTTCCCATACTTCGGGAGCAATAGCCTCTAGATAAGCGCACATGCGTGCTTTCCAATAGGCAAAGTTCTTGCCCTCGAAGATAGGAACCGAACCCTCAATCTTGGCCATTTTAGCTCTCTAGCGGTGAAGCTAGAATGATCCAATAAACAACCTTGCTCTTATACCAATTGTAAGGATCGAATGCCCAAGAGGGGGGGTGAATTGGGCTTCTTTTCAAAAATCAAAGCAATAAAACTTAATTACTAAAAGCCCAATTCCCTACACAAACAACCTATGCATTCAAGTAAATAGCAACTTCGCGGTATATAAAATGCATAAGTGTAGGGTGAGAGGAAGAGAATGCAAACTCCCGAGGAGACACGAAGATTTATCCTGTGGTTCGGCAAGATCGTCAAGATCTTCCTACATCCACGTTGTGGCACCCACCAAAGGGTATAGCCACACCCAAATCACCGAGACTAGGGATCTTCACTATTCTTCTCCGTTTGCCAACCTCGTCAAGGTGGAGCTCAATCCTTGTACAACTTTAATCCTCTGGGCTTCCACAATCGTCTTGGCAAGCTCCGGAAGTCTCCCTCAATTAGAAACACCAAGGGACACTCCCTTACAACTCTCACTACACTAGAGATTCCACTCACCAAGAATGGAAGCACACAAGGTCTATCTCTAGCTAGTTCTAGCCTATCTCTTGGTGTGTAGGTGGTGTAGATGATGTAGAAGTGATGGCTCAATGTCTTGAGTGCTTGAGAATGTGTAGTGTATGTCTGGTAGTCAAGACTTGTCGAATAGACAGGTTGAAGGGGTATAAATAGCCAGCCTCCACAAAATAGCCGTTGGAAAAGTAGGCTGACATCACTACTCTGCGAACACCGGATGATCCGATGCTCTCCCTTCAGTTATCATCGGTCAGGTTCACTTTAGCTGATGTCACTGTGTCAGATATGACCGTTGTTAGGCCGATGTTACACTTGTCTTCTCATCGGATGATCCGGTGGCACTTCCTCCAGAATTGGTTCAGACTTGATGCTTACTGGAGTGATTGACCGATGTGTATATTGTTGTACATCGGAGGATCCGATGTTACACTTGATCCAGGGATATTGCTTACTGCACTGATGGACCGATGTAACATGTCCTTTGACATCGGATGATCCGGTGAGTACTTGGTTCTGAGGTCTTCTTCTTTTGCTGAACCAACTCGACCGATGTGTTGTTCTCTAGAAACATCGGTTGATCCGGTGAGTTGATTTTGTTTGCTTCGAGTTGTTCTAAGTGATTCTTTTGTAATTTGCTCGATTGACCTCTTAGACATTTGATGGAAATATTCTTCTGATGATTGTCAAGCACTGAGTGTTGTCAATTATGGTTGATTAACTTTGACATATGAGCTTTTACTTCTAATCTTCATAACATTGATTGATCTCATAAAGTGATTGTTTTGGGGCCTCCAATGATCAGTAGTTGATGTTCATATTCATATATATTTCATTTGATTGAGTGATATGGGAGACCTTGCATCCACAAATTCATTAGTAAAATCTAGTGGTTGTCATTAATCATCGAAATCATACCTCATGGGGGCCTAGATGCTTTCACACATAACAACCTTCAACCGGACTGCTCTTCAACTGAGGTACAAGTTTAAAAATTTTCCATTGTTTGAATTGCATTAGGATTGAATGATTTTTGCATACATTGGTAAGGAAGATTTACAGCTTCTCATCATTCAATTCTTATGCATCTCACGAGAGTAAGTATGGGCATTGCTCTTTTTCATTCTTAAAAAAAGTGAACGTCACCTTACTTAGGAATAAATTTAAACAAGTACCTTGAATTTCATAAGCATTGCTAAAATTGACTTAGACATTTTCTACCTAGGTAATGCTTATGGAATTACTTAATGGTTGAATTGGTATGTAGCAACCTAGGAATAGTGATATCCATAATTTTGATTTGAAACTCATTTATGCATGGATCACTAAATTTCAAATTCCTAGGCAAGAAATTAAAAATGTTCAAGAGGATAATATTGAGAATATTGTCTGCCATAATCCAAATGACAACATTTGCTCTTGTGTAAAACTATGGTGGTTAGAAATTTTACAAGATCAAGGGATCCATATAGTGTATTTATATCACTTGCATTGTTATGAGTAAGAGCTATAGAAAATGTGCAAATTGATTTATCCATAAAGCCCCACTCTTATCATGATTCATACATTGTTCATGGATACACTAGAAATTTGACCCAATGCATCTTTGGTCTTGTTTTCCCCGTGTGTACAAATGAAGATTCGGTTACCTAACCCGAAAATTCATTTGTACAAGTATCGGGAGCTAACCATCCCTCGCTATCATAGAGAGGAAGTTTGCAAGAGTAAAATAACTATGCAGACATCAAAGATCCGACTGTTGGAAACCCTAAGAGGATTCAATTTCAATATCTCTTGGCCAAGGAGTAACTTAGGATGGTTGCCACCTATCGGAAATTAAGCCCAAAGGTCAACCATAACTATATGAGGCTAGGAGAGTTGACATGGAAACCCTCTGTGAGCAACCAATGGGTTGCTACAAATATGTGAGAGCATTATACTCTCAACTATTCTAAGCACTCATTCAAGCTCAAGGGATTTGCCACCATCGTTGGGTGTAAATTATTTCTTTGTGGCTAAAAGGGTATGATGCACCTTAACCAAAGAATGACAAGATCACATCCAATGTATGTTGGGTGCAAGTTGTTCCTATGTTGCTAGAAGGTATTTTATACCTTAGCCAAGGAACAATAGATCACACTCAACCCATGTTGAGTGCACGTCATCCCTTTGTGGTTATACGTATGTTGTACCTTAACGAAGGAATAACGGATCGTACTCAACACATGTTGGGTACGTGTCACTCCTTTGTGACTAAAGGTTATCATTAACCTAGCCAAAAAGGGATGGATCACACCCAATGCATTAGAGGTACAAGTTATTTCTTTATGGCAAGAAGGTATGATACACCTTAGCCAAAGAATGACGGAACACACTTAACCATGTTGAGTGCACGTCATTCCTTTGTAGCTAAGGGTTATCATTACCTTATCCATGGAATAACAAAGTACATCCAACCTATGGGAACCTTGAGGTGTGGATGAGCGACATCGACAACACTCTCCTCGACCACACTCATGAAACCCATGGAAGGCAATCCAACATCGACACTCAACCCTCCAATACCAAAGCCATGTTGCAACAAGGTTAGGCCAACCTCATGGCCTACATCAATCGTTAGGGTTTCAACCCCTATCACGGACTTTGACCAAGAACAAGCTTGGGGGAGGACCCACACTTGAGGTAACTTGTATTACATCCCATTTGCATTCCATTATTTTATTTATTTCTTTCCACCACATTTGATCTTAAAAAAAGATTAATAATAATCTAGTATAGGTTAGGTTAATAAAATAAAGAATGTGCGGTAAGAATATTTTTACTTTGCATATGTTGAAATGATGAATAGTTGCTCTGTTTTTTTTTCTCTAGTCCCTTGCATACAACTTAGTATTCTACAAGTATTGGGTTTATTGGCTTAGAATATTCTTGTCTGAAACTTAGAAATTGTGGGTAGCAAAAGCTAAGTCCAATTCTAGGTTGTTGTGGGATATGATATAGTGATAAGAGTTGCTAATATCCTAATTGAAAGTGAACCTCGATTTCACGGAGAAATTTAAAATGGGAGTTCCTCATTTGATAGAAATTCCTACCAAAGCCATATGATGATTTGAATAATATAAACCTTATACATATGCTATTTGCATTCGCATTGAGCTTTGTCAAATTAGAATAGACCTATGTGAGAATCTTTTCATACTTTTAAGATCAAGATTACACGGGCACGTGCTAAACTTCTACACTAGAAGTTAGCAAAATTCCATCATACCATTCCAGCACCAAAAAGATACTCCATGATTTTCATTCATAATACTCTCTCAAAATTATTTGAAAAGAGGAGTAGAAGACATGGCTACAAGAAAAAGAAAATGCATGCTCATGTACAAGAGCGTGAGGAAAAAAAGGAAAAAAAGTGAGAATAAGTAGCCATGATTCATCCTCACAAAAAAGAGAGTTCATACAAAGGAGTCATCTTCATATTCCCATTCCACAAATATTCCATCACACTTGCACAAATCTTGATCAAAGTATGATTTGTTTTCTCCTAAGGCTTACTCTTTTGACTTAACAATATATGTGTTGCAAATATGCCTTCTCATGATCCCTACCAAGCTCCACATACAAGCCGTATTTAGATGTAGGACAAGAAAGGCATTGCCTTGGTAAGGATACAAATACCACTTTCCACATAGGAGTGATTGAGCGCATCATTTGAGGACCTTAAACCCAAACACCATTTCTGGAAAGTTGAGTGGAACTCATACATTAGGTGATGCATGCTCATTTTCCTGTTCTGTCCTTCAACCACTCAACCACCCAAGAAAAGGATGAGGCATAAGCCCCATAATGACTAAGAAAAAGGGTGAGGTACCATAGCCAATTTACTCAATGTAAGGTAGAATATTTTGTTGTGCACTTGATACTTTTGCAAAATAGGACATAGTAGCAACTCCTGATCAACAACTTAAGCCTTTATCTTTGCTTCGGGACAAGCAAAAGGGTAAGCTTGGGGGAGTTTGTTGACGGTTTTATATACCAATTTCTACCGTCAATATAACTCAATTATGTGAAGGAATGAATATTTCTTACACACATCATAGTTAGGAATAACCTATTTCCACATGTACTTGGAGAAATTGGTGCATGCAAGTAGTTTGTACAAAATTGAAGTGAAACAAGGGGATGGATCCTATAAAATACCATCCTAGCCAATCAGGCATCGCCACGTGGCACAACATGGATCAAATGGCCCACAAACAGAAGTATCCGAGGCCATCCAATGGTGTAGCACTCATATCATAGAATGGGACCCACTTGTCAGTCACCTAGAGAAAGAACTGGCCGTTTGGAGCCAGGACCAGGTTGATCGACTAGGGGGGTCGGACGACCCCTTCCTGGCGCCAAACCAGGTCAAACTCCATGTGTTGGCTCCTCCTCGCTTGAAGAAGTCAGTGGTGACTGATTTGCGCGCTTTTGGTGGCGGGAACCGATCCTTCTCCAAGCTATAAATAGGACCCCTCACTTAAACACACACCACTTGAGCATCACTCTATTGTGTACACTAGTTCTCTTAGTCCTTAGTGGAGTTAGGCTATAGATAGGTGAGCCTCTAGTTCTAAGTCCAAATTGGGAAAGGTATGACTCATGTATCTTCTCTTGTATTTGTGACTTTGTGCTTTATAATAATATCATTATTAGTCTTTATTTACTTATATACTTGGGCAAAGCATTCCTTGTTTGGTTGTGGAGTCCATGTATGTGTTAGGTGTAGATGTTGTTATGATCTATACATAATTCCATTATCATGTTATCAAAAACATCATATACCACCACTATAGTATAATTAGGTAATAATATGATAATGTTAATATGAATATGTTAGTGCTTGGTCCCAACATTGGTTCAACGATGATTTTGTTCATTGCCTTAGGATGGCTTGTGTCGCGGCTCTTGAGGTATTTACTTAATATGCTAGCATAGTGCTAGGATAGTTAAGTAGCATTGGATGTCTCGTAGACCCACAGATTGAAGAGGTAGGCAGTAGGTGGTGACAACTCTATCTGTCCTTTGTAATCCTCCACGTTCGGCTATGCCACAGGCTCTTGGCGGGAGTCGCCTAGTGTTGGTAGGGGTAAACCCGTGCCCGATATATTGGACCACTAAGCCCTAGTATTAACCATTAGCATATTCATGTGTACTTTATTAGGCTATGTATATTAGTAATTAGAGCATAGTAGAAGTATCTCCATCTCGTAGTCTATCCCTTGCTAGGACAACCTTACCCTTAGAGTAGATTGCTTAGGTGTGTGTCACGCTACTCATATTATCAACTTACCCCTGTCTTGATAATATATTAGTATCCCATAGCTTGATCATAAGAGTAGTGTTTAATTTACTCCATTGCCTTCCTTTGGGATAAATACGATACCCTTGGAAATACTCTTGGGTGAAATGCTACACGACAATTTCCGTGCGCTTGTGGACCTCATCTCTTTCGAGAAATGATCTGTGACGTAAGAAATGTCAACAAGCATTTCTGGTGCCGTTGTCGGGGATGATTTGATAATGTTTCTTAGTAGCTGTCAACACCGAGTGGAAGATTTCCTGTAGAGAAATCTTTGATTTTGGTGGCTAAATGTAGAAATCGCCTTGGGAGCTCAAGCTGGAGGAGAGAGAGAGCAAATGCGATTGTGAGAGGTGGAAGACGAAATCATGGCAGCAGGCTAGGGTTAAGCCCAATAAATACAGACGAGTTCGGTGTTGGACCGGATAAGTCTGGTATGCCGCACTAGGGCCAGACTAGTCTGCATCAACGGACTAGTCCGGTGCTGACGCCAGACTAGTCCGGGTTAGCTGGACAGATCAGAACTAGATACTAAGGTAATTTAGGAGTTTGATCTAATAGTAATCTAAAGTACAAAATTTCACAAATAATCTTGATGAATATGACCAGTAAGCAATCAACACTCATACAATGGCCATAATTCACCAAGATTCACTAATTTAAATAGTTTTCAAGAGAAAATCGAGATAAGCGACAAATTTTCGCAAAAATGAGTAAATTTTGAAATCACAACCAGGTATGCAGTGTTTCAAGCCACATTTCGAGACTCAAGTATATTTGGTTCATTTTTTAGCTCACAAAATCTCTTTTCATCTTATGGCTTCGTAAAAATGTCTGCAAGTTGTTTTTTAGTTCTAACATGTGAGATTACTATGTCACCTTTTAATGAATGATCTCTTAAGAAATGATGATGAATGTCTATGTGCTTAGTTCTTGAGTGTTCTACTGGATTGTGTGCAATTTTTATAGTGCTTTCATTATCACATAGGAGTGGAATATGGTTCATATTGTAACCATAATCCCTTAGAGTTTGTCGCATTCAAAGTAGTTGTGCGCAACAACTACTGGCTGCAACATACTTTGCTTTGGCTGTGGAAAGAGCAATGCAATTTTGCTTTTTAGATGACCATGAAACTAAGGATCTGCCAAGAAATTGGCAAGTTCCTAACGTGCTCTTTCTATCAACTTTGCATCCTGTATAGTCAGCATCGGAATATCCTATTAAGTTAAACTTGGATCCTTTGGGATACCAAAGGCCCAAGTTAGGTGTGTGCACAAGGTATCTTAAAATTCTTTTTACAGCTATTAAATGGCACTCTTTAGGTGCGGCTTGAAACCTTGCACACATACAAACCCTAAGCATGATATTTGGCCTAGATGCACATAAATAAAGTAATGAACCAATCATAGACCAATATACCTTTTGATCCACATTTGGACCATCTTCATTGAGACCGAGATCTCCATTAGTTGATATGGATGTCTTGATGGGGCTTAGCTTTGTCCATATTGAGCTTCTTGAGGTTGTCCTGCGTGTACTTGGTTTGGCTTATGAAGGTGCCTTCTCTTAATTGCTTCACGTCGAATCCCAAGAAGAAATTTAATTCGTCCATCATCAACAACTCGAATCTTTTTGTCATATATTTGCTAAATTTTTCACAAAAAGATTTATTAGTAGAACCAAAAATGATATCATCAATATAAATTTGGCATACAAATAGATGATCATTAAAATGGTTTGTAAACAAAGTATAATCAACTTTTCTAGTTTTAAAACCATTTCGAGTTAGAAAATCTCTAAGGCACTCATACCAAGCTCGAGGAGCTTGTTTGACGCCATAGAGAGCCTTACGTAGTTTATACACATGGTTGGGGTACTCTTGATCTTCAAATCCCGGTGGCTGCTCCACGTACACTTCCTCCTTAGTGGAACAGTTGAGGAAACCACTTTTGACATCCATTTGATACAACTTAAAATTATGGTGACTAGCATATGCCAATAAAATACGAATGGACTCAAGTCTAGCTACGGGAGCGAAAGTTTCGTCGAAGTTCAAACCTTCGACCTGTGAGTAACCTTTTGCCCCAACTCGCGCCTTATTTCTTGTTACCACTCCATGTTCATCTTGCTTGTTCCGAAAGACCCATTTGGTTCCTACGATGTTCACCTTTGGTCTTTCTACAAGCTCTCATACTTCATTTCTCTTGAAGTTGATCAACTCTTCTTGCATTGCAATCAACCAATCTGGATCCTTTAGTGCTTTCTCTACCCTGTATGGTTCCAAAAAAGAGACAGAAGAGTAATATTCAGAGAAATTAGCTATGCGAGATCTAGTGGTTACACCCTTAGCAATGTCTCCAATGATATTGTTGACAGGATGATCTCTTTGTATCCTCTGATGTACTCTTGGGTGAGGGACTTGTGAAGTTGCTTGCACTTCATTTTCTTCATTGTCAATGTCTCCCCCTAGATCATTGCTTCCATGATTATATTGATCTTCTTGATCTTTCTGATCTTGATCTTGTGCATGAGCTACCCCCCTTGATCATTGCTTTTTTGTTGAGGTTCACCTTGAGCACTTGAGTATTGTGGTTGCTCTTGAGGCTGAATATCACCAAGTGTCATCCTCCTCAACGCTTGGCATGGGGATTCTTCTCGATCTAGCACACACTTATCAATTTGCTCCACTTGGGAGCCATTAGTTTCATCAAATACTACATCACATGTTACTTCAACAATTCGAGAGGCTTTGTTGAAGACACGATAGGTGTAGACATTCGAATCATATTTTGAAGCTAACTTTGAAGTCCTCGGTTCTTGTTCAAGATAAAACATTTGCATCCAAATACTTTGAAATATGAAACATTTGGTATGTTACTGGTGAGGAGCTCATATGGCATTTTCTTCAAAAGTCAGTAAAGATATAGCCGATTTGTGGTGTGACAAGCGGTCTTTACCGCTTCACCCCAAAACCAGTCCAAAGTCTTGTATTCATCCAACATTGTCCTCGCCATCTCGATCAGTGTCCTGTTTTTCCTTTCGGCCACCCCATTTTGTTCAGGAGAGTGGGGTGCCAAAAATTCATGTTTTATTTCTTCTTCATCTAGGTACTCCTCAAGTTGGGTATTCTTGAACTCCGTTCCATTGTCACTTATAATGTTCTTGACAGTTGAGGAGAATTCATTTTGTGCTCTCTTCAAAAGTTTCTTGACGATCCCATGGGTTTCTGATTTATCATACAAGAAAAACACCCTGGTAAATCTACAAAAGTCATCAACAATTACTAATTCATATTTGTTACCGCTGATGCCTATATAAGCAATTGGACCGAAGAGGTTCATGTGAAGAAGTTCCAGTGGTCTTGAGGTAGTCATCACATTCTTGGTGGGGTGTGGTTCTCCAACTTGTTTTCCTGCTTGGCATGCGATGCACGACCTGTATTTCTCAAAAACAACATCTTTTAAACCTCGGATGTGACCACCTTTTTGAAGTTTCTGCAGATTTCTCATCCCAACATGGGTTAACCGTCTGTGCCACAGTCATCCCATGTTAGTTTTTGCAACCAAGCAAGTGTTGATTCCAGCTTTATCTTTGTTGAAGTCAACAAGATAAAGCTTTCCCTTCAACATTCCCTTGAATGCAATTGAGCCATTGCTTCTTCTAAAAACAGTCACACCCTCATTAGCGAATAAACAATTATATCCTTTTTCGCACAGCTGAGATGTGGACAAAAGATTATAATCTGAGAATCGACATGTAAAATATTAGAAAGAGTATGTTGAGAAGAAATTTCAATTTTATCAGTACCAAGGACCTTTCCTTGGCTGTTGTCTCCAAAGTATATTCCTTCACTTGGATCCGTGTTGCGCTCATACTCCACGAACATACTCCTGTCTCCGATCATGTGATTAGTGCATCCACTGTCCAGCACCCATTTCGATCCACCGAGGGAGTAGGCCTGCAAAACAGAGTTTTTTCTTGGTTTTAGGTACCCAAGCTTTCTTGGGTCCTCGGAGGTTAGTCACAAGAGTCTTGGGCACCCACACACAAGTGTTTGAGTTCTTGTGGCGTGGCCCTGCATATTTAGCAAAGACATGTCTAGTTTTATCTTTCATGAGTACATAGGAAGCATTAAAAGTACAAAACAATATTTGCAATTCAGATTCATGTGATGTTTCCTTAACAAAAGTAATTTGCTTCTTGGCCTTAACAGTAGTGAACATATTTTTGTTTTTAGTAAACCCAAGACTATCTTTGACGTTAGGAGGTCTAGTAACCATATATGCACTATGTGCATATTTAATATTTTCGTTGTCAAAGATGCCACTTTGGGATGGATGTTTAGCATGCAAAATAGAAGAACCATCTTTAATAATATTTTCCTTACTAGAGCATGTGCAAGTTACAGTTGTTGTCGAATTTACACCTTTGGAAGGTGAGCTCTTGGAGGAGGAGGAGTCACTTTGCTTGAGTGACTCAACTTGCACTTCAAGGATTTTGTTAATTCATGACGAGTTAGCAAGTTCATCCTTATTTGTAATGTGTGAGTCTTCTAGTCTTGAGTAAGTTTCCTTACTCAAGGCTAGCTCATGCTCAAGTGACTTGCTCTTCTCCTTCTCAAGCTCAAGGAGTTTCTCAAACTCTTGATATTTCTTCCTTTCGCAGATGAGCATATCTTCTTGTCGGTTGACAAGCTCCTGCTTCTCAAAGATTTCATCTGACAACATTTTTATTTTCTTTAAAGCAGTTTTACTTAAACCTTTAAACATTTTCTCATTTTCACTAGAGCTATCAAAATCATCAATGGAGGAATTAAGTGAGGGAGGTATAAGGCGAACCTTTTTCTTGCCTTCCTTATCCATGAGGCAAGTATGATTATGAGTCTCTCATCCTCCTATGTTCGGGAAGAGGGTAAACTTCTTGGTAGGCTTCTTGATGGCAATGGTAGCCATCTCTTCTTCTTCATCGGAGGAGGACTCGTCGTTTGAGTCCCACTCCTTGCCAATGTGCGCTTGGTGAGCTTGCCTCCTTTTCTTGAAGGTCTTCTTCTCTTGTGTCTTCTCTTCCTTCTTCTTCTTATTTCTTCATATGTGCAGTCAACCATAAAGTGACCGTACTCGCCACAGTTGTAGTAGGTACGTGGTGCCTTGAGTTTTCCTTTCTCTTTGCTTTTACCATCACTTGAGTTGTTGTCCTTCCTTATTCTCATCATTCGCTTGAATTTCTTGATGAAGAGCACCATCTCTTCATCATCCATATCAGTGCTCACATCACTTGTGTCTTCTTTGTCTTGTGCTTCACGAATTTCTGTTCCTTTAGGCTTGCTAGTTGCTTTGAGGGCAACTTCTTTCTTATTTGATGAAGTTAGCTCGGCAAGATCCTTCACATATTTGGCTTCCTTCTCCATCATCTTGTGGTTGATGATCTTGCCCAGTACTTCATCCCGAGTCATTTTATGGAACACCAGACTTTCTCGGGTCATCGAGCACAAAGTTATGTTGTGGGGCATGAATGCCCTTATCATCCTCTTTATGACCTCATGATCGGTCCACTTCTTGTTTCCATGGGCACGGATCTTGTTAATAAGTGCCTTCATCCAGTTGTACATTTCTTGAGGTGATTTGCCCTCCTCAATGGCAAACCTCTCCAATTCTCCTTCGACATTTCAATTTTTGCTTCACGAACTGATCGATTCTCTTCGTGAGCCGTCTTAAGTGCATCCCAGATTTCCTTGGCACTTTTCAGTCCATCAATCTTGGTGAACTCTTCTCGGCTCAAGGAAGAAGTGATCACTGCAACAGCTTGTGCTTTGCGGTGAATTTCTTGCTCTTGCTCCAGAGTGAGTTCATCGTCGGTATCCAGGATATCTACACCTGTACACACATGCCAAAGATTGGGGTTTAAGGAGATAAGATGCATTTTCATATTATACTTTCACATTGTATATTCATTTCCATCAAAATGTGGAGGTCTCCCTGTGGGAATAGAAAGATAGTGATTGTTAGACTTAAGACAATCATAATTATAAGGATATCGGGAGTAGTCATGATGACCACTCCCCATCGTCTTCTCGTCTTCTTCCTTGCCCTTTTTGCTTATAAGTTTCTTTCTTAGAAGTGCCTTGAGTTGACGCACTTCTTCATCATCGTATTTGTTTTCTTTGAGTACATCGAATGTCTTTGTGTCTTGTTCTTCTTCATTGTTGGGCACCTTTAGGATCTCGTTGTTCTTGTCAGATGCCATTGATCTCTCTGAGCAGTGAGTCTCGTAGATGAAGAATCTGCTCTGATACCAATTGAGTGTGGCCTAGAGGGGGTTAATTGACTTTGAAAGTTTTCCTGCACACTTAATCAAATCGTTAAATTCCTGGTGGACCGGACTTGTCCGGTGTTACATCAGACTAGTTCGGTGTGCTTGTGTGGTGTGAATTGAGCAAGTGTTAGAGCAAAAATTGTATGTGTTATAGCAGCAAAATTTAAACAACTATTCAATTAAACTTGATTGAACAATTTGTATTGCAAACTTGCACATAGAATACAATGTTAATTGATAGGTCAATTCTAATGTCCTAGATAATGCTGATTGCAAAAGTAAAAGAGTAAAGCATGCGAGACACTAATTTTTACCGAGGTTCGATCTCACCAAAGAGATCTACTCCTCCTTGAGGAAGCCCACACAGAGCCAGGTTTATTCAAACCCTTTTCCCTCGTCAAGTCACCACACAAGGCCGACTTGATTCCACTATCATTGGTAATCACCGAGTTGATGGGGCAACCTCACACGTTGAGGGCTCCCACAAAATATTACAACATAAAAATGATCGAATACACTCGAAAAGATTACAAGTAATGCAAGAGTATTTATAGATCAAACCCCAAGAGCTCAATGACTCGTAGACAACGAACTCCCAATCCCAAATCTAAATACTCAAAGAATTTCACTTTTGAGAACTTTAGATGCATGAGGAGATGTGTTTTGTGCTCTTGGGACAAGTGGTGGCGCTAGGGTTTCTGTTCTTGACAGTAGGATGCGAGAGAAGAGTTTGTGAGGTCATGGATCTCCTATTTATAGTGTTTCCAAAAGTATTATTGTTAGGGATCCCAAAAGCCGGACTAGTCCGTACTGGGGACCAGAGTTGTCTGGTCGCCTGTGTAAAATCCGCATGGACTGTGCAGCATAATAAAAACCCTAATATGTGTGAGGTATACCGGACTAGTCCGGTAGGAGTCTGGACTTGTCCGGTGCCTCGTGTATTGGAACATCAGAAAGTTTCTCGGACTAGTCCGGTCCACGAACGGACATGTCCGGTGCATAGTGTTGTGAAACATCAGAGAGTTTTTCGGACTAGTCCGATCCATGAACGGACTTGTCCATTGCACAGTGTTATGGAACATCATAAATTTTAACGGACTAGTCCGGTCCATGAATGGACTAGTCCGGTGCACTGTGAAGTAAGATTACGAAAAGTTGAACGAACTAGTCTGGTCCGTGAATGGACTAGTCAGGTGCACTATGAAGTGAGACATCAGAGAGTTGAACGGACTAGTCTAATTTGTGAACGGACTAGTTTGGTACTTAGTTAATTATTTAGATTGATTTTAAGTCTTTACCCCTACGCAAAGACCTGAGCTCTTGGGCTGTGTCTCTCACACACATCCTATACAATTAAGTCTACTTTGCACTTCATTCATCAATTGGGCTTTTCTTTTTCTACATCACTTCTTTTTTTTTCACTTTTTGTGTGCACCAAACTATCTCATCTGAGTTGACCTGTATTCATTCTCAACAAGTTCATTAGGATCTCATTTGTTTGTCATCAATCGTCCAAGTCCCACAAGGGAATGCCTAGATGCACTTTCAATAGTGAAGCCCATGACAGAATTGCTAGTGAAGGGAAAATCATTCCAATGGACTCAAGCTTATCAAAACAGTTTTGAGGAGTTAAAGAAGAGGTTAACCACTGCACCAGTCTTGGTTTTGTCGGATGTGAGCAAAAGTTTTGATATTTATTGTGATGCATAAAGACAAGGACTTGAATGTGTTCTCATGCAAGAAAGTCAAGTGGTAGCCTATGCATTGAGGCAATTAAAGAAACATGAGCAGAATTATCCTACGCATGATCTCGAACTTGCATCTGTGGTGCATGCCTTGAAGATATGGAGGCACTACATTCTTGGTCATAGATGTGAAATTTATACGGATCACAAGAGTCTTATGTACATTTTCACACAAACAGACTTGAATTTGAGGCAAAGAAGATGGTTGGAGCTCATCAAGGATTATGATGTGGGAATCAACTATCATCCAGGGAAGGCTAATGTAGTGGCCGAAGCTTTGAGTCGGGAAGGAGTAAGACACCAACTCATAGTTTGGGAGTTGCCATCCGAGCTATGCAAGGAGTTCGAATGGTTGAATCTTAGATTTGTGAATGAAATGGGAATAATGAAGTTAAATCTGACTTTGGAAAAAGAAATTTGAGAAGGCCAAATGAATGATAAGAAAATCCAAGAAATCAACGAAAGGACCCATGAATGGAGAGAATTCAGATTTGATGAAGATGATCATGGTACTCTATGGCTTGGAAAGAGGATTGTCGTGCCTAATGTGAAGAATCTCTGAGAGACAATATTAAAAGAGGCACATGACTCGCCTTACTAAATTCATCCCAGCTGTACAAAGACGTACAAGGACTTGAAGACTTGTTATTGGTAGGACAACATGAAAAAGGACATAGCTGAATATGTTGTTTTATGTGATGTGTGCTGAACATAAAAGGCCATCTGGACTACTGCTGCCATTGAAGATTCCAAAGTGGAAGTGGGAAGAAATTGGTATGGACTTCATAGTTGGATTACTGCGAACCCAGTCTGGTTATGACTCGATATGGGTTATTGTGGATCAGTTGACCAAATCAGCTCATTTCATTACTATCAAGACCAAGTATACTGCTGCACAATTAGCTGAGTTATACATGGAGAAAATTGTATGTCGACATAGAAATCTGAAGAAAATAGTGTCTGACCGAGGTTCTCAATTCACCTCTAGGTTCTGGCAAAAATTGCATGAAGCTATGAGTACAAGATTAAAGTTCAATTCCTCATATCATCCACAAACCGATGGACAAACTGAGAGGACCAACCAAGTATTGGAATACATTGTTAAGAGCTTGTGCTTTAAAGCATGGACGCAGCTGGGACAAAAGCTTGCCATATGCTGAATTTTCCTACAATAACAGTTACCAAGCAAATTTGAAGACCATATGAGGCACTATACAAAAGGAAGTGTAGGACACCCTTGTTTTGGAATGAGACAAGAGAGAACCAAATATTTGGACCTGATGTATTGCAAGAGGCTGAAAGTCAAGTTTAGAGAATCCGCGAAAATTTGAGGGCTGCTCAATCAAGATAGAAGGGCTATGCGAATAATAGGCGAAGAAACTTAGTCTATGAAGTGGAAGACTTTGTATATCTCAAAGTATCACCTATACGAGGTCATAAGCGGTTTAATGACAGAGGCAAGTTGACACCTTGCTATATTGGACCATTCAAGATTTTGGGCAAACGTGGAGAAGTGGCCTATAAGCTTGCCATGTCAGCACATCTTTCTGATGTTCATGATGTGTTCCACGTTTCTAAGCTCAAGAAGTGCTTAAGGGTGCCGAAAGAACAAGTGACAATGGAAGATTTAGAATTAGATGCAGATTTGACTTATGCCGAGCAACCGGTCAAGATTTTGGAAACCAAGGAGAGGGTCACTAGAAACAGGGTGATTCGATGGTGCAAAGTACAATGGAAGCATCATGCAGAATCAAAAGCAACTTGGGAGCTGGATGATGATATCAAGAGAGAATTTCCCTATCTCTTCCCTTCTACGTTGAATCTCAAGGGTGAGATTCATTTTAAGGGGGGTAGGTTTGTAACACCCTCATTTTCATCCATCATGCATTGCATACATTCTTATACATGTTTAACATTAAGCAACACAAAAGGGACAAGATTAAAATGAATTAGAAACAAAACAGCAATTAAAAGCTATATCAGTGCGAACTTGTCCAGATTGGACCCCAGACTAGTCCGTTTTACTCTTTGTTGTTTTGGGAATTATCCTCTCTTGGCCCCGGATTAGTCTGAAAATGTTTCTGTTGTTGTCCGGAATTGTCCATTCCTGGTTACGAACTATTTCGATCCTCCCTACTGGACACTTCCGGAGTTGTCCGGTAATTCCTCATTTTGGTCAGGTTTTTAAAAATTTGAGAAGACCCCCGGACTTGTCCGACCTCCAACCGAACTTGTCCGTTTTGCTTTTTGATCCTTTTTAGACTTGTTTGGATATGCACCGGACTTGGCCGTTCAACTTTTTGTACCATATTAGACTTGTCCGACCCCTAGCGGACTAGTCCGGTGTGCCCGACTACGATTCTATTTCTTTCCTCCCGACGGGCTTTTGGGTATTTACATTAATTGGGCCCAAGAACGTCGTGCCTAACCCCTATGGAGCCCATGTGGGACCCCACCTAGGCCTCCACCACCTTAAACTCGAATTCCACCCAAAGCCTACCATCTCCACCCTATATACACACCCCAACACCCACCCTTTCATCTCTTTGCCACAATTGAGGAAAACCCCTAACCCTAGTTCGTGAGAGCCGCCATCATGGGGAGAGGAGCTCACAACCAGGGGAAGGAGGAGGGAGATAGGAGGATCAAGCAAGATCAATCTTCATCAATTCATCGATATCATTGTCAATTCTCCACCAATTCTTCGTCTTCTTTGGTCTAGATGTCAAGATCTCGAGTTTCGCCAAATCCTCCCCCTTGAACCCTAGGAGTCATGGTAAATGCCTTAGATCTATCTTTTCTACGTAAAATATAGTTCCACATTAATTTTTACTATGCTCTAATTGAGAATTCGCCAAAACCCTAGCCACAGTGGACTTGTCCGGTCCAGTGAGGACTAGTCCGATCAACTCTCTGGTCCAGAACGGACATGTGCAGCCTCATTGCAGAGTAGTCCGGTCCTTCAAACTTGAAAATTCCTGGAACTTCTTTAATATCCTCCAAAATGACTTGGAACTTGTTCTAACATGTATAACTCAATTGTAACTACTTAGTAAATCATTATATCAACCTAATAACATGCATCACCCCATAACTGTATCAATCATGCATGTCATGACATAATGAGTAATATATGATCATTTATTGATTGTAATGCTTGTTTCGTATGTTATTGCGCGGAATAGAAGGTGTTGCTCTAGAGGGTGATGTCGAGGATCTACAGCACCAGAACTTCGAAGCTTTTGACCCTAGTCAGTCTCAAGAGCAAGGCAAGTGTCCTTGATCATTTTGATCCTGTTTTTTTAAATGTTCTGTTTGCAAAATTGCATGCTTGTGTCAAGATGATAAGAAACCCATGAATAGGTGTCTACTAGACTTGTTCAACCATCCATGTCACTTGGAATATATATTGTAAAGAGTCGGGAAGGGTATTTTTACTTTTTTGTTTCACTCTAATTAATTGGGATGGGAAGACAACAAAATGGCTTAACTATGAATTAATGAACTTATGGATGATGTAAATTGATGAACATGGTTAATTGGTAACATGGAACTTGGGAGATCTAAGCAAGCATGGTTTGTGGATTGGGTTGGATGTTATGGTGGTCTTGCTTGCTTTAGATCTAAGGACCGGTTCATGCGAGAATAAGCTAGGATAACAGTGTCACCACAAGGCCAAGTATGAGTGCAGCTTAGCTGATTAATTAGGTGTATTGCCAGCATTGTTTGGATCATTTGAAGGAGCGGAGAATGGGAGTCAGTTGGGTTTACAATAGTGGCAGGACTGCACTGGGATCTGAACGACATAAGAGGGGGCCCTTGGTTGGATGTGCTCAGTTGGAGGCATTACCACCGATGAAACCTCAGTGGGTCTGAATATGCTGGTAATCCCTTTGTAAGGGCTATTTTGTGATCTCTTGGCCATACACCTAAGGATGTGTAATTGGCCTAAGGGAGGTTTCTTTAGTCGCCAACGGGTGATAAAATCACGAACTTGTGAATAAAGTGGTACAACCTATGCGAAGTGTTAAAAACTATCATGATAGTCGTGCTCTTGGTTAAGAGCACCTGGACAACTTCCATGATTACAGTGGAAATTTGGAATTGGGATGGATTGGCTATGGTTATGGATTGGATGGTGACAAATGGACATGGTTGGTGATGATGGTAAGAATCTGGTATATGGATGGATAAATGATGATGAAGTCATGTTATGTTAATTATTTGGGATATCATGGGATTAATTCACATAGACATTGTAGGATGCTTTTCATATGTTTTAATTGTATTTTTCAGCAAATAGCCATTATTTATTACCATTCTTTTTTAAGCTACATGTCATTATTTTCCCACACTTGCTGACCTTGCATTTCCCCCACCAACAGTTTCAAGTGATGTCTGGGAGTATCATGCGGATAATTCGGAGTACTAGGTTGTGTCCTGCCGTCAACTTGCCTGTGGATCGCTTGGAGCCGCACTATCCCCATTTGCTTAGTTTGTTTAGCTTAATGTTTAGATTATTTCTGCTGCATTAGTTTCAGATTTTAACAATCATAATGATCATTAGAGTTGTAATTTGAGGATTATTTGAATATTTGTAACACCCACATTTTCATCCATCATGCATTGCATAAATTGTTATAAATGTTTAACATTAAGAAACACAAAATGGAATAAGTTTAAAATGAATTATAATCAAACAAGCAAATAAAAACCTATCTCAGTACGGACTTGTCCGGATTTGTACCTCGAACTAGTCTGCCTAACTCTCTATTGTTTTCCTTGGGTATGGCGGACTTGTCCGGACTGTGCTTCGGACTAGTCCTTTCAACTCTTTGATGGTTTTCTGAACTTTTCCGTTAATGCTACGGACTGGTCCGGTCTGATGAGTTTTGACTCGGATTCTATTTTTCCCCCATGACGTGTTATTGGATAATTTACCTTTTTGGGCCCAAGAATGTCGTGTCCAACCCTTATGGTGCCCATGTAGGACCCCACACTGGCCTCCATCACCTTAAGCTCGAATTCCACCCAAACCCTACCACCTCCACCCTATATAAACACCCCAACACCCACCCCTCATCTCTTTGACACAATTGAGAAGCCCTAGCCCTAGTTCGTGCGAGCCGCCATCAGGGAGACTCCACCGCAGGGAGAAGAAGGAGGGGGATCAATCAAGATCATCGTCACTTCTGCGATCTTCTTCAACACTTCGTCGTCAATGTTTACCTCCATCAATTCTTTATCTTCTTTGGATCTAGACGTCAAGATCTCGAGTTTTGTCAAATTCTCAAGTCTTCGACCTTTGAACCCTCGGATTCACAGTAATTATCTTAGATCCATATTTTCTATGTAAAATTATGGTTCCATATTAATTTTAACTATGTTCTAATTGAAAATTCGCCAAAACTCTAGCTCCAACAGACTTGTTCGATCCTAGTGCGGACTAGTCCTATTCCCTTCCTGTTCCATAATGGACATCCCCGGCCTTGCAGCGGACTAGTCCGGTCTTCCTGTTCTGAAATTTCTAGAACTTCTTTAATATCCTTCGAAATGACTTGGAACTTGTTCTAACTTGTAAAACTTAATTGTGACTAGTTAGTAGGCTATGATATCAACTTAATAACAAGAATTACCCCATAGTTGAATTATTCATGCATGTTATGATATATTGAGTAATATATGAGCATTTATTGATTGTAATGCTTGTTTTTTATGTTATTGCGCAGAATAGAAGGTGTTGCTCTAGAGGGTGCTGTCGAGGATCTCTAGCACCAGAACTTTGAAGCTTTTGACCCTGATCAGTCTCAAGAGCAAGGCAAGTGTCCTTGATCATTTTGATCCTGTTTTCAAATGTTTTGTTCGCAGAACTGCATGCTTGCGTCAAATTGATGAGAAACCCATGATAGGTGTTACTAGAATTGTTTAACCATACTTGCCACTTGGATTATATTTTAGAGAGTCGGGAAGGGTCTTTTTACCTTTTGCTTCGCTCTAATTAATTGGGATGGGAAACCAATCAAATGGCTTAACTATGAATTAATGCACTTATGGAAGATGTGAATTGATGAATATGGTTATATGGTAACATGGGGCTTGGGAAATCTAAGCAAGCATGACTTGTAGATTAGGTTGGATGATATGGTGGATTTGACTGCCTTCGATCTAAGGACCGGCTAATGCGAGAATAAGCTAGGACAACAGTGCCACCACAAGGCCAAGTATGGGTGTGACTTAGCCAATTAATTAGGTGTATTGCCAACATTGTTTGGATCATTTGTGGAAGTGGGGAATAGGAGTCGGTTGGGTTTGCAATAGTGGCGGGACTTCCCTTGGATCCGAACGGCACAAGAGGGGGTCCTTGGTTGGATGTGCTCAATTGGAGGCATCACCACCGGTGAAACCTCAGTGGGTCCGAATATGATAGTTATCCCTTTGTAAAGGCTATTTTGTGATCTCTTGGCCATGCACCTAAGGAAGTGTAATTGGCATAAGGGAGGTTTATTTAGTCGCCGACGGGTGATGAAATCACAAACTTGTGGGTAAAGTGGTACAATCTCTGCAGAGTGTAAAACTATCATGATAGCCGTGCTCCTTGGTAAGAGCACCTGGATGACTTACATGATTAGAGTGGAACTTGGGAATCGGGATGGATTGGTTATGGTTTGGTTATGGTTAATGAGGATGGTAAGGACATGGTATATGGATGGATAATGAGTGGTGGATATGAATTTTTATGTTTATTTGGGGTATGATGGGATTAATTCATATAGACATTGTAAGATGCTTTCCATATGTTTTAAATGTACTTTTCAGCAAACAGCCATTATTTATTATCAATTCTTTGTTAAGCTACATGTCATCATTTTCCCACACTTGCTGAGTACGACATTTTCTCACCCTTGCAATTCCCCCACCAACAGTTTTAGATGATGTTTGGGAGTATCCTGAGGATAATGTGGAGTACTAAGTTGTGTGCTGCCATCGATTTGCTTGTGGTATTGCTTGGAGCTGCGCTATCCCCTATGCTTAGCTTGCTTAGTTTAGATTATTTCTAGTGCATTAATTTTCAGACTTTATTAATAATGATCATTATAGTTGTAATTTGAGGATTATTTGAATATTGTAATAAAATTACTTATTTAATTAATTTGTGATGTGGTAATTTTTTGTATATCGTTTGTGGTGCACTCGTGTATGTGTGATCAACGTCCTGGGCACACATATGCGTCATAGTTGGTTCACTTTCGGAACCGAGTGTCCCAATATTGTAACAAAAGTACCTATTTAATTAATTTGTGTTGTGGTAATTTTCTGTATATTGTTTGTGATGCACTCGTGTAGGTGTGTTGAACATCCTGGGCACACATATACGTTCACTTGGTTCATTTTTTCAGAATTGGGTGTCACATGGTGTTCCGTACCTAAGAGAACAACTGAATGAGAGATCGCAGGGACTCTCTCAATTTCTGTTGTACAACAAAGAAGTCCAGCTCGGTGCCAGGCAGGGTGTAGGAACTCTCAAAGTTGGCGGTGAACTAGCGACATAACTCCCCCCAACTGTAGATGGAGTCAGGAGGTAATCTCATGAACCAGGACCTAGCAGTCCCAGTCAAAGCCACTGGGAAGTAATTGGCCATGACAGTCTCATTCCCTCCTGCCGCAAGGATGGCGGTGGAGTAGGTCCGTAGAAACTCAAAGGGGTTGACTGTCCCGTCATATTTTTCTAACAAATGAGGTTGGAACTTGGGTGTCCACTCCACCATGCAGAGATGCAAGGCGAGAGCCGAACAGCCGCCTCCTACTCCCAGAGGATAAGGGTTTTCACGAGCAATTCACCTCTCGTGACTACGCTTGATGTTGCGCGGCCATCCTGCCTCATGTACCAGCGGTCGAGCTCCGACCGAAGGTATTGAGTCGGGAGCCTTGACACCGTATGAGTACGACGAGCCCCCAAGGACAGAGACATTGCATGCTGAGAGGGCACACGTCTCCTGAGCTGCGACGCCATAGGACCAAGCCTTCTAGACAAGGTCCTGTTATGAGGTGTCTGCCCTGCATGGGGCAAACCCTTGTTGTTGAGTGTGATAGCTGCGACTGCAACCAGATGCTCAACGTCAGTGCACCATTGTTCCAGCGCGACCGAAGGAGCTCCGGGAACTAGAGGACGCTGAAGAAGAGTTTGCGCCGCATTCAACACGTTCTTTTGGTTGTTGGTCGATTCTGTGACTGACACGAATTCACCATCCTATTGTCCAGCATTGGCTGCTACAGCAGATGGTGGTGGTGGTGGAATGACGTTTGCCGGGACAACGTTGACCGGTTATTGGGCATTGGAGGGATTTCCACCAACGACTTGCGTAGGCAGTCCGTTCGAAGTGGCAGCAAAGTTCACCATCATGAATATATTGAGCCCCGACCTGGCGTGCCAAATGTTAAAGTGTGCCAACGACACTTCCCCTGATACTACTAAGAAGTAGTCCGCAAAGGTTCGTATTTATGCGTAGCGGTAATCAAGATCCAAGAGAAAGGTGACACGCGGGAGTTTTACATGGTTCGGGCCGCCTTAGCGTAATACCCTACTCCACAAGATGTGTGTTGTTTGCTTGAGAATGCGTAAGCCTGATCTTAGTCTAGATTGCTTTTTTCTAACTTGCAGCACAACCCTTTTATACGCCAAGGACTGGCTATTATAGTGCGCCCTGGCCCAACAAATGGCCCCGGCTGTAATAGCCGCCCTATACACGATCTACTAGTGTTAAAGAGGGGCTAATAGTGTGATAACGAGCTTTAACAACAGCATTACCAGTCTTGATAGTCCTCTGATTGTGCATCATTAATATGGCATTAATGACGTGTTAACCAGGTCTTTCAACGGTCGATTGATAGCCCTTGAATGTCCGCGCCGTTGGAGATCTCGAAGTCTTTCCATTGTAGATATAGATCCGGACGTATGACACATGGTAGCTCGAGAGCTTCCCTATATGGAGAGGCAGGTCCGGAGCTACTAGACACGTGGCTGCACTGGAGCTTCCCCTTTTGGGGAGGTAGGTCCGGCACCCCGGGACACGTGGCAGCACCGGAGCCACCCTAAGGAGGGAGGCAGCTCCGTCACTGCAGACCCTAAGGAGGGAGGTAGGTCCGGCACTGCGGGACATGTGGCAGCACCAGAGCCACTCTAAAAAGAGAAGCAGGTCCGGCACCACTACAAGAATCGGGCAAACAAGTGTTGGGGAAACTATAATTGTCGGCCCCGACGACTTAAAGTGTACTTAATTTTTCGGCTTAGAAAAGCCGACATTTATACCATTATAGCCGTCCGCATCACGACGACGGCCGACGGCTTTAACTATGGCCGTCGGTTACAGCTTCGGGGCCGACAGCTTAAACTATGATCGTCGGTTACAGCTCTAGGGCCGACGGCCATAGCATGGGCCCCACGCTCCAAAAAAACAATGTTCCTAAAGAATTATAAGACTGTCAGCTCAACCTCCAGGGTCGACAGCCATAGCATGGGCCCCACACACCTAAGTTATGGCCATCGGTTGTATCACCATGGCCGACAGCCATAAGGTGGGCCCCACATCCCTCAACTATGATCGTCGCCACATGATAACCGATGACTTTAATCTCCTTACATCGCGTACACAGGGGAAAAAACCTAACACTACACTCGCCCGCGCGCGCCGCTCTCATCTCTCGCTCCGCCGCCGCCCGCGCCCCGCGTCACCGCCTGCGCCCCGCATCGCTGCTCCGCCGCTGCCCACACCTCACCGCCCCATCGCCGCCCCGCGCCTCGCTACCCAACGCCCCAACGGCTGCCGTGCACCTCCGCCACCGCTCCTCCCCAATGCCTCCACCGCCCCTTCCGATAAGGTTAAAATTTAAGCTTGTCCATGAATTAGGTTTTTGAATTCCGATAAGTGTGGCATTAGGTTTTTGAATTGATTAGTCTATGAATTGCTATATCATTACTTATGCAATTTTATATTGTGTTTTATCCATATATGTGTATGTTAACTTGATTATCATAGATGTTAGTTATTAGGGTTCAATTATGTTTATTTGAATTTTTTTAGTGTTTATGTACTATATGTTTATACAATGTTATCAAATCTAGGAGACTAGGATCGACTAGGCGGTTAGTCGTCGACTAGGGCGATTAGTCGACCGTAGTCGACCCCTAGTCGACCTCGTAGTTGTCCAACATATTTTGGAGAATATTTCTAGTCGACACTAAGGAAGCAGAGCTGGGAGTACCATCATCCCGACATTGAGGAAGGAGAAGGCGGAGGGGACAGGGAAGAATGACGCAATCCCAGCATTGAGGAAGGAGGAGGCGGATGGAACAGGAGAGAACAGCGCAGGGAGGCAAACATCAGAAGGGTGGCAGCGCACGGTGGAGGAGCGGCGATGGCACACCTAGAAAGGAAGGCCATGGCACCGGGCGGCTCAGCGGCAGCGGGCGGCACGGCAAGACCCATTTAATAGGAAGTTAAAGCAGTCTTCGTAAGGCATTGCCTAGGAGCCACCTAGTTGCCGCCTAGGTGTCCAGGCACTCCGGCCCTGACATCATGTGCAGTCGTGTGGCCGCCGTTGTTTAGGCCACAGCCCCTTTTTACTTTAAGAACTGCACTGGATAGGGGGTGTAGTGTTAAATAGGCAGCGTTATGCTATCGAAATTTTAGGACCTATCCATGACAATAGATGTAGGGTCGTGAAATTAAACAAACTATGAAGTAACCATATATGTTCATTAACATATATTTATTTGATATAGTTTTAAAATGGGTGACGATCGTAAGGCGATGTATGATGGATGGAGTTCAGCTGGTGCGCACACTAATGAATGGGGTCATATCGCAAATGTTTCTCTGAGCCATGCATTTGCTAGTAATTCTCGTGTTGCAAAGTGTTCGTGTACTAAGTGTTTGAATCGTCAACGTTTGGATAAGTCTGAAGTGGAGTTGCATCTTTGCAAGCACAAATCTATGCCTGACTATCTAGTGCGGCACGAGCATGGGGAGATAGAGCATGATGATGAGTCGGACGGTAATGAGGATGAAGATAGGATGGATGAGATGATAGCAGACATTGGTAAAGAGTACGAAGATCGGTCATGACCGAAGGAGGTGAAAGAGTTTTACGAGCTTCTTGCCACCGCAGATCGAAAAGTGTATGAGGGCACCAATGTGACCGTTTTGCAGGCGGTCACACTACTTATGGCGAATTCCAAGTTCTATTGTCGTCGGATCTATATCAATCTAAGAAAATTTTGGTTGTATGGGCATGAATTATGAGCAGATTGATGCGTGCAAGAATAATTGCATGCTGTTTTGGAAAGGACACAGGAATGATATTTGTTGGTACCCCGCAGACCGGGTACCCCCGCGCACAAGGAGAAAACGGCTAAGGACTTGGCCTCTACTAAATAGGCCGAATCCGAGGCTACCAAGTCGTGGAGGGAAGGACCAGATCCTACCTCTCCGTCGGGGCAGGCTCCCAGGTTGCCGCGTGCCGGCTGAACTGGACCCTCGCCTCCCCGCTGAGGCGGGCTCTGGGGCTGCCATGTGGCCAGTCGGAACCTCGGGGCGAGGCCTGCTTCCTTGCAGGGAAAGGCACCGGAACTACCACGTGGCCAGCAGGGCTGAGCCTCCACCCCTCCACAAGGGTGGGCTCCGGATGCGCCACGTGGCCTTTACCATCGAGTGCTCGACTCCCCACATAGGCAGGCTCCGGCGCAACCACGTGGCAGACGGCCAACTCAGTGCGGTAGGAGGCCACAGTAAAGGAAGGCGTGCGCCGCTCGAACATGCATTAAAGTACGCGCACCTTCCCCAGGCGAAGCGGAGTCGCACATGCGTAAGTCAAGGTTCCAGTGTCCTGTCTTGTCCAAGTAGCCGGTACAGACCCACGCCGCAAGACGGATGAATGGGCCGCAAGGACAAGGCAGGCAGGACATGCACCACCATCATCACCAACTATGTGTAGCCCTGGCGCACGACGCGGCGGGACGGCACATTGACGCCCCTAACAAAGGGAAGTAGATAGCATTTAATCCTAGATCTTGTATAGGATTTGGCTCTCTCCGAGACCACTTGTCGGGCCCTGGGGCCCACCTTGTGACTGCAGAGTCCTTGAACTATAAAAGGACTCAGTAGACGACCTTGGAAGGGGATCAAAAAATCAGACTAAGACTCATACACGCTCAAGCAAGGCAATACAAAAAACACTCCCGTGGACGTAGGGTGTTACGCTCCGGCGGCCCGAACCACGTAAAACCCTCTGTGTCCAACATCTTGCTGCGCTCAATCTCCTGGGACTAGCCCTCGTGAATCCAAAGAACCTCTGTGGGCTGCTCTCTAAGCAGGTCCGGGGGAAGTGTCATTTAAGACCTTCGTTTGGCGCGCCAGGTAGGGGGCTTTTTCCCCAAGAAGATTTCCACCAGCAGCAATGGTGAACGGCCATTCCAACGCCGGTACATCCAGTCCGCAGTCACGGCGACAGGCAGCAGCTGAGGACAAGGCATCATCTCGCTCTAGAGCGGGATCCCGCTGTAGAGCAGCGAGTCCGGGACCTTCACGTGGCCCCGCTGTCACCTCGTCGGCTACAGGTCGGTACGCCACGCCATGGTGTACTTCAGCCGTGATGGCAGCTACAGCGCAGCCAGCAGCAAGCCCGGAGAGTGCGCTCATAGCAGCGCGCGCGCTACTCCACAATCCACCTGCTGGAGATGCTCCTCGGGGAGCAGCTCAGCAGTGGATAAACAACGTCGACCACCTCGTCACCGCTTCACTCAACGCACCTCCACCAAGGGAGACACATGCCCAGCCGATGCATGTGTCGTTGTCACGGACTCCAACCATCGACCGATGGATGGCGGACTCGCGATCGACCAGGATCTCGGCAACAAACCTGAGAATCGGGCTGCAGCGCCGCAGATCGGGAGAAGACTGCTGAGTTACCATTGAGCATCAGAGGGAACGGCGGCGCAACCTTGAAGCGGACTACAGTGCGCCGGGCCCTGTTCCCCAGGCTCACGCCGTGCCACCACCGAACCCGGCGTATGTTACGCCGCCTCGATACCAGGCGTACGTCGCGCCTCCACCCCCACAGGCGTACGCTGCACTGCCCTAGCATCAGGTGTATGCAGGCCCACCTGCTCACCTGGGGTATGCAATGCCACCACCGGCGCCAGTCAGCCCCACCCAAGGGTGTGCGGCTCTGGCACCTCACCTCCGTTTCGTGGTCTGGCCAAGAAAGTTCCGGCCACACATGTCGGAGAAGTACGACGGGAGTGTCAACCCGAGTGAGTTCCTGCAGATCTACTCTACCGCGATACTAGCTGCAGGAGGCGACGAGGCCGTCATGGCCAACTACTTCCCCGTCGTCCTGATCGGCCCAGCCCGGTCATGGCTCATGAACCTGCCCCAGGGGTCCATAACCTCCTGGGATGAACTGTGCCGACAGTTCGTGGCAAACTTTGGCAGTTCCTACAAGCGCCCCGGCACAGAGCTTGACCTCCACGCCGTCAGACAGCGCACTGGAGAGTCGCTGCGATCATTCATCCAACAGTTCTGTCAGGTACGGAACACAATCCCTCATATCGCTAGCGCATCAGTTATTGTTGCGTTCAGGCAGGGTGTGAGGGACAAGAAAATGCTTGAGAAGCTAGCCACGCATAAAGTGCGTGATGTCTCTGAGCTGTTCGTCCTGGCAGACAGATGTGCTAGGGCAGCTGAGGGACACAACTGGCACTCCCAACCTTCCTCAGAGGCAAGGGAAGCCACGCCGACTGAGGAAGGAGCCTCTGCAAAGAGCAGCGGCAAGAAGAAGAAGAAGCGCAACGGCGGGAACAAGCCAAAGCCCGAAGCCCATGCAGTGGCGGCCGCGGCACCCGGCGGAGCCCGGCCGCCGCGCTAAGACAAGCGCCCTCGGCAGTCACCAGAATCCGAGGAACCTGACTTCAAGTGCTCGGTGCACCGCACAAACAGCCATAGCGCTAGCGAGTGCCGGGAAGTAAAGAAGTTCGCGGAGCGCTTCCGTGAACAAAAGCAGAAGCAGCAGCGCCAGGAGGGCGCGCCTTCCCACCATAGGGAGGGCAAACAGAAGGTCGATCCCGAAAGGGAGGATGACAGCGAGATGGGGTTCCAGGAACCCTAGAGGGCGGTGAAGGCTGTCTTCGAGGGTGGCGACTCTAACTCCAGCAGCGATAAGGAGCATCGCAAGACTCTCCAAGTCATCTATGGGGGAGCCACAGATCCCACGTCCCGAAACGCAGTGAAGACTCTGCGACGGGCAGTGGCCGCGGTGGCCCCCGCTCCGATCCCGGCTCCCCACCACAAGTGGATGAGCACGGCAATCGGCTTCGACGCCTTTGACTGCCCGAAGAACATGGCGGGAGCAGGCGTACTCCTGCTACTGGTCTCCCCAACCATCGCATACGTGAAGGTCTTTCACGTGCTGATTGATGGTGGGGCAGGCCTCAACCTCATCTCCACGGTGGCCTTTCGGAAGCTGCAGCTACCGATGTCCCAGCTCACACCTTCGAGCCCGTTCTCAGGTGTCAGACCGGGGCAGATCCTCCCATACGGTAACATTCACCTCCCGGTGACCTTTGGACCCCGGAGAATTACCGTACGGAGAGCGTTTTGTTCGATGTGGCAGACGTCGACCTCCCCTTCAACGCAATCATCGGGAGGTTGGCGCTCTATAGGTTCATGGCCGTAGCCCACTACGTCTACCTCGTCCTGAAGATGCCGACGCCTTCCGGCATCCTTAGGATCAGGGGGGACCGCTCAGCTGCAGTATCTGCCTTGGAGCAGCTCCAGGCACTCGCAGCAGGGAGGGCTCCTGCTTCAGGGGGCATGAATGCGAGTCGACCAGAACAGGGTCCGATGCAGCGGGCCTCCACTTCTGCACCCCGTGCGCAACCAATCGACGACGACATCCCAGTAAAGGTCATCAGGATTGGTTCTAAGGCTGCCCAGACAACCCGTATCACGGGGAACCTGGACAGCAAATAGGAACTCGCGCTCGTCACCTTCCTCCGGGACAATGTCGATGTGTTTGCATGGCAACCATCACAAATGTCTGGGATCCCTAAGGAGGTGATTGAACACCATCTGAAGATATACCCTGACGCCCGATCGGTGCAACAGAAGCCTAGGAAACAGTCCATCGAGCGGCAGAACTTCATCCGTGAAGAAATCAAGAAGCTGCTCGATGCTGGTTTCATCCGGGAGGTCCACCACCCATGGTGGTTGGCCAACCCTGTTGTCGTCCCCAAGGTTGGCGGGAAGCTCCGAATGTGCACCGACTACACCAACCTCAATAAGGCATGCCCAAAGGATCCATTCCCTCTTCCTAGGATAGATCAAATAGTAGACTCAACATCAAGCTGTGATCTTCTGTGTTTCCTAGATGCGTATTCCAGTTTTCACCAAATACCAATGTCTAGGGAAGATGAGGAACACACTGCTTTCATAACAGTAGATGGCCTGTATTGTTATGTCTCCATGCCTTATGGACTCAAGAATGCTCTCCCCACCTTTGTGCGTGCAATGCATAAGACATTTGGGGACCTCATTAGAGACCTGGTAGAGGTGTATGTTGATGACATCATGGTAAAAATTAGAGCCCGCACATCCTTATTAGACAACCTGGCCCAGGTCTTCAGCAAGCTGCGCACGACGCGCACAATGCTGAACCCTGACAAGTGCGTCTTTGGGGTTTCTGCAGGGAAGCTCCTTGGTTTCTTGGTCTCACACCGAGGAATTGAAGCTAACCCAGAGAAGATCAAGGCAATAGAGCTGATGAGGCCGACGGCCCATATCAAGGATGTGCAAAAGCTTGCAGGGTGTTTGGCGGCCCTCAACCGGTTCATCTCAAGACTGGTTGAGCGAGCCCTGCCCTTCTTCAAGATTCTGCAGAAGTCGGGTCCCTTTGAGTGGACCGAGGAAGCGGAAGCGGCATTCCAGGAGCTAAGGAAGCATCTGACGATGCTACCCATTATGGTGGCGCCAGAACCCGTTGAACCGCTCCTGCTATACATCACCGCAACAACGGAGGTGGTCAGCATGGTCTTGGTTGCAGAGCGGCCAAAGCTACTGCCGCAACAAGTACCAGAAGGAGCCCCAGAGGGGGGAGGCTGAGCCTCAGGGGCCGGACCCAGAAGAGACCCCCCCCCCCCGCTGTGTGCACTAGACCATGGGTGCCCTCCGGTTCCCAGCCCCCGAAGGTCCGAAGGTCCCCAGGATGCAGACGCATTGCAAGGAGCCCCGGACCCCCCCCCCCCCCCCCCCAGGGAGGGTTCGGACCTCCCAACGGCCAGTCTACTACATCAGTGAGGTCCTCCATGAAGCAAAAACAAGATACTTGGAGGTACAAAACTGATGTATGCAGTACTCATAGCGTTGAGGAAGCTCCGGCATTTCTTCCAGGCTCACCGGGTTTCAGTGGTGACCTCCTTCCCACTAAAAAACGTGCTCCATAGCCCCAACTGGAATGGAAACATTGCCAAGTGGGCAGCGGAGCTGGCGGAGTTCAAGCTGGAGTTCCTACCTCGACATGCAGTCAAGAGCCAAGCACTGGCGGACTTCCTGGCAGAATGGACTCCATCACCAAACAACCCAGGGGGCCCGGACAATGGAGAAACGGTGCCCAAGGCTCCAGTTTTCACCGAACCTCCCTGGACGCTCTACTTCAATGGCTCCTCGCGGAAGCAGGGGGCCGGGGCCGGGGTCCTGCTCCTCACCCCGACTGGGGAGCAGTTCAAGTACATGGTGCGCCTCGACTTCAAGGCGACTAACAACATGGAAGAATACAAAGCCCTAATCTTCGGTCTAAAGACTTCCCTGACTCTCAATGTCCGTCAACTTCTGGCTAAAGGTGATTCCCAGTTGATCATCAAGCAAGCCAAAGGGGAGTGCAGCTGCAATGACCCTCAGCTAGCAGCATACTTGCTGCATGTCCGGAAGCTGGAGAAGGAATTTGAAGTCTTAGACCTGAGCCATGTACCTGAGCCGACAACTCAATCGCAGACAACCTGTCAACGAAGGCCTCCACAGGGGCCCCAGTGCCCAAAGGAGTCTTTGCAAGGACGTTACCGCGACCAACCGCCCGAGCAGCCAAACTGGGCGAAGGGGGCGAGCCCAGCACCTCGAAGCTGGTAGTCCCAGCGGCCCTGCTACCATGGAGCCTGCCAAGGATCGTATGCGCCACTGGGAGCTCCGAGCTACCGGGCGCCCAAGATCCAGAGGCTCAAGTAAGTCCCGATGCATGGATCTCAGAGGTTCGGGACTACTTGAAAGACAACATCCTTCCCGAAGAACATGTCCTGGCAGAAAGGATAGTCCGCATGGCTAAGAGGTACACGCTGGTGGAAGGAGATCTCTATCGGCGTGGCGCCAACGACATCCTGCTGTGTTGCATTACCCGGGAGGAGGGCTGCGACTTGCTCGTAGAGATCCGTGGAGGCGAGTGTGGGAACCACACGTCATCCCGCACGCTAGTCGGTAAAGCCTTTCGGCATGGCTTTTACTGGCCCACAGCACTCCAGGATGCCGCCGAGATGGTCAGGAGATGCAAGGCGTGCCAGTTCCATGCCAAGCAGATCCACACACCAGTTCAGGCGCTGCAGATGATCCCACCCTCATGGCCATTCGTTGTATGGGGGTTGGATATCCTGGGACCCTTTCCCAGAGCCGTCGGAGGATTCCGGCACCTCTATGTTGCCGTAGACAAGTTCACCAAGTGGCCAGAAGCTGCCCCAGTCGTCACCATCAACAAGCAGTCAGCAGTCAAATTCATCAAGTCGATCGTCTGCTGGTTCGGGGTCCCAAATAGAATTATCACTGATAACGAGACCCAGTTCACAAGTGCAGCGTTCCAGGAATACTGCAAGGACCTTGGGATCCAAGTTTGTTATGCATCTGTCGCTCATCCAGACAGCAATGGACGGGTCGAGAGGGCCAATGCAGAGATCCTCAAGGGCCTCAAGACTCGCACATTCTCATGCCTTGAGAAGCATGGTGCAAACTGGGTAGACGAGCTTCCGTTTGCACTGTGGGCTAGCCGGACATCAACCAGCTAGGCCACGGGGGAAACGCCTTTCTTCCTGGTGTACGGGGCAGAGGCCGTCCTCCCCCCAGAAATTACCAGAGGCTCCCCCCGTGTCTGGGTGTATGACGAAGCCGCGCAGGACCAGCTTCGGCGTGAAGACGTGGACCTCGTCGACGAGGGACGAGTGAGAGCGGCTCTCCGAAATGCACAGTACAGGCAGACGCTCCGGCGCTACCACCAGAGGACCGTGCGGAGTAGGGAGCTAAAGGTAGACGTCCTGGTGCTGCATTGCATACTCTCCCGGGAAGGGGCTAACAAACTCTCCCCCAGATGGGAGGGACCCTTCTGGGTTATGGAGGTATGCCGCCCTGGGTGCGTCCGCCTAGCCATGGAGGATGGAGAGCGACTGCCCAACCCCTGGAACATCGAGCACCTCCGTAAGTTCTACCCCTGGACCAGCGTTAGGACAGTTTTCTTTCATTGTAAAAGGTACATGGTGCCTAGGAACGGTACTTAGGGTAACTAAGGCTCCGCGAATGAGGCTCTGAGTGCACATTTCGCTTAGCCTGGTCCAGAACCCTAAGTAGGTGCACTCGACTTCCTTTGTCGCCCGAGCCTGGTCATTCCCCTTGTAAAACCTGTCCCATCTTATGGGCGACCGCAATGAAAGATTGTTGTCCTACCCTGTATAGGGTTCCTCATTCAAAAAATTATCTTTAATTTTTTATGATATTGCTATACGTTCCCTGTAGCTCGTGATCTATCATGAGCGCTGTCATTTCTCCCTACTCTAGCAATAGTGGGAGCCTTGCTGTCTGGTTGCAGGTGAGGTAGCTTGAGGTACCTGTAATGTGTCTGGGGCCTCGGATGTTCCCATACTCGGGGGTAAGTGTCTCCAGATGGTCTCCCCTGGGAAAAGCTTACACCGAGCGAGAGGTCCAGGGGCACATCCTGCTTAGCCTGGTCATGTACCCTAAGCCTGTGCGTCCTGCCTCCCCAACGCTACAGCTGAGTACTAGGGGCCAGATGGGCCACCCTTAAGTAGTACGGATAGTGAGTCCTAGGTGCAGACGCACTGAATTACCCAAGCCCCATGAGTCAGCCCAAGATCGTAAGTCAAGCGACACTAAAAAGGAGCAGGGAAGCAATGACCTGTGGACAGAATTACTTCTCCTGTTTTTTGATCTATACGCAGGTCTTCAAGGAGTTCTCCCGGCGATAACCGTCAGAGTACCCACGAAGATGGTGGGCACCGCCGGACCAAGGCTCCGGTGGTACCCCCAGGGGGCCCGCCGTCGACGTTTCACAGAAGATGGTGGGCACCGCCGGACCGAAGCTCTGGCGGCACCCCCAGGGGGCCCGCCGTCGATGTCCCTGCATACTCAGTTACAGAAATGCTACCTACGCATCCTAAGCTCCACTGCAACCGTCCGCCCTAACTTCTAGGTATCTGACAGGTGTGCCCATAACAACTGGACACACCTGCCAGGGTGCCGCACACTCCGGGGGACAGCAGGTCCTGGAAGCTAAGAACAACAAGCAACTAGAAGATATTGCTGGAAATAAAAGCATGCTGAGTATAAGAGGCACCACAGGCAGATTTTTTGTTCCAAAATAAAAAGTTTGCCACCACAAGCAACCACAGACAAAAGCTGAAAGAAACACAAAACATAAACTGCACATGGGGATCCCTCAGCCGCTCTGCAGGAACCTTTAGGTGATAAGCGCCACCGCATCCGAGACTTCAGACTTGGCGGCCTCTTCCCTCACGACGATGGGCCCCCCGAGGACCGGCTGTAGAGACATCAGGGTACCAGCTCCGGTAGCAGGCCAGGATGTGCGTCGCCACCTCCTGCTCCAGCATCCTCCCTTCTGCCTCCAGCTGGTTGTCGATGATGGCCCCCGAGCAAACGCATCATCGAGCTGGTGGAGTCAAGTGCTGGGAACATCTGGCTCACCTCCTGCGCTGGTTCCCCCACGTGCACCGGGCTGAAGCTGAGCGGCACCAGAGCCGAGTTGGCACCGCCAAGGAACTCCCAGACCTTCTGGGCCTCAGCAGAGCGCGACGCCCGGAGCTCCTGCACCTCCTGCTGGGCCGCCACTAATGCCCGAGGGCCGCCGTCCAGGAACTGCTTCTCCTTGGCCGCCAGGGCCCTCTCGCGCTCGCTGACCTCCCGCTCGCGGCGGCTCAAGTCACCCTCCTTGAGGGCAACGTTGAACTCGCGGTCCAGGAGGGCCTGGCGCTAGGCGAGCTGGGCTTGCTCCGCTTCAGCCAAGGCGGCATCCTGGCGGTCTAGCTCGGCGGCACGGACCCTCGCCCCTTCCTACTGGAGGACGAGCCAGCGGGAGGTCGCCTCCACCTCAGCCTACTTCGCCGCCAGCTCCTGCTCCCGTTCGGTAAGAGCAGCTTCCCGGTGAGACAGCAGTTGCTGAAGATCATCGCAGGACAGGAGGCGGGAGCTGGCCTCAGCGTGGATAGCCGCGGCGTCCGCCTTCAGCTTCTGGGTGACGGTGTTCAGTTGAGCGATGAGCTCGCGCTCCTGCTCGAGGATCTTCATCTCCTCCCGAACAACCGCCTCCTGCTGAGCCGCTCGGCTCTTCGCCAGCCAGTTCTGGGCCTCCAGGGTCCTCGCCCATTCCCGGAGCCGGTCATCCTCGTCTTCAAGCCGCCCTTTCTCTCGGGCAAGGGCCGCCTGAGCCTGCCGGAAGCCGGAGTAGACCATGGCCATGGCCTCAGACTAGGGGAGGGGATCCACCGTAGCAGCGGGCCCCTGCCTCCCCACTTCTTCAATATCATCCTCCATTTGGAGGACCACTGGGGAGACGGGGACCAGAGCTCCCCCAGTCGGAGAAGGCGGGGGGGGGGGGGGGGGGGAGTCTGCAGAAGAGCCCCGCGAGCCGGCTGGAGCGGCATATCCCCAGCAGAAGGGCCCGCGGGCGGATAAGGAGTAGCTGTAGTGGTGTTGAAATCAAGCAAACCTGGATCATAAGGAAATGGTAGGGTAAGCACACAGCAAAGAGCACCCAAGATAAAATCTATGCAGGCTTACCGGGGGACGTTGAAGCTCCACCGCTTCCCGAAAGGGTTGGGGGGCGGGGTTCGGACCCCCCGAACCCGCGGCGGGGGCTGCTGAGTGTTTTGGGGGCCCCTGTGGTGGAGGAGTCGGTGGCACCCCCGAAGTCTGATGCTCCTCCGAATAGCGAGGGAATGTTGGGGTCCTGTCGGTGTTGAGGAGCCTCCCCCTCTTGCACGTCGAGGACTCAGGCGGCAAAGTGGCTCCCCCTGATGACGGATGCGGCAGGGCTCCAGCGTCCTGACGAGGAGCGGAGGGGGCCGGCGGCGGCGACCGGGCGCGCTTCTTGGGGGTCGGGTCCGACACCGGAACCGGCGCTTTCCCTTTCCCCTTGTCAATAGAGGCGTTGTCGCCTCCCCATTGACGGTGCTGGGGCCCGCTTGAGGCGTCGTCGCTTGAAGGATTCTCGTCGCTTGAGGGAGCCCCACCTCCCTCAGCGTCATCGACGATGTTGACCCCCCGGAACGGGTCCCCTATCTGGCGCTGCGCCAGCCCGGACTCGTCGAGTGTCGGCATCGTCCTCAGTTGCTGCCTCTTCAGCTCGGAGTCTGAGCACAAGGGGCGGCAGGCCGTCGGAAGAGCCAGCTCCTCGGGGGAAATGTCATCGGGACAGACCCGAGTCAGCATGTCGTGCAGCTGCTGCTCGTCCAGGTTGGAGTCGGGGCCGGTCTCGAGCCGAGTGCAGTCCGATAGGCCGGTGAACATCCACGCCGGGCGGGTGCGGTGCTGGAGCGGACCTATGCGGCGGGACATGAAGTCCCTCAGCACCACGGCAGACGACAGCCCGTGGTCCGCCAGCATCTGGATCCTCTCCAACACCGGGTTGAACGCCTACTCCAGCTCTGGGCGCTCCTCCCAGAATGACCGCTCGGAGTAGGGGATCCCGGTGGGGAGGCACATCCGGTCGTGGGCTTCGACCTTAACGATCATCCAATCTTCGCACCACTGCTCCCATCGTGCAGAGTTGAAGGAAGCAATGTACCTCGTGGGGACCTTGGTGCGGCGCTGGAAGTAGTAGGCACCAAGATGCTCCTTCGAGCTTCTGCCGGTGGCCCTCAGTACCAAAAAGTATCTGAAGAGCTTCACCGACAGCATCACCCCCACGAACATCTCGCAGAGGTGAGCAAAGACCGCCAGCATGGCGATCGAGTTTGGCGCGAGGTGGTGGAGTTGGAGGCCGAAGGTCTCCAGGAGCATGACCAGGAAGGCGGATGCAGGCGAGACGAATCCGGCCAGCACGTACAACGAAAAAAGCACCATCTCCCCGGCGGAGAGGCTCAGCGGCAGCCTCCCGAGACGGAGCCACTTCTCTTGCTCAGGAGCGTGCCAGCCAAGAAGCCGACGCATGGGGGCCAGGTCAGCGGACTTGGACAACTGGGAATTGGGCAGGATGCTCACCATGAGGATCAAAGGAGGAGGCTATGGAAGGGGAGATCAGGAGCTAGAGCGCAAGAACTGGGCTTGGGGCAAGAAGGCACGAGCGCAAGGATGCAGAAGCGGAAGAAAGGACTCTTAGGGGGAAAGGTCTCTTTTTATCCACCTCTGCAAGCCAATAGACGCGGCGTGTGAATTGCCACGGCCTCGATAGAAGAGAAACAGACCCGCACAGGCAATGACATGAGGGCCCGGATCACTTGACAAAGAAGGCGATCCGGGTGGCTAACTATGCGGGAGGTAAATCGACGGTATCTGAAAAGGCAAAAGCAGCGGAAGTGCAGGAGCCACCTTGGGAACCACCACAGTTAAAGCACAGTTGAAGGCGGAAGTCATGTCGCGCGGCGCCCTTCCAGTGCCTCCGCTTACCAGGAGGAGACACGTTGCCACAACGGCAGGAACGTGTCGCCCGGGGAACTGCCCAGAATTGGAATCAAAAGAGTTGCGCGGGAAGATAAGGAAGAAGACCCCACCTGCGGTATCGACGACTCTCCCGAGGTGGGCTCGGGGGGCCACTGTCGGTACCCCGCAGACCGGGTACCCCGTGCACAAGGAGAAAACGGCTAAGAACTCGGCCTCTACTAAAGAGGCCGAATCCGAGGCTGCCACGTCGTCGAGGGAAGGACCAGATCCTACCTCTCCGCCGGGGCAGGCTCCCGGGTTGCCGCGTGGCCGGCTGAACTGGACCCTCGCCTCCCCGCTGAGGCGGGCTCTGGGGCTGCCACGTGGCCAATCGAAACCTCGGGGCCAGCATGCTTCCTTGTAGGGAAAGGCACCAGAACTACCACGTGGCCAGCAGGGCTGAGCCTCCACCCCTCCATAGGAGTGGGCTCCAGATGCGCCACGTGGCCTTTACCATCGAGTGCTCGTCTCCCCCACAGAGGCAGGCTCCGGCGCAACCACGTGGCAGACGGCCAACTAAGTGCGGTAGGAGGCCGCAGTAAAGGAAGGCGTGCGCCGCTCGAACATGCATTAAAGTACGCGTGCCTTCCCCAGGCGAAGTGGAGTCGCACATGCGTAAGTCAAGGCTCCAGTGTCCTATCTTGTCCAAGTAGCCGGTACAGACCCACGCCGCAAGACGGACGAATGGGTCGCAAGGACAAGACGGGCGGGACGTGCACCTCCATCACCACCAACTATGTGTAGCCCTGGCGCACGACGCGGCGGGACGGCGCATTGATGCCCCTAACAAAGGGAAGTAGATAGCATTTAATCCTAGATCTTATATAGGATTTGGCTCTCCCCGGGACCACCTGTCGGGCCCTGGGGCCCACCTTGTGACTGTAGAGTCCTTGAACTATAAAAGGACTTGGTAGACGACCTCGGAAGGGGATTGAAAATCAGACTAAGACTCATACACGCTCAAGCAAGGCAATACAAAAAACACTCCCGTGGACATAGGGTGTTACGCTCCGGAGGCCCAAACCACGTAAAACCCTATGTGTCCACCATCTTGCTGCGCTCAATCTCCTGGGACTAGCCCTCGTGAATCCAAAGAACCTCCACGGGCTGCTCTCTAAGCAGGTCCGGGGGAAGTGTCGTTTAAGACCTTCGACAATATTCATTGTATGCATTGTAAGAAATCTAGATATGTGGGCGTCATGAGTGATGATGGATAACGAATAACTACAAAAGTACCGATCAAACAACTTCGGTACATGCCAATCACGTTAAGGCTTAAACGATTGTTTCTATCCCAAGAAACAGCAAAGCACATGAGATGGCATTTTGAAGGGATACGTGAGACGTTATGGCACGTCCTTCGAATGTCGCGGCTTGGCAAGCTTTAGACCGTTTTGATCCAGAGTTTGCAAGAGATTCGAGGAATGTTCGTCTTGGGTGGTCAATAGATGGTTTCACTCCATTCAGCACCAATAACAGCCCATACTCTTGTTGCCCTATTTTTATCATGCCCTACAATCTTTCTCCCAACATGTGCATGAAAGAAGGATACATTTTCCTTGCAGCGGTCATTCCTGGTCCTAAATGTGACACCACGTTCCAAAAAACGAACCAAGTGTTGTATATGTGTGCCCAGGATGTTTAACACACATACACAAGTGATTCACAAATGATAAACAGATAATTACAACAACACAAGTTAAATAAGTACCTTTATTACAGTATTAAAGTAATCCTCAAATTACAACTCTAATGATCATTAATGATAATACTACTACAGTGGAAATAATATAATTATGAAACTAAGCATAAAGGGTAGCGCAACACCAAGCACACCACAGGCAAAGTTGAAGGCTGCACATAGCCTAATACTCCTAATTAACGTCGTGATACTCCCAATCCTGACCTGCAACTGTTGGTGGAGAAATTGCAAGGGTGAGTACATGTCGTACTCAGCAAGTGTGGAAAGTATGACATGTACCTTAAACAAGGTATGATAGTAAATAAAGGCTAATTGCATAAAAGCACGTTCAAAACAAGTAAAAAGCATTATACTATGTCTATGTGAAGTAAAAGGCATTATACTATGACATGTAGCTTAAGTGGGCCTAAGGACGTCGTGTCTAACTCTTTTTGGGGCCCATGTGGGACCCCACACGACCTCCACACCCCAAACTCGAATTCCATCAAACCCTAGCCCTCCACCTCTATATAAACAACCCAACACCCCACCCTTGCATCCTTTTGCCTCAATTGAAAGACCACCAAACCCTACTTCATGGGAGCCGCTGCCAAGGAGGGAGAAGGAGATTTCGAACAAGAAGAAGAAGAGGAGGAAACGAAAGAGGATCAAGATCTCCATCAAGTTTTTGTTCTTCATCAACAATCCACCATTAAGTTCTTCATTGACCCTAGATCGTCAACATCGAAGTGTTGCCACCAAAACTCTTGGTTCATTGGAGTTATAAACACTTGGTATACCTTGTACTTCCTCTTCCTCACGTAAATTCAACCGCGATTCCCCAAATTCACGTGGATCTAGCAAACCCTAATTCTCTGGTTCTGCGAAGGGCGGACTAGTTCGGCCCTGTAGCGCACTTGTCCGATTTTGCTGACTATTTTCTGCTGAGTTAATTCTAAATTTATTTGAATCAATTCCAAACCTGTCCAAACATGTTAAAAACTATTAGAACTAGTTAGTAAACATCGTTAACAACTTATTAACTAATTTTACTTTGAAATTGCATTAATCATGCATATCATGTCATATTGAGTAATATATGTGCACTTATTGATTATAATTCTTGTCTTGTATGTTTATTGCGCGGCTAAGACGGATTTGCACTAGAGGGTGCTGTGGAGGATCTCCAGCATCGGGAGTTTGAAGACTTTGACCCTAACCAAGCCCAAGAGCAAGGCAAGTGTCCTTGAACATATTGATCCTCTTTTAAAATTAATGTTTTGTTTGCAAAATTGCATGCTTGTGTCAATTTGATGGGAAATCCTATGATAGGAAGTTTACTAGCTTTGTTTAACCACCCTTGTCACCTAGTATTTATGATAGAGAGTCGGGAAGTGCTTTTTACCTTTGCTTCGCTTAATTAATTGGGATGGGAAACAATCTATACTATTTAATTATGCATTAATGTGATTATGATTAATATGAACTGGTTAATATGATATGATAATGGGTGATCTAAGCAAGCCTGGTATGTGGATGGGTTGGATGTTATGATGGTTTTCTTGCTTTAGATCTATGCGAGAATATGCCAGGACAACAGTGCCACCACGAGGCCAAGTATGAGTGCGGTGTAGCTGATTAATTAGGGTATTGCTAGTATTGAATGGATCATTTGGTGCACTGGGGAAGGGGAGTCGGATTGGGTTTGGATATGGTTGGCGGGACTCCCTGTGATCCGAATGGCACTAGAGGGGGCCCTTGGTTGAAGATGTGCTCAGCTGGAGACATCGCCACCGGTGAAACCACAATGGGTCCGTACATGCTAGTAGTCCCTTTGTAAAGGCTGTTTTGTGATCTCTTGGTCATACACCTATGGTAGTGTTTTGGCGTAATTGAGGGTTTCTTTAGTCACTAACGGGTGATGAAATCACAAACACATGGGGTAAAGTGGTACAAACTCTGCAGAGTATTAAAACTATCAAGATAGTCGTGCTCCCGGTTAAGAGCACCTGGATGACCTACATGATTAGAGGGAACTTGGTATTGGGATGGTATTTGGGTTGGTTTGGTACTGGTTATGAGATGGTACTATGGTTTATGACAATGGATATGGTTCATGGTAACAAGAAATCTAGTATATGGATGATGGTGATGAAATATGGACTGGTATTATGATAATTACATGGTTTATGATGGGTTTACTTCACATACATATGATAGATTGCTTTTCAAATGTTTTAATGTACTTTTCAGCACTTAGCCATTATTACATTCGTCATTTGTACCAGCTACATGTCATACTTTCCACACTTGCTGAGTACGACATGTACTCACTCTTGTAATCCCCCACCAATAGTTGCAGGTCAGATTTGGGAGTATAACGATGATAATGCAGAGTTCTAGGCCGTGTCTATCGTCAGCTTTGCCTGTGGTGTTGATCGGATATGCACTACCCTTTATGCTTAGTTTGCTTTGTTTTATAATTAGATTATTTTTGTTGCAATTATAGTTCAATAATGATCATTAGAGTTGCAATATGAGGATTATTCGGATATTGTAATAAAAGTACTTATTTAATTTTGTTTTGTGGTAACTATCTGTATATCATTTGTGATGCACTTGTGTATGTGTGTTGAACATCCTGGACACACATATACTGCACTTGGTTCTTTTTCCAGAACCGGGTGTCACAAACTGGTATCAGAGCCACAGGTTGACCGTAGGACGCAACCTAGATAGAATGGACACTTTAGAGCACATAGCAGCACTCAGGGAGCGTTGTGATTTTGTTTGGTGTGTTGTTTGCTATATATTGTTTGCTTGTGTGCTTGATAGAGGATTTTAAGATACTTCAGCATTGCCATGTCCATATAGGCTAGTATAGTTAGTTGTTTAGTTTCATATCCCTTGATGCATATAGTTGGGGGCGTTTTCTAAATTCTTATCTCTTGCTTTTCTTCAGATGGTGAGGACTCGCAACCAGAGGGATGGCAATGATGAGGAGGAGAACAATAAAGCACCTTGGAACAACAATGGACAAGGACCTGCCCAAGGAGCTATCAACCTTGATCAGCTATTGGCTATGCAAAACCAGCTCATGAAGACCATGATACAGACTATGAGATAGCTGCAGGCTGGTAACATCAAAAATTAGCCTCACATGCCTCCACCGCCACCCCACCTCCTCATAACCAGTTGGGAGAGTTTATGAGGACTAGGCCACCGACATTTGCTCAAGCTACTGACCCTATGGATGCCGATGATTGGCTCAAGTCTGTGGAGAAGAAGCTAGCTATTGTCTAATGCAGTGACCGGGAGAAGGTGCTATTTGCTTCCCATCAACTTGTTGGAGCAACTGCGGATTGGTGGGATTCTTTGTGCAACGCCCATCAGAACCATGAGAGGATTACTTGGTCTGAATTCAAGGAGAGCTTCCATTCTTATTATGTGCCGGAAGGTGTTATGATCTTGAAGAGGCAAGAATTTGAGAACTTGATGCAAGGAAGATCGAGTGTGGGTGAATATCTCAATAAGTTCACTCAACTCTCAAGGTATGCACCTGAGGACGTGAGTCAGAACAGCTGGAAGCAATATTTGTTTGTCAGAGGATTGAACAATGAGATCCAAGTTCAATTGTTGAATTGTGATTATGCCAACTTCCAGAAGCAAGTGGACGAGACAATTGTGGTTGAGAACAAGGTCCGTGAGATGGAGCAAGACACCAAGAGGAAGGTGCCATATCAAAGACAACAACAAGAAAGAAATGTGCGCCCTCGCTTTGCACCACCCAATGCGCCTTATTACAGCTCCCCTGCGCTTGCTCAATTTGTGCAGCAACACCCTGTTATGCAATCACCTAGGCCTCCAATGCCTTTTGTGCCTCGTGCTAACTATCCTGGTGCAAATGTTCATAATCAAGTCCGTCCAAATAATTTTGGTGCAGTTAAGAAGTGTTATACATGTGAAGAAGCAGGACACTTTGCAGATCAATGCCCTAAGTCAAGCCTTGGTCAAGGAAGCAATGCTCAAAGACAGAACCCAAGACCCAATGGAGGAACGCCACAAGGCAACCGTGGACAGCAGAATTTTTCTCGTGACAACGTGAACCATGTCTCAACGGAGGAAGCTCAACAAGCGAACGACGTGTTCATTGGTATGTTTCTCGCAAACTCCAACCCAACGACTATGTTATTTGATTCCGGAGCATCGCATTTATTCATTTTATCGAAGTATGTTGCCATGTATAGTTTGCCTATCTCTCATATGAAGTTTCCTCTATTGGTTAAGTCTCCTGGAGGAGAGATGAGGACAAATATAGTATGTACAAAAGTAAGCCTTAGAATAAGGGGGTAGACTTCTTTGCCAACCTCATTGTTTTGGATTCTCAAGGATTGGACATTATACTTGGTATGGACTGGTTGAGGAAGCACAATGGATTCATTTAATGTGCCACAAAGACGGTGAAGTTGACCAATGAGGAAGGGATCACCATAGAATTTGAAGCATCTCAACATGCACCAAAGCAATTGGAGTTGAATCACATAGATGGTGCCGTAATGGAGGAGACTCCGGTGATGTGTGAATTTTTGGACGTGTTCCCGGAAGAGTTGCCAGGTATGCCACCTGATCGAGACATAGAATGTGTTATTGAATTAATACCTGGAACTGCACCTATAGATAAGAGGCCATATAGTATGCCTCCTAAGTAGTTACCGGAGCTCAAGAAGCAAATTCAAGAGCAACTAGAGAAGGGTTTTAATCGCCCAAGATCTTCACCTTGCGGAGCGCTAGTGCTGTTTGTGGACAAGAAGGATGGATCCCAAAGGATGTGTGTGGATTATCGAGCTCTCAATGAGGTGACCAACAAGAACAAGTACACCTTACCACGCATAGAATACTTGTTGATCAGATGAAGGGTGCTTGTGTTTTCTCCAAGATTGATTTGAGGTAAGGATACTTTCAAATGAAGATAGACCCTCAGACATACCCAAGACAACTTTCAGGCCACGATATGGATCTTATGAGTATATCGTTATGTCCTCTGGATTAACAAATGCACCTGCCTACTTTATGTACCTCATGAATAAGGTCTTCATGGAGTACTTGGATAAGTTTGTTGTGGTGTTCATAGATGACATTATGATCTACTCGAAGGATGAAAAGGAACACGAGGAACACTTGAGGCTTACATTGCAGAAATTGAGGGAGCATCAATTGTATGCCAAGTTCAACAAGTGTCAGTTTTGGTTAAGGGAAGTGTCATTTTTGGGTCATATCATCTCTAGAGGAGGAGTATCGGTTGATCCAGGAAAAGTGAGAGATGTGCTGAAATGGGAGCCACCGCAAAATGTAAAGGAAATAAGGAGTTTTCTTGGGATGGCTGCATATTACCGTAGGTTTATCAAGAACTGTTTCAAGATAGCCAAGCCAATGACGGAATTGCTAATGAAGGGGAAAGCTTTCCAATGGACTCAAGCTTGTCAAGAAAGCTGTGAGGAGTTGAAGAAGAGGTTAACTATAGCCCCAGTTTTGATATTGCCGGACGTGAGCAAGAGTTTTGAAATTTATTGTGATGCATCAAGACAAGGACTTGGATGTGTGCTCATGCAAGAAGGACAAGTAGTAGCCTATGCATTGACACAATTGAAGAGACATGAGCAGAATTACCCAATGCATGATTTGGAACTTGCAGCCATGATAAATGCTTGAAGCTTTGGAGACACTACATCCTTGGACATAGGTGTGAAGCTTACACAGATCATAAGAGTCTTAAGTATATTTTTACACAAACGGATCTGAATTTAAGGCAATGAAGATTGTTGGAGCTCATCAAAGATTATGATGTGGGAATCAATTACCATCCAGGAAAGGCTAATGTAGTGGTCGATGCTTTGAGTCGTAAGGGAGTAAGTAATCAACTCACGGTTCGAGAGCTACCATCCGAGCTATGTAAGGAGTTTGAACGGTTGAATCTCAGATTCCTGAATGAGATGGGAATAATGGAGTTGAATCCGACCTTGCAGCAGGAAATTCGAGAGGGTTAAACAAAGGATGAGGAAATTCAGGAAATCAAAGAAAGAACCAAAGAAGGAAGGGAATTCAGGTTTGATGAGGGTGAACATGGTACCTTATGGCTTGGAAAAAGAATTGTCGTGTCTAATGTGAAGCATATTCGAGAGACAATATTAAAGGAGGCACACGACTCTCCATACTCAATCCATCTCGGTTGTACAAAGATACACAAGGACTTGCAGGCTTGTTATTGGTGGGCTAGCATGAAAAAGGACATGATTGAATATGTAGCGTTGTGTGATGTGTGCCGACGAGTCAAAGCTGAACATCAAAGACCAGCTCGATTATTGCAGCCATTAAAGATTCCGGAATGGAAGTGGGAAGAACTTTGTATGGACTTTATAGTTGGTTTACCGCATACCCAGTCCGGTTATGACTCAATTTGGGTAATTGTGGATCGGTTAATCAAGTCAGCTTATTTTATTCCTGTCAAGACCAGCTATACTACCGCGAAGCTGGCAAAGTTGTATATGGATCATATTGTGTGTCGACATGGAGTACCAAAGAAGATAGTATCGGATAGAGGTTCTCAATTTACCTCTGGGTTCTGGGAGAAACTACATGAAGCATTGGGAACAAGGTTGAACTTCAGCTCAGCATATCACTTCCAAACGGATAGACAAACTGAGAGGACCAATCAGATTTTGGAGGATATGCTAAGAGCTTGTACTTTGAAGCATGGGAAAAGTTGGGACAAGAGCTTGCCGTATGCGGAATTTTCATATAACAATAGTTACCAAGAAAGTTTGAAGATGTCACTATATGAAGCACTATATGGAAGGAAGTGTAGGACACCCTTGTTTTGGAATGAGACAGGGGAGAATCAAGTATTTGGGTCGCATATGTTGCAAGAAGCGGAGAAACAAGTCCATATTATTCGTGAAATCTTGAGGGCTGCTCAATCAAGATAAAAAGGCTATGCGAACAATAGGAGACGGAAACTAGCCTTTGAAGTAGGGGATTTTGTTTAACTCAAGGTGTCACCAATGAGGGGTCATAAGAGGTTTAACATAAGAGGCAAGCTAGCACCTCGATACATTGTACCATTCAAGAATTTGGACAAACGGGGAGAGGTAGCATATAAACTGGAGATGTCAACTCATCTTTCAGATGTACATGATGTCTTTCATGTTTCCCAGCTCAAGAAGTGCTTGAGAGTGCCAGAAGAACAAGTGTTAATGGAAGATTTAGAACTAGAGGCAGATTTGACATAAGCTGAGCAATCGGACAAGATCTTGGAAACCAAGGAGAAGGTCACAAGAAACAAGATTATTAGATGGTGTAAAGTTCAATGGAAGCATCACACAGAATCAGAGGCAACTTGGGAGCTCTAAGATGATCTCAAGAAGGATTTTCTCTATCTCTTCTCTTCCGCGTCGAATCTCGGGGGCGAGATTTATTTTAAGGGGGGTACGTTTGTAACACCCTCATTTTCATGCATCATACACTGCATAAGTTCTTACACATGTTTAGAATTAAGCAACATAAAAAGAAATAAGTTCAAAATGAATTTAGAACAAAACCGCACTTAAGAATTTTGGGAAGTGCGGACTAGTCCGTTTTTTGGTGCGGACAAGTCCGATTTCTCTTTGACCTCCATCGGATTTGTCTATTTTTTCTACGTACTAGTATGTTTTCCTCTCTGTACAGTTCCGTACTTGTCCGGTCCAATGCGGACTAGTCCGATATTCCAATTCCTTGGAAATTTTGCTAAGTCTCTAGACTTGTCTGGGCTTGTTCGGTATTCCAGTGGAGTCGTCCATTTTTCCTCTGAGTAAAATTGGACTTGTTCGGTTTTGTCTAGACTTGTCTGTTTCTCCTCTGACCAAGTTCGGACTTGTCCGATATAGTCCGGACTTGTCCGATATCTCTCTGACTAACTTCGGACTAGTCCGGCCTTTTTTAGACTTGTCCGGTAAATCGCGATTCCGAGTTGATCTTCTGTCCCACGACTTGTTTTTGGATTTTACCTTAAGTGGGCCTAAGGACGTCGTGTCTAACTCTTTTTGGAGCCCATGTGGGACCCCACACCGGCCTCCACCCACCCCAAACTCGAATTCCATCAAACCCTAGCCCTCCACCTCTATATAATCAACCCAACACCCCACCCTTGCATCCTTTTGCCTCAATTGAAAGACCACCAAACCCTAGTTCGTGGGAGCCGCCGCCAAGGAGGGAGAACGAGATCTCGAACAAGAAGAAGAAGAGGAGGAAACGAAAGAGGATCAAGATCTCCATCAAGTTTTTGTTCTTCGTCAACAATCCACCATCAAGTTCTTCATCAACCCTAGATCGTCAAGATCCAAGTGTTGCCTGCAAAACTCTTGATTCATTGGAGTTCTAAACACCTGGTATACCTTCTACTTCCCCTTCCTCATGTAAATTCAACCCCAATTCTCCAAATTCACGTCGATCTAGAAAACTCTAATTCTCTGGTTCTGTGAAGGGCGGACTAGTCCAGCCCTGTAGCGGACTTGTCCGATTTTGCTGACTGTTTTCTGCCGAGTTAAGTCTAAATTTATTTGAATCAATCTCAAACCTGTCCAAACATGTTAGAAATTATTAGAAATAGTTAGTAAACATCATTAACAACTTATTAACTAGTTTTACTTCGCAATTGCATTAATCATGCATATCATGTCATATTGAGTAATATATGTTCACCTATTGATTGTAATTCTTATTTTGTATGTTTATTGCGCGGCTTAGACAGATTTGTGCTAGAGGGTGCTGCGGAGGATCTCCAGCACCGGGAGTTTGAAGACTTTGACCCTAACCAAGCCCAGGAGCAAGGCAAGTGTCCTTGAACATATTGATCCTGTTTAAAAATAAATGTTTTATTTGCAAAATTGCATGCTTGTGTCAATTTGATGGGAAATCCTATGACAGGAAGTTTACTAGCTTTGTTTAACCACCCTTGTCGCCTGTTATTTATGATAGAGAGTCGGGAAGGGCTTTTTACCTTTGCTTCGCTTAATTAATTGGGATGGGAAACCAACTATACTGTTTAATTATGCATTAATGAGATTATGATTAATATGAACTGGTTAATATGATATGATAATGGGTGATCTAAGCAAGCTTGGTATGTGGATGGGTTGGATGTTATGGTGGTTTGCTTGCTTTAGATATAAGGACCGGTTCATGCGAGAATATGTCAAGACAACAGTGTCACCACGAGGCTAAGTATGGGTGCGGTGTAGCTGATTAATTAGGGTATTGCTAGTATTGAATGGATCATTTGGCGCACCGGGGAAGGGGAGTTGTATTGGGTTTGGATATGGTTGGCGGGACTCCCTAGGATCCGAATGGCACAAGATGGTGCCCTTGGTTGAAGATGTGCTCAGCTGGAAACATCGCCACTAGTGAAACCTTAGTGGGTCCGTACATGCTAGTAGTCCCTTTGTAAAGGCTATTTTGTGATCTCTTGGCCATACACCTATGGTAGTGTTTTGGCATAATGGAGGGTTTATTTATTCGCTGACGGGTGATGAAATCACAAACACATGGGTAAAGCGGTACAAACTCTGCAGAGTATTAAAACTATCATGAAAGTTGTGCTCCCGGTTAAGAGCACCTGGATGACCTACATGATTAGAGGGAACTTGGTATTGGGATGGTATTTGGGATGGTTTGGTACTGGTTATGGGATGGTATTATGGTTTATGGAAATGGATATGGTTAATGGTAACGAGAAATCTGGTATATGGATGATGGTGATGAAATATGGACTGGTATTATGATAACTACATGGTTTATGATGGGTTTACTTCACATACATATGATAGATTGCTTTTCAAATGTTTTAATGTACTTTTCAGCATTTAGCCATTATTACATTCATCATTTGTACCATCTACATGTCATACTTTTCACACTTGCTGAGTACGACATGTACTCACTCTTGCAATTCCCCACTAATAATTGCAGGTCATATTTGGGAGTATAATGATGATAATGCGGAGTTCTAGGCCGTGTCTACCGTCAGCTTTGCCTGTGGTGTTGATTGGAGCTGCACTATTCTTTATGCTTAGTTTGCTTAGTTTTATAATTAGATTATTTTTGTTGCAGTTATAGTTCAAAAATGATCATTAGAGTTGCAATGTGAGGATTATTTGGATATTGTAATAAAAGTACTTATTTAATCTTATTATGTGGTAATTATATGTATATCATTTGTGATGCACTTGTGTATGTGTGTTGAATATTTTGGGCACACATATACTGCACTTGGTTCTTATTTTGGAACCGGGTGTCACAAATGAGCACCATTAAGTGCCTTAAACTCCCTTGAATAATGTCTGCATCTCCATCTTTGGGGGCAATGGTCTTCTGAAGCACTCGATTGAAGACACTATAGAATGGCCCGATGTTCCTTATGTGCCCGACCTCATATGGGACTCCATGAGTTGCGTACATGTAATCAAAGGTGTCTCAATCAACTGGCTTTAAGTTGGAAATGATGATCTCATTTTCCAGTTGATCTTCCAAGTCAAGTAGTTGAGCAAACTCCCAATAAGTGGTGGAGTATTGCTCTCCATGGGTCATCCATGTGATTATTTGATCTCCGTCGGTGTGGAAGTAGATGGTGGAGTAGAACTAAGCAATAACCTCCACATTCCAGTCATATTGGAATGTCATGATCTTCTTCAATCCATGGCGCTCGATGGCCTCAATCACAGCATTGAAGGCCAAGTGATCCTTTTGGGCCATGTAGTCCCAATCAATCCACTAAGCATCTTTCATTGGTGTTTGCTTGGACATGTAGATTGTCCTATAGTAGTCATTGTGGAAGTCACCAGAAGCGAGAATCCACGGTGCTCCTCTCGCGTTGATACGCATTGATCTTCCTTAGCTTCCTCGCCTTTTTAGCCCCTTGGCCTTTGAAGATGTTAGCATCAAAAGCAGCTGAACAGTTTGGGTTCCTTGCAGGAGATGACATCCTCATGGGGCCTATGGGTTGAGAGGGCCCCTTCTTTGCCTTCCTTGCAGGCTTCTTAGCGACTAGAGCTCTTTTTTTTGGCGCATTTTCCACTCGCACCTTTCTTTTGTCCTTGGATGCCCTATCCTCCTGAGACTTAGCTCTTTCACCCATGGTCACAAGTCTTTTTTTCCTTGGGGCAGCCTCTACGGCAGTGGAGTTGTGAGCTTCTCTTTGCGTTTTATTTGCCTTTCTAGTGTCTGACTGCGATTCGAGGAGGGCTATAGCGAGCTCTCGCTCCTCACGATTCCGATGATAGAGTGCTTGTCTTCCCACCTCGGCCTCGGAGTCGGAAAGAGGAACATATTCGGAATCTCACATTGTCACTGAAAAGAGATGCAAAGAGAGAGTATATGAGTCCAAGGAAATAGAATATGGTGTTACAATTCACAAAGTCAATCAAGGTTATGGTTTTCGCTGTGTAACCCGGACTTGTCCGCCCAAAGGGCCAGACTAGTCCGCATGAGCCGGACTTGTTCGCCCTTTGGCTGGACTAGTCTGGTGCACACAGTAGAAACCCAATCTTGAGAAATTTTGCAAAATCTACAGATCCTACTACCAAATTTGAGGTACATGATCACAATGATATATAGAACAACTTTTGTGAAGAGGTTTCTATAAAGAGGCCAAAAAGAATTGAATTTTGAAGGGTTTGGAGTTAGGTCAAGAATACCTCTTAAAATCTTCAAAACGATGCAATGTGGATGAAGAATTGCCTTAGGAAGCTTGGGGATGAGTTCCCACGCGCCTAGATGCTTCAATCCACGAATTGGAATCAAATTTTGGTGTTTGGAATCGAAAATCGCCGTTTTGGGAGCAGTTTTTGTGCGTTTGAAAAGAGAGAGAGTTTGAGTGGGAGTGGAGAGGTCGAGGGCTCCTGGGGGAGGTTATGTCCTCAGGGGCCGGACTAGTCCGGTTGGGGACCTGGACTTGTTCGGCCAGTGGACTGGGTACGGACAACACTGAACTGCTGGACTAGTCTGGTCCGGGCGCAAACTAGTCCGGTTCTAAGGCTGAAAACTTATATATATTGAGTTTTCAATGGATATTTGATCCTTTTGGACTATATTTTCACAAAAGATCTTTGTAAACATGGTCAGTAAGCAATCAACAATCAAACTATGACTATAATTCAAAGGATTCAATAATTTCAAAATAATTGTAGAAAATTGAGGAGGAAGAGTTTTTCGCAAGCATGTGTGAATTTTGAAGTGAATATAAGTAACAATCAGATATGCAAGACTCAAGCCACATTTTGAGAATCTAAGATATTGAGCTCACTCCTAAGTTCATGTGACGCCCGGACCAAATACTTGAGTTTCTCCTGCCTCATTCCAGAATAAAGGTGTCCTACACTTCCTCCCATAAAGCGCTTCATATGGTGACATTTTCAAGCTTGCTTGGTAACTATTGTTGTATGAAAATTCTGCGTATGGCAAGCTTCTGTCCCAACTTTTCCCATGCTTTAAAGCACAAGCTCTTAACATGTCCTCCAAAATCTGATTTGTCCTCTCGGTTTGTCCGTCCGTTTGAGGATGATATGCTGAACTAAAATTCAACCTCGTTCCCAAAGCTTCATGCAATTTTTGCCAAAATCTGGAGGTAAATTGAGAACCTCTATCCGAGACTATCTTCTTCGGTACTCCGTGTCGACACACAATATGCTCCATGTATATTTCGGCCAATCGTGCGGCTGTATATTTGGTCTTCACAGGGACAAAATGAGCTGACTTGGTTAAGCGATCCACAATTACCCAAATTGAGTCATATCCGGACTGAGTACGTGGTAACCCAACTATGAAGTCCATTCCAATTTCTTCCCACTTCCATTCTGGAATCTTCAACGGTTGCAATAATCCGGCTGGCCTTTGATGTTCTGCCTTGACTCGTTGGCACACATCACACAGTGCTACGTATTCAGCTATGTCCTTCTTCATGCTATTCCACCAATAGCAAGTCTTCAAGTCTTTGTACATCTTCGTACAACCAGGGTGAATTGAGTATGGCGAGTCATGTGCCTCCTTTAATATTGTTTCTCGAATATGCTTTACATTAGGCACAACAATTCTCTTTCCAATCCATAAGGTACCATGTTCGTCTTCATCAAATCTGAATTCTCTCCCTTCTTCGATTCTTTCCTTGATTTCCTTGATCTCCTCATCTGTGGTCTGTGCTTCTCGAATTTCTTGCTCCAAGGTCGGATTTAACTCCATTATCTCCATCTCATTTACAAACCCGAGGTTCAACCGTTCAAACTCCTTACATAACTCGGACGGTAACTCTCGAACTGTAAGTTGATGGCTTACTCCTTTCCGACTCAAAGCATCGGCTACTACATTGGCTTTTCCCCGGATGATAGTTGATTCCCACATCATAATCCTTGATGAGCTCCAACCATCTTCGTTGCCTCAAATTCAGATCTGTCTGTGTGGAAATATACTTAAGACTCTTGTGATCCGTATAAATTTCACACCTATGTCCGAGTATATAGTGTCTCCAAATCTTCAATGCATGTACCACGGCCGCAAGTTCTAAATCATGTGTTGGGTAATTCTGCTCATGTTTCTTCAATTGTCTTGACGCATAGGCGACCACTTGACCTTCTTGCATCAATACACATCCAAGTCCTTGTCTTGATGCATCACAATAGATGTCGAAACTCTTGCTTACGTCCGGTAATACTAACACCGGCGCGGTTGTCAACCTTTTCTTTAACTCCTCAAAGCTATCCTGACAAGCTTGAGTCCATCGGAATGCCTTCCCTCTCATGAGTAATTCGGTCATAGGCTTGGCTATTTTGGAGAAATCCTTGATGAATCGGCGGTAATATCCAGCCATTCCAAGGAAACTCCGGATTTCCTTGACATTCTGCGGTGGTTCCCACTTCAACACATCCCTCACTTTACCGGGGTCAACCGATACTCCTCCTCCAGAAATAATATGGCCTAAGAAAGAAACTTCCCGTAACCAGAATTGACATTTACTGAACTTGGCGTACAATTGGTGCTCCCTCAATTTCTGCAGCGTAAGCTTCAAGTGTTCCTCGTGTTCCTTCTCATCCTTCGAGTAGATCATAATATCATCGATGAACACCACAACGAACTTGTCCAAGTACTCCATGAAGACTTTATTCATGAGGTACATAAAGTAGGCAGGTGCATTTGTCAATCCAAAAGACATCACAGTGTACTCATAAGATCCATACCGTGTCCTAAAAGCTGTCTTGGGTATGTCTGATGGTCTAATCTTCATTTGAAAGTATCCCGACCTCAAATCAATCTTAGAGAAGACACAAGCACCCTTCATCTGATCAAACAAGTCTTCTATGCGTGGCAAGGTGTACTTGTTCTTGATTGTTACCTCGTTGAGAGCTCGGTAATCCACGCACATCCTTTGGGATCCATCCTTCTTGTCCACAAATAGAACGGGCGCTCCCCAAGGTGAAGAGCTAGGGCGAATAAAACCCTTCTCTAATTGCTCTTGAATTTGTTTCTTGAGCTCCGCTAATTCCATAGGAGGCATCCTATACGGCCTCTTAGCTATAGGTGCAGTTCCAGGTATTAAATCAATAACAAACTCAATGTCTCGATCGGGTGGCATACCTGGCAACTCATCCGGAAACACATCCGAAAATTCACATACAACCGGAATCTCCTCAATTGCGGCACCGTCTATATGATTCAATTCCAATTGCTTCGGTGCGGTTTGAGATGCTTCAAATTCTACAGTTATCCCTTCCTCATTGGTCAACTTCACTGTCTTTGTGGCACATTCAATAACCCCATTATGCTTCCTCAACCAGTCCATACCAAGTATAATATCCAACCCTTGAGAATCTAAAACAATGAGGTTGGCGGAGAAGTCTACCCCCCTTATTCTAAGGCTTACTTTTGGACATACTATATTTGTCCTCATCTCTCCTCCAGGAGACTTAACCAACAGAGTAAACTTCATATGAGAAATAGGCAAACTATACTTGGCAGCATACTTTGATGCAATGAATGAATGCGATGCTCCAGAATCAAATAACATAGTCGCGGGGTTGGAGTTGGCGAGAAACATACCAATGACCACGTCATCCGCTTGTTGAGCATCCTCCGTAGAGACATGATTCACATTGCCACGAGCAAAATTTTGCTGTCCACGGCTTCCTTGTGGCTGTCCTCCATTTGGTCTTGGGTTTTGCCTTGATGCATTGCTTCCTTGACCAAGGCCCGACTTAGGACATTGATGTGCAAAGTGTCCAGCTTCTCCACAAGTATAGCACTTCTTAACTCCACCAGAATTATTGGGACGAGCTTGGTTTTGAACATTGGCTCCAGGAAAATCAGCACGAGGTGCATAAGGCATCGGAGGCCTAGGTGCTTGCATGACAGGGCGCTGCTGCACAAACTGAGTTGGGCGCGGTGAATAACCAGGGCGCTGAGCAGGAATAGAGGAGCTGTAATGTGGCGCATTGGGCGGCGCAAAGCGAGGGCGCACATTACTTCCTTGTTGTTGTCCTTGATAGGGCGCCTTCCTCTTGATTTCTTGCTCCATCTCACGGATCTTGTTCTCAACCACAATTGCTTTGTCCACAAGCTTCTGAAAATTGACATAATCACAGTTGAGCAATTGCACTTGGATCGTATTGTTCAATCCCCTCATGAACAAGTATTGCTTCCGGCTGTCCCGGCTAACATCCTCAGGCGCATACCTTGAGAGTTGAGTGAATTTATTGAGATATTCACTCACGCTTGATCTTCCTTGCCTTAAATTCTCAAATTCTTGCCTCTTCAAGATCATAACACCCTCGGGCACATAATGAAAACGGAAATTCTCCTTGAATTCGGCCCAAGTGATTCTCTCTTGATTCTCATGAGAACTGCAATAAGAATCCCACCGATCTGCAGCTGCTCCAACAAGTTGATGAGAAGCAAATAGCACCTTCTCCCGGTCACTGCATTGGACAATGGCTAGCTTCTTCTCCACGGACTTGAGCCAATCATCCGCATCCATAGGGTCTGCGGCTTGAGCAAAGGTTGGCGGCCTAGTCCTCATAAACTCTCCCAACCGGTTATGAGGAGGTGGGGGTGGCGGTGGAGGCATGTGGGGCTGATTGTTGATATTGCCAGCCTGCAGCTGTCCCATAGTCTGTATCATGGTCTGCATGAGCTGGTTTTGCATGGCCAATAGCTGCTCGATGTTGATAGCTCCCTGAGTAGATCCTTGCCCATTGTTGTTCTGAGGTACTCCATTGTTCTCCTCATCATCATTGCCATCCCTCTGGTTGCGAATCCTCGCCATCTGAAGAAAAGCAATAGGTAAGAATTAGAAAACGTCCCCAACTATATGCATCAAGGGATATGAAACTAAACAACTAGCTACACTAGCCTAGGTGGACATGGCAATGCTAAAGCATCCCAAAATCCTCTATTAAGCACACAAGCAACCAATATATATAGAAAACAGCATACCAAGCAAGAACACATCGATTCCTGAGTGCTCCTATGTGCTCTAAAGTGTCCATTCTATCTAGGCTGCATCCTACGGTCAACCTGTGGCTCTGATACCAATCTGTGACGCCCGGTTCCGAAAATGAACCAAGCTAACGCATATGTGTGCCCAGGATGTTCATCACACATACACGAGTGAAATCACAAAGGATATACAGGAAATTTCCACAGCTCAAATTATTAAATAAGTACTCTTATTACACAATTCATTAAATCCTCGAATACAAGCTCTAATGAATATTAATGACAAGTTCAACTAATGCAGCGGAAATAAACTAATTAAACAACTAAGCAAACTAAGCAACTATGCAGCATAAGCGACAGGGTATGTATGCGCAGCTCCAATCAACACCACAGGCAAAGCTGACGGTAGACACGGCCTAGAACTCCGCATTATCGCCATTAAACTCCCAATCCTGACCTGCAACTGTTGGGGTGGGGGATTGCAAGAGTGAGTACATGTCGTACTCAGCAAGTGTGGAAAGTATGACATGTGGTTGATTCAAAGGACGACAATAATAATGGCAAAGTGCTGAAAAGTACATTAAAACATTCGAAACGCAATATAGTATAAGTATGTGAAGTAATCCCAACATAATCACGAGTAATGCCATAATACCAAACTGAATTCATTACCATCGTCAATAAGTCCAGATTTCACCATTGCCAATAACCATATTCAATACCAGAAATTAAATCCATGACCGTTACCATAACCATAACCATAATATCAACCATAACCATTACCAAACCATAACCATCCCAAATTCCAATTTCCCTCTAATCATGGAAGTTGTCCAGGTGCTCATAACCGGGAGCACGGCTATCATGATAGTTTTAGTTAACTCTGCAGAGTTTGTACCTCTTTACCCACGTGTTCGTGATTTCATCACCTTTCGGCGACTAAGAATCTCCCTTATGCCCATGACCCGTCGGTCACATTACACACTTCCGTTGGTGTGTGGCCAAGAGATCACAAAATAGCCTTTACAAAGGAATTACTAGCCTATTTAGGCCCCACTGAGGTTTCACCGGTGGCGATGTCTCCCGCAGAGCACATCTTCAACCAAGGGCCCCCTCTTGAGCCATTCGGATCCCAGGGTAGTCCCACCAATCATCAACAAACCCAATCCGACTACCCCTTCCCCGAGCATCCACAATGGTCCAAACAGCACTAGCAAAGCCCTAATTAATCAGCTACGCCGCACCCATACTTGGCCTCGTGGTGGCACTGTAGTCCTGGCTTATTCTCGCATGAACTGGTCCTTAGATCTAAAGCAAGCAAACCACCATAACATCCAACCCATCCACACACCAGGCTTGCTTAGATCATCCGTTACCATACCATGTTTAACCAGTTCATGTTAACCATAATCTCATCCATGCATAAATAAATTGATTGGTATAGTTGTTTTCCATCCCAATTGATTAAGCGAAGCAAAAAGTAAAAAGCCTTCCCGACTCTCTCTACCATAAATTCCAGGTGACAAGGGTGGTCGAACAAAACTAGTAAACTTCCTACCATAGGATTCCCATCAAATTGACACAGCATGCAGTTTTGCAAAAAAAACATTTATTTTAAAACAGGATCAACATGCTTCAAGGACACTTGCCTTGCTCTTGCTGTTGATTAGGGTCAAAGCCTTCAACCTCTTGATGCTGTAGATCCTCCGCGGCACTTTCTAGCGCAAATCCGTCTAATCCACACAATAAACATACAAGACAAGAAACACAATCAAAGAGTGCACAAATATTACTCAATATGTCATGACATGCATGATTGATGCAAATGCAAGGTAGAACTTGTTACTAGATTTCTTTTAATGATCACTAACTAGCTCTAATAGATTATAACAAGTTTATACAGGTTTGGGGTTGATTAGATCAAATTTTAGAATTAATTCAACACAATTTAACCAGGAAGATCGGACTAGTCCGCTAGGGACCGGACAAGTCCGCACTTGACGAGATCAGCAGATTAGGGTTTTCTAGATCGACGTAAATTCGGAGATTAGGGGTTGAATTCATGTAAGGAAAAGAGAATAGAAGGTATACCAGGTGTTTAGAACTCCAATGAACCAAGAAACTTGGAGGTAACACTTGTTTCTTGATGATCTAGGGTTGGTGATGAACTTGGAGATGAATTGGTGGTGAAGGACGAAACTTGGTGGAGATCTTGATCCTCCTTTGTTTCCTCCTCTTCTTCTTTTTGTTTGGGATCTTCTCCTCCCTCCTTGATGGTGGCTCCCCACGAACTAGGGTTTGGGTGGGTGGAAAAGTGGTAAATAGATGTCAACCCAAGGGGTTGGGCTGTTTATATAGAGGTGGGGGCTAGGGTTAGATGGATCTCGAGTTTTGGGATGAGTAGAGGCCGGTTTAGAGTCCCACATGGGCTCTAAAAGAGTTAGGCACGACGTCCCTAGGCCCACTTAACGTGAAACCCAAGAAACAAGTCATAAAACAAAAGGTCAATCTCGGAGTCACGAAATATCGGACAAATCCGGACAGGACCGGACTAGTCCGAAGTCGTCCAGAGAGAAAATCGGACAAGTCTGGCCAAAAATCGGACAAGTCCGATCTTAGTCAGAAAGGAAAACGGACAAGTCCGCTGGAACACCGGACTAGTCCGGAAAAGTCCAGGGACTTAGCAAATTTTCAAGGATTCATGGAATATCGGACTAGTCCGCACAAAATCGGACAAGTCCGTTTTTAGTCAGAGAGAAATCGGACTAGTCCTCAGTAAAATCGGACTAGTCCGCACTTTCCTGCGTTTTAAGTGCGGTTTTGCTCCAAATCAATTTTAAATGCTCCGAATCAATTTTAAACTCGTTCCTCTTGTTGTGGGCTAATGTTAAACATGTATATGAGTGCATGTAGGGCATGATGCATGAAAATGAGGGTGTTACAGTTCACAAAATCTTGTCTCGTCTAGGGGCTTGGTAAAAATATCGGCCAATTTTTTTTTGGTTCTCACATGGGAAATTGCAATGTCTCCTTTGATGGAGTGATCTCTTAAGAAGTGGTGGCGGATATCGATGTGTTTGGTCCTTCAATGCTCAATTGGATTGTGGGCTGTTTTGATGGCACTTGTTTTGATGGCACTCTCATTGTCACATAGGAGGGGAATATGGCGCAAGTTTATGCCATAGTCCCTAAGAGTTTGTCGCATCCAAAGAAGTTGTGCACAACAACTTCCGGCGGCAACATACTCCGCTTCGGCTGTGGAAAGAGAAATGGAGTTTTGTTTCTTTGAGGACCAAGACACTGGAGATCTACCAAGGAATTGGCAAGTTCCAGAGCTACTCTTTCTATCAACTTTGGACCCCACATAGTCCGCATTGGAATATCCAATGAGGTTAAATTTAGAACCCTTGGGGTACCAAAGTCCTAGGCTTGGTGTGTGAACCAAATATCTAAGAATTCTCTTGACGGCGGTCAAATGACACACCTTAGGAGCAGCTTGAAATCTAGCACACATACACACACTAAGCATGATATCGGGCCTAGATGCACATAAGTAAAGTAATGACCTATCATGGAACAATATACCTTTTGGTCCAAACTTGGACCATCTTCATTAAGATCGGGATGCCCATTGGTTGCCAAAGAAGTCTTGATGGGTTTGGCTTTGTCCATGTCAAACTTCTTGAGTATATCTTGTGTGTATTTTGTTTGACTAATGAATGTGTCTTCCTTGAGTTGCTTCACTTGAAAACCAAGGAAGAACTTCAACTCCCCCATCATAGACATCTCAAATATCTCAGTCATTATCTTTGAAAACTCATCACAAAAAGCTTTATTAGTAGAACCAAATATAATGTCATCGACATATATTTGGCAAACGAACAAATCATCATTAAAATGCTTAGTGAATAGAGTGTAATCCTCCTTCCCAATTTTGAAACCATTTTGAGTTAAGAAGTCTCCAAGGCACTCATACCAAGCTCTAGGAGCTTGTTTAAGGCCATAGAGAGTCTTACGCAATTTGTATACGTGGCTTGGGAATTCTTGATCTTCAAAGTCGGGGGGTTGCACCACATACACCTCTTCCTTGATTGGACCATTGAGGAATGCACTCTTGACGTCCATTTGATATAGCTTAAATCATGGTGAGTAGCAAAGGCAAGTAATATACGAATTGATTCAAGTCTAGCTATGGGAGCAAAGGTTTCATCAAAATCCAAAGCTTCGACTTGTGAATAACCTTTGGCGACAAGTCGTGCTTTGTTCCTTGTAACCACCCCGTGCTCATCTTGTTTGTTGCGGAACACCCACTTTGTGCCCACAACATTTGCATTAGGCCTCTTCACGAGCTCTCACACTTGATTTCTTTCAAAGTTGTTGAGCTCTTCTTGCATGGCCATCACCCAATCCGGATCTCGTAGTGCTTCTTCAATCTTGTGAGGCTCTAAAGAAGAAACAAAAGAGTAATGTTCACAAAAATTTGCAACACGAGATCGAGTAGTTACCCCCTTGGAGATGTCTCCAAGAATGTTGTCAACGGGATGATCCCGTTGAACGCTTTGATGCACTCTTGGGTGAAGTGCTTGAGGTCTTGAATCTTCATCTTCGTCTTCCTCATTTTCATTGTCTCCCCCTTGATTGATGCCTCCATTTTCATATTCTTGGAGCGCATCTTGGGGGACTTGAGCTTGATCATTTGAGGAAGAGCTTGCTTGATATGTAGGATGGTCACTTGAGTCTTGAGGTTGTTCTTGTGGTCGTATGTCTCCAAGTGCCATCCTTCCTATCACCACTTTTGGAGCTTCTTATTGATCTAGCACATGATGATCAACTTGCTCCACTTGAGAGCCATTAGTCTTATCAAACACTATGTCACGTGGTACATCAACAATTCCGAAGGATTTGTTGAAGACACGATAGGCTTAAGTGTTTGAGTCATACCCAAGCAAGAAACCCTCATCAGATTTAGAAGCGAACTTCAAAGTCCTAGAATTCTTGTTGAGAATATAACATTTGCTCCCAAAAACACAAAAATAAGAAATGTTGGGCTTTTTACCGGTTAGGAGCTCATAAGATGTCTTCTTAAGGATGCGGTGAAGGTACACCCGATTTATGGCATGGCAAGCAGTGTTAACCGCTTCCGCCAAAAACCGACCCGATGTCTTGTACTCATCAAGCATGGTTCTTCCCATCTCTATGAGGTTCCTATTCTTTCTCTTGGCCACCCCATTTTGTGAAAGGGAGTAGGGCACCGAGAACTCATGTTTGATGTCTTCTTCATCCAAAAACTCTTCAACTTGATTATTCTTGAATTCGGAACCATTGTCACTCCTTATGGTCTTGATACTTAAGGAGAACTCATTGTGTGCTCTCCTCAGGTATTTCTTGAGGACATATTGAGTCTCACTCTTGTCATGCAAAAAGAATACCCAAGTGAAACGTGAAAAATCATCAACAATAACAAGACCGTATTTGTTACCGCCAATACTTTTGTAGGCAATTGGACTGAAGAGATCCATGTGTAGAAGCTCCAATGGTCTTGTTGTCTTCATGATGTTCTTGGATGGATATGGAGCTCCAACTTGCTTTCCGGCTTCACATGCGTTGCATGGTCTATCCTTTTCAAACACAACATTCTTCAAACCACAGATGTGCTCACCCTTAATAAGCTTTTGCAAATTCCTCATCCAAATATGGGCAAGCCTTCTATGCCGAAGCCATCCCATGTTGGTCTTTGCGATTAAGCATGTATCAAGTTGGGCTTTATCCGCGGAGAAATCCACAAGATAGAGCTTTCCCTTGGGTACACCCTTAAAAGCAATTGAGTCATTGCTTCTTCTTGTGGTGGTCACACCCTCATTAGTAAAAAGACAATTATAACCTTTGTCACATAGTTGTGATATGGACAAGAGGTTATAATCAAGTGAATCAACATGCAAAATATTTGAAAGAGCGTGGTTAGGGGATATAGCAATTTTATCGGTGCCAAGGATTTTTCCTTAGCTATTGTCCCCAAAGTAGATCCCCTCACTTGGATCTTCATTTTGCTCATACTCCACAAACATCTTCCTCTCTCCAGTCATGTGATTAGTGCATCCACTATCAAGAATCCACTTGGTTCCACCGGAGGAGTATGCCTTCTTTCTTCCCTCCTTCGCCATGAGGCAAGTTGGCCTTGAATTCTCCAAGTTGGGGAAGAGCTTGTTCTCCATAGTTGACTTCTTCATAGCAATAGTTGCTATCTTCTCTTCTTCATCGTAGGAGGATTCTTCATTGAATCCCACTCCTTTCCAAGGTGGGCATGTCCCGATTGCTTCTTCTTCTTAAAATACTTCTTCTCTTTGGACTTGCCCTCTTTCTTCTTTTTGTTTTCCTCATGTGGGCAATCCACAATGAAGTGGCCATACTCTCCACAATTGTAGCAAGCCCTCTTTGATATTCTCTTCGGCATGTCTTTGCTCTTGCTTTCGTGATGGTAGCTCCCCCTCTTTCTTCTCCACATCCTCTAGACGTTGTTGATGAAGAGTGCCTCTTCCTCATCGGTGTTGGGGCTCTCTTCATCACTTTCTTCCTTTTCTTTAGATCTTGAAGATGTTGCCTTGAATGCAACATCCCTTTTCTTGGAGGAGGAGAGCTTTTGTAGATCATTGTAGAACATAGCTTCTTGCTCCATCATCTCATGGTTGATGATCCTCCCTAGCAATTCTTCGGGAGTCATCTTATGGAATCCCGGACTCTCACGGATTAGTGAGCAAAGAGTGGCATTTCTAGGTATAAATGCCTGAAACATCCTCTTTACCACCTCATGGTCAGTCCACCGGGTACTTCCATAAGATTGACTCTTGTTGATTAGGGTCTTGAGGCGGTTGTACATGTCTTGGGGAGACTCACCATCCATTATAGTGAATCTCCCAAGTTCTCCTTCAATCATCTCGATCTTCGCCTCACATATGACACGGTTTCCCTCATGTGTCGTCTTGAGAGTGTCCCATATCTCCTTGGCCACCTTTAATCCTTCAATGCGGTTGAATTCCTCTCGATTCAATGAATAGGTGATTACTCCAACCGCTTGAGCATTGCGATGGAGGAGGACGGCTTGCTCCGGAGTAATGTCTTCCTCATTCTTGGGGAGATGCACACCTGTCAAGACAATTTGCCACAAGCTAGGGTTTAAGGAAATGAGATGCATCTTCATATTATGCTTCCACATGGAGTAACCATTTCCATCAAATTGAGGAGGTTCACCAATGGGAATAGATAAATAGTGGTTGCTTGCGGTTAGTCGCTCATAGTTGTAAGGATACCGGAAGTAGTCTTGTGAACTACTCCCATTGTCGGTGTTGAGTGGAGCGATTGGCTTGATTTCCCTCTTGGGGACATTGAGCTTCTCACGAAGTCGCGCCTTGAGTAGACGAAGTTATTAGTCATCATTGGGATCCTCTTGAAGAACATCAACGTTTTTGTCTTGTCGTCATCGACGATCACCAAAATCTCGTTGTCACCCCTTCCGACCATTTCCTCTCCGAGTTGTTAGACTCTTGGTGGAGAGTATTGCTCTGATACCAATTGAAAGTCGCCTAGAGGGGGTGAATAGGCAATAAGACCTGGAATAGCTTAATCAAACGAGATTAACTCACTGAGGCCAGACTTTTCTGGACAGGGCCGGACTAGTCCGCTCAGCATAGGTAGAAAACCTAAAAACTTGATTTCTACAAGATATTTGTGGAATTTAACTTCACTAAAGTTGTAAGCAATGTATGGTAACCTAGTACAACTGAGATTGATAAGTTAAAGCAATTAGGTTACAAGATTTCAACAATGATCAATATGAAGAACAATATGAACCCTAAAAGCAATTCTAGTGATTACGAAATGTAAAGTGACAAGAGAGACAAGATTTATCCCGTGGTTCAGCTCCACGAAGAAGCCAACATCCACGTTGATAAGTCCACACAAGGACCGGGTCTCACTTGACCCTCTTCTCACCAAGCCACCACAATGGCCGGCTTGGATTCCACTATATCAAAGGGTAATCACCAAGTTTCTTGGGGTTGATCAAAAGTTGAGGCTCCCACGAATCAATACAGTGAGGAGCACTTGAAGCTCAACTCACAAAAGCCACAAAACACAACACAATGTGCAAGAGATCAAACCGAGAGCCAAAGCACGATGATCTTCCTTCACTCTCCTTCCCAAACCCTAATATCTTCAAGATTTCATCTTAAAGGGCTAGTAGGAATAGTGGAAGGCTTTGGAAGGCTCTAGGTCACTTTTGGCAGCGCTAGGGTTTAAGAGTTATCAAATAGGGGTCAGGGTCCCCTTTTTTATAGGGGTTCCGACAACTAACCATTGCCACCAGGACAACCCCGGACTAGTCCGACCCTATGCCACAGACTAGTCCGGCCTTCTGGGACCACCGACAATTTCACGTCATCGATCGACAAAACAGATGACGTGCGCACCAATGTTTGAATTTCAAACGGCCACTGACAACACGGACTAGTCCGATTGTCAGTGGACTAGTCCGAAGTCCAACAGAATGGTTTAGTCCGTCCAAAAACGGACTCAACAAGGTAGGCCCGGACTAGTCCGGCCACTGGGGCGGACAAGTCTGGCCCTCTGGGGTTTGACTCGATTTCTCACACTAAGTCTCAAATGGACTAGTCCGTACCACAATGGACAAGTCCGAACTCTTTTGGAATGCTTTGGTCCGTCCCAAAATGGATAAGGCCGAACTTCCGGGACTTAGCTCCAACTTCACTCACCAAGGGATGAACGGACTAGTCGGTACCCATACGGACAAGTCCAAACTCATCCAAAGATGTTTAGTCTGACCCATAACGAACTATTCTGACAAGCCACACTAGTCCGGCCCTGAGGCCCAGACTAGTCCGACCTCCTAGAGTTTTCTCTCATTTTGACTTCTCACTTAGGTTTTTCTCTCAACCACCACTTTGAGCCCTTTAGAATGATCTCAATGCACATGATACAACCACCCTCACACATGATACGGCTCATCTAAGCTCAACACCATAGAAACCCTAATTTCTACGCTTGAGTCTTTGATGCCCGTTTCAGCCTTTTCCTTTTTGAAGGATTTTGTCTCATTTCAACCATCACACCAGTGCTTAAGATCAACTCAGCTCATTAGTCTCTTAATTATTGTCATCAATCATTCAAAACCCACGAGGATGCCTAGATGCACTTTCAAAAACAAGTAAAAAGCATTATACTCTGTCTATGTGAAGTAATCCCATCATATCCCACATAATTAGCATAATATGAAACCATAATTAATTATTCATCCATATGCCAAGTTATTACCATCATCATCATCCATGTCCATTTATCATAACTTAATTCATATCCTTAACCATAACCATAGCCATAACCAACCACATTCAACCATCCCAAATCCCAAGTTCCCTCTAATCATGTAGGTCATCCAGGTGCTCTTAACCGGGAGCACGACTATCATGATAGTTTTAACACTCTGCAGAGGTTGTACCATTTTACCTATGAGTTCGTGATTTCATCACCTTTCGGTGACTAGAACCTCTATTATGCCATCTCACACTTCCATTGGTGTGTGGCCAAGAGATCACAAAATAGCCTTTACAAAGGGACTACTAGCATGTACGGACCCACTGAAGTTTCACCGGTGCCTATGCCTCCAACTAAGCACATCTTCAACCAAGGGCCCCCTCTTGTGCCATTCGGATCCCAGGGAGTCCCACCACAAATCCAAACCCAATCTGACTCCCCTTTCCCGATGCGCCAAATGATGCGCGCAATACTAGCAGAACCCTAATTAATCAACTATGTTGCACCCATACTTGGCCTCGTGGTGGCACTGTAATCCTGGCTTATTCTCGCATGAATCGGTCCTTAGATCAAGGCAAGCAAACCACCATAACATCCAACTCATCCACATACCATGCTTGCTTAGATCACCCATTACCATGTTACCAATGTACATAATCCATAATCTCAATAATTTATAATTAAGTAACTTGGTTGTTTTTTCCGTCCCAATTAATTTGAGCGAAGCCATAAAGGTAAAAACCCTTCCCGACTCTCTACTATGTGTTCCAAGCGACAAGGGTGGTTAAACAAGTCTAGTAAACTTCCTATCATAGGAGTCCTATCAAATTGACACAAGCATGCAATTTTAAAAACAAAACATTTAAAAACTAGGATCAATATGATCAAGGACACTTGTCTTGCTCTTGAGTTTGGTTAGGGTCAAAGGCTTCAAAGTTATGGTACTGAAGGTTCTCGGCAGCACCCTCTAGCGTAGAACCTTCTATTCCGCGCAACGAACATACAAAACAATAATTACATTCAACAGATGCTCATATGTTACTCAATATGACATGACATGCATGATTAATGCAAATGCAAAGTGTAACTTGTTAATAAGTTGCTTTTAATGTTTACTAATCAATTACAATGGTTCTTAACAAGTTTATACAGGTTTCAATTTAATTTACATCAATTTGGAATTAATTCATCATTAAACGAATCTAGAGGCCGGACAAGTCCGATAGGGGCCGGACTAGTCCGCCCTACGCAGAACCAGCGAATTTGGGTTTTTTTTATCCACAAGAATTTTAAGAATTGGGGTTGAATTCATGTGGGAAAGAGTAAGTAGAAGGTGTACCACGTGTTTAGAACTCCAAGGATCAAGAGTTGGCAACATTTGGATCTTGACAATCTAGGGTTGATGATGGAGATTTGAGGGTGAATTGGTAATGAAGAATGTAAAGTCAATGAAGATATTGATTGCTTGGTCCTTCTTCGTGATCTTCCTCTCCTTGTTGCTGGATCTCCCCTTGGTGGCAGCTCCCACAAACTAGGGTTTGGTGGTCTTTCAATTGAGGCAAAGAGGTAAAAGGGTGAGGTGTTGGGTTGTTTATATAGGAGTGGAGGTGTAGGGTTTGATGGACTTCGAGTTTGGGGTGGGTGGATGTCGGTGTGGGGTCCCACATGGGCTCCAAAAGGGTTGCACACGGCGTCCTTAGGCCCACTTAAGGTAAAACCCAAAAACATGTCGTGGAACAAAAGATCAACTCGAAATCGCGATCACCGGACAAGTCCGCACAAGATCGGACTAGTCCGATATTAGTTAGAGAGGAAAACGGATAAGTCCAGACAAAATCGGACAAGTTCAAACCTAGTCAGAGAGAAAAACGGACAAGTCCAAGGACTTAGCGAAATTTTCAAGGAATTGGAATACCGGACTATTCCCCAATGGACCGGACAAGTCCGAAAATTGTACACAGGCAAAACCGGACTAGTCCGCAGGAAAACGGACATGTCCAAAACGGGTTTAGATAGAAATTCGAACTAGTCCGCACCAAAAATGGATAAGTCCGCACTTCTCAAAACTTTTAAGTGCGGTTTTGATTCTAATTCATTTTAAACTTATTCCTTTTACGTGGATTAATATTAAACATGTATATGAACTTATGCAATGCATGATGGATGAAAACAACGGTGTCACAAACCTACCCCCCTTAAAATGAATCTTGCCCTCGAGATTCGACGTAGAACGAAAGAGATAGGGGAAATCCTTCTTGAGATCATCTTCCAGCTTCCAAGTTGCTTCCAATTTTGTGTGATGCTTCCATTGAACTTTACACCATCTAATAATCTTGTTTCCTGTGACCCTCTCCCTGGTTTCCAGCATTTTGACCGGTTGCTCAGCATAAGTCAAATCTACCTCTAATTTCAATTCTTCCATTGACACTTGTTCTTCCGGTACCCTCAAGCACTTCTTGAGCTATGAAACATGAAACACATCATGGACATCTGAAATATGAGCTGGCATTTCCTGATTATATGCTACATCTCCCTGTTTGTCCAAAATCTTTAATGGTCCAATATAGTGAGGTGCTAACTTGCCTTTGATATTAAACCTCTTATGACCTCGCATGGGTGACACTTTAAGATATACGAAGTCTCCCACTTCAAAGGCTAAGTTTCTCCGCCTATTATCCGCATATCCTTTTTGTCTGGATTGGGTAGCCCTCAAATTTTCGTGGATGATCGGAACTTGTTTCTCAGCTTCTTGCAACATATCAGGTCCAAATACCTGGCTCTCCCCTGTCTCATTCCAAAACAAGGGTGTCCTACACTTCCTTCCATATAGTGCTTCATATGGTGCCATATTCAAACTTGCTTGGTAACTATTGTTATATGAGAATTTCACATACGGCAAGCTCTTGTCCCAACTTCTTCCATGCTTCAAAGCACAAGCTCTTAACAAATCCTCCAAAACCTGATTTGTTCTCTTAGTTTGTCCATCAGTTTGCGGGTGATATGCTGAGCTGAAGTTCAACCTTGTCCCCATAGCTTCATGTAGTTTCTCCCAGAACCTCGAGGTGAATTGAGAACCTCAATCGGACACTATCTTCTTTGGTACCCCATGTTGGCACACAATATGCTCCATATACAACTCTGCCAGCTCTGCAGTGGTATAGGTGGTCTTGAAAGGAATAAAATGAGTCGATTTGGTCAATCGATCCACACTAACCCATATGGAGTCATAACCGGACTGAGTACGTGTCAATTTAACTATAAAGTCCATGCCGATTTCTTTCCACTTCCATTCTGGAATTTTCAACGGTTGCAATAGTCCAACTGGCCTTTGGTGTTCCGCCTTCACCCGTTGGCACACGTCGCACAAGGATACATATTCAGTTATGCCCTTTTTCATGTTGGCCCACCAATAACACGTCTTCAAGTACTTGTACATCTTTGTACAACCGGGATGAATTGAGTAAGGTGAGTCATGTGCCTATTTCAATATCGTTTCCCACATCTGCTTAAAACTAGGCACGACAATCCTTTTTCCAAGCGATAAGGTACCATGGTCATCCTCATCAAATCTGAATTCTCTCCCCTCTTGGGTCCTTTCTTTGATTTCTTAAATTTCCTCATCCTTGGTTTGACCTTCCTGAATTTCTTGTTCCAAGGTCGGATTTAACTCCATTATCCCCATTCTCATTCACAAATCCGAGATTGAACCGTTCAAACTCCTTACATAACTCGGATGGCAATTCTCGAACCGTGAGTTGGTGACTTACTCGTTTCTGACTCAAAGCATCGGCCACTACATTAGCCTTATCTGGATGATAATTAATCCTCACATCATAATATGTGATGAGCTCCAACCATCTTCATTGCCTCAAATTCTGAATATGTACCTGAGACTCTTATGATCCGTGTAAACCTCACACCTATGACCAAGAATGTAATGTCTCAAGGCATGCACTACGGCTGCAAGTTTGAGATCATGCGTTGGATAATTCTTTTCATGTTTCTTCAATTGCCTCGATGCATAGGCTACCACTTGACCTTCTTGCATGAGCACATATTTAAGTCCTTGTCTTGATGCATCGCAATAAATATCAAAATTTTTGCTCACATATGGCAAAACTAACACAGGTGCGGTGGTTAACCTCTTCTTTAGCTCCTCAAAGCTATCTTAACAAGCTGGAGTCCATTGGAATGCTTTCTCCTTCATTAGCAATTCTGTCATGGGCTTGGCTATCTTGGAAAAGTCCTTCATGAACTGACGGTAATATCCAGCCATCCCTAGAAAACTTCTTAATTCCTTTACATTTTGCGGTGGCTCCCATTTTAGCACATCTCTCACTTTTCTTGGATCAACCGATACTCCTCCTCTGGAGATGATATGGCCCAAAAATGACACTTCCCTTAACCAAAACTAGCACTTGCTGAATTTGGCGTACAATTGGTGCTACCTCAATTTCTGCAATGTGAGCCTCAGATGTTTCTCATGCTCCTCCTCACTTCTTGAGTAGATCATGATGTCATCAATGAACACCACAACATATTTGTCCAAGTACTCCATGAAGACCTTATTCATGAGGTACATAAAGTATCCAGGTGCATTTATCAATCCAAAGGAAATAATTGTATATTCATAAGATCCATAATGTGTCTAAAAAGTTGTTTTGGGTATATCTGACGGTCTTATCTTCATTAGAAAGTAGTCTGACCTAAAATCAATCTTGGAGAAAACACAAGCACCCTTCATCTGATCGATCAAATCCTCTATGCGGGGCAAAGTATACTTGTTCTTGATTGTCACCTCGTTGAGAGCGCGGTAGTCCACACACATCCTTTGAGACCCATCCTTATGGTCCACGAAAAGCACTGGCGCTCCCCAAGGTGAAGATCTTGGGCGAATAAAACCCTTCTCTAGTTGCTCTTGAATTTGCTTCTTGAGCTCCGCTAACTCTTTAGGAGCCATCCTATATGGCCTCTTAGTTATAGGTGTAGTTTCAAGTATTAATTCAATAACAAATTTGATGTCGCGATCAGGTGGCATACCTGGCAACTCATCCAGAAAAACATCCAAAAATTCACACACCACTGGAATCTCCTCAATTGCGGCACCGTCCATGTGATTCAGCTCCAATTGCTTTGGTGCGTGTTGAGTTGTTTCAACCTCAATGTTGAACCCCTCCTCATTGGTCAACTTCACCGTCTTTGTGGCACATTCAATAACTCCATTGTGCTACCTTAACCAGTCCATACCAAGTATAATGTCCTATCCTTGGGAATCCAAAACAATGAGGTTGGCGAAGATGTCTACCCCCTTTTTCTAAGGCTTACTTTTGGGCTTATTATATTAATCCGCATCTCTCCTCCAGGAGATTTAACCAATAACGTATACTTCATATGAGAGATAGGCAAACTATACTTGGCAACATACTTCGATGCAATGAATGAATGCGATGCTCCAGAATCAAATAACATAGTCGCTGGGTTAAACCGAGCAAAATTATGTTGTCCATAGTTTCCTTGTTGTGACACCCAGTTCCGAAAATGAACCAAGTGAACGCATATGTGTGCTCAGGATGTTCAACACACATACACGAGTGCATTCACAAAAGGATATACAGAAAATTACCACATAACAAGATTAATTAACCACTTTTATTACAAATTCAGAATATTCTCGAATACAAACTCTAATGATTATTAATGATGAGTTCAACTAATGCAGCAGAAATAAACTAATTAAGCAAACTAAATAGCTAGGCAGCATAAGCAATAGGGTAGTGCAGCTCCAATCAACACCACAGGCAAAGCTGACGGTAGACACGGCCTAGAACTCTGCATTATCATCGTTAAACTCCCCATCCTGACCTGCAACTGTTGGGGGAGATTGCAAGAGTGAGTACATGTTGTACTCAGCAAGTGTGGAAAGTATGACATGTAGCTGATACAAATGACGATATAATAATGGCTGAGTGTTAAAGACTACATTAAAACATTTGAAAAGCAATATATTATATGTATGTTAAGTAAACCCATCATAAATAATGTAATCATCATAATTCCAATCCATATTCATTACCATCATCCATATTCCAGATTTCACATTACCATTAACCATAGCCATTGCCATAACCAGTACCAAACCACAACCTTCCCAAAAACCATCCCGAATCCCAAGTACCCTCTAATCATGGAAGTTTTCCAGGTGCTCATAACTGGGAGCATGGCTATCATGATAGTTTATTAGACTCTGCAGAGGTTTTATCGCTTTACCCACGTGTTTGTGATTTCATCACCCGTCGGCGACTAAAGAACCTATCTTATGCCAATTACACTTCCTTTGGTGTATGGCCAATAGATCGCAAAATAGCCTTTACAAAGGGATTACTAGCATATTTAGACCCCACTGAGGTTTCACCGGTGGCGATGTCTCCTACAGAGCACATCTTCAACCAAGGGCCCCCTCTTGAGCCATTCGGATGTCAGGGTAGTCCCACCAATTATCAACAAACCCAATCCGACTACCCCTTCCCCGAACATCCTTAATGGTCCAAATAGCACTAGCAAAGCCCTAATTAATCAGGTACGCCGCACCCATACTTGGCCTCGTGGTGGCACTGTAGTCCTGGCTTATTCTCGCATGAACCGGTCCTTAGATCTAAAGCAAGCAAACCACAGTATCATCCAACCCATCCATATATCAGGCTTGCTTAGAACACCCATTACCATATCATATTAACCAGTTCATATTAACCATAATCTCATAAATGCATAATTAAGTTAAGTGGTATAATTGCATTTTCCCATCCCAATTGATTAAGCGAAGCAAAAAGGTAAAAATTCCATCCTGACTCTCTACCATGTATTCCAGGTGACAAGGATGGTTAAACAAAGCTAGTAAACTTCCTACCGTAGGATTTCCCATCAAGTTGACACAAGCATGCAATTTTTCAAACAAAACATTTACTTTAAAAATAGGATCAATATGATCAAGGACACTTGCCTTGCTCTTGAGATTGATTTGGGTCAAAGCCTTCAAACTCTTGGTGCTGGAGATCCTCCGCGGCACTCTCTGGCGCAAATCCGTCTAATCCGCACAATAAACATACAAGACAAGAAACACAATCAAAGAGTGCACAAATATTACTCAATATGACATGATATGCATGATTGATGCAAATGCAAGGTCGAACTTGTTAATAGATTGCTTTTAAATGATCACTATCTAGTTCTAATAGATTTTAACAAGTTTATACAGGTTTGGATTTGATTAGATCAATTTTTAGAATTAATTCAACACAATTTAACCAGGAAAATCAGACTAGTTCGCTAGGGACCGGGCAAGTCTGCACTTTACGGGATCAGCAGATTAGGGTTTTCTAGATCGACGTGAATTTGAAGATTAGGGGTAGAATTCACGTAAGGAAAAGATAATAGAAGGTATACCAGGTGTTTAGAACTCCAATGAATCAAGAAACTTGGAGGTAACACTTGGATCTTGACGATCTAGGGTTGATGAAGAACTTGATGGTGAATTGTTGATGAAGAACGAAAGCTTAGTGGAGATCTTGATCCTCTTTCGTTCCCTCCTCTTCTTCTTCTTGCTTGGGATATCCTCCTCCCTCCTTAGTGGCGGGTCTCCACGAACTAGGGTTTTGGTGGGGTGGAAAAGTGGCAAATAGATGTCAAGCCAAGGGGTGGGGTTGTTTATATAGAGGTGGAGGCTAGGGTTAGATGGATTTCGAGTTTGAGATGAGTAGAGGCCGGTTTAGAGTCCCACATGGGCTCTAAAAGAGTTAGGCACGACGTCCCTAGGCCCACTTAACGTGAAACCCAAGAAACAAGTCGTGAAACAAAAGATCAACTCGGAGTCGCAAAATATCGGACAAGTCCAAAAAGGGCTGGACTAGTCCGAAGATAGTCAGATAGAAATCGGACAACTCTGGCCAAAAATCGGACAAGTCCGACTTTAGTCAGAGAGGAAAACGGATAAGTCTGCTGGAACACCGGACTAGTCCAGACAAGTCCAGGGACTTAGCAACTTTTCAAGGATTCTTGGAACACCAGACTAGTCCGCATAAGACAGGACAAGTCCAAAAGTGTCCAGAGGCAAAAACGGACTAGTCCGCAGCAAAAACGGAGAAGTCTGATCGAGGTCAGAGAGAAATTGGACTAGTCCACACCAAAATTGGACTAGTCCGCACTTTCTAGAATTTTAAGTGCGGTTTTATTCCAAATCAATTTTAAACTCATTCCTCTTTATGTGGATCAATGTTAAACATGTATATGAATGTATGTAGGGCATGATGCATGAAAATGAGGGTGTTACACTTGTGGCGCTCCTCCATTCGGTCTTGGGTTCTGTCTTGGGGCATTGCTTCCTTGACCAAGGCCTGACTTAGGACATTGTAACACCCTCATTTTCACGCATCATGCATTGCATAAGTTCATATACCTCTTTAATATTAACCCACGTAAAAAGAAACAAGTTTAAAATGAATTTAGAGTAAAGTCGCACTCAAAAATTCTGAGAAGTGTGGACTAGTTCGTTTTTGGTGCGGACTAGTCCGATTTCTCTCTAACCTCTCTCGGACTTGTCTGTTTTTGTTGCGGACTAGTCTGTTTTCCTCTCTGTGCACTTTGGGACTTGTCCGGTCCATTGCGGACTACTCCGGTATTCCAATTCCTTGGAAATTTTGCTAAGTCCCTCGACTTGTTCGGACTTGTCCGGTATTCCAGAGGACTTGTCCGTTTTCACTCTGACTAAAATCGAACTTGTCCGGTTTTGGCCAGACTTGTCTGATTTTCCCCTAACCAAGTTCGAACTTGTCCGATATAGTCTGGACTTGTCTGATATCTCTCTGTCTAACTTCAGACTAGTTTTCCCTTTTTCGGACTTGTCTGGTAAATCGCGATTCCGAGTTTATCTTCTGTTCCACGACTTGTTTTTGGGTTTTACCTTAAGTGGGCCTATGGACGTCGTGTCTAACTCTTTTTGGATCCCATGTGGGACTCCACACCGGCCTCCACCCATCCCAAACTCGAATTCCATCAAACCTTAGCCCTCCACCTCTATATAAACAACCCAAGACCCCACCCTTTTACCTCTTTTTGCCTCAATTGAAAGACCACCAAACCCTAGTTCGTGGGAGCCACCACCTAGGAGGGAGAAGGAGATCCCGAGCAAGACGAAGAAGAGGAGGAAACGAAAGAAGATCGAGATCTCCATTAAGTTTTCGTTCTTCATCAACAATTTACCATCAAGTTTCTTCATCAACCCTAGATCGTCAAGATCCAAGTGTTGCCTCCAAAACTCTTGATTCATTGGAGTTCTAAACACCTGGTATACCTTCTACTTCCTCTTCTCACGTGAATTCAACTCCGTTTCTCCAAATTCACGACGATCTAGAAAACCCTAGTTCGTTGTTCCTGCGAAGGGCGGACTAGTCCGGTCCCAAGCGGACTAGTCCGGTCCCAAGCGGACTAGTCCGATTTTGCTGACTATTTCATGCTGAATTAAACCTAAATTGGATCGAATCAACTCCAAACCTGTGTAGACTTGTTAATGACTATTATAATTGATTTGTAAACATTAAAAGCAACTCATTAACTAGTTTTACTTCGCTTTTGCATTAATCATGCATGTCATGTCATATTGAGTAATAAATGTGCACTTATTGATTGTAATTCTTGTCTTATATGTTTATTACGTAGTTTAGACAGATTTGCACTAGAGGGTGCTGCGGAGGACCTCCAGCATCAGGAGTTTGAAGACTTTGACCCAAACCAAGCCCAAGAGCAAGGCAAGTGTCCTTGAACATATTGATCTTGTTTTTAAAATAAATGTTTTGTTTGCAATATTGTATGCTTGTGTCAATATATGATAGGAAGTTTACTAGCTTTGTTTAACCACCCTTGTCACCTAGAATACGTGGTAGAGAGTCGGGAAGGGCTTTTTACTTTTACTTCGCTTTATTAATTGGGATGAGAAAACAACTATACCATTCAATTATGCATTTATGAGATTGTGGTTAATATGAACTGGTCAATATGATATGTTAATGGGTGATCTAAGCAAGATTGGTATGTGGAAGGGTTGGATGTTATGGCGGCTGCTTGATTTAGATCTAAGGACCGGTTCGTGGAGCGACCATCCAGGATTTAAAGTGCCACCACGAGGCCAAGTATGGGGGTGTCATAGCTGATTAATTAGGGTTTTGCTAGTATTGAATGGATCATTTGGCGCACCATGGAAGGGGAGTCGGATTAGGTTTGGATATAGTTGGCGGGACTCCCTGGGTCCCGAATGGCACAAGAGGGGCCCTTGGTTGAAGATGTGCTCAATTGCAGACATCGCCACCGGTAAAACCTCAGTGGGTCCGTACATGCTAGTAGTCCCTTTGTAAAGGCTATTTTGTGATATCTTGACCACACACGAAATGAAGTGTGAGACGACATAATAGAGGTTCTAGTCACTAAAAGGTGATGAAATCACGAACACGTGGGTAAAGAGGTACAACCTCTGCAGAGTGTCTTAAAACTATCATGATAGTCGTGCTCCCGATTATGAGCAACCTGGACCCTCACATGATTAGAGGGAAACTTGGGATTTGGGATAGCTTGGTACCGGTTATGATTGGTAATATGATTATGGCTGGTTATGAATTGAATTATGGCAATGGATATGGTTAATGGTAATGAGAAATCTGGTATATGGATGATGATATTGAGATATGGACTGGTATTACGATAATCATTATGGTTTGTGATGGGTTTACTTCACATAGACATAGTAAGATGCTTTTTACTTGTTTTAATGTACTTTTTAGCACTTAGTCATTATTATTGTCGTCATTTGTATCAGCTACATGTCATACTTTCCACACTTGTTGAGTACGACATATACTCACCCTTGCAATGCCCCCACCAACAGTTGCAGGTCAGATTTGGGAGTATAACGATGATAACGTGAAGTTCTAGGTCGTGTCCGCCGTCAGCTTTGCCTGTGGAGTGTTTGGAACTACGCTATACCCTTATGCTTATTTGCTTAGCTGCATAGCTGCTTAATTAGTTTATTGCTGTTGCATTAGTTCAAACTTGTCATTAATATTCATTAGATCTTGTATTCGAGGATATTATGAATTGTGTAATTAAAGTGGTTAATTAATCTTGTGTTGTGGTAATTATCTGTATATCATTTGTGATGCACTTGTGTATGTGTGTTGAAAGTCTTGGGCACACATATGCGTTCACTTGGTTCATTTTTGGAACCGGGTGTCACAGACATTGAAGAGCAAAATGTTCTGCTTCACCACAAGTATAACACTTCCTTGTTGCAGCAGAATTATTTGGACGAGCTTGATTTTGGGCATTTGCAGGAAAGCTGGCGCGAGGCGCCTGAGGCATTGGAGGCCTAGGTGCTTGCATGATGGGGCGCTACTGAACAAACTGAGGTTGAGCTGCACGAGGTTGATAACCAGGGCGTTGAGCAGGCGTAGGGGTGTTGTAATATGGCGCATTGGGTGGTGCAAAGCGAGGGCACACATGGCTTCCTTGTTGCTATCCTTGATATGGTGTCTTCCTCTTAGTTTCTAGCTCCATCTCACGGACCTTGTTCTCAACCACTATTGCCTTGTCCACTAGCTTCTGGAAGTTTGTATAATCACAGTTGAGAAATTGTACGTGGATCTCATTGTTCAAGCCTCTCTTGAACAAGTATTGCTTCTGACTATCCCGGCTGACATCTTCAGGGGTGTACCTTCAAAGTTGAGTGAACCTATTGAGATATTCACTCACACATGACCTTCCTTGCCTCAAGTTCTCAAATTCTTGTCTCTTTAGGATCATAATACCTTCCGGCACATAATGAGAACGGAAGCTATCCTTGAATTTTTCCCAAGTAATCCTCTCATGGTTCTCATGAGCGTTGCATAAAGAATCCCACCAATCTGCAGTTGCTCCAACTAGTTCATGAGAAACAAAAAGCACTTTCTCCCGGTTGCTACATTGAACAATGGCTAGCTTCTTCTCTACGGATTTGAGCTAATCATCAGCATCCATAGGGTCAGCAGCTTGAGCCAAGGTCGGTGGCCTAGTCCTCATGAACTCTCCCAACCTGTTAGGAGGCGGTGGGGGTGGCGGTGGAGGCATGTGACGATGATTGTTGATGTTGCTAGCCTGCAGTTGTCCCATAGTCTGTATCATGGTCTGCATGAGCTGGTTTTGCATAGCCAATAGCTGCTCAAGATTGATAGCTCCTTGGGCAGGTCCTTGGTTGTTCTGAGGTGCTCCATTGTTCTCCTCCTCATCATTGGCATCCCTCTGGTTGCGAGTCCTCACCATCTAAAGAAGAGCAAGAGATGCAAATTTAGAAAGCGTCCCCAACTTTATGCATCAAGGGATATGAAACTAATCAACTAACTATACAATCCTATATGGACATGGCAATGCTAAAGCATCCCACAATGCTCTACTAAGCACACAAGCAACAATACATAGCAATCAGCACACCAAGCAAAAACGCATCGATTCCTGAGTGCTCCTATGTGCTCTAAAGTGTCCATTCTATCTAGGTTGCGTCCTACATTCAACTTGTGACTCTGATACCAATTTGTAACACTCGGTTCCGAAAAATGAACCAAGTGCAGTATATGTGTGCTCAGGATGGTTAACACACATACACAAGTGATTCACAAATGGTAAATAAATAATTACCACAACACAAGTTAAATGAGTACCTTTATTACAGTATTAAAGTAATCCACAAATTACAACTCTAATGATCATTAATGATAATACTACTGCAGCAGAAATAATATAATTATGAAACTAAGCATAAAAGGTAGCGCAACTCCAAGCAACACCACGGGCAAAGGTGACGGCAGCACACAGCCTAGTACTCCTCATGAATGTCGTGATACTCCCAATCCTGACCTGCACCTGTTGGTGGGGAAATTGCAAGGGTGAGTACATGTCATACTCAGCAAGTGTGGAAAGTATGACATGTAGCTTAAACAAGGTATGATAGTAAATGAAGTCTACTTGCATAAAAGCACATTCAAAACAAGTAAAAAGCATTATACGATGTCTATGTGAAGTAATCCCATCATATCCCACATAATTAGCATAATACAAAACCATAAATAATTATCCATCCATATGCCGAGTTATTACCATCATCATCATCCATGTCCATTTATCATAACTCAATTCATATCCTTAACCATAACTGTAACCATAGCCATAATCAACCACATTCAACCATCCCAAATCCCAAGTTCCCTCTAATCATGTAGGTCATCCAGGTGCTCTTAACCGGGAGCACGGCTATCATGATAGTTTTTAACACTCTGCAGAGGTTGTACCACTTTACCCACGTGTTCGTGATTTCATCACCTTTCGGTGACTAGAACCTCTATTATGTTGTCTCACACTTCCGTTGGTGTGTGACCAAGAGATCACAAAATAGCATTTACAAAGGGACTACTAGCATGTATGGACCCACTGAGGTTTCGCTGGTGCCGATGCCTCCAACTAAGCACATCTTCAACCAAGGGCCACCTCTTGTGCCGTTCGGATCCCAGGGAGTCCCGCCACAAATCCAAACCCAATCCGACTTCCCTTCCCCAGTGCACCAAATGATTTGCGCAATACTAGGAAAACCCTAATTAATCAGCTATGACGCACCCATACTTGGCCTCGTGGTAACACTGTAGTCCTAGCTTATTCTCGCGTGAACCAGTCCTTAGATCCAAGGCAAGCAAACCACCATAATATCCAACCCATCCAATACCATGCTTGCTTAGATCACCCATTACCATGTTACCAATGTACATTATCCATAATATCAATAATTTATAATTAAGTAACTTGGTTGTTTCTTCCATCCCAATTAATTTGAGCGAAGCCAAAAAGGTAAAAAGCCCTTCCCGACTCTCTACTATGTGTTCCAAGCGACAAGGGTGGTTAAACAAGTCTAGTAAACTTCCTATCATAGGAGTCCCATCAAATTTGATACAAGCATGCAATTTTGAAAACAAAACATTTAAAAACTAGGATCAATATGATCAAGGACACTTGCCTTGCTCTTTGTGACACCCGGTTCCGAATATGAACCAAGCGTAACGCATATGTGTGCCCAGGATGTTCAACACACATACACGAATGATTCACAAATGATAAACAGAATTTAACCACGTCTTAACTAATAAATAAGTACTTTATTACAATAATCCAATAGTTCACGAATAATATAACTCTAAATAATTGCAGCGGAAAATAAACTAAACAGCACGTCTCCAATCCACAGGCAATTGACGGCGGTACGCAACCTAGTACTCCTCGTGATCCTCAGGGTACTCCCAATTGTCTCCAGTAGCTGTTGGGGGGGATTGCAAGGGTGAGTACATGTCGTACTCAGCAAGTGTGGAAAGTATGACATGTGGCTAATTCAAATGACGACAATAATAATGGCTAAGTGCTGAAAAGTAAAGTAAAACATTTGAAAAGCATTATACTATGTCTATGTGAAATAAATCCCATCATATTAACAAAGTATAAACAATATCCAATTATTACTAACATTTCCATTATCCATGTCCAATTACCATAACTCAATTTCATAACCATGACCATAATCCATAAACCAACCATAACCATTACCAAACCATAACCATCCATAACCATCCCAAATCCCAATTTCTAACTCTAATCATGTAGGTCATCCAGGTGCTCATAACCGGGAGCACGGCTATCATGATAGTTTTTAAACACTCTGCAGAGGTTGTACCACTTTACCCACATGTTTGTGATTTTATCACCTTTCGATGACTAAGAAACCTCCATTGTGCCATCTCACACTTCCGTAGGTGTGTGGCCAAGAGATCACAAAATAGCCTTTCAAAAGGGACTACTAGTATGTACGGGCCCACTAAGGTTTCACCGGCAGGCTTGAATCTCTATTCTCCCACCCACGGGTCCCCTCGTGTGCCATGCGGATCCCAGGGCAGTCCTCCTCGACTCCCATTCCCCGCGACATCCAATGGTCCATACAATACTAGCAGCGCTCCTAATTATTCAGCTACGCCGCACCCATACTTGGCCTTGTGGTGGCACTGTTGACCTGGCATATTCTCGCATGAACCGGTCCTTAGATCTAAGGCAAGCAAACCACCATAACATCCAACCCATCCACGTAACCATGCTTGCTTAGATCACCCATCGTATTGACCAGTTCACATTAACCAGAATATCATTGATGCATAATTAAATGTGTAGGGTTGTGTGCCATCCCAATTAATTAAGCGAAGCAAAAAGGTAAAAACTCTTCCCGACTCTCTACCATAAATTCCAGGTGACAAGGGTGGTCAAACAAAACTAGTAAACTTCCTACCATAGGATTCCCATCAATTTGACACAAGCATGCAAGTTCGCAAGCAAAACATTAAATTTTAAATAGGATCAATATGCTTCAAGGACACTTGCCTTGCTCCGGCGGATGGGGTTGCTCAAGCGCTTCAAAGTCTTGGGTTTGGAAATCCTCGTATGCAACCTCTTGAGCACGTTCCTCTACGCGTGATCATACATACAAGAAAACATATACAATTCAACATAATGCACACAAAATAATCAACATGCAATGACATGCATGCATGCACAGTTTAATAATTAATTTACTACGGTCGTTTATTAATTAGATGTGACTAGTTCATACGTGTTCATATGAGTTTACGGGGGTTTTAGGGTGGATTAATGCTGCTGAAATAAAATTTATGGTGCAACTAAAATTAATTTACGTCTACTAGATTCAATACGGTCGCAAAAATTTGCATCGGGAACGAACCCTACCGTAGATCTGACGGCGTGACGGTCGCGGAATAAATGCGACGCGTAGACGAAATAGATGGTGCAGCAGTCCTTCGGTGGCGCGACGACGGTGGCGCGATGTCGGCGACGATCTCCGGCGAACGGTGGTGTCCTCCTCTTTTTCTCCCTCTTCTTCCCCTTCTTTTTCTCCTTTTTTCTTCCCTGGGCGCAGCTTTCTGGACCTTGGTTCCGGCCCTTTTCTCCTCTGCTGGCGGCTGCTGGTTCGTGGGAAAAAGTCTAGGGACCTCGGTCCTATTTATAGGGGCGTGGCTAGGGTTGCATCGGTGGAGTCAGAGGCGGTTACGGCGCGGGAGACCGGGCGTTCGCGGGAAAATCGTGGGAGCGACGGGATTCGGCGCGCGTGTTGGGGCCGGACACGGCGCTGGCATCGGGCGTGCGGGACGGGGCCCGGCTCGGGCGCGTGGCCGAACGGCGGCCGGGAGCCAGGCGGCTCGGCAGGGTGGGGGCGGGGCCCAGCGCGCGTCGCGTCGGGTCAGGGGGACGCGGGGACCGGGGCGGGGCCCGGGCGCCTCGGGCGGCACGCGGCCGGGGAGGCAGGCGGGCGGCGTCGCATCAGGGGGCGGGCGGGGCCCGGCTGCACGCGCTGCGCGCTCGCAGGCGGCGCGGCAGGGTGCCAGGCGCCTTGGGGCGCGGTGCGGAGCGGGGCCGGCTCGGCCGGCTGGGCCGCTGGCCTGGCCGCCGGGCGACTCCTTTTTTTTTCTTTTTTTTTACTCTTTATTGTAATTTATTATATATATATTTATATATATATAAATTATTGTATTTATTATTTATTATTTATTATTTTTATAACATATATAATTAATATTATTTTTTTTATTTTTTTTCTACTTTTATATATTGCTATATATATTATTTATATATTTATATATATATTTTTACTATTATTTTTTTCCCATTCCCTATTACAAGTTTTAGCCTATAATTATTGTTTTCTTTTCTTCCTTTGCCACACGTATTTGTATATGCATATGTTTTATTATTTTTCTTTTATTCTACTAGTGTTTAATGCATGACCATGTATGCAATGCATGATGCGAAAATTGAGGGTGTTACAAACCTACCCCCCTTAAAGTGAATCTCGCCCTCGAGATTCGACAGCATGGAGAAAAGATGAGGGAATTCTGCCTTCAGGTCTTCTTCACGTTCCCATGTAGCTTCGGCTTCCGTATGGTGTTTCCATTGCACTTTGCACCAACGGATCCTCTTATTTCTCGTGACTCTTTCTTTCATATCCAAAATTTTGATAGGTTGCTCGACATAAGACAAATCCTCTTGAAGTTCTAACTCGTCCATCGGCACTTGTTCTTCCGGTACCCTGAGACACTTCTTGAGTTGAGAGACGTGAAACACGTCGTGTACATCGGAGAGATACGTCGGCAGCTCAAGTCGATAAGCTACCTCTCCTCGCTTGTCCAGAATCTTAAATGGTCCGATGTAACGTGGTGCCAGTTTTCCTTTGACGTTAAACCGTCGTTGACCTCTGATAGGTGACACTTTGAGGTATACAAAATCTCCAACTTCAAAGGTCAAACTCCTTCGCCTATTATCAGCATAACCTTTCTATCGAGACTGGGCAGCCTTTAAGTTTTCCCGTATTATTTGGACTTGCCTTTCAGCTTCTTGTAACACGTCGGGACCGAACACTTGATTCTCTCCGGTTTCATTCCAAAACAAGGGAGTCCTACATTTCCCTCCGTATAATGCTTCATAGGGTGACATTTTCAAACTTGCTTGGTAACTATTGTTGTACGAGAATTCAGCATACGGCAAACTTTTATCCCAACTTTTCCTATGCTTTAAAGCACATGCTCTCAACATGTCTTCCAAAATTTGGTTGGTCCTCTCGGTTTGTCCATCTGTCTGAGGGTGATACGCCGAACTAAAGTTCAGCCTTGTTCCCATTGCTTCATGCAATTTCTGCCAAAATCTGGAGGTGAATTGAGAACCTCTATCCGAGACTATCTTCTTTGGAACTCCATGTCGGCACACAATATGCTCCATATACAATTCTGCTAGCTTTGCGGTGGTATATGTGGTCTTGACGGGGATGAAATGAGCTGATTTTGTCAATCGATCCACAATAACCCATATTGAATCATAGCCAGACTGAGTTCGCGGTAATCCAACTATAAATTCCATACCAATCTCTTCCCACTTCCACTCCGAGATCTTCAATGGTTGTAACAATCCGGCTGGCCTTTGATGTTCAGCTTTAACTCGTTGGCACACATCACAAAGTGCAACATATTCGGCTATGTCCTTTTTCATGCTGGCCCACCAATAACATGTCTTTAAGTCCTTGTACATCTTTGTACAGCCGGGATGAATTGATTAAGGCGTGTCATGTGCCTCCTTCAATATTGCTTCCCGGATATGCCTAACATTAGGTACCACAATCCTCTTTCCAAGCCATAAGGTACCCTGTTCGTCCTCATCAAATCTGAATTCCTTTCCTTCTTGGGTCCTTTCTTTGATTTCTTGTATTTCCTTGTCCTTTGTCTGTCCTTCCCGTATTTCCTGCTCCAATGTTGGGTTGACTTCCATCGTTCCCATCTCATTTATGAATCTGATGTTCAACCGTTCAAACTCCTTGCATAACTCGGATGGCAGCTCTCGAACTGTGAGTTGATGACTTACTCCTTTACGGCTCAAGGCATCGGCCACTACGTTGGCCTTCCCTGGGTGATAGTTGATTCCCACGTCATAATCCTTGATGAGCTCCAACCATCGGCGTTGCCTCAGATTCAGATCCGTTTGCGTAAATATGTACTTGAGACTCTTGTGATCTGTATAAATCTCACATCGGTGACCAAAAACATAGTGTCTCCATATCTTCAAGGCGTGTACCACGGCTGCGAGTTCAAGGCGTGTGTAGGATAATTCAACTCATGTTTCTTTAGTTGCCTCGATGCATAAGCTACCACTTGGCCTTCTTGCATGAGCACACATCCTAATCCTTGTCTTGATGCATCACAGTATATATCAAAACTCTTGCTCACGTCCGGTAATACTAACACTGGGGCGGTTGTCAATCTTTTCTTTAACTCTTCAAAGCTATCCTGACAAGCTTGAGTCCATCGGAATGCCTTCCCTTTCATGAGTAATTCGGTCATAGGCTTGGCTATTTTGGAGAAATCCTTAATGAATCGGAGGGAATATCCAGCCATTCCAAGGAAACTCCGAATTTCCTTGACGTTCTGTGGCGGTTCCCACTTAAGCACATCTCTCACCTTCCCTGGGTCAACTGATACTCCTCCTCCAGATATGATATGTCCTAAGAAAGAAACTTCTCGTAACCAAAATTGACATTTACTGAACTTGGCATACAATTGATGCTCCCTCAATTTCTGCAGCGTAAGCCTCAAGTGTTCCTCGTGTTCCTTCTCATCCTTCGAGTAGATCATAATATCATCGATGAACACTACAACGAACTTATCCAGATATTCCATGAAGACCTTATTCATGAGATACATAAAGTACGCAGGCGCATTCGTCAATCCAAATGACATGACGGTGTACTCATAAGATCCATATCGTGTCTGAAATGCTGTCTTGGGTATATCCGATGGTCTAATCTTCATTTGGAAGTATCCTGACCGCAAGTCGATCTTGGAGAAGATACAGGCACCCTTCATTTGGTCGAACAAATCCTCTATACGGGGCAGTGAGTACTTGTTCTTAATTGTCACTTCATTGAGAGACCTATAGTCCACACACATCCTCTGGGTTCCATCCTTCTTATCTACGAAGAGCACTGGAGCTCCCCACAGGGATGAACTTGGGCGTATAAAACCCTTCTCTAGCTGCTCTTGAATTTGCTTCTTGAGCTCTGCTAATTCCTTAGGAGGCATCCTATACGGCCTCTTAGCTATAGGTGCAGTTCCGGGTATCAACTCAATGGCGAATTCTATGTCACGATCAGGTGGCATACCTGGCAACTCATCTGGAAACACGTCCGGGTACTCGCGAACAATCGGAATGCTTTCCAATGTCACTTCTTCCACGTGATTCAGCATCGCTTTTCCTCTTGCAGGTTGGGCTGCTTCAACTTCAATACGTGTACCATGTTCACTTGTCAACTGCACAATCCTCTCGGCGCATTGAATGACTCCATTATACTTGCTCAACCAGTCCATTCCAAGTATTATGTCTATTCCTTGGGAGTCCAATACTATGAGGTTTGCGAGAAAGTCTACCCCCCTTATTTTAATGCTTACTTTCGGACATACTATATTTGTCCTCATCTCTCCGCCAGGAGAACTTACTAGCATAGTTTGCTTCATATGAGATATAGGCAAATTGTACTTGGCAACATACTTTGACGAGATGAATGAATGAGATGCTCCTGAATCAAATAAAACAGTCGCGGGGTTGGAGTTGGCGAGAAACATATCAATCACGACGTCATCAGCTTGCTGGGCTTCCTCAGTAGAGATATGATTCACATTGCCACGAGCAAAATTCTGTTGTCCACGGTTGCCTTGTGGTGCTCCCCCATTTGGTCGCGGGTGATTTGGCCTTGGTGCATTGTTCATAGGTCCATTGTTTCTCCTGGGGCATTGACTTGCAAAGTGTCCGGGTTCCCCACACGCATAGCATGTCTTACCACCCATAGCATTGGGGAAATTTGGGCGCATCTGGTTTTGAGCATTTGCCGCCATGTTAGGGCGCGGCGCAGGTGGCACAGGATTGCGAGGCGCTTGCATGGCAGGGCGTTGCTGCGGTGGCTGATTTGGGCGGGGCGGATAGGCAGTGCGGTATGCAGGAGCAGAGGTGTTGTATTGTGGTGCAGTAGGTGGTGCATAGCGGGGGCGAACATTACTTTCTTGTTGCGGTCCATGATGTGACATCTTCCTTTTGTTGTCCTGCTCCATCTCACGAATCTTGTTCTCAACCACAATAGCCTTGTCAACCAGCTTTTGGAAGTTTGGATAATCAGTATTGAGCAATTGGACTTGAATTTCATTGTTGAGACCCCTCATAAACAGATACTGCTTCCTACTATCAGTTTTGATGTCTTCTGGGGCATATCTTGATAATTGAGTGAATTTGTTGAGATACTCACTCACACTCATCCTTCCTTGCCTGAGATTTTCAAAGTCTTGTCTCCTCAGTATCATAACTCCTTCGGGTACATAGTGGGAACGGAAACTCTGCTTAAACTCAGCCCAAGTGATTGTTTCCTGATTATCATGAGCGTTGCAAAGAGCTTCCCACCAGTCAGCGGCTGCTCCAACTAGTTGATGTGATGCAAAGAGAACCTTCTCCCTGTCAGTGCACTGGACAATAGCAAGTTTCTTCTCAACGGACTTCAGCCAATCATCAGCTTCCATTGGGTCTGTGGCTTGTGCAAAGGTAGGCGGTCTGGTCCTCATGAACTCTCCCAAACGGTTGTGATGTGGCGGGGGTGGCGGTGGAGGCAGGTGGGGCTGATTGTTGTTGCCAGCTTGCAGCTGTCCCATGGTCTGTATCATGGTCTGCATGAGCTGGTTCTGCATAGCTAACAGTTGTTCAATGTTGATAGCTCCATGAGCATGTCCCTGGTTGTTCTGAGGTACTTCATTGCACTCCTCCTCATCGTTAGCATCCCTCTGGTTACGAGTTCTCACCATCTGTTGGCGAAAGAAAAGTGGGGACAGAAGGATTTAGAATTTGGAAAGAACGTCCCAACTATATGCATCAAGGTATGTGACACTAAATAATCCTTTATTAATATAGACCTATATTATGAGGATGTGGACAATTGCCGAAGCATCCCACAACTCTCTACTAAGCACACAAGCACTCAAACAAGCACCAAACAGAATTTACAAATATCCTAAAAGAAGTAATACAACTCAAGGTCACACAAGTATATCTACATCGCTCTTATTTACTAATGGGGATGTGCCTATCCTTGAGTCGTGGCATAGGTCGAGGACTACTCGTCGTCGAGCGGGAACTCATTCGGGTCCTCGTCGTCGTCGTCGTCGTCGCCGGGGTCCTCGGGGTCCTGTGGGTCCTGGGGTGGTGAGGCAGCAGGCGGCGGTGGTGCGGTAGACGCCACAGTGGAAGGTTCCTCGTCAGAGGACTCCTCAGAGGATGACTCACGCTGACCGTTGCGACGGTCTGGAGAGTTTGGGGTCCACATCGGGGTGTCGGACGCATAGTCGTCCGGGTCCTCGTCGGTGATCCGACGATACCTCCTGATTATCGCCTCGTGGCGCTGGGCGAGGTCACGTCCATCCTGAATTTCCTGCTGCGCCCTCTGAAGTCGGGCACTCAGCTGGGTCACGTCCTCAACAGTCTGACGAGACTGCGGGAGGTCCAGGGGTCCCTCCACGTGTCTGGAGACGAAGCGCGCAGTGCCACTGGGACGCTGCGGGACGAAGGCGTGAACCGTGTCCTCCAGACGGAAACGGCGGGCGTGGCTCCAAAAAGTGGCTGCTTCCCAGCTAGCATTCTGCTCTGCAGATCGGCGGGAGCTCCTCCAAGCAGGGCTGATGTGGGTCTTCACCAACTCGTCGCCGTAGTAGATATAGATTTTGCAGCTCCACTCCTTCCTGCTGGGGCGCTGCACTCCAGTGGTGTGGTAGGAGAGCGAGAGGCTGTGGTGACGGTAGCCAGCCTCACGGAGTAGGGCACGGAGACGGTGTCGCAGCTGTCCTGCGGCTCTGCCGTCAGAACGGATCACCACCGGGTGACGGGGGTCGACGGCCGGAGAGCGACTAGCCAACCTACGCGGGGGCACGAGTCCACCGGTCGACTTACGAGGGGTTGTCTTGGTACGGGCCATCTACAAGAAACAAGAATACATTAGAAAAATAATGAAAAACAAATCTGAAAATTTCAGCAGCTAAACGGCGGACAAAGAGCGGTGCAGCGGTTCCAAAAGAACGAAAAATAAAGAGAAAAATTACAGCAACCAACACAATAATTTTACCCACACATAATAGCAGCAAAACACACCATTTTCGCGAAAATTTATACAGCAAAACAGCAGCACTTAATATTGCTCACTTCTGAAAAATTTTATCAAAAACGCAGCAGCGATCAATACTTTTTGCGGCCGAAAATAAAGGAAACAAAACAGCAGCAAAAATTTTCGAAAATAGCATATTAGAAGAGTGTTCCTAAGTGCTCTAGAGTGTCCATTCTACCTAGGCTTGCGTCCTACGGTCAACGCGGCTCTGATACCAATTTGTGACACCCGGTTCCGAATATGAACCAAGCGTAACGCATATGTGTGCCCAGGATGTTCAACACACATACACGAATGATTCACAAATGATAAACAGAATTTAACCACATCTTAACTAATAAATAAGTACTTTATTACAATAATCCAATAGTTCACGAATAATATAACTCTAAATAATTGCAGCGGAAAATAAACTAAACAGCATGTCTCCAATCCACAGGCAATTGACGGCGGTACGCAACCTAGTACTCCTCGTGATCCTCAGGGTACTCCCAATTGTCTCCAGTAGCTGTTGGGGGGGATTGCAAGGGTGAGTACATGTCGTACTCAGCAAGTGTGGAAAGTATGACATGTGGCTAATTCAAATGACGACAATAATAATGGCTAAGTGCTGAAAAGTACAGTAAAACATTTGAAAAGCATTATACTATGTCTATGTGAAATAAATCCCATCATATTAACAAAGTATAAACAATATCTAATTATTACTAACATTTCCATTATCCATGTCCAATTACCATAACTCAATTTCATAACCATGACCATAATCCATAAACCAACCATAACCATTACCAAACCATAACCATCCATAACCATCCCAAATCCCAATTTCCAACTCTAATCATGTAGGTCATCCAGGTGCTCATAACCGGGAGCACGGCTATCATGATAGTTTTTAAACACTCTGTAGAGGTTGTACCACTTTACCCACATGTTTGTGATTTTATCACCTTTCGATGACTAAGAAACCTCCATTGTGCCATCTCACACTTCCGTAGGTGTGTGGCCAAGAGATCACAAAATAGCCTTTCAAAAGGGACTACTAGTATGTACGGGCCCACTAAGGTTTCACCGGCAGGCTTGAATCTCTATTCTCCCACCCACGGGTCCCCTCGTGTGCCATGCGGATCCCAGGGCAGTCCTCCTCGACTCCCATTCCCCGCGCCATCCAATGGTCCATACAATACTAGCAGCGCTCCTAATTATTCAGCTACGCCGCACCCATACTTGGCCTTGTGGTGGCACTGTTGACCTGGCATATTCTCGCATGAACCGGTCCTTAGATCTAAGGCAAGCAAACCACCATAACATCCAACCCATCCACGTAACCATGCTTGCTTAGATCACCCATCGTATTGACCAGTTCACATTAACCAGAATATCATTGATGCATAATTAAATGTGTAGGGTTGTTTGCCATCCCAATTAATTAAGCGAAGCAAAAAGGTAAAAACTCTTCCCGACTCTCTACCATAAATTCCAGGTGACAAGGGTAGTCAAACAAAACTAGTAAACTTCCTACCATAGGATTCCCATCAATTTGACACAAGCATGCAAGTTCGCAAGCAAAACATTAAATTTTAAATAGGATCAATATGCTTCAAGGACACTTGCCTTGCTCCGGCGGATGGGGTTGCTCAAGCGCTTCAAAGTCTTGGGTTTGGAAATCCTCGTATGCAACCTCTTGAGCACGTTCCTCTACGCGTGATCATACATACAAGAAAACATATACAATTCAACATAATGCACACAAAATAATCAACATGCAATGACATGCATGCATGCACAGTTTAATAATTAATTTACTACGGTCGTTTATTAATTAGATGCGACTAGTTCATACGTGTTCATATGAGTTTACGGGGGTTTTAGGGTGGATTAATGCTGCTGAAATAAAATTTATGGTGCAACTAAAATTAATTTACGTCTACTAGATTCAATACGGTCGCAAAAATTCGCATCGGGAACGAACCCTACCGTAGATCTGACGGCGTGACGGTCGCGGAATAAATGCGACGCGTAGACGAAATAGATGGTGCAGCAGTCCTTCGGCGGCGCGACGACGGTGGCGCGATGTCGGCGACGATCTCCGGCGAACGGTGGTGTCCTCCTCTTTTTCTCCCTCTTCTTCCCCTTCTTTTTCTCCTTTTTTCTTCCCTGGGCGCAGCTTTCTGGACCTTGGTTCCGGCGGCTTTTCTCCTCTGCTGGCGGCTGCTGGTTCGTGAGAAAAAGTCTAGGGACCTCGGTCCTATTTATAGGGGCGTGGCTAGGGTTGCATCGGTGGAGTCAGAGGCGGTTACGGCGCGGGAGACCGGGCGTTCGCGGGAAAATCGCGGGAGCGGCGGGATTCGGCGCGCGTGTTGGGGCCGGACACGGCGCTGGCATCGGGCGTGCGGGACGGGGCCCGGCTCGGGCGCGTGGCCGAACGGCGGCCGGGAGCCAGGCGGCTCGGCAGGGTGGGGGCGGGGCCCAGCGCGCGTCGCGTCGGGTCAGGGGGGACGCGGGGACCGGGGCGGGGCCCGGGCGCCTCGGGCGGCACGCGGCCGGGGGGGCAGGCGGGCGGCGTCGCATCAGGGGGCGGGCGGGGCCCGGGTGCACGCGCTGCGCGCTCGCAGGCGGCGCGGCAGGGTGCCAGGCGCCTTGGGGCGCGGTGCGGAGCGGGGCCGGCTCGACCGGCTGGGCCGCTGGCCTGGCCGCCGGGCGGCTCCTTTTTTTTCTTTTTTTTTACTCTTTATTGTAATTTATTATATATATATTTATATATATATATAAATCATTGTATTTATTATTTATTATTTATTATTTTTATAACATATATAATTAATATTATTTTTTTATTTTTTTCTACTTTTATATATTGCTATATATATTATTTATATATTTATATATATATTTTTACTATTATTTTTTTCCCATTCCCTATTACAAGTTTTAGCCTATAATTATTGTTTTCTTTTCTTCCTTTGCCACACGTATTTGTATATGCATATGTTTTATTATTTTTCTTTTATTCTACTAGTGTTTAATGCATGACCATGTATGCAATGCATGATGCGAAAATTGAGGGTGTTACACTCTTGAGCTAGTTAGGGTCAAAGGCTTCAAAGTTCTAGTACTGAAGGTTCTTGGCAGCACCCTCTAGTGTATCACCTTCTATTCCACGTAATGAACATAGAAAACAATAATTAGAATCAATAGATGCTCATATGTTACTCAATATGACATTATATGCATGATTAATGCAAATGCAAAGTGAAACTTGTTAATGAGTTGCTTTTAATGTTTACTAATCAATTACAATGGTTCTTAACAAGTTTATACAGGTTTCAAGTTAAATTACATCAATTTGGAATTACTTCATCATTAAACGAATCTAGAGGTCGGAGAAGTCCACTAGGGGCCGGACTAGTCCTCCCTTTGCAGAACCATCACATTAGGGTTTTCTTGATCTACGAGAATTTGGAAAATTGGGGTTGAATTCACATGGGAAAGAGGAAGTAGAAGGTGTACCACGTGTTTAAAACTCCAAGGATCAAGAGTTTGGAGGCAACAATTGGATTTTAATGATCTAGGGTTGATGATGGAGATTTGAGGGTGAATTGGTGATGTAGAACATAAAGTCGATGAAGATATTGATTGCTTGGTCCTTCTTCGTGATCTCCTTCCTCTCCTTGCTGTTGGATCTCCCCTTGGCGGCTGCTCCCACGGACTAGGGTTTGGTGGTCATTCAATTGAGGCAAAGAAGTAAAAGGGTGGGGTGTTGGTTTGTTTATATAGGGGTGGAGGTGTAGGGTTTGATGGATTTCGAGTTTGGGAAGGGTGGAGGCCGGTGTGGGGTCCCACATGGGCCCCAAAAGGGTTAGACACAACGTCCTTAGGCCCACTTAAGGTAAAACCAAAAAACACGTCATGGAACAAAAGATCAACTCAGAATCGCGATCATCGGACAAGTCCGCACAATACCGGACTAGTCCGATATTAGTCAGAGAGGAAAACGAATAAGTCCGGATGAAATCGGACAAGTCCAAACCTAGTTAGAGAGGAAAACGGACAAGTTCGGCGGAAAACGGACAAGTCCAAGTGAAAGTGCATCTAAGCATCCCTTGTGGGTTTTGGCTGATTTATGACAAACAAATGAGATCCTAACCACATTATTGATATGAGCGCAGGTTTTAATGAAAGAATGAAGAAAGCGCCAAAAATAAAGGAGAATGAGGATCAATTCGGAAAAAGCTCAAGAGCTGAATAGAATACATCATTGTGTAGGGAGTATGTTGGTGTAACACATCCCAAGAGCTCAAGCACAAAAGAAATCCTCACACACTTCACATTTCAAAAGAAAAAGGTATTAGTCCGACGTACACCGGACTAGTCCGATATCCTCTCTGTATAGGTTCGGACAAGTTGTGCCAGTGCAGACTTGTTCGCACCGGACTAGTCCGATAATGTCTGGACAAGTCTTATAATGCCTCTGACTAAAAACAGACAAGTCATATCTCTTCATGGACTAGTCTGACAAAACCCTCTGACTAAAATCGAACAAGTCCTCCAAGTGCGGACTTGTCCTCTATTCACTAAGGGTATCACCACACCGAACTAGTCTGATATAACCACGAACAAGTCCGCAAACCTTTCTGACTAAATTCGGACAAGTCTACTCCTAACTGGACAAGTTTGATATTCCTGGACACTTAGATTTTCCTGCACGCCGCACACGGGACTAGTCTGTACTCCACCACGGACTAGCCCGGACCCTCTAAACCCTAACGGTAACTTCTAGAAACACCCTATAAATAGATGTGCACGGCCCTACCTTCAACTCTCTCTCAACTTCCTGTGCCGTCACACCCTCCAAGAGCTTAGGAAACACATCTCTCCACGCAATCCAACGCAATAAAGATCAATCTCTTGAGGATTCACTTTGGATCATAGGAGAGACATGATTCCACACGTTTGAGCTCTTGGGTTTGATCTCTAACACACTCCTGTTGTTTCATTGTTGATCTTACGAGTGTGTTCTTGGTAGTGTTTGAATCATAATCTTGGGGAGCACTCAACCTGTGAGAAGGCCCCTTGAACTTGGTGATTTGTATCTTTGTGATAGTGTAAGAAGAATTGGCCTTCGTGGCAAATTCGACAAGGTTAGGGTCAGTGAAGACCCGGTCCTTTCATGGGCTCCTCAATGTGGACGTAGGTTGCCTCTGTGGGAACCGAACCAAAAATCGTGTGTCAAACTTGTTCTTAAGTTTCTTGTATCATATTCTAGGGTTTGATTGATCTTGTCCATCTTACGTTAAAACATTCAAATCAAAGTTAATTTGTACTACACTTAATTTCATTGACTCTTTCAATTTACATACTATATTCCACTGTTTATTGTGCTTGTATTGAAATCATTGATCGAACTTGATCAATTTAGTCCGCACGCACTGGACTAGTCTGATATCTCAGGGTTTGATCAGTTTGTTAAGTGTTGCAGATTCCGACTAAAATTCAAAAAGGCCTATTAACCCCCCTCTAGGCCACATTCAATTGGTATCAGAGCAGGACTCTTCGCAAGAGACTAATCGCTCGAAGAGAACATGTCAGACATGAAGGATGTACACAAGAGTCTCAACCAAGAGAAGGTTGAAGACGAAAAAGCTCAAAAATTGGAGAAGCTCCTCGAGGCCATCCAGGACGTCGAGGATGACGATGAGGAGAAGCTTGAACTCAAGGCGCTCCTGAGGAAGAAAGCCCTCTCGAAAGGGAAAGTGAAGGTCGAGGACGAGAAGAAGAACAAGGGGAGTAGCCACACCGACTACTCCTGATATCCTTTTAACTACGATTGTCTTAATTCTAACAATAACCGTTACTTATCTATTCCTCTAGGAAAAGTCCCACACTTCGACGGTAATGACTACTCAATATGGAGGCAGAACATGAAAATGCACTTAATCTCACTCAATCCCAGTTTATGGCACATTGTGTGTATAGGAATAGATATCCCGGACGACGATGAAGAGCTTACCCCAAGTCAAGAGCAAGCAATTCATCGGAATGCTCAAGCTGCAGCAGTCATTACATCCTCTCTAAGTCAGGACGAGTTCACCAAGGTAGATGGGCTCGAGATTGCAAAAGAGATCTGGGATACATTGCAAACTGCACATGAAGGCGATCATCATGTGCAAGAAGCAAAGATCGAAATGATCGAAGGCGAATTGGGAAGATTCGCCATAGAAGAAGATGAGCCGCCACAAGACATGTACAACCGGTTAAAGACGCTCATCAACAAGGTTTGAGCATACAGAAGCAAGAAGTGGAACGATCACGAGGTGGTGAAGCTCATCCTTAGAGCTTTCATGCCTTGCAACGTCACCTTGTGCTCGATGATTAGAGAAATCCCCGGGTACAAGAAAATGACCCCAGATGAGCTGCTTGGGAAAATCATCAATTTTGAGATGATGGAAAAGCGGGCAAAGCATGTTAAGGAGATTGCCGACCTCACCTCGCCAAAGAAGAAAGGGGTCGCTTTGAAGTCCATTTGCAAGCCCTTGTCTAAAGAAGCTCAAGAAGCTCAACAAGAAGAGGACAGCGATGATGAGAGCAGCGACATTGACAAAGAGGATATGATCCTCTTTATGAAGAGATTCAAGAAAATGATGAAGAAAATACAAGGGAGAAAATCAAGTGAAGGAAAATACAAATAGAAGTCAAGACCAAAGTTGAGGCGGACATGCTGTAACTGTGGTGAATATGATCACTTTATAGTAGACTGCCCGTATGAAGAAAACAAGAAGAAAACCAAGGAAACTAAGCCTCAACCAAAGAAATTCTTCAAGAAGAAGAAGCAAGCTGGACAAACACACCTAGGAAAGAATTGGGACTCAAATGATGAGTCCTCATCCGAAGAGGAAGAGGAGATGGCTAGCATATCCATCGATAAGACAACTAAGAAGTCAACCCTCTTCCCGAATCTCAACGCATGGAAGGGCAACAACACTTTCCTCGTGTCAAAGGAAGGTAAACAAAAGGTAACAACCAAATCCTCTTCCTTGCATTCCTATTCTAGTGATAGTGAAGTCGCTAGTGAAAATGAAGACATGCTCGTTGGCTTAGATAAGAAAACAGCTGCGAAAATGAAATTTCTACTTGATCAGCTTGTTGAGAAGGAGAAGTTGATCAACCATCAAAAAGATATGATTATCTCCCAAAAGGAGGAATATCTTGAACTTGACAAACTTCTCGAACTTGAAAAGGAGTGAGGCAAGTCACTGGAACTTGAGTTAGCCTCAAGCAAGGAAGCTTGCTTGAAGTTAAGCGACTCAAACACGACCATCAAGGACGAACTTGCTAACCTATCCAAGGTTAACAAGATCCTTGAGGTACAAGTTGAGTCACTCAAACAAAGTGACCCCTCATACTCTTCAAGCTCACCCTCTCAACCACTTAAAACTGAAGCTACTATTACTTGTTCATATGCTAAAATTGACACTAGCTTGAAAGACAAGTCAACCTCTACCAAGGACAAGCATCCTTCCCAAAATGGCATATTTGACAAGGAGAAGATCAAATATGCACGTAGTGCATACTTGGTCACAAGACCTCTTAATGTCAAATATGGCATTGGGTATTCTTATGGTGAAAAGCAATATGCTAGAAGCCATAAAAATAACAAGGAGAGCATTGCCTTTGTGAGGGGAAACTCCTCTCAAGCTAGAAATACCAATAATGCTAATAAGTCCAAGGTAGTCAACTCATACAATAACCGGACTAGTACGGTCCTTACTCAGACAAGTCCGGTTTCCCGGACTAGTTCTACTCATAAACAATAACAAATATTATTCAAGACTTTCGATGCATCCTATGTTCTAATGAGAAGCAATTTTGGTAAAGTTTATGATCATTATGTTGGGCCACTCCATGGGAACACCAAGTCTCATGTTTGGGTGCCCAAATCTCTTGTAACTAACCTCAAAGGACCCAAGCAAGCTTGGTTACCTAAAACCAAGGCATGATTCGTTTTTGTATGCCTATTCCTTCGGTAGATCGAAATGGGTGCTAGACAGTGGTTGCACCAACCATATGACCAGAGAAAGAAGGATGTTCATTGAGTATGAAGAAAATGAGGATCCAAGCGAGGGCATCTATTTTGGAGACAATAGTCAAGGAAAGGTGCTCGGTACCGGTAAAATTGCTATATCATCTCAACATACTCTTTCTCATGTGTTACATGTCGGATCCTTAGATTATAACCTGTTGTCCATATCTCAATTATGTGACAAAGGTTATAATTGCTTGTTCACAAATGAGGGTGTGACCGTCTCTAGAAGGGGTGATGGTTCCATTGCTTTCAAGGGTGTGTTAAAGGGAAAGTTTTACCTTGTTGACTTCAACAAAGATAAAGCCGAACTTGACACATGCTTGATTGCAAAGACCAACATGGTTTGGCTGTGGCATAGACGGCTAGCGCATGTTGGTATGAGGAATCTTCAAAAACTCCTCAAGGGCGATCACATCCGAGGTTTGAAGGATGTTGTTTTTGAGAAAGACAGGCCTTGTAGTGCATGCCAAGCCGAGAAGCAAGTAGGAGCACCTCATCCCGCGAAGAATGTCATGACTACAACAAGACCGCTCGAGCTACTTCACATGGACCTTTTCAGTCAAATTGCTTACATAAGCATCGGCGGTAACAAATATGGCTTAGTAATTGTTGATGACTTTTCGCGCTTCACTTGGGTTTTCTTTTTGCATGATAAGGCAGAAACTCAAGGAACCCTCAAGAAGTTTCTCAAATGTGCCCAAAATGAGTTCTCATTGAAGATCAGGAACATACAAAGCGACAACAGCACAGAGTTCAAGAACACTCAAGTTGAGGAGTACCTAGACGAAGAAGGCATAAAGCATGAGTTTTCAGCACCTTATTCCCCTCAACAAAACGGAGTTGCCGAAAGGAAGAACCGAACCATCATAAAGATGGCGAGAACAATGCTCGATGAATACAAGACCTCGGATTGGTTTTGGGCGGAAGCGGTTAACACCGTTTGCCATGCCATAAATCGACTCTATCTTCATCGACTACTCAAGAAGACATCATATGAGCTACTCACGGGTAACAAGCCAAATATTTCTTATTTTCGAGTCTTCGGTTATAAATGTTGTATTTTGAACAAGAAGCCGAGGACTTCAAAGTTAGCCTCGAAGTCCGATAAAGGTTTCTTGCTTGGCTATGATTTGAACTACTATGCCTATTGCGTCTTCAACAAGACCTCCGTACTTGTTGAAGTAGCATGTGACATAGTGTTCGATGAAACTAACGGCTCCCGAAAAGAGCAAGTTGATCCATGTGTGCTAGATAGAGAAGAAGCTCCATGTCAAGCATTGAGAAGAATGTGGTTGGGCGATGTACGACCACAAGAGACACCTCTACATTTGCATGAGGAAGATGAACCAAAAGTGGATCCCAATGATCAAGGGGGAGCTTCCAAACAAGATCAACCTCAAGAAGACGAAGATAATCAACAAGGCAATGAGGGCAACCATCTAGGGGGAGAAGAAGAAGATCATGAAGATACAAGACCGCAAGTGCCACACCTAAGAGTACACCAATGCGTCCAAAGAGATCACCCAATCGACAACATCATCGGTGACATCCAAAAGGGAGTAACAACTGGATCCCGCATAGCTAACTTTTGTGAGCATTACTCTTTTGTGTCCTTTTTGGAACCATACAGGATTGAGGATACATTGAAAGATCCGGACTAGGTGGTGGCGATGCAAGAAGAACTAAACAACTTTAAATGGAACGAGGTGTGGGAACTCATCGAAAGACCTAACGCGAACGTCGTCGGCACCAAATAGGTCTTCCGCAACAAACAAGACGAACACGGGGTAGTGACAAGGAACAAGGCACGACTTGTGGCGAAAGGGTATTCACAAGTCGAAGGTTTGGATTTTGATGAAACCTTTGCTCCCGTAGCTAGACTTGAATCAATTAGAATATTGCTTGCATATGCTACTCACCATGATTTCAAGCTCTACCAAATGGATGTGAAAAGCACCTTCCTCAACGGTCCAATCAAGGAGTGGGTGTACGTGGAGCAACCTCCCGGATTTGAAGACAAAGAGTTCCCCGACCACGTCTTTAAACTGCATAAGGCTCTCTACAGCCTCAAACAAGCTCCTAGAGCTTGGTATGAGTGTCTTAGAGATTTCTTAATTGAAAATGGTTTTAAGATTGGAAAAGAAGATTATACATTATTTACAAAACACTTCGATAATGATCTTTTTATCTATCAAATCTATGTTGATGGCATTATCTTTGATTGAATTAACAAATCCTTTTGTGAAGAATTTAGTAAGATTATGACAGATAGGTTTGAGATGTCTATGATGGGAGAGCTAAAGTACTTCTTGGGATTCCAAGTGAGACAACAAAAGGAAGGGACATTCATAAGCCAAACCAAGTACACTCAAGACATACTCAAGAAGTTTGGGATGGACAAGGCGAAGCCTATCAAAACTCCCATGGCAACTAATGGACACTTGGATCTCAATGAAGATGGACCAAGCGTGGATCAAAAGGTATATCACTCCATGATTGGATCCTTACTTTACCTATGTGCATCTAGGCCTGATATTATGTTGAGTGTATGTTTGTGTGCGAGATTTCAAGTCAATCCTAAGGAGTGTCACTTGACAACCGTTAAAAGGATCTTGAGATATTTGGTTCATACACCCAACCTAGGCCTTTGGTACCCCAAAGGTTACAAGTTCAATCTCATTGGATACTCCGATGCAGATTATGCCGAATGCAAAGTAGATAGAAAAAGTACCTCCGGCACCTGCCAATTCCTAGGTAGATCCCTAGTTTCCTGGTCCTCCAAGAAACAAAATTTCATTGTCTTATCCACAGTCGAAGCGGAGTATGTTGCAGCCGGGAGTTTTTGTGCACAACTCCTTTGGATGCGACAAACTCTAAGGGATTACGGTTACAATATGAGTTGTATTCCACTCCTTTGTGATAATGAGAGTGCCATCAAAATTGCTCATAATCCAGTTGAACACTCTAGAACCAAACAGATAGACAACCAGTATCACTTTTTGAGAGACCACTCAATAAAAGGAGACATAGCTATTTCCCATATCAACACCGAAAAACAACTAGTCGATATATTTACCAAGCCACTTGATGAAAAATGTTTTTCGAGCTCTGAAATGAACTAAATATCCTTGATGCTCAGAATGTGGCTTGAATACTTGCATACATGTATGGACTCTTCAAAATATATTGTTTGAGTTGCGAAAATCATCTTTCTCCATTTTCTCCAAAAAACTATTTCAACTACTTGATCTTGATGAATTATGGTCATTGCTTGATTGTTGTATGCTTACCGATCATATTCATCAAGATTATTTGATTAGCTTTGCCCCCCTATTTTCTTAATAAGTACCTTCGAATATATATGAATGGGCTAAGTATTTATGTTCTGGTGACCACGGACTAGTCCGTGGTTACCCAGACTAGTCCGCCCTTGCAGACTAGTCCACAGAGTGTTCGGTAGTCCGGACTAGTCCGACAGACCACGAACTAGTCTGATCTAGGCTCTGGAAGAGTTCGGACTAGTCCGATTATTTTTGGACAAGTCCAATTTTTGGACTCCATAACCCTAGCCGCCGCCAAGACCTAATGTTCTTCATCCTCACAACTTGCCCCACGCTTTATCTCCTTGCTAGAGCTCCCCACGGCGATTTGGCGATTCCTCCATCTAAACTCTCAAAGTTTGGGTGGAAAACGACCTCCATTGCATAGGAATTGAAGACCACGGACTTGTCCGCTCCTTCAACCCCTCCATCTCCAAGAATTGAGGAATTTTGGTAAAATTTCCTCCCAAACCCTAGAAATCTTGATTTCCTTCGTTGTTGATCAAATAGCTTAGTTCATGTCACCAAATACATGCTTCCTTGATGTATTACATTGATGTTGAGCTATTCTTGCATTGAGAAACACCATTGACCGTCTAGTTATTGTTTGAGGTCATGAACACTGGACTAGTTTGGTCCATGTACGGACAAGTCCGATCACCCAGACTAGTCCGTACCTGTACACCGGACAAGTCCGACTTTTGTCTGAACTCAACCCTAGTTTCCCATTCCTCAATGCAATTCCTTGCCATCAATTCTCATACATACCTTGTGTAATCCATTCTCAGGACAATGTCGAGCTCCAACGATGAGATCTCCGATTTTGAGGCCGAGATGGACCAAGAAGCCTTGCTTCGGCCCTCGACGGGCCAAGGCAAGAAGCGCCAAGAGCGCCCATCCGAGCCGACACCTTCTCTGCCTCAGGCTTGACGCAAGGTCCTTGCCAAGAAGCATGTCTCCAAGGCTTCAGCAGGTGTTGGCCCTAGCTCAGCGGCTGCTCGCCAAGCTAAGGGCAAGGGCAAAGGGATTTCCACGGGCCCAATTGGCCCTATGAAGATGACAGCTCCAAAGCAAGGTATATGGGATCCCTCCGAAGAGAGGTTCAATCGCAGGGGAAGCGACACGGCTTCCAAATTCAGAAGTGTGGACTGCTACAGTCGGTTCAAGCAGGTAGCCGATGGAAGATTCTGGAGCAACTTCCATGCGAAATTCTATAAGTCCATGTACCTCACAATGAAGACTCCAGTGGTGCACATCCAATGGATTGATTGGGCGCACTTTGAAAGGAAGAGTTGCTCAGCTTTTGATGAGGTAGTTCAGGTAGTGGAGAAGCATGGATTGAAGGATCTGTTTGCCTTCAAGAACAATTGGAATGACAAAGTCATTTCTCAATTCTATGCTGCATTCTACTTTGCAAGTGATGAGGAAGAGCGGGTGACTTGGATGACTCATGGATCCAAGTACACCATTACCTATGACGAGTTTGCAAGGCTGCTACATCTTGATAGCTCCAGCAATGACAACTTGATCATTCACAACATTGGTGTCCCTGAGAAGGACAAAATGAAGTTCCTTTATGACACCCGCTCGACTTTCAACCCTCCTTACACCAATAATATGAAGCCATTCTTTGTGGTCCTCAATAGGGTCCTGAGGAAGACTATTGCCCCGAAGGATGGGGATGCAGGGAGTGTCCAAGGCTATCTCAGGACACTGATGAAGGTTATAAGCAAAGATATGAAGTTTGATGTATTGGACTACATATGGAATGACATGGTTAACATCTCCTGCACTCCTAAAAGATCCTGTGGCTACGCACCTTACTTAATGTTCATGATTGAGAAGGTCACAGGGATCGAGTTTGTGAAGGATGTGGAGCACACTCCATTGAGGCCCTAGAAGCCTCCCCAAGCCTCTATTCAAGCTGCCCCTTCTCCTGCATCCAGTGAAGAAGCTCCGAGGAGAGCTAGAGGAGATGCAAGGGCTGATCCCTCCACTAGGGACCCTCCCCAAAAAGGGTCTCCTAGTGGAATCCTGAAGTACTTGACAGCAATCTTTGCCTCATGCAAGAAGGCCGAAGTGAACACTCACAAGCTGAACAAGGCGAGGAAGGCTGATATGCGGTATGTCAAAGAAAATTTCAAACACATTTGCCAGAAGCTGGAGATCGAGCTCATTGGATCTCCAGTCATTTTTGAAGATTCAGCCTCGGATTTCACCGAGCTCGGGCCTTTGACTCCCTCCGAGCTTGCTTATTTTGGCATTGGGGTTTGAGTGGATCTGCTCCTCCTCCTCCTCCTCCTCCTCAACCCGAGAATGAAGAAGAAGATGATGAGAGGAGCGGCAGCGAGGACTGAAGAGCTTAGATCCCTCCTCTCCTTCTTTTTGGTGTCTTGATGCCAAAGGGGGGGATATTGAGGGGGAGTTACTAGGTCTTAGCTATAGGTTGAGAGATGAGAGATTCATTTATGCATCTTCTATCTCTTTTGGGTTGTAAGACTTCATATTATGCTCTTTTGATACTTTTGTGCTATGAACTATTTATGCTCATATTTATGACATCTGTGATTTTGCTCTAGAATTGACATACATGCTTGTTGTTGATACATTGATGTCAATTATTTCACTGTTATCATGATTACTGCTCACACACACTTAGTTTTGCATCCCACCATAAAGAGTGCACATATGTCTTATGCTCTCATTGCTAAATGTGTTTCAAGCGCATATGTGCACACTTTATGAAAAATCTGCATTTTTATCATATTTTGTAAAATCTCAATTGGTTGTCATCAATCACCAAAAACGGGGAGACTAAAAGTGCATCTAGGCATCCCTTGTGAGTTTTGGTTGATTTATGACAAACAAATGAGATCCTAACCACATTATTGAGATGAGCGCAGGTTTTAATGAAAGAGTGAAGAAAGCACCAAAAAGAAAGGAGAATGAGGATCAATTCGGAAAAGAGCTCAAGAGCTGAATAGAATACATCATTGTGTAGGGAGTGTGTTGGTGTAACACATCCTAAGAGCTCAAGCACAAAAGAAATCCTCACACACTTCACATTTCACAAGAAAAATGGACTAGTCCGACGTACATCGGACTAGTCCGATATCCTCTCTGCATAGGTTCGGACAAGTCCTGCCAGTGCGGACTTGTCCGCACCAGACTAGTCCGATAATGTCCGGACTAGTCCGATAATGCCTCTGACTAAAAACGGACAAGTCCTATCTCTTCACAGACTAGTTCGAAAACCCCTCTGACTAAAATCGGACAAGTCCTTCAAGTGCGGACTTGTCCTCTATTCACTAAGGGTATCACCACACTGGACTAGTCCGATATCACCACGGACAAGTCCGAAAACCTTTCTGACTAAATTCGGACAAGTCCGCTCCTAACCGTACAAGTTCGATATTCCTGGACACTTAGGGTTTCCTACACGCCGCACACCGGACCAATCCAGACTCCACCATGGACTAGTTCGGACCCTTGAAACCCTAACGGTAACTTTTCGAAACACCCTATAAATAGATGTACACGGCCCTACCTTCAACTCTCTCGACCCCCTGCACCGTCACACCCTCCAAGAGCTTAGAAAACACATCTATCCACACAATCCAATGCAAGAAAGATCAATCCCTTGAGGATTCACTTTGGATCAAAGGAGAGACACGATTCCACACGTTTGAGCTCTTGGGTTTGATCTCTAACACACTCCAGTTGTTTCATTGTTGATCTTACGAGTGTGTTCTTGGTGGTGTTTGAATTGTAATCTTGGGGAGCCCTCAACCTGTGAGAAGGCCCCTTGAACTTGGTGATTTGCCTCTTTGTGATAGTGGAAGAAAAATTGGTCTTCGTGGCGATTCGACGAGGTTAGGGTCAGTGAAGACCCGGTCCTTTCGTGGGCTCCTCAACGTGGACGTAGGTTGCCTCTATGGGAACCAAACAACGGGATAAAAATCGTGTGTCAAACTTGTTCTTAAGTTTCTCATATCAATATTCTATGGTTTTATTGATCTTGTCCATCTTACGTTAAAACATTCAAATCAAAGTTAATTTGTACTGCACTCAATGGATACCATTTCGAATAGCAAGTTTAGAAGCAAATCGCCCACTTGCTGCCACATCAAACAGTGGAGTGTGTATAACGGCTGCAGAGGGTAGTGGAGAAGTGAAGGAATATTATGATGTTCTTCAAAAAATAATTGAGTACACATTTGGTGGTACAAAAGAACTAAAACTGGTGTTTTTCAACTGTCACTGGTTTGATCCAACATCGGGCACGCGAGTGGATGATTTTAGAATGGTGGAGGTCAACCACAACTCGCGCTATACAGCCCCTAACAACAATGTTGTACTTGCACATCAAGTGAAACATGTATACTATTTAAGTTATCCTCGTCCAAGTTTTAAAAATTGGTGGGTTGTATATAAAGTTAATCGTGAAGTGCACCCTCGTCGTTATGATGAGTACATAGACAATCAGAAAGACGATGATGGTGGTGTTTATCAAGATAAAGTCAAGGAAGTACAAGATATTAGGATATCTTCTGGGACAGAACTTGCAGAAATTGCTAGTACTACTCTAGAGTTAATGTCTGAAGAACAAGATGGCCCTTCGAGAAAATGTCTTCGACAATCTCAAAGGATTATTGAAAAGCAAAATAGAATTATTGAAGAAGAGAGTGAAGGAGAAGAGTTTGAAGAAGAGATGGTAGAAGAAGAGAGACATTAAAATATTCATGCACGTGTGATAAAAGCAGATTTGGATGCTGATGATTTTTAGCAGATTCTAATGCTGGTGATTTTTAGTTCTTATTGTACGCATTCTTTGAGATTTAAATTTTTATTGTGTACATATTTTAGTCTTTATCATTTATTGTTTATTGTTTAATAATCTCGTATACTGATCATTATTTTGAAATTTGTGCAGGTGTGGAAAAAAGGAAAGAAGCAAAGTGATGATTTTCTTCCTCTGCGTCTCACCACAGTAGTGGTTCGGTTCACACATCCTTGTTCCATGTACTTTGTTTTTTTATATAAACACATCAATATCATAATCAGCTATTTACTATTTGTTATATGTTTATTTTGCATTTGTAGGGCACGACCGTGAGTGCAGATAGACAAAGACAGCTTATGGGGTGTGTGACAGAGCGGGCATCGAGCCAGCTAGCACCAGGTTCAGGAGGAGGCTTAGGTGTGTACTCAGAGGAGGCTCAGGAGCAAGGAGGAGGCTTAGGAGCAGGCACAATGGAGGAGGTTCAGGAGCAGGGAGGAGGCTCAGGAGCAGAGGAGGCTCTGGCGCAGGCCTTTGGGTCGTCTTCTGAGGGTGGACAGGATGGTACCGAGGATGGACAGGGTGGTACTGAGGGTGAAGAGAGCGGCGAAGAGGAAGATGATCCGGAATGAGATGCAAGGTTAGCAAGATTGGCAGAGTTACAAGAGGCAGTAGAGGGGCAGAGTGATCGATGCCCCTATAGGTATTTTTTTAATTATTTGATAAGCTATCTTATACATTTGGTTTTCTTGTCAACTAACTAATCTTATTTGTACAGGTTGAAGAGGCACCTTTTATGTACTCCAAGTAAAGCTCCTGATACGCGAGCCGTTATAAGGCCAAAGGTTACTAGGTGTTGGATCGAGATTGGTTGGGATGGCAGGTGAAAGTGCATCTAGAAATCCCTTGTGGGTTTTGGTTGATTTATGACAAGAAAATGAGATCCTAACCACTTTGTTGATATGGGCACAGGTTCTAATGAGAAAATGAGCAAAGTGCCAAAAAGAAAGGAGAATGAGGAGAAATGCAGAAAAGAGCTCAAGAAACAAGTGTAGTAGATCATTGTGTATGGAGTGTGTTAAGTAAACACACCCCAAGAGCTCAATCACAAATAATCTCACACATTGCACAAATTTATACAGAACCGGACTAGTCCGACTAACTCTGGACTAGTCCGATATCTTTCTGTACAAGATCGGACAAGTTCTCACAATGTGGACTTGTCCTCACAGTCTAGTTTTTCACTGACCGGACAGTCCGATATCTTTCTGACTAGAATCGAACTAGTCCTCCCTAGTGCGGACTATTCCCCCAAACACTTCACAAGTTGCACAAAATCGGACAAGTCTGATAACTCTACGGACGAGTCCGATATCTAATGTTAATCGGACAAGTCCGATATTCACACGAACTAGTCCGAAAACCCTCAGACCTAAATCAAACAAGTCCTCCAAGTGCGGACTTGTCCCCCAAATTCACTTAGGGTTTCACTTATCCGGACAAGTCCGATATTTATCGGACAGGTCCGAAGATTTCCATAACCAAAATCGGACAAGTCTGCTCTCAGCCGGACAAGTCCAATATTTCGGGACACCTAGGATTTGCTACACGTAGCACACCAGACTAGTCCGGTGTCCACCACGGACTTGTCTGATCTTTCTAAACCCTAACGGTAACTTTTGGAAACCCCATATAAATAGGTGTGCACGACCCATCTTTCACAACTCTCGACCCCCTGCGCCGTCACACCTTCCAAGAGCCTAGAAAACACCTCTCTCCACAAAATCAAACGTAAGAAAGATCAATCCCTTCATAATACACTTTGGATCATTGGAGAGACACGGTTCATCACTCATTGAGCTCTTGGTTTGATTTCCTAACACACTCCTGTGGTTTTTCCATTGCAATCTTAAAAGTGTGTTCTTGGTGGTGTTCATATTGTAATCTTGGGAGGCACTCAACTTGTGAGAAGGCCCCTTGAATTTGGTTATTTCCCCTTTGTGATTAGTGAAGAGGATTGGCCTCTGTGGCGATCCGACGGGGGTAGGGTTGGAGAAGACCCGGTCCTTTTGTGGACTCCTCAACGTGGATGTAGGTTGCCTCTATGGGAACTGAACCACGGGATAAAGTGCTTGTGTTCTTACTTTGTGCACATCGTTCTTACTCTTTATATCAATCTAGGGTTTCAATCAATCTTATTCACTTTATGTTGAAACTTTGAATATAAGATTAACTTGTGGTATATCCTAGTTCATAGTTGTGTAACACTTCAATTACAAGTATATTTCCGCTGCATACATCCTAGGATCAAGATAATCGATCAAATTTGATCAACCTAGTCAGTACACACCGGACTAGTCCACACTCGACCGAACTAGTCCGATATCTCGAGATTTGATCTGGTTGTTAAGTGTTGCAGGTTCCGATGGAAAATCAAAAAGGCCTATTCACCCCCTCCCCCTCTAGGCCACATTCAGCAGGGGGCATCGATGCTATGTTGAGACAGAGTTGGGAAATGCCATCCGGTTTTGCTTTTCAGGGATGGTTCTTGTGGGTGGTTAACTAATTGTCACGCATAATTGTGATCACTATGCCATGAAACCATATGGCACCGCGGGTACTTGTCAGGACAAAGTTTCAGAGATTTTTTGGATAAGTTTGTTTTCATTGTTTAAAATATGTTGCATCTTACTTTGGTTGATAGTAATTGTTGGTTTTATGCAGAGTATATTTAAATTGGAGGAAGGTGTGGTTCCAACATATGTGAGGTTTGTTTTTGAGACGTCAGCGAGAAAGCTCATGAAGGGCTCCTTCTCTGATGGACAGATCAAGGCTGTGACTGTGTATTACAAGACCAGGTTGCGTCAGCCCATGACAAACAAGCGAGCAGCTACAATTTATCTGCATAAGCATGAGTACATGGAGAGTAGTGTGGATTGGATCTGTGTAAATATGACATCTTGGGAATGGTTATGCGAATACTGAGCGTTGAAGGAGTTCAAAAATATTTCAAAGAGAAACCGAAGCAACCGGAAGAGCAAGCTTGGACTACAATGTTATAGGGCAGATGGACATGTGCGGATGGCAACAAATGGTATGAACTATTACAATCACTTGTAAATTGCTTCAAACAATTGCATTGATTGAACTGATGTTGTATTTTGATGTTGCAGGAAGCTGAAACCGGTGTCGCTCCTTCTTTTATCGAGGTTTACCTCAAAGGGCACAAAGGCACAGATTTGGCATGCCCGGAGCAGTTGTGTGACGAGGCGTCAACACAATAGGTGGTAAGTGTGTTGAGTGCTCTCTATCTATGAACTGAATCTATCTTTTATGACATTCACTCGTGAACTTAATTTAATCTTGTAGACAAAATATGTTGAGTGTCTCAAGAAAAAACATGGAGATGATGTAGATTATTTAAGAGAGTCGTTGGATGTGGGTGCGGCGTACGAAGCCAGCGGAGGCATACCGCATGGGAGGTACGTGTAAAGATAATGATTGTTTAAAGGTTAATTACTATCAATTCATCACATTTGTGTTTTTTGTAGACTTGGAGTAGGCGACGGGTATGTGGAGCATGACGCTTATATGGGACCACGGTCTTCTACTTCCAGTTCGAGTCGATCTCGTGTTACAGATGAGGAATTGAAAGAAAAATTAAGACAGTATGAGGAGAAAGTGGAATAGCAACAACAGCAAATACAGATGCAACAGCAGATGCAGATACAGCAACAGATGCAATATTTGTATATGGCGCAGCTAACTTATAATCTTAACAATTGAATAGTTTATTTGTTTACAAACTGTTTCTACTTAATATTTCACGAATAATTTCCTTCGTGTAGTTCTTGAGTCAAGGCAACACTGGAACTCAGTTCAACATGCCACAATAGCCTCAGTTCGAGATGATGTCGCAGGTAAATTACTCTTTTACTTAAGTTGGTATACTTATTAGCATATTTGTGTTAAAGTCAATAACTGAATATTTTTACTTTATTCAGTTCTTCCCTCAAGGTGGCTTTGGATCGCAGTTCGGTATGCCTCGTTCGATGCAGCCTGGACAACAAGTTGACTCTTCTTCACAAGTATAACCGCATTTCTTATTAACTCAACTTATAGTATGAAATACTAATCATATTTATCTCAGGGTTCTCAGAGTGTCAAGCCTATCCTCCACAGGACCACATCATGGATTCATGTCAATGTTAGCCCCTGGATTGCAGCCCTATCCAGGTGTTCTCCCATCGTTGCCCTTCGCTTCGGCATAGTCAACCATCAACACCTCCGGGCGCCGTAGCGGTATGATTAATAAATAATTAGCTCTAATGAAAGTGTAACTTAATTTGAACAATACTTAGTGACTTATTCAATTACATAATTGGTAATACCTTTAAGTCAATTACACATGTGAGTTGGGAATTTGTGAATTTTAGAAAGATTGAGACATATGAATTATAACTATTAATGCAAAGTTAACTTTTGTTTATTTCTCGCAGGGTTTCGGTCATGCAACGCCTCATGGTTGCGATGATTTCCTCAATTTGAATGCCGAAGGTGCAAGTGGTGGAGGTTCGAACAATGATATGGAAGCGGATTAATCTTCCCAATGGTCCTTTGGAGTAATTTGGATGTGAACTCGTTGTTTGACTATGTGATGGAGTAATTTAGAGTAATATTCACAATGTTGTATGACTATGTGAACTCGTTTTATTGTGTTTTGCTTATGACTATGGGTTGTATGGAATGTCTTTGCATTGTCATTTTATTTGTTATTGTGGTATGCAATATGTATGCAATGTGTTAGCATATTTGTGGTATGCAATTTTGTATGACTATGCAATGTTAGCATATTTGTGTTGAACTGTATGGGTGGGAGGCTCCCCACCCGGGGAGGAAGGGAAAGCAACCGCGGTTTAAAAAAAATGATTGTAAGGCTGTCAGTGTAGGCCGAGCCGACGGTCATAACTGCCATATGACTGTCAGTTTCGCTCCCAGACTGATGGCTATACGGCCCCCAAAGCGCACAAGTGTCCTCCTGTATGGCCGTCGGTACGCTCAGGGGCCAACGCATTTAAAACAATAAATACGTCGGTTTTGGCAGGCCGACGGCCTTATTGCGTTAAGGCCGTCGGGCTCCCGAAGCCAACGTTCATACTTGCGTTTCTGCAGTAAAGATGTCGGAGACCGAAGCCCGACGACTTTAAAGCGCTAAAGTCGTCGGTCCCGACGTCTTTAAGTGGTTAAGAACGTCGACCTGGATTCGACGGTTATGACCGCCGGTAGGCCGACGTTCTTAGTATAAGTCGGTTACTGTAGCTTACCGACGGCTACAAGGCTAACATTTCTTTGCGTGTTTCCTGTAGTGCACTGCGGGACATGTGTTGCCTTCGGAAGTCCACAATACTGGAAGGTGAAACTCGACGCGTCGTCTTCTAGTACGAAAAGATATCTGATATGCAGGTTATCGACGGTCATTATCTGACAAGGGAATTCGATCCAGACAATGGACCGAGAACTCGCTGTCAATCTAATTTTGGCTTTTCCCCACGTCAATGGTACTCCTACAGAGTAAACCCCCATTTCTGAATTTCTCAAGTGTTGAAAAGGGGCATCCCATAATACATGATATGTAGGGTTGCTCGATCCTTCAAGTCCTTGCACGACACCTTTAATTATCTTTAGTAGTGATTATAAACAATCAGACACAAGTGTTCTAATCTACGGACATACAAGTCGGTAGACAGTGACGGTAAATTTTTTTATGAGTATTTTTTATACTCCCTACGCTTCGAAAAGTTTGTCACTTTTTAATTTATTTCTGAAATACAAAACGACAAACTTTTTTAAAATTAAAGAAGTATAATAGAGTCAATACCTCACTTCAGTGGCTGCGAACTAGACAATACAAATTAATTCTCATCTAAAAATAGCATCAATCGTACATGTAAAGAAGAATGTTTTTCCCGGAGCCTCTGTTTTGACCTGACGGCAACGTCAGTTTCAGGTTGTTAAGCATAGTTACAACCACGTCCGGGCGATGATGCTGACGATGGGTAGAGTCGCGTGCACGCTTCAAGTTGTACGGTTCTGGGGTGGGGGTCAAATCAAAATGGAAAGCATGCTCTGTGTACAACAACAAAATGGATAGAGCCGTGGACGACGACCAACCCAACAACAGCCGAAACCGAAATGGGCAACCAGAGCTTCAGCTCGCGCGCATGTGTACAGCTACACTTGCCCCCTTTTGGACTGGAACGAGCTGACGCACCGTAACGGTGACACTAGTAACCATTATGATCATCAGAGAATTCTAGAGTTCATCGTCGTCAGGAGCGGACATGATGCTCTGCATCTTCTTCACTCGACTCACCCCCATGACGCGCGCGCGTACATCCTGCGGCGTCCCGACCAACTCGAGTCCAAATGAAGACGTCGGCACGCGATTCGGTCCATCCATGACGCACGGCGACCGGCCTCGTTGGCGTTGAATGCATGCAACGACCCGCGCACGAACAACCACCGGCGAGCGAGAGCGACGGCTGACCGAACCGGCCCATCCATCCAGCTGCAGCCACTCCTCCGTACACGCTCCTAATCCTGCAACAGGACAGCACTGCACTGCGATGCAGCGTGGATAATAGGAAAATATCTTCCTTATACCTGCCTAGCTTAGCTTCAGCGAGGAAAGGAATTGAAGCAACTGCTTAGTTTAGTTGCGGCTGCAGATTTCGGAAGCAACCGCCCAGGCAGCAGCACTGCAGCGTCGCTACTGGTCCGGGCGGCGCGCCCGTGCGTCCAGTAGTCCAACCCAACCGAACGCCCTGCCTAACCGAGAGACAGACACGAGAGACCCCACCGCCACTGGCCGGCGACTAGGCGAGGACTCGGGTCCAAGAGTCCAACAGCAGCGTTTGCATGCGCGTGCAAGGCCTGACCGGCTGACCCTGAAGACGTCTGGTTGCTGCTTTTCCAAGTCAGAGCGAGGCCCGGATCGATCAACCGTCCGCAGGGCACACTGTAAAGCATACTGGATACACTATTTTGCAGTGTAATTTAGAGTACGTATTGTAAAAATATAAAGGAAATTATGTATAGAGTATACTTTACAGGGCGTTGTTGCAGATAGCGCGCGTCCTTGTTCCAATCCTTGTACACCCAACTGCTCCCCAATTCAACCGCTGTTGCTGCATGCAAACCGATTGATACAGATGATGGATCCTAGCCGGTCAGAGTTGTTTCTCCCATCTCAACACCCTAGATCCAGGACGCCCGACGGCACGGCACTGCGTCCGCGTCGCCATCAGTCGCCTCCATCCAGAGACTCGTCTCTATCATCCATAAGAAAACGTCACGTTGTTAGGTCGATCCGTAACGACTAAAGCTCCAATAAATACGGATAAACAACGACAGCATGCATGCGTTCTCTACCTAAAACTAAGAGGCCTCTCTGGCTCGTTCTGAATCATTGCAGTTAGTGAACGACCATGTGGTCGCGCGCGCGAACTGATCTGACGAGACGTCTGATTGAATGCCAATCAGTTGGCTAGCTTGGACCCTCGGTCGTTCAGACGAATCTTATTAAGAACCTTCTCTACACAAATTAGAAACGACTAACCCCAGACGCGAGAGAGAATAGAAAATGAAAAGCAGGTTGGTGGTTGAAAAGAGATTCAAATTAAACGGGGATCGAGTGTGTTATTACGCTTTTCTCAGCTTCGGAAAACAACACCCTCGTACGTCGTCTCCCATTGCCAAATTAGCAACTCCAAATGGTCTGCAACAAGGAACGGCAATTTGGTTCAGCAACAGGGCCGGCCCTGGGGCAGTGCCCAAGGGGCGACCGCCCCGGGCTCTCGAAAATTAATAGCCCCATTTAGATTTAAGTTATATATATTGTCAAGCTCTAAATTTATACAAATGAATGTGATTTAACTGGTATTCGATCAATGATTGATAAACTAATAATAATAGTCAGAAGAATAGTGAATTTGACTTTTAGATTTGACCCAACCAACTATTCCAACTTAGAATCAAGAGTGTTCCCGATAATACCTATGGTCATGCAAAGTCAGAGGCCGACCACTCCATGCTACCGGCTCACGTAGTCTCTTGAATTAAGCGTCGATAACTCGAATATGAACTCCTATTCTTATCTGTCGGTTGTCGCGACCGTGATGTAGAGGACTTCCGAAGGCTTCGGGTTTGCATGCCAACACTTAATAGCTTATGTCTTCTAAACGCTTAGTTTCACCTATTATTTTTTATGCATTGATCAATCTACGTATACTCCTAGCTAACTGATTTTCTCATATTTTTTCTCTCATCTAAGGTTGTACTAACTGAACTTTATTAAGTGATAGTTTAACTCTTACACATAATTTCAGTTAGATACTCAAAGTAATTGTATTTTATATCATTAGATAAGTTTCAATCAATTGTATTTTCAGTTCATATAAGTGTTTTTAAATTTACTTTTGTGACAATATTAGTGAGAATGAACTTTATAAAACACTCACCCCGTTCCAAAATAAGTGACGTTTAGCGGAGCTAATTTAACTTAAAATGAACTAGATTTCTTGTTCTAAATATCATTTTTTTTCAAAATAGAGAGTAGTTATAATTGATAATTTTTCTTTATATTTATGATCAACTAGAGGGCTTTAATTTTTTATTCGCTCCGGGCCCCCGAAAAGTCAGGACCGACCCTGTTCAGCAACTCGTTATGGAGAAGTGCGCGTGTGTTCATGAGGGTGATCCAAGCTAGTTAGGCAAGACGATTCTTTCATTCATAATTTTAGTTGTCGAGCGAGAGAGTGGAGAGAAATGGCATCACTTTGCGTGTATCCATGTGCTATAAGGAACCAATAATGCCTTGGCTGCTTGTGCCTTCCTCTCTCACACACACACATACTACCGTTCACTGGAGACAGGAACGCGCAGCAATGCTCTAACTAATCGGTCCTCCTCCTCCCGTCGTGTCGTCGCCGTCTCCAAACGAGCAAAAGATCTCCACCAACTCCCAATACTACCACCCGCGATCCACGCACCTAACCACTTTGCCGTTCATCTGCTCGCTCCTTCCGTTTTTCTTTTGATGCGTGTTTGTCTGTGTCTGGTTGGAAAGGTCAATGGCTTTGCTCCCCTCTCGCTTTCCCTCTCCCCTGTCGTCTCATCACCAGAAGAGAGGGAGGAATTCAAGGACCCCAACTCTATCTATATCCGATACAATGCTGTGAGGATTTAGAGTTCATCTAATCAACTAGGCATCAACTAATCGGGTTGCTAATCACAATTGACTTAGGTCTAATCAATAATCAATCAACACAGTGCATAATCAATATGACTAATATATAGACATTAACAGAGAAGAGAAGGGATGAGAGGCGCACCTTGGTCTATCTGGGAACAGGCAGCCATGGCGATCTTGTGGCCGAGTCTGTGGAGATGACCGGCGGTGTGGGTGACGGTGTCGCCGTCGGCGGCCTTCCCCTCACTTTCCACACCTACCGATCAGTTTGCAAAGAAGATCGTGTAGTATCTTTGATCTAACTAACTCATCTTATTTATGTATGGACGTGAGAGGGGCCCTCATGACCGTGGATTGGTTAGCGCTTCCAATCAAAGCGCTGGAGTCCTTAGACTCGGTATGGGGTGGGCCCCATACCCTTACGTGATCAAATTCAACATTCTCCCCCTTGATCACGAAGCTAAAAAGCTTACTGATTTATTCACTTAATTATTGAACTTACTATCTATTTCTCCATGCTTTGAAATAAAGAGCACAACGCATCAAAACAGCCATTTACGCACTGCTTGACTCGAAGACCACGATATGTCTCACATTTAGAAATAACCTTATACTCAGTTGGCCCCTTAGTATCTAGGATAATTCACAGGTTTTCACTTAAGACTCATGCATGCTTTGTGTTCTCTGAACACTTGGGTGGGAAAACCCTTTATAAACGGTACCGCAAGCTTTTCGCTTCATTCTTATATGCTTGTTATCAATTGTGTTCCTGGATTTTAGGTTTCACAACACATAGTTTATGTCGATGTGCTTGACTGTCTCACTCGACTCATTGTTGTGAAACATGATACTACAAACTTATGTAGTATTACTTAAGTGGTTTGTGCTGTCAACCACTCTTAATACCGGGCAAGCTTTGTATCGTCTGCTTGTTGGCTTCATCTTAAATAATAAGATTTGTCACACATTGTGAACGATGTAGTGACTATTTATTTGGAGTAGTTCCACGAGACAACTCCATTCGCGAAGGTGGATATATAACTAACGCGGAATTCTTAGAATCCACACAATTCGCGAAACTAAGACTGACAAGCTCACTTCGTCAAGTGAGTTTTTACTTATTATATGTTAACATGAGGCCTTATTTGCATCACACATTCTTAAATAAGTTCTTAAATGCCTTCTAGTGATGAACAGCTAGCATGGCCTAATGTCTGTCAAGTATCCTGCTCATTATCTTAAGTCAAGGTAAACACTTACTCTAGCATACATTAATTAATCTTCCGACAGCAGAAGTTAATGGAACCGAAATCATAAGGTCGACCATCATTGGTTCCCTAAACTTATCTAATTCTTAAACTTATCATCCTTGACTGTGTAAACAGGCGAAGATTAACACCCCTTTATTTTGATCATGGTGAATTTCTAATTTCTATCTTGTAGGATTCTTCACCTAGATCCTCTTATGGACAAAATCTTTTAATTTCTTATGACTGATTATATCTTAGAAGTAATGTATCATGTACATCCAACTTAGTATACATGTGAGTGTCCATCTCACATTATTTGAAAAAAAAAATCCAAAGTGACTTATAGTCTAATAGCTCTTAATATGCATTTCTTAATCCGTGAATGGATTTTACTAATAATGTCTTAAGGGTCACTTAATTATAATGACAAAACCTTTCGGTCAGGTCACACTGACATTCTTATACAAATCTCAAATAGAGAACTTTGTTTTACATCCATCTGATGTAAAAATATTCATAATGCACTACTAATAAATTAATGATTCTTGGAGAATCCTTAACTGAGACGATTCTTTTGCCATTAGTTTGACCACATATAGAAATTTCCCTTTAGAATCACGCTTAATTTTGTAGGCTCATTACAGTCTACTATTTTGATTCTTTCAAGAACTATTACTAATACTCAGACACTGGTGGCGTACTTAGATCTCATTTCATCTGGCATGGTTTTACACCATAGATGATTAAGATCGTCTGATAATATTTTCTTATGTGGATGACCACCTTTGTTATTTGTCATATTATGATCGGACCGCTATCACTCTTCATCATTATTGACCACTAATGATGAAGAATCAATAGCAAATATTGTGACAACAATGTCTTGTATTGTTAACACAACGTAAGTAAGACCATCATAAAGAGTGATTTTTGAAAAGGCGTGGCAACATGTACCATTCCTTTCAAGATCAGTGTCTTTATGAAGTCAAAACTCCCCTGATTTAGTCATCTTTACTAACTTTTTGTTTTTGAATGATCTTATGATCCAATATGAATCAAAACTTATATCAAGTGAGGATTAACCCAATACTTGACCTTATGCAACTCACATAACTCGTGCATTATGCTTATATTTTAGGATTATTGTCGCCTCACATCATTGATAATAACAGACTTAAAGTAAGTTATTCTTAATATTTTTTTGTTATCGATGAAAGACTAACAACATGTAGTAAATAATTAACAAGAAGAAATGTTAATAATTCAGGTACAACAGGTAGAGAGATTATTCGACCTCTCATTATACCATACTCCCCCTGATCATGTCATCCTACTAATGATGATATGTATTATTTAACTAAACTGATGATAATCAATAACTTATTATTTAATGTTCTTACAACCAAACTTAATAATGTTTTGGGTTACTTTTACCTTAACGGGACTACCTCATATGAAAATGCTTAAGTGAGGTTTACGCCCTGTCCACAATATACAATGGTGTTTTAGAGGCTTACTTAATATAAAGCTCGACTTAAACACGTATGTCGATAGATTAATAACTCAACATACTTAATTAACATACACCATTTCACTTACTTATTTTTGGGGTATTCAATTCTTACTTGAATAAAAATTAAGTCAATACTAACAATACATGTTCAATGCTTATATTGAATCTGAAACATCTTAATGAGAGAGAAACCAATTGATGGAGAAAACTAACTCGATTCCCCTCTCGAAATATGGCCTTAATGACAATGCCATAATTTTGAAATTGTTTCGGGATCGATTCTAATGCGCTTATCTTAATACTTAGTTTGTGAGTGAAAACTTGAATAATATTTAAATCATCATCTAAGGATAAATGTTACAACTGAATGTGCTTAACCATAATACTAAGAACTCAATGAAATATTTAAATCAAAATTTCAAATATGAATATTTAAACTAAAATTCCATTACTGAGAGTACAAAGTGAATCCTAAGTACAAAACTATAACTTAGAAGGAAAAACAAGTCTAAGATTTCAACTTTAACTTCATGACCATAGCGACTTTAATGATCATTTCACTCTTCTTATGATCCTCCACTTATCTAATTCCTGTCTCAAGAATATATAGGATTGCATCTTAGTTAATCAATCAAATAAGTTAAAAATAATTTTAAACATTGACTTAACAATTAAAACTCAACTTACCTTTATCATTCTCATGATTGATAGACTTAATAGCACGATGAGACTTAATGCGATCTTCTTCTTGAACGCATAAATCAATTAGTTTCTTAAGATTCCACTGCTCATACTGAGAGTTGTAATTGATGATAATGTGCTCAAAATCATCTGGAAGTAGAGCAAGAATGAGGTTGAAAAGAAACTCATCTTTCAACCTCGAATCTAACAGCTTAAGTTTAGCAGCAGTGTCCCACATACTAAGAATGTGCTCACGCACACTTCCCTCATTATGCTTCTCAGTGACAAGTTTCTTAACAAGAGTATGCATCGTAGCCTTGTTGCAGGCAGTTGCGTACTTTTCTATCATAATAAGGTACTCATAAGCAGTGTTGCATTCAAAAATTTCTTCCTGAACACTCTCAGTAATTGAATCCTTAATTATTTTTAAGCATTTCTTATTTGAGATTGACCACTTAGCACGATCTAAATCGAAGCAAAAGTAGTCATCCTCATAAGCTTCCATCCTTTTGGTGAAAGACTCCTTAGTTTCACCGTCATGAATAACGGAAAGCTTAGGCTCAGTGGGACGCACTCTCATCAGTGTCAAATCTATTTCGGAGATTGCTAAACCAATCTCCAACTTATATCGCCAAGTATTATAATTGTCTTTTCTTATATAGTTCTCTGGCAAGATAAATCTTAATATCAAATCAAGAATGAAAGATCTTTCATAATGAAAACATAATATAACATAAGTAAATGCATGAACATGATAATGAACAAAATATCTTATTTTGTCTTCCACGTTGGTTACTTGATAACTTACAAAAATTAAAGACTTAATGATTTCGTCTTTCACATTGGTTACAGAACAAAAACTAACTGAACTTAAATAATCATTAACTATGTGTTTCGTCTTTCACGTTGGTTACTCAACAAAAACACAACATATAAAGTAACTTAATAAAAATAAAACTTATCTTCTAAACGTGTTTTGCCTTTCACGTTGGTTACTTAGCAAAACACAACAATAAAGATATAATAATTTCATCTTTCACATTAGTTACTCAACGATAAAACCTTAATAATTCAATGGATCATTAACATCGTGTTTTGTCTTTCACGTTGGTTACTCAACAAAACACTATGACTTAAGAAGAATGAAGACTTAATCTCAAAATATGGTAATTTCATATTTCACGTTGGTTATTCAACGAAATTACTATCACTAACAATAACTTAAAACTTTATGACTTAAAACTTAAAACAACTTAGGCATAAAAACTTAAGCATGACCACTTAAATTAACTTAATTATGATAACTCAAAATAACTTAATCATGACAATTTAATTTTCGCATTGGTTACTCAATAAAATGATCATGACAATGGTAAATTCATTTTTCACGTTGGTTACTCAATGAAAGCACCATAACTTAATTAACGGTGGAAGCTTAATACTTAATTTTCTTAATTATCATGCTTAATGACTCATAATTCCATAGCAAAAGAAAATGAATTAAATAAGTGGACAAGAAATACTTAATTCAACACTTAACATTAGATAATTGAAAATTGCAAGAAAACAATAATAAAATAATCATAGAGCATCACAAGATTACTTAGGAATTTTCTGTCCACCTAATTAATATTGTAGAGCTAAATTGCATTTTATCTCATTCTAAAATGCACTAAAAAAATTCCACTAAAAAATGGAAAATATTAAGTTTGGAAATGCTCACTAAATTTCTAAAACTAAAAATGTCTTATAATTAGGCAAAAAGCCCATTTTCATTATCTCAGAAAATGTCTCAGCCCTTAATCTTATTCCTGGCCCAAAATCTAAATCAGTGGCCCACGGCTTAGTCTCTGGAAGCCCACAACTGAAGTCCCATAAAAGGGAGAACTCAACTGCGTACGGCCCAACATGTTGCTCGGCCCATAGCCCGAGTCAGCCAGGGCGCACCAAGTTGGGCTCAAGGCACAAGCGGCCCAAAGGCTGATATGGGCCATAGCTGAAAGAACGAAAATACTCAAAAAAATGAAAAAATGGGGGCAGTCCACGTGGGGCCTGCCAGCATGCGGCCCAAAACGTGGCGCGCCTGCGTGGCCTTATTGCCATGTGCGGTGCAACGCACGATGGCCGCCCGATGCCGATCGGAGGGCAACGCAATAAAATCGGGATGCCCAAAACGAGCGTCGGACGCTGCCCCCCAACCGAACCCTAAAACATTTTCCCCGCCCCTTCTCTCTCCTTACCATCTTGCGGCGGCGGCGACTTAGAGACCGAGTGGGTGGAGCTCGAGTCTCGCCGGAGAAGGTGCAGCTCCGGGCGCAGAAATCCGACGACGCTGTAGCCTCCACGACGGTGTGTGAGCTCACTGCCGCGGGTGACATGCAGGCCGAACGCCATTGAGGGAAGCCCCAACAACTAGGGTTAGGGTTTGGAGGACTCAGCCGACGGCGCCGCGACCGTCGTCCTCGCCGGTGTGCGCTCTCTTCAATGAGTGCGTCACCGTCGAAGATGACATCGTGCGGTGCTTTCCATCGGCGGATCCGGCAAGCCCGAAGGCTTGTGCCTAAGAGGACCTCGTCGAAGGTGCTTAGAACGGTGGCACGAGATTCCACCGGCGGCGTCCCGAAGGACAAGAGCCGGCGAGCCGTCTGAGGCGAGTGGATCCCCGTCCCCGCTTTCCTAATCCCTCTCTAATCCTTATTCGGTTGCGGTTTTGAGTTTGAGTTCTTAATTTCTTAATTTTTCAATCGTTCTTATTCAAAACCGAAATCAAATTCTTCCTCTCCTTCTATGTGTTGCGGACTTAGGCTTAATCCGAAATTAAAACCCGAATTAGGATGACCTAGCCTGGCTCTAGATACCATTGTGAGGATTCAGAGTTCATCTAATCAACTAGGCATCAACTAATCGGGTTATTAATCACAATTGACTTAGGTCTAATCAATAATCAATCAACACAGTGCATAATCAACATGACTAATATATAGACATTAACAGAGAAGAGAAGGGATGAGAGACGCACCTTGGTCTATCTAGGAATCGGCAACCATGGCGATCTTGTGGCCGAGTCCGTGGAGATGACCGGCGGTGTGGGCGACGGTGTCGTCGTCGGGGGCCTTCCCCTCACTTTCCACACCTACCGATCGGTTTGCAAAGAAGATTGTGTAGTATCGTTGATCTAACTAACTCATCTTATTTATTTGTGGATGTGAGAGGGGGCCCTCCGACCGTGGGTCGGTTAGCTCTTCGAATCAAAGCGCTGGAGTCCTTAGACTCGGTATGGGGTGGCTCCATTACCCTTACGTGATCAAATTCAACAAATGCAAGCCACTTCCTTCTCCTCCACGGATCAGAGGAAGTTTCTTCCGGAAATTAAGCGCGACCGGAGAGAAAGAGCGGCACTCGATCAACCAAGAACCTTGAACTGTAGTGTAGCGGTGTCGTTTCAGGAAGAAACGACGTGATGCAACGAACACATGTTGTTGCAACGCGACGAGGACCAAGCACGTTACGGGGAGGGAAATTAAGGATGGAGCACCGCTTTGAAAACCCGGCATGCAGTCAGACGCATCCAAAAACCTCGAGACTTTGCGCTAATTTGTTGCCACACCACACTGGCCGGGCGTTGAGGTTGAGGCCTTGATGACGACGACGCTAAGAAGAACTCACTCGGCGTGCGTTGGACTCAAACGCACCCACCCCATGGACCGGTGACCACCACCACCACCATGCCGCTCTCGAAAGGTGAAGGGGCTGGTTGTCAAAGGTATGTGCCAGCGACAGGGACCTGAATGTGATAAAGAATGAGTAGGGGTACTGGAGGGGAAAAGGTAGGTCCCAGCTGGGGCTGGCTGGCTGGCCCGCCCCGTGACTTGTTGCTGACTGCTACGCCACCGCTTGAGGGGAAGCTGCCGCTGCGGCTGCGGTGTCCTCTTTTTATAAACCGGTAAGCTACCTCTCATTCCTGACACACACCAGACTCCGGTCCGCGGGAAAAAGGGGAGGTAGAGAGCGAGAGAAAGCAGAGAAGAGAGCAAGCGCGCGAGAATGCCTGGCGGCGGCGGCGGGCGGGAGGACGAGGAGGCGTCACGGAAGCTCGAGAGCATGGACGTGGAGAAGCTGGAGAACGGCAACCCGCCGCGGCCGGCCGTCAAGTACTACGGCTGGAGGGCCATGCCCTTCATCATCGGTACGCACGCACGCAGTTCACTTGCTCTCAAGCTTCATGTCGTTGTCTCTCGTTGATCGCGCGGCGCGGCCGGCCGGCTGAAATGGGCGTGGACGGACGGACCTGACGATCGAACGGCCGGATGGATGCAGGGAACGAGACGTTCGAGAAGCTGGGCACGCTGGGCACGTCGGCGAACCTGCTGGTATACCTGACGCAGGTGTTCCACATGCGGAGCGTGGACGCGGCGACGCTGCTCAGCGGGCTCAACGGAACCACCAGCCTCGCCCCCATCATCGGCGCCTTCCTCTCCGACGCCTACCTCGGCCGATACCTCGCGCTCGCCATCGCATCCGTCGCCTCGCTCATCGTAAGCACCACCGATCCCTTTCTGTTCTCCAGTTCTTCCTCCCTCCCTTCCTTCTGTTGCTTCGTGGTGGCCTTGACCATGCATGATCGATCCGCGGTCGGGGGAGCGGCGGAATTCGTTCGATCGACCAACCGCGACCGACGGATTGTTAGTTGTCGGTGGCCTTCTCTCTGGCGTCAGATTCAGTTTCGTCGGGACCGTAGGTGACGATTCAGCCTCTGGGAGTGATGAGTTGGACTACTTGGACTACCAATGATAGTGCGAGTACCAGGGTGTGTAGCAGCTTAGCAGCTGAATTTTCAGGCCTTTATTGCTTCCGTGGACTACTCGAGACCACGGATTAGCCTATCACGGCCTCGTGTCCTGAACCATCATCCACAAGAAGAAGAGCTAGCACGGACGATATGAGTGCTGCTAATAGACAGCATTGCGCGGGTCATGCATGATTAGCGCCGCGCTAACCCGTATTATAGTGCCCTAACCAAACCCCTTTTTATCCTCTCGACCGATGAAACATTTCGCCCACTAGCACGGCCACGGCGGCCTAGCTTACCCATGCTCTGGCTGATGATAATTACTAATAATCAGACGGGGCACTAGCTAATAGCAGGGGTTCAATCATTGCAATCCTCCCGGTTAGTGAAGTGCTGAGGCGGCCGGCACACCTGGCTACTACCTACCTGTCCCCACTACGTAGAAATGTACTCCCTCCGTTCTGAAATAATTGTCGTTTCAGATAACCAAATGAACTAGAAATGAACTAACAAAAGTTGTCCTAACGACAATTAAAAGGGAGTATGTAGTGGTGGCAAGTACTACTGTTCCTTGCCCGTGTCACCACACCGTAGCGCGTCAGCAGACGGACAGCGGTCAGCGGCCAACTCTGTACGTATTCTTTCTTGTAGTTGTAGGTAGCACGAGAGTCCTAGTACGAGAGTGACGGGACAGGAAGTTTCGGCTCCCATGCCATGTGCCGAAATGATTCGGGATATGGCGGGACTTTTTATCCGCATTTCCCAGGTCGTCGTGCAGAGGCACGAGTAGTGAGTAAAAAGATAAAATATGTGTTTAGAGCAAATGAGTGCCGGTAGCCTTATCCGGACAGATTAGTCTCGAGATGCCGCCGTCAACCAACCGTATTTCCCAGGTCGTCGTGCAGAGGCACGTCTAGTGTGAGTGTAAATCTCTCTCCTCGCCGACAGTACGTACCTTCCTGCGGGTGTGTGAACGAGGAGAAACCAAATCTTTGCGAGTTGCCCTGCCGTGTGCTGCTCGCCCCGAACAGGGCGGTCGGCATCGGTGAAAGTGCGGCCGGTGATACTGACATCCGCCAAACAAAAAGATGCGCACCGCAGCGGGCGCCTTTTGCCGGAGTGCATGTTCCTCGTTCGGGGAGGGTAGTGGCCCTGGCTCTGGCCCTGGCCCTGGCCGGGCAAGATTCGCTGCCTGCCTACCGAGTGCGCGCCGCCGGGTTCTTGGTTCTCTTCGCATCCGACGCGGTTGCCGAAGTGGCGTCGCGGCCGGTAGCGGGCAGGAAGGGGTGGGCACTTTGTGTCGGTGTGGGCAAGCTACTAAATTATTATTGTGGGAAAACACAAACACGTGACGCAGTCGCGGCGGATACCAAGGAAGGAGTGCTCGTTACATGTACAGCAGTTACCTCGGCTGGCATTGCGCGCGCCTTCTCATTTGAACGAGGCTGCGGCCAAAATGGTTCGGCCGGATTATCCGGACACGCCGCTGACCGCTGCCTCGTCCAAGTCGCCGCCAGCCAGCTGCAGTGCACAGTCACGAGGCCGTACGACTCGGAGCCACCGACATTACGGTAAAAGTGTATGAGATATTTGTATTAGAACTATTCGCCCTGGTGCACTATAAAGCTTATTGAATTGTAAATATAGAGTAAACTAGGTATTGAAATGTTTAAAGTATAGAAGAAGTATAGAAGATAGAGTAAGTTTTAGAAAAAATCGCTATGAATGGTCTTATATGGTACTCTTCGGTCTTTGAAAATTTGTCGTTTTGTAGTTTATTTTTAAACTACGAAATGACAAACTTTTAATAATGGAAGGAGTATATCAATTTATTCAAAATAAGGTGACATGCATTTTAGAATATTTTTAAAAGATCTTGGATCATTTAGAAAAAAGTAAAGGTCGAACGTGACTCGTCTCGTTGCTTCTATGGTGCCGGAACCTGTCGGTGCTACACTCCACTCGTGGCCCGGATTGTTTGTTTCATGGGGGTTTGGATCCGGGCGCCGCGTCGCGTTGCCGCCGGCGGCTTCTGGAATAGACGCGGGGAAGAAGGTATCCCGTATCGGTCGTGCCTCGTTGGCAACGCGCGCTCGCTGACTGCTGTTGAGGCTGATATGTGATGGGCCTGGAATTAGGTCCGATAAAAACGTAACCTGATTTAGAGTGTGTTTGAATTGTTGTCAATACTTACTTTATTAAAATTTGGTAATTGATTATGAAATATGAGTGTATTTAGATTGAAGTCAAAATTTAGCAAGCCAATGGACACATTCATTTTCTTTACCAATGTTGGCCAAATTTTAGGTGGTCAAATCCTTCACCAAAATTTGGCAACATCAAATTTTAAAATTGAAAAGGTAAGCAAGAGAAACAATTCAAACAGAACCTTATATTTCAACCTGTGCTATAGCTTTTCTCCAAATGGCTATCAAAATTTTAAGCGCCTAAATTTTTTTTAAAAAAATCAGGCAATGAGCAATTAGCAGTTAATTACTGTTATTAACCATTAATCCTTACATTTAATCATTAGTCCTTAATTTTACAGATTAATTAATTAAAAAATTGTTTGCTTGTTTTACGATTAACATAATACTTACAAATCAACATATTACAATTAAAATATTTATTAAATCTTTCACTAATCCTCAGGTGTGTAGCTGCTGGTCGCTAGCTAGCGCGGTGCCTGAAATCGCCTGCGCTATAGCTTTTCCCAAATATATATATACTCGAGTCCATTTCCCTTCAAACCACAAAACTTTCTCACTTGTGTTCATCCTTCCATGATGCATCATCCGGCAGGGCATGTTCCTCCTGACTCTGACGGCCGGCGCTGGCAGCCTGCACCCGCCGGGATGCGGCGCGGGCGAGACCTGCGAGAAGGCGACGCCGTACCAGCTCGCGGTGCTCTTCATCTCCTTCGCGTTCCTGGTGGTGGGCTCGGCGGGGATCCGCCCCTGCAGCATGCCCTTCGGCGCGGACCAGTTCGACCAGCACACCGAGTCCGGCAAGCGCGGCATCAACAGCTTCTTCAACTGGTACTACTTCACCTTCACGGCCGCCATGCTCATCTCCGCCACCGTCATCATCTACGTGCAGAGCAACGTGAGCTGGTCCATCGGGCTCGGCATCCCCACCGTGCTTATGTTCCTGGCCTGCGTGCTCTTCTTCATGGGCACCCGGCTCTACGTCAAGATGAAACCCGAGGGCAGCCCCTTCACCAGCGTCGTCCAGGTGTTCGTCGCCGCCGTCAAGAAGCGGGCGCTCAAGCAGCTCAAGGACGACAAGCAGCAGCTGGACCTCTTCGACCCGCCGCACACCAGCGCGGTGGTGACCAAGCTCGCGCACACGGACCAGTTCCGCTGCCTGGACAAGGCGGCCATCGTCACGTCGCCCGACGAGGTGAGGCCCGACGGCGCCGCGCCGGCCGACGCCTGGAGGCTGTGCAGCGTGCAGCAGGTGGAGGAGGTCAAGTGCCTCATCCGCATCGTGCCGGTCTGGTCCACGGGGATCATCTACTACGTGGCCGTGGTGCAGCAGTCCACCTACGTCGTGTTCTCCGCGCTGCAGTCCGACCGCCGCCTCGGCAGCCGCGGGTTCCAGATCCCCGCCGCGTCCTTCACCGTCTTCGCCATGCTCGCGCAGACCGTCTGGATCCCCATCTACGACCGCCTGCTGCTGCCCAAGATCCGCAAGATGACAGGGAAAGATGAAGGGCTCACGCTGCTGCAGCGCATGGGCATCGGCATCGCGCTTTCCACCGTCGCCATGGTCATCTCGGCCATAGTCGAGGACAGGCGCCGGGCCATCGCGTTCAGCTCGCCCACGATCGGCAAGACCATGACCGGCGGCGCCATCTCGTCCATGTCCAGCCTCTGGATGGTATCGCAGCTCCTCATCCTGGGACTGTCGGAGGCGTTCAACCTCATCAGCCAGATCGAGTTCTACTACAAGGAGATCCCCGAGCACATGCGGAGCGTGGCGGGAGCGCTGGCCTTCTGCAACCTGGCTCTCGGCAACTACCTCAGCGGATTCCTGGTCACGATCGTGCACCGGACAACGGGATCAGGGAGCAACTGGCTGGCGCAGGACCTCAACGAGGGCCGGCTCGACCTCTTCTACTGGACCATCGCCGGCATCGGCGTCTTCAACTTCATCTACTTCATTCTCTGCGCCAGGTGGTACAGGTTCAAGGGGGCTGCCAACTGATCCGTCCAATCATAAGCCGCAAGGGGCACCTCCATATGAATCATCTCATGGGTAATTATGCTGTGGTCTGATGTGTGGAAAAGGGAGTAGAACAAGGTCTGGGTAATTAATTTGCGTGTTTTCTGTACAATAGCACCTGTTTTGGTTTTAAATTCAAATCTATCTTTAGGGAACATTAAGTGGCTGGGGATGAGAGAAGAAACAAACAAAAAATTGTAGTTTCTTGTAAGTGGTTAAATCGAAACATAAACAGATATTCAGATGTATTAGTTGCCAAAATGGAAAGATAAATGCATGTTCAGTACTTCAGGTTCTGTTACATCTATGGTCCCAAGAATGTGCCCCAAGCAATGCTGCCATGAAAGAGTGAAGACCAACAAACTTTGATAGTTTTGCCTTCAACATTCAGGTGGGCGTCGACCGCACTTCCTCAAAAAAGACAAAGAAAATGGTTTCGCCTTCATGCAGTCAGCGTCCACTAGTTCAGCTATCACAATGTTGCTATACCGGAACTGATTCCCAAGGATGTCCTATCCTGTGCTAAAGCACTCTTCTAGCATGAAAGAAAACTACTAATGTGACATATTTTTACTAGCTGCGATGGATGCAACTTCTGCAAGCTTCCAGAACAAAATGTCATCACAGCGTATGTACATTACTACTGCCTACATTGTTTCAGATAATAAAGGTGAACCAACTGTGACAATCACTTATCTGTTCCCTGGTTGACCGCAGGAAGTATGGATGGAACGTGGGTGGACGCGTACGGACTCGACGTGCTGGACGCTTGAAAGCCGGCGAAGCCGTGATGATCTCGCCAACTTACAAGGTCCAGAGCTGGTATGAATTTCCTTAACAATGGCTTGTTCCCTTGATCAAATTCAGACGCCTTATATAGCAACCTGTACAAAAACAGAGGACTCTGCAGTCCGTTTCCCTCTCTAACTCAACTCTCGGACTGAAGGTCCTCATCCTCCTAAACTGACATGGATTCTCAGGCGCAGTTTGCAAAACCGGCTGAGTCTTTATTATGTAATACTAACGAACCCTAATACCTAATGGACACTTACATCTCTTTATTACTAATGATCCGCTATGCAACCAGAATTGTGCTTATTCCTACGACCATACTGCAAACCGTACATGACATCTCTCCCCCCCTCGGGAAAGAGCTCGTCCTCGAGCTCAAAAGCTGGATATTGTTTCTTGAATTCTTCTACGTCCTCCCAAGAAGCTTCTGATGCTGCCTGACTCTTCCATTGCACAAGTATCTGCCAAGTTCCCCTGTTAAGTCTTGATCGCAGAATAGTCTCTGGAGATATTGCTATACGACCATTTTGCAGTTCTGGTAATGGAGGAGGTGAAGATGGAGGAGTTCCTTCAAACTTTTTTAGAAGACCCACATGGAAGACGGAATGCAATCTAGCTGTAGGAGGAACTTGTAGTTTATATGCTACTGTTCCATTTTTTCTAGAATCTGGCAGGGACCAAAATAACGTGGAGAAAGTTTCCCTTTTGGACCACGCATTAAGGCATTTGCTGCCCTGTGATTCAGCTTTAACCATACTCAATCTCCTTTATCAAATTCTAATGGTCTGTGTTTTTCATTGTAATAGTACTGATCATGCTGCTTTGCCTGATGAAGCCTCTCTCTGATTTCCTTTAGGAAACTGTCTCGTTCCAACAATGTTTGTTCCACTGCTTGTATTTTTGTTGTTCCTCTGTGATATGTCTGTAAATGTGGAGGGTCTCTTAGCACTTTGAATGGGGTAGAATGTAATGATGTGTGGTATGATGTATTATAACAATACTCAACCCAAGGTAACCATTGTACCCATTGTCTTGGCTTGTCCCCAGTCATACACCTCAAATACATTGCAATAACCTTGTTTATAGCCTCAGCCTGTCCGTCCGATTGTGGATGGAAAGTTGTACTCATAATAAGTTTTATTCCTTGTAACTTAAACAGTTCTTGCCAAAACTTGCTGGTAAAGATTGTATCTCGATCTGAGACAATCGTCAAAGGTAGGCCATGAAGTCTGACGATTTCTGCAAAAAATGCATGGGCTACTGATTCTGCAATGTAAGGATGGGACAAGGGGATGAAATGTGCGAACTTTGAAAATCTGTCTACCACCGTAAGTATGACAGATTTGCCATGTACTTTTGGCAGAGCTTCGATAAAATCCATTGCAACGTCCTCCCATACATGTTGTGGCACTGGTAATGACTGAAGCAACCCAGCCGGGTGTTGCACTGGTGTTTTGTTTTGTTGGCATACTGTACACGTTCGCACATAATCCCGTACCGCCTTCCTATCTCCATGCCAAGTAAAGTCCCGTCGAACACGATGTAAAGTCTTTTCAACTCCTTCATGTTGATTATCATGAGCAGCCATTATGATTGCTGGAATTGTAGGAGAGTTGCTCTGAATATAGATATGTCTTCTGTTAAGGATCAGTCCATCACAAACTGACCAGTCAGCACCCATATCTCCTACTGCAATTTTTTGTTTAAGGTCTTGTAATTGATCATTGTTCTCTGTTTGTCTCCTAATCTCGTCTAACAGCTCAAAGTGGGGTCCTGATATGGCCATTAGATTTGCTGCATCCCGACGTGACAAGACATCAACAGAAAAATTGTATCCAAATAGTTTGCTTACCCAATGGTCCTGCGGGATGGTGGACAACCTTTGATCCAACAAAAATTTTAAGCTATAATGGTCCGTTCTCACCACAAAAGAATTTCCCCATAAATATGGATGCCAATGTCGGACGGCATAGACAAGTCCTATTAACTCTCTTTCGTATGCTGCCAATTTGGTATGTCTATGTAACATTGGTTTACTGAAGAAAGCTAGTGGCCGTCCTCCTTGGTGAAGTACTGCCCCGAAACCTGTTCCAGACACATCACACTCCACAATGAAACTTGAATTAAAATCTAGAAGTTGTAGAACATGTGCCGAGCTTAAGGCATCTTTTAGTGCTGAAAATGCTGCTGAAGCTTCTGGTGTCCAACTAAAGCCTTGTTTAGATAACAACGTTGTTAATGATGCTGCAATTGATCCAAAGTTCCTTATAACTTTTTTATAGTAACCTGTCAATCCCAAAAATCCTCTAAGTGATTGCACTGTCTTTGGCTGCGGCCAATCTTGAATAGCCTGTACTTTAGTCATGTCCATAGCCACACAGCCACACCTTCTTTTGAAATAACATGACCCAAGTATGTTACCGACTCTTCCCCAAATGAGCACTTTGATCTTTTGAGATATAATTTATGTTGTCGAAGTAAGCTGAAAACCATTCGAACGTGTTGTAGATGATCAGCCCATGATTTGCTATAAATCAATATATCATCAAAAAAAACCAAGACAAATTTCCTTAGGAATGGTTGCAAGACCGAATTCATCAAAGCTTGAAAAGTGGTCGGTGCATTTGTTAATCCAAACGGCATTACCATGAACTCAAACAATCCTTCATGAGTGCGGAAGGCTGTCTTTGCGATGTCTTCTTCAAACATTTTGATTTGATAGTATCCAGAACGAAGGTCTAGTTTAGTGAAGAAACAACTTCCCATGAGTTCATCCAGTAGCTCATCTACTACTGGTATTGGATAGTTGTGTCTTTAACAATCTTGTCGTTCAATGCTCGATAATCTATGCATAGTCGCCATGTTCCATCGTGTTTCTTAACAAGTAAAACCGGAGAGGAATATGCAGATGAACTTCTTCGTATCAGTCCTTGGGCCAACAATTCCGAGCATTGTCTTTCTATCTCACTTTTTTGTGTTGGGGGATATCTGTGGGGTCTGACTACTACCGGTGCTGTTCCTGGAAGAAGGTGTATACGATGGTCACAAGCGCGAGACGGAGGCAGACCTTTTGGAGTGTCAAAGAGATCTTCAAACTCTTCCAGTAGTGAATCAATGATGGACTGAGTGGGACAAATCTGTAATGCTCGTTGAACTTGTCTATTTTCAGCTAATCCATGCCACACAACTTTCTGTTGGTCCCACCAAAACGTCATTCTCATGTTTTGGAAATCCCATAATGTTGGCCCAAGTGCTCGTAGCCATTGCACCCCTAGCACCAAGCCATGCTCTCCTAGCAGAATAGTAAAAAGATTAACCGTAGACTTCAGACCATTGATTTGTATTGGAACATGGTTGTATAATCCTGTACTGTCAACCTTATCACCATTGGCCACCAAGACCTTTAGCTTGCATAATGATATTCCTTTTAACCCAGCTTGAGCTGCAGCTTGATTTGAGATAAAATTGTGCGTAGAGCCAGAATCAATAAGTGCTGTATGTTTCTTACCCCCAATATAAACTGGTATCCTCATTGAGTCTTTGTTCCTAATCCCTGTCAGTGCATATATTGAAATTTCAGGATGCTCTTCATAGTCTGAAACTTCATAGTAGTTATTGCCCTCATCATGTTCCATAGCAATGTGGAATAATTTAGGGCACTCCTTTTTATGTTCTAATGAGAATTTCTCGTCACAATTAAAACAAAGGCCTTTTGAACGTCGTTTTGCCATCTCATCGCGGGAGAGAAATCTGAACAGGCGTCGTCCTGTGTTGGAAGTGCTGAGCTGATTGGACCCACTGGTGGTCTGGTCTGTTTTTTCCTTGTTGGAGTTGTAGTTCCGAGGCTGTCGAGGTCTACTGTCCCAGTAAACATGGCTGTGTTTCTCATAAGCTTTAGCCAGGCACATAGCGTCCTCTAGAGATGTGGGGTGCTGTAAGTTCAACATCAGTCCTCAAGGTCTGTTTTAGTCCTCCAGTGAATAAGTTCATGGCTTGTTTGTCTGTCATGTCATCACATCGGCATAGCAAGGTCAGAAATTGCTCCTGATATTCAGATACCAATGTTGTTTGTGTTAAACGAGCTATTTCCCCAAGAAAATTTGATCGCATGGGCGGTCCAAAACGGTGGTTGACATGTTCAGAAAACTCATGCCATGTTGGTTCTCCATGATCGCGCGATAGGCGATAATACCAGAGGTCGGCCTGTCCTTCCAGATGCAAAGTAGCATACCAGACTTTGTCATTTTCATGGATGTCCTGTCCTCTGAAGAATTGTGGGCATTTGTTAAGCCAGGGAAGGGGATCGCTTGACCCGTCATAAACAGAAAACTTTATGCGATGCATTTGCTGTGAAAATCATCAGCCTCTATTATCATCCATGTGTCGACCCTGGTTACGCCATGCTCCATTGCCGTGGCCTCCTGAGCCTGAGTTAGGATCATCATCGGGGTCGCCTGGATCACCGTTGTCCTTCTTCTTACCTTTATCCTGGAAGGGTTCAAAAACGGCCGATGTGTTTCCGTCCTCTGTATGTACTGGTGTTGTCTTTCCGTTAATTTGCTTACCTTCGGTATGAGTCTTTGATGTTGATGAGTGTTCGAGGCGTAAGATAGCAAGATTGTGTGATGCTAGTTCGTTTTTGATGTCATGAATATCTCCTTTCGTGCTTGAGGGAGAATCCAACTGCACTGCCTGCTGCTTAACCTGCTTCGCGAGTTCGTTCATGGAGGCAGTAAGCTTATCGATCTTGTCACTGAGAGAATCAATCTTCTTGTCCGCCATAGGATCGAGATTGGAATCTGATACCAATTTGTGACAATCACTTATCTGTTCCCTGGCTGACCGCAGGAAGTATGGATGTAACGTGGGTGGACGCGTACGGACTCAACGTGCTGGACGCTTGAAAGCCGGCGAAGCCGTGATGATCTCGCCAACTTACAAGGTCCAGAGGTGGTATGAATTTCCATAACAATGGCTTGTTCCCTTGATCAAATTCAGGCGCCTTATATAGCAACCTGGGTACAGAAACAGAGTAGGACTCTGCAGTCCGTTTCCCTCTCTAACTCAACCTGGACTCCTTAACTGACTCGGACTGAAGGTCCTCATCCTCCTAAACTAACATGGATTCTCAGGCGCAGTTTGCAAAACCGGCTGAGTCTTTATTATGTAATACTAACAAACCCTAATACCTAATAGACACTTACATCTCTTTATTACTAATGATCTGCTATGCGACCATAATTGTGCTTATTCCTACGACCATACTGCAAACCGTACATGACACCAACACATGTGCATTTGAATACTTTGAGAACACAACTATGCACCACCAGAGGCCGATGGAAGGATGGGGGAGGTAGGAATACACAGCTAATTTCTAATCTGGATGGGGTGACACATTTCGATAGTACCCTATACTTCCTATGTTGTACACAATGAACAAAGCAGATTAGTTACACAAGGAGGGACCAATCTAGTCAGTTGGCATCAATCATGTTGAGAATGATCTAGGCAATAATCTACAAAAATGCGATCAGGATGCAGCTTCAAGTCAGGTGACGACCAGAAGGTTGTTTTCATGCCCATTATTGTACACAGTCGGCCGCAGAGGATCATTCTTCCACATACCATCAACAATAAACTTAATCTGATGCACAGTTGAGAAACATCAGAGGCGGTAAAAAATACTGATGACTGGGAGTAAAAGGCAAACAGTTACCTCATATCTACCCGGGTACAGCCTCAAGTTTAAGGAAAAAATGCCACTTTCTGACCTTTCCATCTTTCTCTGCAGGGATGCTTAGAATTGGATTACCTTTGCAAACAAGATGATAATTACGAAACGTACATGAGGGTTTTCTTTACATTCTAAAGGATATACAAATCAGAGAACAGAGAGTTACATATACTTCAAACAGATATCCTTCATCTAAGGCACATGAAGTGCAGATAGAGTGCTTCCATGCCAGAAACAGAATTTATGCCTCTTGGATCAAATCTGCTTTGGTCCTTATAACAACAGGGCAATATCCATTGGTGAACACCATTTCTCATTGGACTACGTAAGAATATATGACAGCCGCTAATTGTTTAAGAAAAATCTAAATCCAAAATGTCCATACAAAGATAGTCCTACATGTTATCATCCATGCACAAGATATTAAATTGGTACCCACTTGTAATAGCCACTTTGTTTGCTTCTAAAATGTGACTTACAATAGAACAGATAACCTTCAAGTGCACACTGCCTGACATGCTAACAATGACATGGCCACACATGAAGTGTCATGGAAATACACGCACTCAAGAAACAAGACAAAGACACAGACAAAAACAATATGAAGCAGAATTTCACAAAACATACTTCATATCGTAAAAAGTAGTATTTCCCCAAAAGTGGAAAATATATCAATACTAAAACCAAGCTACATATATTACTTGCTACTTATCGTATCTGTAACCAGCCATACTTTTCCATCCATAGCGAGCAAGGAAAGCAAAGCTAACGAACAAGAAAGGTAGAAACTAGAGCTTGTGAGTAGTGACAGTGTGACACAACAAGCCTGATCCCTGATGATTAAACAAAATGAATTCTCTAATTTACTAGTTGAAGATAAATGAATGTGAGAAAAGCTAGACTTAGGATGAAGTAATACACAATAAATTGATTGATCAGCTCGTGCAGTTAAAAGAAAACAGTAATACACACCAGCTGACACATCATGACATCATGTGTCAGCAAAAACACACCAGACTAATAAGTTTCCAGGATGTGGTTGGTTTCCATATATGAATTCATCTAATCTTATCCGGTCTCGTGTTGTACTGTATCCCAACGAATTAATCACATAACATACAAGGTGCTAGCAGTAAATTGCATTTGCAAAAGCCATAAGTATAGTCAGCCTCATCTCTTTGATAACTCTAAATTTATCAGAATAAAATCAACAGAATTATAAATAAAACTAATAAAAATGGGTGACTATGAATGGAGCCTTGTAAATTGTAATACTACACATTTTGTACTTTATTAGCAAATATTCAAATATTTCTGAGAAACTATGGGAGGTTGGAGCAGATACTAACTTGACTTGTCCAGCCATCGAAAGAGCCAACCACTAAAACCTCTGAAGCAGGATTAGGCCACACAATATAAACAGTACGGAGCTCACTTAAAGCCTTCTCAACTTCATCAAACCTCCTTTGTTTCTCTTCAATTATTCTGTTACTCTCACTGATGGCATCATATATACATTTACAGTAAGTAGGGAATACGATGAAATAAAATGTATAGATATTAATTTAAGAATGGCATACATTATCTCAAGTGCCATCTTCCCTTCTAATACAGCTATCTTAGCACGGATTGATCGTAGCTCCTCCTGAGCTTGCATTACCTTGGTCTCCTTAAATTCCAAATCATCAGAGACATCATCCATCACAGTTGCTCCGTCACCATATGACTGAAAAAGGAAACAGCAAAGCAGAGTTATTTAGAAGACAATAATAGTAGTATTAGAAACATGAAAATGAGTCTTTGACACAATTGCTCTGTCACCATTCAACGGAAAAGGAAAGAAAAGTGACAAATATAATGCCACTCAGTGGCCAAGCTAGGGTGAAAATACCCTGGTGTACAGCCTCAAAATTGCTGAAAATATATATCATTATCAAGTAATTATCTTTTAATTACCCTTGCACACTGGTTTGGACCCTGGTGCCAGTGCACCAGGGTGAGTCAATGTGGCTTCACCACTGATGCCACTAGAGAGATCCAACATGAGAAGATCCATCAACTTTCCATGCTTATTATAAAACAAGCTGTTGGTCATTGTGCCAATCACTAATAATAAATCAACAAACATTTTGGGCTAATTACTCATGCAAGTAACTGGCAAAATGACATCCGTATACTGCAAGAGAGCATCCTCTTCTGACAAATACAATAGTTTGTAAATCTACTTGAACCATGTTCATGATACCAATATAGCATATATAGCTGTATCATCAGTATGTAAGAGATGTCACCAGACATATCCCATGATGGAACAGTTTGTGACTGGCAGGAGCGCGACGAAGAAAGTAGAGCTCGTCGGTACATCCAGCATTTAAAAAGTGTTGCCTAGGGCTTAGGCATCCAAACACTTTGGCCTGGATGCCATGGCCGGTTGACTCGCCTGACCAACCGTAGCCTAGGCCGCCGCCTCCTCCCCCGCTGCTGTCTCCGCCCTCTGTCCAGGCCACCTGCACCTACAAGGATTTGTTCTCCTTTGGGCATGGCTATTGCTGCTGCGGCAGCAGATGGCTGTGACGGCGGCGGCCGGCAGGGGAGGAGAGGACTGGGGGCAGTAAAAGAGAAGGTCGGGAGGGGAAGGAGAGGACTGAGCGCCACATCAGAGAAGGGCGGGAGGGGGAGGAAAGGACTGAGTGCCGCATCAGAGAAGGTCGGTAGGGGGGTGGGGGGAAGGACTGGGCGCAAGCGGTTATTAGGGTTAGGGGAGAGTTGGACACCATAGGATCAGAAATCGATGGCTTTGCACCAACATGTGTAGTGTTTATTTGAACTTAGGCTGGGACATTTTCTGGTGGGCCGACTTAGTGCAGGACTGGACCAAGATGGTGCTGGACATTTGAAATTTTCCCTATTGATGCCTGCTGCCTGGACACGGACCTGGTCGCCTGGCGCCCGCCTAGGCGTCCAGGCATGGATTTCAAACCCGGGGTACATCAAACACAGATTAAAGAAGTGAAACCATGTCTATAGAATTGCTGGCTATAAAAACATAAAAGTGCAGAATAACTCAGGAAAAGAGAATACAAATAACAATTTTAGTAGTAATTAGTAATGTCAAGAGACATATACACACCATATCTGATAAAACTTTGTCAAATCTTGATCTTAATCTCTTGAGGGCAGTGGAAAGATCCACTTCTAAACTTTGAAGACGTAAATGTATCTCCTCTTTTTCAGAGTCTACACCATCAATAGGATACTCGCTTACAGCTGCACCGTTAGATGATCTGTGGATATCTAGTTCATCACGTTCAAAAAATCTACTGCTTTCAGTTCGTAGGATCTCCGCAGCTGCAGTACTTTAAATGTGTCAGCAAATAATTATCTATTCACTATAGAAAATTAAAGTTCAGTTGACATATAACCTTCAAAATCAGACAATCCGCCCTTCCCGAAGGTCCATGTTCTCCATGCATCATTGCTCGAACTCCTTAAAGCGTTATTTCCCTCTAATGTTCCATTTTGAGGATGAGATGCATGGATGTTTCCATTCCCAGCTACTATTGGAGTATGCCAGCCACTAGCCGCAATATGACTAGGAGTGTCGCTATTGCCAACTAAAGCTGTAAATACACAGCAAAGTTGGGCCATTTTAGTTCAATATACAACATAAGAAAATACAAAGGAGAAAATGGTGCTTGCAGAATAAACATTCACGTCCATTTTTTCCTTAAAGAAGTAACATATACGCAGAATGGTGCTTGTAATTTGTAATCATCAGACTCTCCATTGAAAAGTTTGCATTCCATAACTACTAGCATTAATAACACATTATGAGAACCGTGCATGAAAAGCAAGAAAATACCCAAAACAAGGTCCATTGTAAATGCAGATATTTGTTTGTCCACACTCTATGCTAAATTTGACATATACATGTATATCTTGGAGCATATGATCTCTGGAGCCCTTTAAGTTGACAGAAGAAAAAGGGGGCTGAATTGAAAAGCATAATATGCTCAGATATTCAACCGAAAAGAGCATACGAAGCCCCACTACTGCAATGATCAAAGCTGAAGATGTTGTGCACTGTACTAACCAACCAACATCAATTGTTTGTACTTTGTGAGCTACTCAGCTTATATCTAGTCCCTCTGAACCAAAGGGATGCTTCAACAAAAGAACAAAGCAAGATGACTCAGTGGTGCTTTTGCAGTTAGGCAAACATTACAACTGACGTAAAGGGGTGACAGGTGATCAATATGAATAAAAAATATGATGGATAACAAAAGAATAAAAAATATACTTTGTTTTACGGAAACAACTTGGTTGACAAAAGCTTATTTTGTCCCCTGTCTGGCCCTATATAGATAACTGACAAACAATTTCAGTATATAAAGTTACGGATTTAGAAAAAAATAGTTACATTTAGCAAAAATATTCGAATAGAGACAATGCTAAGGTAGGTCACAACAAAACAGTTCAAACTGCAAGAATGTACGGCTCAGATGAAACCATCCAGCTGCCTGGTTGAATTTACTGAACGTTTCCTTCCCGCACTTTCTAGTAAATCTTTGTACTACACAGCTTGAATTCATTGATCGATCCTTCCGATGCTTTCTTACTTTCGTGAAGCAAGGAGTAGCACTAGAAGAAATCAGTGCACATCAAGTAACTACGGGTATACATCTAGGAAGCAACGAGCAGCTTGATACACAAAATTCAACTATTGCAACCAAAAGGTCTAAATTTAGTCATTTAAATGTTTCCCAACCATGTCATGCACATTGGCAATTGGCAAAGTAAGTGAAAGCCAACACAACACAAAAGGAAACATGGCAGGCTCATAAAGAATTCCGAGAACTGGAAACCAACATACAGCCGTTGTAACCTCTCCCTCCCTCTCCATTGCTGCTCCGCGGCAGCCGCCGCACCAGCTCCCTATCCCTCTGCAACCTGGTGAGCATTCCTTCGACCCCTGATTTGAACCTGACCTCCCTGCATCCGCCGTAGGTGCACAGCAACCATGAGGAACAAACAGGATTCCACGGAGATCAAACAGAGCAACGAGCGTCAACAGGCACTCACCTAGCCTCCTCCGTCTCCAGCGGCCGCCCAGACGGTGACGTCTCCTCCTCCCATTCCTCCCTGGAATGGCGGCGTTTTTGAAATTCAGCAATGCGTGACACGAAAATAGCACCGGGTAATCGGTAGAAACGGCCAGAGCACGGCGCAATTCATTTACCCACCTTCCGGCGTCATCCCTGGCGCCCGGCGCTAGGTTACGGTCGTAGAGGCCCGACTGAGGCGGGTAGTCGGGGTGTCCCCCGCCTGACGTGACTGGCGCGGCTGTCGCCGTGGAGGCGCCATCATGGGAGGACGGAGACGACCAGCCTAAGGCGAGCCACCCCCCGCTGGACGCGACGGCGGCGGCGAGGTCGGCGCGGCCCGCGGCGACGAGCTCCTCGTGGGTGGGGAACGCCCTGGGCTTGGCGGAGCGGCGCATGAAGTCGTAGATCGCCTCCTCGAGCTCCTCCTGACACCGCAATCCTGTACAGGTGACATTGGAAGGCCGCGATTGCGGCTGCGGCCGAGGAAGAGGCGTTGGCGCAGGCGGCAGTCGGGCCGGGGGGCCGTCTCGGCGGCGGCGGTAGGTCTGACGCCGCGGGGGCCTGGAGGAGGAGGAGGCGGACGCGGCGAGAGGCGTTGGCAGGAAGCGGCAGCGGTGGCGAGGCGGGGGTAGGAGGTCTAAGGCTGGGACTGTTGGGAGGAGGAGGGAGGAGGCGAAGAGGAAGAGGGGCATCGCGGTCGCATCGGGCGCGAGCGCGACGAGAAGGAAGACGAGGCGTGGGACCCGGCGGGTGGCGAACCTAAAACCAAATCCTCTTCCACCCCGCCCTACTGCCTCGTGCGACTGCGACGCGGACCGTAACGTTAACGGCTGCCTCCAGGGCTCCAGGCCTCGCCAGGTGCGCTGAACTGTGCGTGACTCGCTGGCTACAGCCCACTAGTTTCTGATTCACATCTACGGATGAAACAGACGAAAAATGGTTAAATCATTTTTATTTTCATATTTAATTTTCGAAAATGGAGTCGGGAACAGAATTATCAGATACGGTTACGGTATAGAAAACTTTGGAAATATCATTATCGGATAAACCTGAATGAAAATACATTGATACTGGAACGGTTTCGAAATTTTTATCGAAAACAACGCTAAATCAACATCTGATTTGTGTTTCACATAATGACACAACGACAACATCAACATTGTATATATGAAGCACAAAGAACTAGGACGAATGTCAAAAGGAAAAATACAATCACGACAAAGGGAAGTTTTCATGCTACAGGAGTGCACGTACAACACTGCAGGTCTACAACATATCCAGGACAAAGTGAACCAGATTTGATTTGATGGTAAACAACAAACTGCACACCAAGTATAAAGTTTTTTAAAGCACACAATAATTCATTTCATTGCTCGATATTAAAAAACATCAAGATAGAAAATAGATATTTGAAAAAGCGTAGGGACGAGCGAGTCACGAGAGGCTTCAGGCTTCGGAGCTCGAGCTCGGGTGAAGGTCGACGGGAGTCTGGGTCCGAGATGCCTCACGCTCATGCACTAGGGTTTCGCCCAGGTCGGCCGGATCAACCAGTCATGGTTGCATGGGCCGGATCGGGGCAATCACTGTTACAGTTCGGAAATTACTCAAAAATGATTTGGAATTTTTCCGATTAAATATGGTATTCCGACAATTCAGTCGGTAAACTACTGAAATCATTTTTGTACTGTTTTCGAATTAAAATTTCCGATTACCGTATCATTTCCGTATTTTTCCGACCAAAACGGTAAACGGTTCGAAAAATCTCGAAAATGGCGTCAGATGGTCGGGAAATTACTGTACCTTTTAATCCCTATTCACATCCATCACGCTGGGAGCCAAGCTTGTCACCGTTCGAGGTAGTACCGCGCCTGTCGAAGTGTTGATTACGACACTTCCCCCAGACCCGCTGAGAAGCAGCCCGCGAAGGTTCTTTTGTGGTTGAGGCACGCAGAGATCAATATCAAGATGGTGACCTCAGAGATTTACGTGGTTCGGGCCGCTTGAGCGTAACACCCTACTCCACGGGGTTTGTGTAATTGTATTGAGCAAGTGCGTTCGCTAGGTTCAGGTCGCAATAGCCTGGATCCGCCTCCCCCATGTTCGTGCGGTGCAGCCCTTTTATAGTTCTAAGGACTGACAGTTACAAAGCTGGCCTGGCCTGACATGTGGCTCTGGCGTGCTAAATGACTTAATACACTATCTAAAGAGTATTAAGTACAATTAATAGTGTGGTAACATGCCTTCATGGCAGCATTACCCCTATTAACAGTGCACTGATCGTGTGTCATTAATATGACATTAATGACACATTATCAGTCCTTATAACTGCCGCTTTAACCATCCTTGGATGTCTGTAGCGGTCATGATCGGCTTGTATTCCTGTTGGTGATGAAGGTCTAGAGGAGGGCAGATCCGGAGCTTTCCCTTGCGGGAGGGTAGGTTCGGGGTTGTTGTACACGTGTCGGTACCGGAGCTCCTCTCCGACGGGGGCTAGGTCCGGGATTGTTGTACACGTGTAGTCGTCGAACCTTCCCTTGGTTGGGAGTCTTGTTCCGGTATTATTTTACACGTGTTGGCCCGGGAGCCAGCTGTCGACTGTTGGAGCCGACAGATCTCCCTACACTGCTAAAGTGATTGGGGAGTTTGAAGTTCTGTGTGGGCGCGCGGAGATTCAAGAAGGTGAATTGTAGTTTGACACAGGAGACACAAGGATTTACGTGGTTCGGGCCGCCTGAGCGTAATACCCTACTCCACGGGTGTGTTGGTGTTGTATTAGCTTGTCACAAGTGTATTGGGTGCGTGAGTTCGTCTGTCCACGTCGTGTGTGTCCACGTCCCCCCCGCGTATATCGTCGGTCTGTCCTTTTATAGTACAAGGACAGGCCGTTACAAGCTAGCCTGGCCCAACATGTGGCCCCGGTAGTTACTAGTATTGACACACGCTTAATTGCTCTTAATGATCCTGTAACGGGCTCCGACAGCACCGTTACTGGTGTTAAGATCGTTCGTTTAAGTGTCATTAATATGGAATTTGTCGACTGTTGGAGCCGGCAGATCTCCCTACACTGCTAAAGTGATTGGGGAGTTTGAAGTTCGGTGTGGGCGCGCGGAGATTCAAGAAGGTGAATTGTAGTTTGACACAGGAGACACAAGGATTTACGTGGTTCAGACCGCCTGAGCGTAATACCCTACTCCACGGGTGTGTTGGTGTTGTATTAGCTTGTCAGGAGTGTATCGGGTGCGTGAGTTCGTCTGTCCACGTCGTGTGTGTCCACGTCCCCCCGCGTGTATCGTCGGCCTGTCCTTTTATAGTACAAGGACAGGCCGTTACAAGCTAGCCTGGCCCGACATGTGGCCCCGGTAGTTACTAGTATTGACACACGCTTAATTGCTCTTAATGATCCTGTAACGGGCTCCGACAGCACCGTTACTGGTGTTAAGATCATCCGTTTAAGTATCATTAATATGGAATTAATGACACTTAATCGGGTCTTGAAGTCCTTGTCTCTCCTTTGAAGATCCGGAGCCGTTACGAGGTCTTCCGGAGGTTAGAGGCTGAAGGGTCCGACGACTAGAGACGTGGAAGCTCCGGAGCTTGCTGTGGGAAGCAGGTAGCTCCAGGGCTACCAGACACGTGTCACGTCCAGAGCTTCTCTCGGTCAGGGGTTAAGTCCGGAGGTGCCGTTTCGGTACGTGGCCCGAAGCTTCCCCCTTGTGGGCGGTAGCTCTGGTTTGGTTGTACACGTGGCGATCCAGGGATTAACCATGTTGGAGAAGCGGGTCCGGTCGTGTCTGACAAGTGAGCCTGCGAGGGTCTTCAAACCAAGTATATGGCCTTCCTTTGAGATCTTTGTAACCTCAAGGGGTGTACGGTTTCTAGGGTACCGACAGTGGCCTCCTGGACCTACCTCCGAGGAAGATCACTGGGGTGAAGTTGTTCCGTCGGAGGTGGGTCCATCCTTGCGACTCTTGAACTGAGTCTTCAAGGGTCTTCGGAGGTGCCGTTGGCAGGGATTTACAGTTAGATCCCGCCGCGTGGCACACCTCAGGCGGCGGAAGAGATCTTTGACGTGCGGATCTCACGCAATTGAAGGTCGCCGGTTCCCGATACAAAAACCGTATCGGTTCCGCGCGCCCTGTCAGGTCGCCGCCTTTGGGTTTCCCGCTGCGTGATGACAACCGTTCGCCTGGGTAAAAACCTCGACTTGATCGTCGGGGTGGTCCCGGGCCCTCTTGTCATCAGCTGGGTTGAATTCTTGAGTGGTATCTTCGACTTCCCTGCAGTTTCCATCCAAGCGTTGCGAGGGCTTACTTAAGAAGGAAAGCGCGCACCATCGGGAGTTCTTTACGCCTCTCATCTGATCTTGCACTCAAACTCCCAACCCGTGCTTCGCTCCTCTTCTCTTGCCTAGCTGTGCTGCGATGGAGTTGGGTCTGCGCGAAAGTCGTTTGAAGACCGACGGAGATTTGAAGAAGGTCCGGGCCCTCATGGGGTGGTCCTCGGACTTCTTCAACCGTTCAGTCCGTGCCGGCGGAGAGCTCCCCTTCGAGAAGGAGCACACCGGTGAAATGGTGTACTTTTCTTCGTACGCCATGGTGGGGTTGATCCCACCTTTTTCTTCTTTCTTCTTGATGCTGCTAGACTTCTATGGTCTGCAGCTATACCACCTTGGCCCTCACTCCATTCTCCTCGTGTCCATCTTTGTCCACTTCTGCGAGATGTGGGTGGGCATCCCCCCTGCATCGAGCTCTTCCGAACCTTCTTCACCATTCACACCACCGGCCGGAGCAATGAGTACCTTGGCTTCTACTACTTCGTGAAGTGCAAGAAGTGCCAATTCAAGTACCTCCGGTCGTTCCCTTCCGGGAAGTGGGATGACTGGAAGAAAGATTGGATAGTCGTCAGGGTGGAGGAGCACGAAAGGTTAGAGCTGCCCGACGGTCTGCCCGGCATCGACACGACGATCTGGAGTAAGGTTCCGGTGCTGGCGGAAGCTTTCAACCCCGCCTTGACCAGGATCCGCCAATGCGTGGAGGGAGGATTGACTCCTCAGGCGGTATTCTGCAATTTCCTGGCCAATAGGTGGGCGCCGCTGAAGAGGAGGGAGAAGCTCGCTTGGGCCCTCAACAGCGTGATGGACGAGGACCGGGTTGAGACCGGGTTGAAGTCCAACATGGTGGGGAAGACCTTGGAGTTCCACCTCAAGAAATTCCAGCACGACATCGACGTCGACAGTGATGACTTGACCCCGCCGTCGGCCTTTCTCCCTCTGAACGTGGAAGTGGAGTTCAGCAGGGAGCTCCGGCGGACGATGCCCGCACTTGACGACCTTGGTGTCGTCGAGAGAAGATCAACCACCCGGGTGGCGATCCCTGGAATACCCGAAGATGGCTCCGTCCCTGCTCCACAGCCGAGGGTCGAGGTCATCGGCAAGGGCAAGGAGCTGGTGGAGGAGCCGGAGAGCCGGAAGAGGAAGCTGCGACATGCCGACGGAAGGTCCGTCAGGCCCGCTACTTCCGCCTCGGTTCCTTCTCCCCAGGGGGGAAGATCTTCCGCCGCCATGGCGACTGTCCCCGTAGTGGGGTCCTTCCGGAACGATACCATTCCGGCAGTGGGATCCTCCCGGAGCGCGTCTGTCCCCGTGGTGGAACCCTCCTGGGGCGCTAGCTCCGGGCGCACGACTCCGGCACCTGGGACGGTGGGAGCCTCCAGGTCCAGGGGTTCCTCCCGATCAAGGAGAGCCTCGACCCGGGAAACGCCCATAGCTGCGACAAGTCCTGGGGCCAGGGGGCCTTCAAGAGCTCCTACGCCGACTGTGGCCAGCCCGAAACGTCCAGGAAAAAGGTTCCGCGCAAGCTGGTGCAGAAGCCTTCCAAGGTAATTTTGAATCTTTACCTTGGTTAACTATTTAATTGTAGCAACTGTTTGTTAATTTTCTTCGTTCATCATCTGCAGCGTCCCCAAGAAGGGGAGTGAAGCTCCATCCTCAGCCACAGTGTCTGAGGCCGCGGGAGCTCCTGTCCCGGTGCCGCCCCAAGTGGTGGCTGAGGCTGCGGCAGCTCCGGCGCCGGCTGTCATGGTCATGAACCTCGACTCGTCCCCAGAAGTTCCCGTGGTAGCGCCGGACCACGGGAGTGAAGACACGCCAGCGGCACCTGTCCCGAAGGTTGAAGCTTCGGGTCCTGGTGCTGCAGTGATGGAAGCTCCGGCTGTTGAGCCGGAGGAAGTAGTAGTCCCGGCTTCGGAGCCGGAAAGTACTGAAGCCCCGGCGGTTGAGCCGGAGGTGACTAAAGCCCCGGCATGTGAGCCAGTAGTCGAGGTAGTTTCGACAGTTGAGCCGGCTACCTCCAAAGCACCGGCCGCTGAGCCGGTTATTATTGGAGCGCCGGTCATAGAGCCAGTGGTTGAAGAGGCGATGGAGCTCGAGCCTCCTTCGGAAGAGGTGTCCCGGTCGGAGCCAGTAGCGACTCCTGCTCCGGAGGCGACGACGTCGATGGTACCTGCGGTCGAGCCGGAGTGCCCAAGCGAAGTCGCTGGCCCCCTGCCCGAAGGGGCGAATGAAGACCTGGCGGCGGGGCCTTCTTCGATGGCGACCGAGGCCATCCCGGAGGACAGCCCTAGTGCCTTGGAAGCTCGGGGTTCCACTCTCGTAGAGTGGGACCCAATTTTTGTATGTGAAGACCCGCTGGAACCAGCGGAGGAGACCCCAACAGGTCCGGAGCCCATCCCGCTGTCGATGTCTATCGACAATGCCTGCTCCAGTTTGCGTCAAGTCCAATTGGCCTTCTTCCACGACAACAAGGCTCTTGAAGAGGAGCGCCAAACCCTTAGGCGGTGGCATAATCGGCTCCACTTCGAGACTAAGCTGGCGCAGTCGAGGCTAGCGGACGACAAGGAGTGGATCAAGCGGGAGAAGATCCGCCTGGAGTACTGGGGCAAGCTGCTGGATGACAGGGAGAGCATGACTCATGCCCTAGATGCCCAATCTCAGGAGATATACAATCAAGCCAAAGCAGCCAACAGTGCGGCCGAGGAACGCCATGAAAGACTGGAGGTCATAAACACTGCACTCATCAAGCGCCGGGAGGCACTTGAAGAGAGGGAGAAGCGGCTCGAGAATGAAGAGCAGAAACTCCTTGAGCTGCGGGATGATGTCCTGAGGAGGGAAGAGGAGCTTGGCGAGAATGTAGCTCTGGCGGACAAGGGTCTCGAGGAGCGCACCAAGAAATTGGAAGAGCGCTGCCAAGAGGAGGAGGAGAAGACCTGGGTGCGGGGGCAGGAACTCTACGAGTACGAGTGTGCCCTTGTTGCCCGGGAGAAAAAAGTGGAGGCTAGGGAGAAGGACCTGGTCGATCGCCGGAATAAGATACACCTCCGGGAGGAGGAGCTCGGAAGACTCGAGAGGCGGGTTGCTGCAAAGATTCAGCAAAACGCCAAAGAAGTTGAGCGCCTTGCCCGGGAGAATTCCGAACTGACAGCGACCAGGAGGTCCCTGGAAGAGATGAAGAGCTTGAGGACAGCGGACTCCCTGCAGATTTGGGAGTTCCTGGGCAAGGCCAACGACGCGCTGACGCTGATGGGTTTCAGCCCCGTGCGCCCGGATGATCCGGAGCCGGAGCCGGACCTTGCGCTGCAAGCGTTGAGCGCAGCTGGTAGCAAGCTCTCCAAGATGGGCGACGTCATCGCGGACCAGCTGGAGGTTGAGGGGCAGTCCCTGGCGAGGAACGTCACAGATTATGTGTTGACGTGCTACACCAGCCGGAACTCTCAATTTCCTCTGTACCCGGTGCTTGAAGGCCCCGTCGAAGGAGAAGGCGAAGCTACCCGAGCCAGCGTGTCGGAGGTCGCCCAAAAGGTCGCCGAGATCTTCCATAGGGTCTAGGACCATCTTTTTAGCTCTCACTTGTATTTTCTCTTCTTCTTCTTCCTCAATTTTGTAATTCCTTGTCTCTAGATGTAACCTCCTGTCTTCAGATGAATAAAATCCCCAAAATTTTTGAGAATTTCACTTTTTGTCTTCAACACCTTTATCTTCACTTGGCCCCCTGGTAGATGTACACAATTTAATTGTGAACATGTACCAAAAGGATATTGTGTTTTGTTGAAGATTCATTTGCTCCAAACTTGTAGAATTTAGGTCTGAAGTCTTTGATAGCGAAGGTCCCCTGAGGTTGTCGGAGCTTAGAAGCTCCGACATTATCCATCACTAGAGCTTGGTAGCTCCGGCAATAGCCTCTATCAACACGTAGACCGTCGATAGTTAGTCCTCCGGGGTGTCGGAGCTGAGTAGCTCCGGCAGTGACCTTTGCCAACACTTGGTTTGTTGGCAGTAGACTCCATTTACAGGGTCTTCTCACCATCTTATAGTCAGCATCGACGGTTGGCCCCCTTGGGGGAGTCGGAGCTTAGTTAGCTCCGGCTTTTCTCCATCAACGTAGAGTTTATTTTTCCTGCACACTTAAGTCAAGAAAAATAGTAAAATTCGTTCCTTGTCTATAATTTCGCCGCGGCTTACGGTTCTCAAGAAAACTTTAAGTTGAACGAGATTTTAAATACAACCGGATGCGTTGCCTTTTCTCTTAGATTCAAGTGTCCATGGACCCGCCTTACTTCGTCCTGCCGGGGTGTAGGTAGAGTAGCGTACTTAGGGTGCTTGACCAGGCTAAGCCGATAGCACACTCCGGCCCTAGATTGGCTTGGCAGCTTTCAGGCGAGTTGGCCATGAACGATATTTGAATCCAAAAGAACTGACAATACAACTCGAGTCGTATATAAACCGGTCGAACTAAAAATTTCTTCAGAATTGCACGTCTCTGTTATAGACAAGAAAGAGAAAAATAAAAATGTCGAGCCTGTACAAAGTAAATGCACGTGGAGTCTATTTCACATGAAGATGTCTTTCATTATAGGTCCGGGGTACAGGGGAAACAAGTACACTCTTAGGGTACGGAACCAGGCTAAGTGTGTTTCATTTCTCGTTTGACCCAGGGTAGTTAGCCACACTTTTAGTCCTGAGACTGTGACAAGTGTTGCATGAGCTTTGCGGACCTTTCGGGAAAGGTTCGGCTGCTCTCCCGGAGGAACTACCCGACTCTGTACAATGACTCTATAACATACACCCCAAGTTACTCAAGACTCACCTCCGTGGTATTAAATGTAGAACTTACGGAGGTGCTCGATGTTCCAAGGATTTGGGAGAGGTGTCCCATCCTCGGTAGCCAAGCGAACGTTTCCGGGACGGGATACTTTGATCACTCGGAAGGGTCCCTCCCAGCCGGGGGAGAGTTTGTTTAACCCTTCTCTGGATAGTATTCTCCGTAGCACCAGATCGCCTTCCTCGAGCTGTCGGTTGTGTACATGCCGCTGGTGATAACGTTGTAGAGCTTGACGATATCGGGCATTCCGAACAGCTGCTTGGCACCTTCCCTCCTCAAGGAGGTCTAGGTCTTCACGCCGGAGCTGGTCCTACGCGGCTTCGTCGAAGGTCCGGACCCGGAGTGAACCCAAGGTGATTTCCGGAGGAAGGATTGCTTCAGCTCTGTACACCAGAAAGAAGGGTGTCTCTCCAGTTGACCGGTTTTGAGATGTCCTGTTGGCCCATAAGGTGGGCGGAAGCTCTTCTATCCAGTTGGCTCCATGTTTTTTCAGGCGCTCATAGGTGCGCGTTTTGAGTCCCTTAAGGATTTCTGCATTTGCTCTCTCGGCTTGGCCATTGCTGGCGGGGTGAGCTACGGAGGCGTAGCAAACTTGTATGCCGAGGTCTTCGCAATATCCTTGGAATGCGGAGCTTGTGAATTGAGTCCCATTATTAGTGATGATTTTGTTTGGGACTCCAAATCTGCTTACGATGGATTGCAGAAAGTTGATAGCAGATTGCTTGTTGATCGTCACAACTGGAGTTGCTTCCGGCCACTTGGTGAACTTGTCGATGGCGACATACAGGAACTTGTAACCTCCGACGGCTCTTGGGAAGGGTCCCAAGATGTCCATCCCCCACACAGCGAAGGGCCATGTAGGAGGTATCATTTGTAAGGGCTGAGCCGGTGTATGAATTTGCTTTGCATGAAATTGGCATGCTTCACATTTCTTCACCAGCTCAGTGGCATCCTGGAGCGCTGTAGGCCAGTAGAAGCCATGCCGAAAGGCTTTTCCGACCAGCGTGCGGGAAGACGCGTGGTTCCCACACTCGCCTCCATGGATTTCTACGAGAAGCTCGCAGCCTTCTTCCCTTGTGATGCACCGCATTAGGATGTCGTTGGCACCGCACCAGTAGAGATCCCCTTCTACCAGCGTATATCTTTTAGCCAATCTGACTACCCGGTCAGCGGATACATCATCGTCGGGAAGGATGTTGTCTTTCAAGTAGCTCCAGATCTCCGAGATCCATGCATCAGAGCTAGCTTGAGCTTTTGAGTCTTGCGTGCTGGGTTGCTCGAAGCTCCCGACAACACCTACGACCCTTGATGGCTGCCATGGTAACAGGGCCATCGAGACCGTCAGCTTCGGGATGCTGATCTCGCCCCCTTCGCTCAGTTTGGCAGTCTGAGCTGTTGGCTTTGACAACCTCCGGACAAAGGTTCCGTCAGGAGCCGGAGCTCCGGTTGACGCCTTGGTCGAGAGTTCGTCAGCTTCAGCGTTGTGGGCACGCTGAACATGGTGGAGGTCTAGGACTTCAAAGTCCTTCTGAAGCCTCTAGACTTCAAGGAGGTAAGTAGCTAGCTGGAGATTATTACAGGAGCATTCACCCTTCACCTGCTTGATGATGAGCTGTGAATCTCCTTTGACCAGCAGTTGCTTGCCACCATATGACAGTGCCACCTTTAGTCCGTAGATGAGTGCTTCATACTCCGCCATGTTGTTGGTTGCCTTGAAGTCAAGGTGTACCATGTATTTTACCTTCTCCCCAGTCGGTGCAAGGAGAAAGATTCCAGCTCCGACCCCCTGCTTCTGCATGGAGCCGTCGAAGTAGAGGGTCCAGTGAGGCTCGGTGAAGGTTGGAGCTTGATGCTCCGTCTTCTGTTCACTGGGGCCCCCAGGATTTGATGGAGAGGGAGTCCATTCTGCCACAAAATCGACCAAAGCTTGACTCTTGACTGCTTGTCTTGAAATAAACTCAAGATCAAATTCAGCCAATTCCGCTGCCCACTTTGCAATATTCCCAGTTGAATTGGGATTATGCAGGATTGCTCGAAGTGGGTAGGAGGTCACCACCGAGACTTTGTGAGCTTGGAAGTAATGTCGAAGCTTCCTGGAGGCAATAAGAACTGCATAGAGCAGCTTATGCACCTCTAGGTATCGAGTCTTGGCATCGTGTAATACTTCACTGATGAAGTATACTGGGCGTTGAATGGTCCGGACCCTCCCGGAGGGGTCCGAAGCTTCCTCTTCATTGACCCGTACCCTCCCGGAGGGGTCCAGATTCTCTTTAGGGACCTCCGGGTTCTGGCTGGAGGAACCCGGAGCTTCTTCAGAAATGACCCGAACCCTCCCGGAGGGGTCTAGGTCTCCTGAAGCGACTTCTTGTGGGTTCGAATCTGGGAGCTGGGACCCAGACTCGCTTTCAGGAACCTCCGGACCCTCCCGAAGGGGTCTGGATTCCTGAGTATAGGATAGTTCTGATCTCTCCGCAACCAGAACCATACTGACGACTTCGTCAGTAGCTGAAATGTAAAGCAACAAAGGCTCACCAGGGTTCGGAGCTACCAGGATTGGTAGGGTGGTGAGGAACTGTTTCAGCTCCTGGAATGCCTTCTCTGCTTCTTCGGACCATTGGAATGGTCCGATCTTCCTCAATAACTTGAAGAAAGGGAGTGCCCGCTCCGCCAGTCTTGATATGAACCGGCTGAGGGCTGCTAGACATCCAGTTAACTTTTGGACGTCTTTGATGCGGGTTGGTGGCCGCATGTCTTCAATGGCTTTTATCTTCGCCAGATTAGCTTCTATGCCCTGGTGACTTACCAGGAAACCAAGAAGTTTTCTGGAGCTAACCCCAAACACGCACTTGTCCGGGTTTAGCTTTGTGCGGGTGGCCCGCAGCTTGTCGAAGACAGCCTGCAAGGTGTCTAGAAGTGACTCCTTGTTCTTGACCTTGACCACGATGTCATCGACATACACTTCCACTATATCTCTGATGAGTTCTTCAAAAGTTTTGTACATAGCTCGTACAAAAGTTGAAGCTGCATTCTTGAGACCAAAGGGCATGGCTGTGTAACAGTACAATCCATCTACTGTGATGAATGAAGTATGCTCTTCATCCTCCCTAGACATCCTGATTTGATGATACCCAGAATACGCGTCTAGGAAACACAGTAATTCACACCCGGAGGTGGAATCCACTATCTGATCTACTCTAGGTAGTGGGAATGGATCTTTTGGACATGCCTTATTTAGTGTGGTGTAGTCGATGCACATCCGAAGCTTCCCGCCGACCTTGGGCACAACGACTGGGTTCACCAGCCATTTTGGATGGTAGACTTCTCGGATGAATCCGGCTTCGAGTAGCTTCTTCACTTCTTGTCGGATGAAGTTCTGCCGCTCTACGGATTGCTTCCGAGGCTTCTAATGCACAGGCCGGGCATCGGGGTAGATCTTCAGATTGTGCTCAATCACTTCCCTGGGGATCCCAGGAATTTTGTGACGGTTGCCAAGCAAACACGTCAACGTTAGCCCGGAGGAAAGTGATGAGCGCGAGTTCCTATTTGTCGTTCAACCCTCCCGATATACGGGTGGTTTGAGCGACATCGGAACCAATTTGGACGACTTTGACGGGAATGTCGGTGTCGCCGCTTGGCTGCACACGGGGTGCAGAGGTCGAGCCTCGTTGACGAATGCTCGGGGGTTTTGGAGCTTGCTCCTGTCTGGAGTCCTCCTCTTGCGCCGTGATGAGTGCGTGGAGTTCCTCTAGAGCAGTTACTCCGACGATGCGATCTCCACGGATCCGGAGAACGCCAACTGGTGTTGGCATCTTCAACACCAAGTATCCATAATGAGCAGCTGCCATGAATTTGTACAGGGCAGGTCTACCAAAGATGGCGTTGAACGGTAAGTTGATCTGAGCGACGTTGAAGACCAACTTCTCAGTGCGATACTTCTCCCGGGTCCCGAAGGTAACGGGGAGAGTAATAGCTCCGAGTGGGGTAATGGCCCCCGGACCTACTCCGGAGAAAGGTCGAGGGGGTACGAGATCCGAAGGTCGGAGCTGAAGCTTAGTGAAAGCTTCGAAGCTGATGAGGTTGAGCCCCGAACCTCGGTCTATCATGACATGGTGGAGCTGGATGTTGTTGATGGTAGGAGATACCATCAAAGGTAACTGTCCTACTCCAACCATGCTCCTTGGGCAATCAGAAGCATCAAAAGTGATGGCGGTGTCCATCCACTTTCGATGAGGTTCTGGCCGGACTGTAGGGGCTACAGCGGCCATATCTCGCCGCATGGTCTTGATGACGCGACGAGAAGTGATATCCCATGACCCACCAAAAATGGTGTTCATGGTCTTCCGACGCTCGTTGTCAGAGACGTCAGAATCATCGTCCACGGAGGTGTAGACGACTTTCAGGACCTTTTTGGGATCCTGAAACCATAACTCCTCTTCAGCCGAAGCTTCATCGACCTTCTGTTTTCCTTCCCTCTGTCGGAAAGGAGATCCTTCCCGGCGCTTGTTGTAGCGCTCGGCAAGGTTTTGGACTTCCCAACAGTCTTCCAAACCGTGGCTGCCCGTTTTGTGAATGGGACACCACACTTTGGGTTTGCCACCGTCTTCAGAAGACGGTCGAGGTCGCTTCTCGGGGCGTGGCCCCCGGCCACCCGGAGTTGCAGCAGCTACAACATTGGATGTGCCGGCCGACGGCTTCTTCTTGCCGTTGGTCTTCTTTTTCTTCTTGCCACCCACGGAGGTAGCGACTTCTTCTTTGGAGGATTTCTTGTGGTCCTCTGGAGCTGGCTTGGAGTGCATCTCACGGCCCTCTGCAGCTCTAGCACATTTGTCTGCCAGGCTGAAGAGTTCTGTGACGCTGGTGATCTCCTTGATCGCCAGCTTCTCCAGCATCTTCTTGTCTCGTACACCCTGTCTGAATGCCACAATGATAGAGGCACTAGAGATAGAAGGGATAGTATTGCGTACCTGAGAGAACCTCTGGATGAAGGACCGCAAAGATTCTCCCCCCTTTTGCACGACCGCAAAAAGGTCCAGTTCAGTGCCTGGTCGGGTGTATGAACTCCCGAAGTTGGCAGTGAACTGATGGCACAACTCCTCCCAACTGTTGATAGAGTTGGGTGGAAGGCTCATAAACCAGGACCTGGCGGTCCCAGTTAAGGCCACTGGAAAGTAATTGGCCATCACGGTCTCATTTCCTCCAGCTGCCAAGATGGCAGTGGAGTATATCTGAAGGAATTCGACGGGGTTGACAGTCCCGTCGAATTTTTCCGGCAGGTGAGGCCGGAACTTCTGTGGCCATCTAACCATGCGTAGGTGCATGGCTAGGGCTGAACAGCCTCCTCCTACTCCTTCCAGAGTAGAAAGGTCCTGAGCTTCCCGTCTTTCATGGGCACGCTCAATATGGACACGGCCATCCTGCTGACGGTATCGGCGATCAAGCTCCGCCCGGAGGTCATGAGTCGAAAGCCTGGATACCGTGTGAGTGCGTCGGGCCTCGGAGGGCAACAACGTCACTTGCTGAGATGCAGCATGTCTCCTGCTATTGGAGGCGTGCGGACCAAGTCTTCCAGACAAAGTCCGTCGCTGCAACGGGGCTCGTCCCGAAGGAGGAGGACCCTGGTTGTTGAGGCGTTCGGCCGCTGCTGTGACCAAATGCTCCACATCGGCCCTCCACTGTTCCAGCACATCTTGAGATGCATCCGGAGGTGGTGGACGTTGGAGAAGAGCACGCGCTGCATGGAGCGCGTGTTCCGGGTTGTCATGACTCGCCGACGCAGTAAGCGACGTCGGTGCACCATCACGCTGTCCAACACGATTAGCTGGAGAAGATGGTGGTGGTGGGAGTGTGGCTCCTGCTGGTGCTGAGGCTCCTGCTGGTGGCTGCCTGTTGGAGGGATTGCCCCCAACAGCCTGAGCAGCAGGTTGGCCGTTGGATGATCCAGCAGCGGAGTTCACCATTCTCGAAAATCTCAAGCGGCCCCCTACCTGGCGCGCCAACTGTCGACTGTTGGAGCCGGCAGATCTCCCTACACTTCTAAAGTGATTGGGGAGTTTGATGTTCGGTGTGGGCGCGCGGAGATTCAAGAAGGTGAATTGTAGTTTGACACAGGAGACACAAGGATTTACGTGGTTCGGGCCGCCTGAGCGTAATACCCTACTCCACGGGTGTGTTGGTGTTGTATTAGCTTGTCACGAGTGTATCGGGTGCGTGAGTTCGTCTGTCCATGTCGTGTGTGTCCACATCCCCCCCGCCTGTATCGTCGGCCTATCCTTTTATAGTACAAAGACAGGCCGTTACAAGCTAGCCTGGCCCGACATGTGGCCCCGGTAGTTACTAGTATTGACACACGCTTAATTGCTCTTAATGATCCTGTAACAGGCTCCGACAACACCATTACTGATGTTAAGATCGTCCGTTTAAGTGTCATTAATATGGAATTAATGACACTTAATCGGGTCTTGAAGTCCTTGGCTCTCCTTTGAAGATCCGGAGCCGTTACGAGGTCTTCCGGAGGTTAGAGGCTGAAGGGTCCGATGACTGGACACGTGGAAGCTCCGGAGCTTGCTGTGGGAAGCAGGTAGCTCCGGGGCTACCAGACACGTGTCATGTCCGGAGCTTCTCTTGGTCAGGGGTTAAGTCCGGAGGTGCCGTTTCGGTACGTGGCCCGGAGCTTCCCCCTTGTGGGCGGTAGCTCCGGTTTGGTTGTACACGTGGCGACCCAGGGATTAACCATGTTGGAGAAGCGGGTCCGGTCGTGTCTGACAAGTGAGCCTCCGAGGGTCTTCAAACCAAGTATATGGCCTTCCTTTGAGATCTTTGTAACCTCAAGGGGTGTACGGTTTCTAGGGTACCGACAAAATTAATGACACTTAATCGGGTCTTGAAGTCCTTGGCTCTCCTTTGAAGATCCGGAGCCGTTACGAGGTCTTCCGGAGGTTATAGGCTGAAGGGTCCGACGACTGGACACGTGGAAGCTCCGGAGCTTGCTGTGGGAAGCAGGTAGCTCCGGGGCTACCAGACACGTGTCACGTCCGGAGCTTCTCTCGGTCAGGGGTTAAGTCCGGAGGTGTCGTTTCGGTACATGGCCCGGAGCTTCCCCCTTGTGGGCGGTAGCTTCGGTTTGGTTGTACACGTGGCGACCCAGGGATTAACCATGTTGGAGAAGCGGGTCCGGTCGTGTCTGACAAGTGAGCCTCCGAGGGTCTTCAAACCAAGTATATGGCCTTCCTTTGAGATCTTTGTAACCTCAAGGGGTGTATGGTTTCTAGGGTACCGACAGTGGCCCCCTGGACCTACCTCCGAGGAAGATCACTGGGGTGAAGTTGTTCCATCAGAGGTGGGTCCATCCTTGCGACTCTTGAACTGAGTCTTCAAGGGTCTTCGGAGGTGCTGTTGGCAGGGATTTACAGTTAGATCCCGCCGCGTGGCACACCTCAGGCGGCGGAAGAGATCTTTGACGTGCGGATCTCACGCAATTGAAGGTCGCCGGTTCCCGATACAAAAACCGTATCGGTTCCGCGCGCCCTGTCAGGCCGCCGCCTTTGGGTTTCCCGCTGCGTGATGACAACCGTTCGCCTGGGTAAAAACCTCGACTTGATCGTCGGGGTGGTCCCGGGGAGTGAAGCTCCATCCTCAGCCACAGTGTCTGAGGCCGCGGGAGCTCCTGTCCCGATGCCGCCCCAAGTGGTGGCTGAGGCTGCGGCAGCTCTGGCGCCAGCTGTTGTGGTCATGAACCTCGACTCGTCCCCAGAAGTTCCCGTGGTAGCGCCGGACCACGGGAGTGAAGACACGCCAGCGGCACCTGTCCTGGAGGTTGAAGCTTCGGGTCCTGGTGCTGCAGTGATGGAAGCTCCGGCTATTGAGCCGGAGGAAGTAGTAGTCCCGGCTTCGGAGCCGGAAAGTACTGAAGCCCCAGCGGTTGAGCCGGAGGTGACTGAAGCCCCGGCATGTGAGCCGGTAGTCGAGGTAGTTCCGGCAGTTGGGCCGGCTACCTCCGAAGCACCGGTCGCTGAGCCGGTTATTGTTGGAGCGCCGGTCATAGAGCCGGTGGTTGAAGAGGCGATGGAGCTCGAGCCTCCTTCGAAAGAGGTGTCCCGGTCGGAGCCAGTAGCGGCTCCTGCTCCGGAGGCGACGACGTCGATGGTACCTGCGGTCGAGCCGGAGTGCCCAAGCGAAGTCACTAGCCCCCTGCCCGAAGGGGCGAATGAAGACTTGGCGGCGGGGCCTTCTTCGATGGCGACTGAGGCCATCCCGGAGGACGACCCTAGTGCCTTGGAAGCTCGGGGTTCCACTCTCGTAGAGTGGGACCCAATTTTTGTATGTGAAGACCCGCTGGAACCAGCGGAGGAGACCCCAGCAGGTCTGGAGCCCATCCCGCTGTCGATGTCTATCGACAATGCCTGCTCCAGTCTGCGTCAAGTCCAATTGTCCTTCTTCCACGACAGCAAGGCTCTTGAAGAGGAGCGCCAAACCCTTAGGCGGTGGCGTAATCGGCTCCACTTCGAGACTAAGCTGGCGCAGTCGAGGCTAGCGGACGACAAGGAGTGGATCAAGCGGGAGAAGATCCGCCTGGAGTACTGGGGCAAGCTGCTAGATGACAGGGAGAGCATGACTCATGCCCTAGATGCCCAATCTCAGGAGATATACAATCAAGCCAAAGCAGCCAACAGTGCGGCCGAGGAACGCCATGAAAGGCTGGAGTTCATAAACACTGCACTCATCAAGCGGCTCGAGAATGAAGAGCAGAAACTCCTTGAGCTGCGGGATGATGTCCTGAGGAGGGAAGAGGAGCTTGCCGAGAAGGTACCTCTGGCGGACATGGGTCTCGAGGAGCGCACCAAGAAATTGGAAGAGCACTGCCAAGAGGAGGAGGAGAAGACCTGGGTGCGGGGGCAGGAACTCTACGAGTACGAGTGTGCCCTTGTTGCCCGGGAGAAAAAAGTGGAGGCTAGGGAGAAGGACCTGGTCGATCGCCGGAATAAGATACACCTCCGGGAGGAGGAGCTCGGAAGACTCGAGAGGCGGGTTGCTGCAAAGATTCAACAAAACGCTAAAGAAGTTGAGCGCCTCGCCCGGGAGAATTCCGAACTGACGGCGACCAGGAGGTCCCTGGAAGAGATGAAGAGCTTGAGGATAGCGGACTCCCTGCAGATTTGGGAGTTCCTGGGCAAGGCCAATGACGCGCTGACGCCGATGGGTTTCAGCCCCATGCGCCCGGATGATCCGGAGCCGGACCTTGCGCTGCAAGCGTTGAGCGCAGCTGGTAGCAAGCTCTCCAAGATGGGCGACGTCATCGCGGACCAGCTGGAGGTTGAGGGGCAGTCCCTGGCGAGGAACGTCACAGAATATGTGTTGACGTGCTACACCAGCCGGAACTCTCAATTTCCTCTGGACCCGGTGCTTGAAGGCCCCGTCGAAGGAGAAGGCGAAGCTACCCGAGCCAGCGTGTCGGAGGTCGCCCAGAAGGTCGCCGAGTTCTTCCATAGGGTCTAGGACCATCTCTTTAGCTCTCACTTGTATTTTCTCTTCTTCTTCCTCAATTTTGTAATTCCTTGTCTCTAGATGTAACCTCCTGTCTCCAGATGAATGAAATCCCCAAAATTTTTGAGAATTTCACTTTTTGTCTTCAACACCTTTATCTTCACTTGGCCCCCTGGTAGATGTACACAATTTGATTGTGAACATGTACCAAAAGGATATTGTGTTTTGTTGAAGACGCATTTGCTCCAAACTTGTAGAATTTAGGTCCGAAGTCTTTGATAGCGAAGGTCCCCTGAGGTTGTCGGAGCTTAGAAGCTCCGACATTATCCATCGCTGGAGCTTGGTAGCTCCGGCAATAGCCTCTATCAACACGTAGAGCGTCGATAGTTAGTCCTCCGGGGTGTCGGAGCTGAGTAGCTCCGGCAGTGACCTTTGCCAACACTTGGTTTGTTGGCAGCAGACTCCATTTATAGGGTCTTCTCACCATCTTATAGTCAGCGTCGACGGTTGGCCCCCTTGGGGGAGTCGGAGCTTAGTTAGCTCCGACTTTTCTCCATCAACGTAGAGTTTATTTTTTCCTGCACACTTAAGCAAAGAAAAATAGTAAAATCCGTTCCTTGTCTATAATTTCGCCGCGGCTTACGATTCTCAAGAAAACTTTAAGTTGAACGCGATTTTAAATACAACCGGATGCGTTGCCTTTTATCTTAGATTCAAGTGTCATTGGACCCGCCTTACTTCGGCCTGCCGGGGTGTAGGTAGAGTGGCGTACTTAGGGTGCTTGACTAGGCTAAGCCGATAGCACACTCCGGCCCTAGATTGGCTTGGCGGCTTTCAGGCGAGTTGGCCATGAACGATATTTGAATCCAAAAGAACTGACAATACAACTCGAGTCGTATATAAACCGATCGAACTAAAAATTTCTTCAGAATTGCACGTCTCTGTTATAGACAAGAAAGAGAAAAATAAAAATGTCGAGCCTGTACAAAGTAAATGCACGTGGAGTCTATTTCACATGAAGATGTCTTTCATTATAGGTCCGGGGTACAGGGGAAACAAGTAAACTCTTAGGTTACGGAACCAGGCTAAGTGTGTTTCATTTCTCGTTTGACCCAGGGTAGTTAGCCACACTTTTAGTCTTGAGACTGTGACAAGTGTTGCATGAGCTTTGCGGACCTTTCGGGAAAGGTCCGGCTGCTCTCCCGAAGGAACTACCCGACTCTGTACAATGACTCTATAACATACACCCCAAGTTACTCAAGACTCATCTCCGTGGTATTAAGTGTAGAACTTACGGAGGTGCTCGATGTTCCAAGGATTTGGGAGAGGTGTCCCATCCTCGGTAGCCAAGCGAACGCTTCTGGGACGGGATACTTTGATCACTCGGAAGGGTCCCTCCCAGCTGGGGGAGAGTTTGTTTAACCCTTCTCTGGATAGTATTCTCCGTAGCACCAGATCGCCTTCCTCGAGCTGTCAGTTGTGTACATGCCGCTGGTGATAACGCCGTAGAGCTTGACGATATCGGGCATTCCGAACAGCTGCTTGGCACCTTCCCTCCTCAAGGAGGTCTAGGTCTTCACGCCGGAGCTGGTCATGCGTGGCTTCGTCAAAGGTCCCGACCCAGAGTGAACCCAAGGTGATTTCCGGAAGAAGGATTGCTTCAGCTCCGTACACCAGAAAGAAGGGTGTCTCTCCAGTTGACCGGTTTTGAGATGTCCTGTTGGCCCATAAGGTGGGTGGAAGCTCTTCTATCCAGTTGGCTCCATGTTTTTTCAGGCGCTCATAGGTGCGCGTTTTGAGTCCCTTAAGGATTTCTGCATTTGCTCTCTCAGCTTGGCCATTGCTGGCGGGGTGAGCTACGGAGGCGTAGCAAACTTGTATGCCGAGGTCTTCGCAATATCCTTGGAATGCGGAGCTTGTGAATTGAGTCCCATTATCAGTGATGATTTTGTTTGGGACTCTAAATCTGCTTACGATGGATTGCATAAAGTTGATAGCAGATTGCTTGTTGATCGTCACAACTGGAGTTGCTTCCGGCCACTTGGTGAACTTGTCGATGGCGACATACAGGAACTTGTAACCTCCGACGGCTCTTGGGAAGGGTCCCAAGATGTCCATCCCCCACACAGCGAAGGGCCATGTAGGAGGTATCATTTGTAAGGGCTGAGCCGGTGTATGAATTTCTTTGCATGAAATTGGCATGCTTCACATTTCTTCACCAGCTCAGTGGCATCCTGGAACGCTGTAGGCCAGTAGAAGCCATGCCGAAAGGCTTTTCCGACCAGCGTGCGGGAAGACGCGTGGTTCCCACCCTCGCCTCCATGGATTTCTGCGAGAAGCTCACAACCTTCTTCCCTTGTGATGCACCGCATTAGGATGCCGTTGGCACCGCGCCGGTAGAGATCCCCTTCTACCAGCGTGTATCTTTTAGCCAATCTGACTACCCGGTCAACGGATACATCATCGTCAGGAAGGATGTTGTCTTTCAAGTAGCTCCGGATCTCCGAGATCCATGCATCGGAGCTAGCTTGAGCTTTTGAGTCTTGCGTGCTGGGTTGCTCGGAGCTCCCGGTAGCACCTACGACCCTTGATGGCTGCCCTGGTAACAAGGCCATCGGGACCGTCAGCTTCGGGATGCTGATCTCGCCCCCTTCGCTCAGTTCGGCAGGCTGAGCTGTTGGCTTTGACAACCTCCGAACAAAGGTTCCGTCAGGAGCCGGAGCTCCGGTTGACGCCTTGGTCGAGAGTTCGTCAGCTTCAGCGTTGTGGGCACGCTGAACATGGTGGAGGTCTAGGACTTCAAAGTCCTTCTGAAGCCTCTGGACTTAAAGGAGGTAAGCAGCTAGCTGGAGTTTATTACAGGAGCATTCACCCTTCACCTGCTTGATGATGAGCTGTGAATCTCCTTTGACCAGCAGTTGCTTGACACCATATGACAGTGCCACCTTTAGTCCGTAGATGAGTGCTTCATACTCCGCCATGTTGTTGGTTGCCTTGAAGTCAAGGTGTACCATGTATTTTACCTTCTCCCCAGTCGGTGCAAGGAGAAGGATTCCAGCTCCGGCCCCCTGCTTCTGCATGGAGCCGTCGAAGTAGAGGGTCCAGTGAGGCTCGGTGAAGGTTGGAGCTTGATGCTCTGTCTTCTGTTAACTAGGGCCCCCAGGATTTGATGGAGAGGGAGTCCATTCTACCACAAAATCGACCAAAGCTTGACTCTTGACTGCTTGTCTTGAAACAAACTCAAGATCAAATTCAGCCAATTCCGCTGCCCACTTTGCAATATTCCCAGTTGAATTGGGATTATGCAGGATTGCTCGAAGTGGGTAGGAGGTCACCACCGAGACTTTGTGAGCTTGGAAGTAATGTCGAAGCTTCCTGGAGGCAATAAGAACTGCATAGAGCAGCTTATGCACCTCTGGGTATCGAGTCTTGGCATCATGTAATACTTCACTGATGAAGTATACCGGGCGTTGAATGGTCCGGACCCTCCCGGAGGGGTCCGGAGCTTCCTCTTCATTGATCCGGACCCTCTCAGAGGAGTCCAGATTCTCTTCGGGGACCTCCGGGTTCTGGCTGGAGGAACCCGAAGCTTCTTCAGAAATGACCCGGACCCTCCCGGAGGGGTCTAGGTCTCCTGAAGCAACTTCTTGTGGGTTCAAATCTGGGAGCTGGGACCCAGACTCGCTTTCAGGAACCTCCGGACCCTCCCGAAGGGGTCTGGATTCCTGAGTATAGGGTAGTTCCGGTCTCTCCGCAACCAGAACCATACTGACGACTTCGTCAGTAGCTGAAATGTAAAGCAACAAAGGCTCACCAGGGTTCGGAGCTACCAGGATTGGTAGGGTGGTGAGGAACTGTTTCAGCTCCTGGAATGCCTTCTCTGCTTCAATAACTTGAAGAAAGGGAGTGCTCGCTCCGCCAGTCTTGATATGAACCGGCTGAGGGCTGCTAGACATCCAGTTAACTTTTGGACGTATTTGATGCGGGTTGGTGGCCGCATGTCTTCAATGGCTTTTATCTTCGCCGGATTAGCTTCTATGCCCTGGTGACTTACCAGGAAACCAAGAAGTTTTCTGGAGCTAACCCCAAACACGCACTTGTCCGGGTTTAGCTTTGTGCGGGTGGCCCGCAGCTTGTCGAAGACAGCCTGCAAGGTGTCTAGGAGTGACTCCTTGTTCTTGACCTTGACCACGATGTCATCGACGTACACTTCCACTATGTCTCTGATGAGTTCTTCAAAAGTTTTGTACATAGCTCGTACAAAAGTTGAAGCTACATTCTTGAGACCAAATGGCATGGATGTGTAACAGTACAATCCATCTACCGTGATGAATGAAGTATGCTCTTCATCCTCCCTAGACATCCTGATTTGATGATACCCAGAATATGCATCTAGGAAACACAGTAATTCACACCCGGAGGTGGAATCCACTATCTGATCTATTCTTGGTAGTGGGAATGGATCTTTTGGACATGCCTTATTTAGTGTGGTGTAGTCAATGCACATCCGAAGCTTCCCGCCGGCCTTGGGCACAACGACTGGGTTTGCCAGCCATTTTGGATGGTAGACTTCTTGGATGAATCCGGCTTCGAGTAGATTCTTCACTTCTTATCGGATGAAGTTCTGCCGCTCTACGGATTGCTTCCGAGGCTTCTGATGTACAGGCCGGGCATCGGGGTAGATCTTCAGATTGTGCTCAATCACTTCCCTGGGGATCCCAGGCATTTGTGACGGTTGCCAAGCAAACACGTCAACGTTAGCCCGGAGGAAAGTGATGAGCGCGAGTTCCTATTTGTCGTTCAACCCTCCCGATATACGGGTGGTTTGAGCGGCATCGGAACCAATTTGGACGACTTTGACGGGAATGTCGGTGTCGCCGCTTGGCTGCACACGGGGTGCAGAGGTCGAGCCTCGTTGACGAATGCTCGGGGGTTTCGGAGCTTGCTCCTGTCTGGAGTCCTCCTCTTGCGCCGTGGTGAGTGCGTGGAGTTCCTCCAGAGCAGTTACTCCGGTGATGCGATCTCCGCGGATTCAGAGAACGCCAACTGGTGTTGGCATCTTCAACACCAGGTATCCATAATGAGCAGCTGCCATGAATTTGTACAGGGCAGGTCTACCCAAGATGGCGTTGAACGGTAAGTTGATCTAAGCGACGTCGAAGACCAACTTCTCGGTGCGATACTTCTCCCGGGTCCCGAAGGTAACGGGGAGAGTAATAGCTCCGAGTGGGGTAATGGCCCCCGGACCTACTCCGGAGAAAGGTCGAGAGGGCTGGAGATCCGAAGGTCGGAGCTGAAGCTTAGTGAAAGCTTCGAAGCTGATGAGGTTGAGCCCCGAACCTCCGTCTATCATGACATGGTGGAGCTGGATGTTGTTGATGGTAGGAGATACCATCAAAGGTAACTGTCCTGCTCCAACCATGCTCCTTGGGCAATCAGAAGCATCAAAAGTGATGGAGGTGTCCATCCACTTTCGATGAGGTTCTGGCCGGACTGTAGGGGCTACAGCGGCCATATCTCGCCGCATGGTCTTGATGACGCGACGAGAGGTGATATCCCATGACCCACCAAAAATGGTGTTCATGGTCTTCCGACGCTCGTTGTTAGAGACGTCAGAATCATCGTCGACGGAGGTGTAGACGGCTTTCAGGACCGTTTTGGGATCCTGAAGCCCTAACTCCTCTTCAGCCGGAGCTTCATCGACCTTCTGTTTTCCTTCCCTCTGTCGGAAAGGAGATCCTTCCCGGCGCTTGTTGTAGCGCTCGGCAAGGTTTTGGACTTCCCGACAGTCTTCCAAACCGTGGCTGCCCGTTTTGTGAATGGGACACCACACTTTGGGTTTGCCACCGTCTTCAGAAGACGGTCGGGGTCGCTTCTCGGGGCGTGGCCCCCGGCCACCCGGAGTTGCAGCAGTTGCAATGTTGGATGTGTCGGCCGACGGCTTCTTCTTGCCGTTGGTCTTCTTTTTCTTCTTGCCACCCCCGGAGGTAGCGGCTTCTTCTTTGGAGGATTTCTTGTGGTCCTCCGGAGATGGCTTGGAGTGCATCTCACGGCCCTCTGTAGCTCTGGCACATTTGTCTGCCAGGCTGAAGAGTTTTGTGACACTGGTGATCTCCTTGATCGCCAGCTTCTCCAGCATCTTCTTGTCTCGTACACCCTGTCTGAATGCCACAATGACAGAGGCGCTAGAGATAGAAGGGATAGTATTGCGTACCTGAGAGAACCTCTGGATGAAGGACCGCAAAGATTCTCCCCCCTTTTGCGCGACCGCAAAAAGGTCCAGTTCAGTGCCTGGTCGGGTGTATGAACTCCCGAAGTTGGCAGTGAACTGATGGAACAACTCCTCCCAACTGTTGATAGAGTTGGGTGGAAGGCTCATAAACCAGGACCTGGCGGTCCCAGTTAAGGTCACTGGAAAGTAATTGGCCATCACGGCCTCGTTTCCTCCAGCTGCCAAGATGACAGTGGAGTATATCTGAAGGAATTCGACGGGGTTGACAGTCCCGTCGAATTTTTCCGGCGGGTGAGGTCAGACCTTCTGTGGCCATCTAACCATGCGCAGGTGCATGGCTAGGGCTGAACAGCCTCCTCCTACTCCTTCCAGAGTAGAAAGGTCCTGAGCTTCCCGTCTTTCACGGGCACGCTCAATATGGACACGGCCATCCTGCTGACGGTATTGGCGATCAAGCTCCGCCCGGAGGTCATGAGTCGAAAGCCTGGATACCGTGTGAGTGCGTCGGGCCCCGGAGGGCAACGACGTCACTTGCTGAGATGCAGCACGTCTCCTGCTATTGGAGGCGTGCGGACCAAGTCTTCCAGACAAAGTCCGCCACTGCGACGGGGCTCGTCCCGAAGGAGGAGGACCCTGGTTGTTGAGGCGTTCGGCCGCTGCTGCGACCAAATGCTCCACATCGGCTCTCCACTGTTCCAGCGCATCTTGAGATGCATTCGGAGGTGGTGGACGTTGGAGAAGAGCACGCGCTGCATGGAGCGCGTGTTCCGAGTTGTCATGACTCGCCGACGCAGTAAGCGATGCCGGTGCACCATCACGCTGTCCAGCACGATTAGCTGGAGAAGATGGTGGTGGTGGGAGTGTGGCTCCTGCTGGTGCTGAGGCTCCTGCTGGTGGCTGCCTGTTGGAGGGATTGCCCCCAACAGCCTGAGCAGCAGGTTGGCTGTTGGATGATCCAGCAGCGGAGTTCACCATTCTCGAAAATCTCAAGCGGCCCCCTACCTGGCGCGCCAACTGTCGACTGTTGGAGCCGGCAGATCTCCCTACACTGCTAAAGTGATTGGGGAGTTTGAAGTTCGGTGTGGGCGCGTGGAGATTCAAGAAGATGAATTGTAGTTTGACACAGGAGACACAAGGATTTACGTTGTTCGGGCCGCCTGAGCGTAATACCCTACTCCACGGGTGTGTTGGTGTTGTATTAGCTTGTCACGAGTGTATTAGGTGCGTGAGTTCATCTGTCCACGTCGTGTGTGTCCACGTCCCCCCCGCGTGTATCGTCGGCCTGTCCTTTTATAGTACAAGGACAGGCCGTTACAAGCTAGCCTGGCCCGACATGTGGCCCCGACAGTTACTAGTATTGACACACGCTTAATTGCTCTTAATGATCCTATAACGGGCTCCGACAGCATTGTTACTGGTGTTAAGATCGTCCGTTTAAGTGTCATTAATATGGAATTAATGACACTTAATCGGGTCTTGAAGTCCTTGGCTCTCCTTTGAAGATCCGGAGCCGTTACGAGGTCTTCCAGAGGTTTGAGGCTGAAGGGTCGGACGACTGGACACGTGGAAGCTCCGGAGCTTGCTGTGGGAAGCAGGTAGCTCTGGGGCTACCAGACACGTGTCACGTCCGGAGCTTCTCTTGGTCAGGGGTTAAGTCCGGATGTGCCGTTTTGGTACGTGGCCCGGAGCTTCCCCCTTGTGGGCGGTAGCTCCGGTTTGGTTGTACACGTGGCGACCCAGGGATTAACCATGTTGGAGAAGCGGGTCCGGTCGTGTCTGACAAGTGAGCCTCCGAGGGTCTTCAAACCAAGTATATGGCCTTCCTTTGAGATCTTTGTAACCTCAAGGGGTGTACGGTTTCTAGGGTACCGACACCAGCCATGTGAGGGGAGCGGGTCCGGTGCAACGTGACATGTGGGACCTACAAGGAGGTGGCCCTCCGGAGGTCCCGATGTGGCTTCCATCGCCCCGCACCAGTTTCCTCTTCCGGTTGGAAGGCTCCGTCGGCACCTCGCCCTTGCCAGAGCTAGCAGTTTCACCCCCTGGCTTGGGGGAACAGGGGCTGGCTCCCTAGAGGCCCCAGGAATGGTGATCGCGGGGGGAGCCTGCCTCTTCACAACCCTAATATCGTCTAGCGTTGGCATCAGCTTCTGGAGCTCCCGACAGAACTCAGGAGCCAGGTTCAAAGTCGGAAAAGACTCTGGGGGCGTCAGGGAGTCGAGTGAGATGTTGGATTTGCTCTGGAATTTCTTCAGCGGAACCTTCAGAGTTGCGTCCCTCATCTGGGTATAAGCATCACGCGGCGTGAATGTCCACGCAGTCCGCTCCCTGAACTTTAGTGGGGCCCATCTGTTCCCCAGGAAGTTCTTGAAGACCATCTGGGGAGTCACTCCGCGAGCAACGCAACCTTCGATCCTAGCCACAATGGGCATGTACGCCGCCGGCAGCTCCGAGAGCTCGTTCCAGAGGTCAGTTTCCACGTTAGGGAGGCTCTGTGGCAGGTCTAGCTTCTCATGCCTGTCCATGGTGATGATCACCCACTCCTTCTTCCAATCATCCCATTTGCCGGAGGGAAAGGCTTCCAAGTACTTGAAGGGGCACCTCTTCCGCTTCACAAAGTAGTACATCCCGACCATCTTGTTCCCCTTCCCGGTGGTCTGCAGGGTGAAGATACACCGGAAGAGCTCTAGGCTGGGCCGCACCCCCACCCACATCTCGCAGAAGTGAACGAAGGTAGCGACCAGCAAAACGGAATGGGGGCCGAGGAAATGCAGCCGGATGCCATAGAATTCTAGCAGCGTCATTAGGAAAGATGAGAAGGGTGGAAACAAGCTGACCATGGCGTATCCATGGAAGTAAACCATGCCACCATCACTCTTCTTCTTGAAAGGAAGCTTGTCAAAGTGGATATTGTCGTTGAAGGAGTCATGGGACCACCCCATGTAAGCACAAACCTTCTTCAGCTCCTTCTCATTCTTGATTTTACTAGCAGGGAGACCCAACTCCATTGCGACAAGATGGAGCAGGGGAAGGATGGTTGTGCAAGGGCTAAGGCTCAAGAATGGAGGATGCGAGAAAGCAGTAAGGTCCTAAGCGCGAGTGCAAATGGAGGCGTAAGGGTCTCTTGACCTGTGCTAGTCCCCTTCTTAAGTATACTTCTGCGATGTTTGGATGGGAAATGCGGACGCAACAATGTTGGGGCCGCCCTCACGATGACTGGTGGGCCAGAGTCCGATTCGACGGAAAGGCCGAAGTAACTGCCTCGAGGCAACCGCTCCCATAGGGTAGAGTTCAAAACTTAAGGGCGACGACATAATGGGCGCGCGGAACCGAAACGAAATTCGTATTGGGAACCGATGCCACTTGATGGCGTGATATCTGCAGACAAAGATTTTATCCGCCACATTGAAGGGAAGCCCTTGAAGTCGCGACACGAGGATTCAAAATGGCCCCACCTCAGGTATAACCACTTAACCGAGGAAGTTCCTCCCTGAGATGGGCCCGGGGGCCACTATCAGTACCTGGCGAACCAGGTACCCATAGATACAAGGAAGAAGGCACGCTGGGTCCCGCCCCCCACGGGGGCAAGATCCGGCATAGTCCCAGGGTGCCACATGGCATGCGGCATGGCCTTGCCTCTCCTCTGAGGGAAGGCCCAACGCTACCACGTGTCATGCAGCTCCAGGTTAGCCTCCCCCTCGGAGGGGAGGTCCGGAGTCGCCACACGTCTCGCAGCTTCGGGCCCACCTCCCCGGTGAGGAGAGGTCCAACTCGCCCGCGAGGCGTGCAGCCCTGGACCTGCCTCCCCACAGAAGGAAAGTCCAGCGCAACCACATGTTCTGTAGCTCCGGATCCGGCCTCTCCGCTGAGGGAAGGACCAGTGCTGCCACGTGCGAGGTAACACCGGGCCTACGCCATCCTGCGGTAGCGGCAATGAAGGGCGATGTGTTCAGTGCGCCTAAGCTAGAAGTATGCGCACGTTCCCTAGGTAAGCAGGAGCTCGCACTCATAAGTCAAGAGGTCAGTGGCCAGTCTTGTTGTAACAGGTCGGAGTCAAACTACTACGTACGGCGGGTGAATGAGAGCCCGCGACAATACATACAAGACGTGGCTAACCATGATGAGGGGCTATCTGTAGCCCTGCAACAGGGCATGGTGAGGCGGCGCATTTAAGCCATTGTCAGAAGATAACATTTACTCTCAGATCTTAGAATGGATTTGGTTGCTCCCAGGGCCACCTGTTGGGCCCTGGGCCCCACTTGTAAGTTGTTTGGACTTAGAATATAAAAGGACTAGAGAGGTATTGACTTACACATGTTCACTCAGACCCAGACACACGTTTAAGGAATACAACACACAAGCCACCGTGGAGTAGGGTATTACGACCAGGCGGCCCGAACCACGTAAATCCCTTGCATTTATCGTTCGCTGTGTTCGATCTTGCTAGGACTAGCCCCTGAAAATACATCGAACCTCCGCAGTATGCTTCCGAGCAGGTACGTGGGAGGTGTCACTTAGACACCTCGACAAACAGCTACCTCAAATGGCAGTCCATCCTCATTTGTCTTTTAAGAGAAAATAACTCCTTCAATAGATACCTATAAGTAAAATGCATTTTGCATTTATGATCTCACATTCTCAAGATATGTAGATGGAGAGGATCGAAACCACTCACCATTCCTTCTCTCTCTTTCGTCCATTCCCATCGGATAATCCACCGCTCCTCGCTCATTTTCGCGCCCCGCCGCCTCGTGTGCTGCCCGCCGCGCCGCCTGCCTGTGATATCCTTAGGAGAAACAGCAGGGTCCGCAATGAAAACCCAAGAGCAAAATCGCTAGAACGAACAGGAAAAACTCGATAAGCATGAAGAGGAGAGAATTTGACAGCGTGAGATAGTAAGGTGCATCAATGTGATGCAGCCTTCCTTCCGATTTCCACTCCTCAATCACCGATCATCATGTGTACATAGATTACATTCTGGGAAGTACAAGAGGAGGAGAATGGGGATTAGGGAGTTAATAGAATGTTCAACAACCTAACTGCCCAAGCCAAATGCTCATGCCACCTATTTAATGACTCCCCGTAATGGGCCACTACTTGCACATTTGAATTACTCTCGGCCCACTCACGCACTCTCGCCAGTTGTTCCATTGGCGCTCGACACTTCCCTGCCAATTGAATTGGACACACGACCCAGATCTTCCTGTGTCGGATCCGACCGTTGCTGAGTGTCGGCGGATATGACACTGCCCCCTCCTTGAGTATCAGCTTGTTCGCAAACTGATGAACTTGGAAACCTGGAGCGCAGAACATAATAATCCTCCCAAGGTGAACTGAGGTGGCAAACCTGACCAATTCACACGGACTTGGACTGCAGCGACATTTCCCCTTTTTACCAGCCTTTGTTCCAGGATCTGGAGTGGTTCAGAGTCGTGAGAACTCAGATCAGCGACCTCCGGTAATGTACCAAAAACAGGACGATGGTCAGGGGTGAAAGTCTTCAGCTGAGATACATGAAGCACCAGGTGAACTTGACAAGAGTTGGGAAGATCCAATTGATATGCAGCCAATCCAATTTTCTTGACAACCCGAAATGGACCATAAAACTTATATGCCAGCTTCTGACAAGGTCGATTAACCAATGAACTTTGTGCATAAGGCTGAAGCTTTAGCAGTATCATGTCCCCAACCATAAACTGGCGCTCTGAACGATGTCGATCATCAAATGTCTTCATCCGTTGCTGAGCCTTTAGTAGGTTGGACTTAAGTTGTTCCATCATGAGCTGTCTGTTCTTCAGTAATTCAGTTGCTTCAGGGTTGTCAGAATTGCCTAAGTCTGGCAGTAGTCTAGGGGAGGGGTCTGTCCCATACAAAGCTTGAAATGGTGAGCAATTCAGGGCAGTGTGGAAAGATGAATTATACCAAACTTCAGCTAAGGAAAGCCAAGAAGCCCAGTCTTTAGGTTTGTCATGAACAACACACCTCAAAAACATCTCAATGCACTGATTAATCCTTTCAGTTTGCCCATCAGTTTGAGGATGGTATGCTGAACTGAATTTCAAAGTGGTATTCAAGATCTTAAACAACTCCTTCCATAAATTGCTAGTAAAGACTCTATCTCTATCCGACACTATTGATTTTGGAACACCATGTAACTTAACAATATTGTGTAGAAAGAGATGAGCTAGTTGTTGTGCAGTAAAAGGATGTTTTAATGGTAAGAAGTGTGCATACTTGGTCAGTCGATCAACTACCACCAAAATAACAGAATAGCCATTAGACTTAGGGAGGCCTTCAATGAAATCCATGGATAAATCCTGCCAAGAACTGTCAGGCACAGGGAGAGGCTACACATGCCAGGAATCTTAATATTTTCGTGCTTAGCTTGCTGGCACACTGGACATTGTTTCACAAAATTCTCAACATCTTGCTTCAAGCCTGACCAATGAAAAATATTTTTCAGCCTATGATAAGTAGCCAAAACTCCAGAATGTCCTCCAATTGGTGTACTATGAAAAGCAGTAAGCAACTTGGTCTGAAGAGCCATATTATGAGCCATCCATACTTTTTTCTTATACTTGATCAGTCCATTCACAAGAAAAAAGCCAGCAGAGTTGGGGCTACTGACAGCAAGTTTAGTTAGCAGTGTCTGAGCTTGGGGGTCTGTACAGTATGAATTTATAAGCTCCTGAACCCAAACAGGTTGCACTACTGAAATGATATTAGACTGAAAATGATGGCCCAATCTGGATAATGCATCAACCACAATGTTGTTCTTGCCCTCTTTATATTTGAAAGTGAATTGCAGACCAGCTAGTTTAGACATGGCCTTCCTCTGCAGTTCTATTGACAGGGTTTGATCTTGTAAGTGGCACACGCTCTTATGATCAGTTTGAATTACAAAAGGTGATATCAATAAGTAGGGCCTCCACCTGTCAACATCCATTAAGACAGCAAGAAATTCTTTCTCATATGTAGAAAGTTTTTTATTAGCAATACTAAGAGCTTTACTGAAAAAGGCTAAAGGATGGCCCTGCTGAGAAAGAACTGCTCCAATTCCAAGATCACAAGCATCAGTGGCTATCTCAAATGGTAGAGAAAAATCAGGAAAAGAGAGGACTGGAGTAGAGATCATAGCTTGTTTCAAGCTATCAAATGATGCCTGAGCAGTAGAGGTCCACTCAAAATTTTTATGCTGCAAAAGATTAGTGAGTGGTTTGGCAAGAATACCATAATTCTTAACAAACTTTCTATAATAGCCCGTGAGGCCTAGAAATCCTCTAAGCTTAGTAAAACTCTGTGGAACTGGCCAATTCACCATAGCAGCTGTTTTGGATGGGTCTGTAGATACACATTTGTCAGAGATTAAATGGCCCAAGTAACAAATGGTATTCTGAGCAAGGTACATTTACTGAATTTGATGAAGAGCTGATGACTGGCCAGTGTCTGAAAGACTTGTTCCAGGTGTTTCAAATGATCTTCCAAAGTCTTGTTAAACACCAAAATATCATCCATGAAGATAAGTATGAATTTTCTCATAAACTCAGAAAAGATAGAGTTCATTAAGCATTGAAAAGAGGCTGAAGCATTGGTTAAGCCAAAAGACATAACCTTAAATTGAAAATGCCCATGATGTGTCTTGAATGCACTTTTGTCTTCATCATATGAAACCAATCTGATTTGATGAAATCCAGATCTGAGATCAATGGTGGAAAAGTACTTTGCACCAGCTATTTCATCAAGAAATTCATCAATAATTGGTATGGGAAATTTATTTTTGATAGTGATGGAATTTAACTTCCTATAATCAACACTTCTCCAGGTCCCATCTTTCTTTTTACTAAAAGAACCGGTGATGCAAATGGGCTAACACTCCGAACAATAATGCCAGAGAGTAGCATTTCCTTTACCTGCTTCTCTATTTCAGTCTTCTGCTCAGGTGAATATCGATATGGCTTGCAGTTAACAGGGGTTGAGCCAGGCAGCAGGGAGATTGCATGGTCATAAACCCGAGATGGTGGAAGAGATTTGGCTCAATTGTTTGCAAAGGAAGGCCCTCGATAGCATTCAGAATTTCATCAGACAACATTCACCTCCATCACAAGTAGAGTCCAAACTTTGACGTTGGGCATGGACAGCTACATCACACTTGTGAGTGGGATTATATTTTTCACCACATTTATAACACAAGCTATTCACCCTTCTAAATTCCTTCAACTGCTTTGCCTTCCAAATATCCCCACTAGGCACAATTTGTCTCTGCTCTTTAGGAGGAGCAGTATGAACGGACCTGAAATGAGCTTTGCTTCCCCACTTTTTTGACTTCTCCAATAAATTTTCCTGCACAGAAGGTAGAATTGCAACTTTAGCAACACTGTCAGGGAGATGCATTTCCATAGTAGCTCGCAGTTCATCTTTCAATCCAATCAGAAACTGAGAGACCAACATAGTCTCATTCAAAGAAGGGTCATATAGGTGTATATGATAGACTAACTATTCAAACTCTTTTCTATAATGCTCTACAGTGCCAATTTTCCTCAGATTCAACAATTCCATTGTCTTAAAACGGTGAACATCCATATCAAATTCTCTAGTGACAACAGTAACAAAATTGGCCCAAATATAACTATTAGCATTATGTTTATAAGATTGAAACCAGTGTGCGGCCCTGTCTACCATATGCAGTGATGCAGCAACCACACGAAAAGTAACAGGGATATGATAGAGCACAAAGTAAGTTGCACATTTGTCCAGCCATATTCTAACATCATGACCATAAAAAATGGCAAAATCCATTTTGGGCATCTACTGCTTTTTACTATCCACATGTCTATCAGGAACAACAGGAGTATGCTGAAATGGTGGAAGAGGCATAGTAGTGTGCATCTGCATACCAGAGAAGGGGCCCGAGTTGTGGACTGAATCGGTAGCCATACCAGAAGATCCCTGGGTGAGGTACCATAATGCCATCATCCGCAGAGTTATGAAGATCCCCATGCACTTGATGAGTTCACTTGGAGTTTTGTTTCTACTGAGACAAACCAATAGAAGTCATAGCCATATCCACTTTCGAGCTTACAGCGTGCAGATCTGCAGAAAACTTAGTTTCCATGGACTCCAAACGCTCATTGAGTTTAGCGATCGAATCATCCAACAATTTCTCTGATTCAGACATTTTGGAAGTTATGAAACGGGCTTGCGGACCAGGTTTGAATGGCACCGTGATTGATTAGCCACGGAAAACCCGGCAATCCCGAGCACAAGAGAACTCCAAATACCAGAAAAAAACAAGAAATTGTCACCAGTCTCTGATACCAGTGTGATATCCAAGGAGAAACAGCAGGATCCGCAATGAAAACCCAAGAGCGAAATCGCTAGAACGAACAGGAAAAACTCGACAAGCATGAAGAGGAGAGAATTCGACAGTGTGAGATAGTAAGGTGCATCAATGTGATGCAGCCTTCCTTTTGATTTCCACTCCTCAATCACCGATCATCATGTGTACGGAGATTACATTTTGGGAAGTATAGGAGGAGGAGGAGAATGGGGACTGCCCAAGCCAAACGCTCATGCCACCTATTTAACGGCTCCCCGTAATGGGCCACTGCTTGCACTTTTGAACTCCTCTCGGCCCACTCACGCACTTCCGCCAGCTGTTCCATTGGCACTCGACACTTCCCCGCCAATATAATTAGACACACGGCCCAGATCTTCCGTAGCTGAGTGTCGGTGGATATGACACTGTCGCCGCCCTCACTGTCGCCTCGCACCGCGCGACCGCCCTCCCCGCTCTCTCACGTCCACATGTCCTCTGACTGACGAGACTTCAGTGGACGACATCCGAGGCGGGGTACCCACCCGGCCCCATCTTCCTCGCATCTGGCGCCGTAAGGCGAGCCTGTGCTCTCGCACCATCGCCTCTTCGCGTGCGCCTACGCTCCCTATCTCGTGCCGCTCGGGCTCTGGCTCCAGGCCGCCCGCGCACCCCGCGCGTAGCCTTCTAGCATCCCCGCCTTCCGTGCTGCTCGTGACGCCAGGGCGATCCGTCGTACCAAGAGTGGGCGCGGCCGATCAATCCTCAACCCGGCACGCCACGAACAACATCATCCCCTTCTCCAGCCTCCGCTCTCGTCCCTTCCTCCAATTTGTTGCCCACATCTTGGTGTGGCAGACGGACAATTCATGGAGTACACGACGGAGACGCTCCACCAACGCCATAGGCCGGCGGCGCCGGTGCTTGGCGAGAGCATGTACCGCATCCTGAAGCACGAGCCCGACGGTCGGCGCACTACCTATTGGAAAATACACATAGCATGCAAATAATTTGATGATCCGAAACAGTAAAACAACTAGAGCAGATCTACTAGCAATCAACATAAACAATGCTAATACTACACAAACAAGAATCGAATCAAATGCGAATAAATCGCTCATCAAGTAAATCGAACTGGACATAGTTCGAGAGATCCACTTACAGATCATCCTGCTGTGAAGTAGGCGATGAAATTGACAAACTTGATGAAGATGTAGAGGATGCAGGAAGTGTTGCGAGCAGTCGTGCGAGCGCACTTCCCAGAAACCTGATTGCCGGCACCTGTGCAGGTTTTCAGATCAACCGGCGTCGGTTCGGAGACACCGCTCTCCCTCAATCCGCTGCACGGCGAATGGAGGGACAATAAGTTAAAAAACGGTTGTGCAGAGTAGTTAGCGAGAGATGCGTTCTATGTTGTGTGTCTCTGTCCTCTCCAGTATACAGGACGTCTACTTATATACTTTAGTCTGCCAACTGCCTCAGATTCGATCTGCCTAAATTCCAGGAAACCGCCCCTTGGAATTCCTCATCGTGCAACTAATGGGAGCAGTTATGGGCATTCGTGCACATTAAATGTGCGTCTGCAGTTATGCCTCAAATTACTCGACACGTTGACGTGGCAGTCTAGGTGTGATGAAATATTCCCTTTATATGAGTGGCTGAAAAAATAACTGCTTAGTAGAACACAACTCATCACGACGCGAACGTGTAACGTCGCAAGTCACAAGTCACGCGATAATCACCCGTAAAATCGCGAAATGCGCGCTCGTGCGTGCATGTGTCTTTGTGTCCATAGCATCATCCTTCACCCCTCATTATTCTCATGTTGAGAATCTGTACAAGGGCCACTATATATATTGGGGAACACCCATCTAGATGGGCAATGTGGGACTAAAGTCCCCAGCCACCTCTTCACACCACCTTGGCTTTCCTTCAGGTGATTTGGCCCAAATAAATGAGCCCATAAATGGGTTGCACCAAAGGGCCAAATCCCAACAATCCCCACCAAAATCCAAGGTCTACGAGTAACAATTCTGCGCTTCAATATACCAACTTTGCAATGCAGACTCGATACGGGTTGAGCTGCACCTAGCATTTCATGATTCACATACTCATAACTTAGCAATGGACATAGCCTTGAATTTCCAGTTTTGTGTGAGCAAATTTCACATGAAAGCATCGCTGATACTAGACCGCCTAAAGCCATGCCTCTGGTTGGAGCATTACGATCTTCTCTCATGTCTATTCATGAGTTTATTTGAGATTACCCACATCTCATAGACTGCGACCTGACAGTCAAACTCATATAGGTGTGATCTTACAAGTATACCCTGTAGGACGGTACCTTGCTCATTTAGGCCTCAGAACACATTAAGACATTAAGTCAACCTTCCATGCAGTACTAAGAGTACACATCTACTAGCAAAAATGAGTAATAAATATGTACTCTCCAGTTATCCATACAACTTGTTTTTCTCAAGATCTACTTCACGGGATCTTCGATCACATAGTTTGGGTTACCATTGTATGATAACATCACATGGGTCTCAAACCCATTTCCTTTGATGCTTCTTTAATTACAGCACGTGCTAATCTCTTGGTAAAAGGGTCTGCAAGATTTCTTTTAGTATTAATATACTCAACGGCAATCTCTCCCGTATTTCTCAAATGTCTCACGGATTTGATTCGCCGTTTCACATGTCTTGATGGTTTCAAGTTTTCTTTTGCATTGCCTACAGTTGTGATCACACTTTAATTATCACAATGCAAAAAAAAATGCCTGACACAGGTTTAACAACCAATGAAAAGTCCATCAAGAGCTGTTTCAGCCACTCTGCCTCAATAGTGGTTGTCTCAAGTGGCACAAGTTCCGCTTCCATAGTTGACGAGACCTCCACGAAACTGCAGCACCACCAATAGTGAAAACGTATCCACTAGTGGCTTTGATCGCATCAACATCTGAGATCCAATTTGAGTCACTATACCCTTCTAGTACACCTGGGTACCCCTTATAGTGAAGTCCATATGTTGATGTACCTCTCAAGTATCTTATTACATGTTCTAGTGCAGACCAGTGATCTCTTCCAGAATTGGAAGTAAATCTGCTCAATTTGCTTACTGCAAATGAGATGTCAGGTCTGGTTGCACCAGCAAGATACATGAGAGAACCAATAATCTGGGAATATCTCAACTTATTAATTCCCCGTCCTTTGTTCTTGCGAAGCTTTAGACTGGGATCATATGGCGTTGGGAGATGCTTTAGAATTTGAGTATCCAAACCGACTCAAAATATTCTCCACATAATAAGATTGCTTTAAAGTAATCTCATTTTCGCCCTTAATCAGTTTGATGTTTAGAATAACATCAGCCACTCCCAAATCCTTCATATCAAAATTTTGGGAAAAGAATGATTTTACATCATTTATCACATCGATACTAGTCCCAAAAATTAATATATCATTAACATATAAACTCAATATTACTCCCTTACCCCCACCAAACTGATAGTACACACAAGTGTCAACTTCATTTACCACAAAGCCTGCAGAGGTCATAGTTCTACGAACTTCTCATGCCACTGCTTTGGAGCCTGCTTGAGGCCATACAAGGATTTTCGTAATTTACACACATTGTCCTCTTGCCCAGGCACCACAAAACCATCAGGCTGCTTCATATAGATCTCCTTATCGAGCTCGCCATTTAGGAAAGCCGTCTTCACATCCATTTGGTGGATAAGGAGATCATGACACGCAGCAAGTGCAACAAGCACACAAATTATGGTTAGCCTAGCAACAGGTGAATAAGTATCGAACAAATCCTCGCCTTCCTTTTGGGTAATCCCTTGGCCACAAGTCTAGACTTATATTTATCGACTGTACCATCTGGTTTGAACTTCTTTTTAAATATCCACTTACACCCAATAGGACAATCACATATTTCCCAAGTTCTATTTGTTAAAATGGACTCCATTTCATTATGGACTGCCTCCTTCCAGTACTCTGCATCTGGTGATGCATATGCCTCTGAAAGTGTTTTAGGTGTATCATCAGCGAGGTAGACAGTAAAATCATCACCAAAGGATTTTTCAATCCTTTGTCTCTTGCTCCTTCAAAGAACAATTTTTGTACTGTCATCCTCAATGGGTTTTTTAGTGTAAGAATAAGGTATGAATATTAGAGAAGGATCAGGAGTAAAACTAGTAGATGCCTCGCTACGACCTGCAACTCTATACTTCATTGGAAAAATATCCTCGAAAAATGTGGCATCACGAGATTCAGTCACAGTGTTAATGTGCACGTCAGGAATCTCAGATCTAATCACTAAAAATTTATAGGCTGCACTATGTTGTGCAATCCTAGAAAGACACAGTCAACGGTTCTCGGTCCTATTTTTTGTTTCTTACATGCAGGCACATTAACCTTGGCCAAACAACCCCATGCACGTAAGAAATCGAGATCATGCTTTCTTCCTTTCCATCCTTCATACGGGGTTATTTTACCCATAGATGATGGAGCTCGATTCAACACAAAACATGCAGTCAAAATGGCTTCCCCTCACCATAAGTTGGATAAACCCGAACAGTCCAACATGGCATTGACCAAGTCCGTTAGTGTTCGGTTTTTCCGCTCAACCACCCCATTAGATTGGGGTGAGTAGGGAGTCGTTGTCTCATGGATAATTTCATGCCCCACACAATATTCGCTGAAATCATTAGAAAGATACTCTCCTTCTCTATCGGACCTAACACGTTTGATTTTTCTTTCTAGTTCGTTTTCAACCTCCGCCTTATAGATTTTAAAACGGTCCAGTGCCTCATCTTTTGATTTAATAAGATAGAGATAACAATATCTAGTAGCATCGTCAATAAAAGATATAAAATATTTCTTCCCTGCTCCAGTCAAAATTCTATTCATTTCACACAAATTTGAGTGAATAAGATCTAATGGTGACAAGCTCTTCTCTTCCATGCTTTTAAAATGCTTACATGGTTGTTTAGCTTGCACACATGCATGACACTTAGATCTCCTTTCAATAGAAATTTTTGGAATCAAATTAAGTTTAGACAATTTAATGATGCGATCATAATTAATGTGACAAAGCCGAGAGTGCCAACAGTAGCCTCTCGTCCATTGCGTTCAGAACTAGAACAAGCAACTGAGTTCACAAGATTATTACAATATTCAGCAACTGAAAGATGGAACAAGCCTCCGCTATCATAGCCTTTTCCGATAAATAAACCAAACTTCGAAACAATAAATTTGTTCGACTCAAACACTATCTTATAGCCATAATGACACAATAGAGAACCATTAATAAGGTTCCTATTTATTCTAGGAACGTGCTGCACATTCTTCAAAGAGAGTCTTTCCGGAGGTCAACCTCAGATCGACTCTTCCAATTCCATGTACAGCATTCCTAGACCCATTGCCCATTAGGACAGAGCAATTGTCGGTAGTCTGATAAGAAGAAAATAAATCGTAGTCAGAACAAATATGCACATTAGCTCCCGTGTCTAACCACCAATCGATGGATTGACATGCTAGAAAAACTTCCAGAGCATACCCTGATCCAGACGTTCCTCCAGCGTCGCTAATGGTGACATTCACAGAGTTCTGACCACCACCTTTGTTGCATTTTCTATTGTGACATTTCCTGGCTATGTGGCCAGACTCGCCGCACACAAAGCAAGTCAGATCTTCTTTATTCTTCTTCTTCTTCTTAAAGCTAATATTTTGTGTGGCTTTCCCTTTCCAGTTCTTGTTGTTCTTATTGCTACCACCAAATTTACCTTCAACCACATTGGCATTAGATGGAGTCCCTTCCTACGAAACAGAACGAGGCACATCCTTTGATCTTGCCTTCTCTTTAACATCAAAAGTTGAGATCAGACTCTCAACAGTCATAACCTCTTTCTTGTGTTTCAGGCTCGTGGCAAAACTCCTCTAAGATGGAGGCAGTTTGGAAATAATTCCACCAACCACGAACTTGTCAGGCAATACCGTATCAGAATGCGCAAGTTCTCCCACCAGAAGTTGGATCTCATGAGCATGTTCCACAATAAATCGGTCATCGACCATCTTATATTTGTGGTACTGGTCATTAACATAGAGTTCACGTCCATCATCTGATTTCACATATTTGCGGTCTAGGGCCTCCCACAATTCCTTAGCCAAAATGTGGTTCATGTAAATGTAACATAGTTGATTTGACAGGAGTGACAATATACAGCCAAGACAAGTGGAATTGTCCAGATCATAACCACGGTGCTGCTCCTTAGTGAGAGGAAGAACTGGGAAAATCACTCACCAGATCTTCATCGACATGAGCCAGAACTTGACCCGTGTCTGCCATCTCTTAAAATTGTCACTCCCAGCAAATCACTTAGGTTTCAACGCATCAGTAAGTCCAGTCATGTTAATGCGATCAGGTTTCTGGATTGTTGGAAAATACACATGACATGCAATTAATTTGATGATCCGAAACAGCAAAACGACTAGAGCAGACCTACTAGCAGTCAACATAAACAGTGCTAGTACTACACAAACAAGAATTGAATCAAATGCGAATAAATTGCTCATCAAGTAAATCGAACCAGACATAGTTCGAGAGATCCACTTACAGATCGTCCTGCTGTGAAGTAGACGATGAATTTGACAAACTTGATTAAGATGTAGAGGATGCAGGAAGTGCTGTGAGCGGTCGTGCGAGCGCACTTTCCAAAAACCTGATCGCCGACACCCGTGCAGGTCTTCAGATCAACTGGCGTCAGTTCGGAGATATCACTCTCCCTCAATCCGCTTCATGGCGAATGGAGGGGCGACAAGACAAAAAATGGCTGCGCAGAGTAGTTAGCGAGAGAGGCGTTCTATGTTGTGTGTCTCTGTCATCTTCAGTATACAGGACGTCTACTTATATACTTGAGCCTGCCAACTGTCTCAGATTCAATCTGCCTAAATTCCAGGAAACCGCACCCTAGAATTCCTCATTGTGTAACTAATGGGAGCAGTTATGAGCATTCGTGCACATTAAATATGCGCCTGCAGTTATGCCTCAAATGACTCCACACGTTGACGTGGCAGTCGTCACGACGCGAACGCGTAACATCGCAAGTCATAAGTCACGCGATAACCATGCGTAAAATCGCGAAACGCGCGCGCGTGCGTGCGTGTGTCTTTGTGTCCATAGTAGTAACCTTCATCCCTCATTATTCTCATGTTGAGAACCTGTACAAAGACCACTATATATATTGGGGAACACTCATCTAAGTGAGCAATGTGAGACTGAAATTCTCAACCACCTCTTCGCACCGCCTTAACTTTTCTTCAAGTGAGTTGACCCAAATAAATGAGCCTATAAATAGGCTGCACGAAAAGACCAAATCTCAACACTACCCACACCCACCTCGTGTACAAGCTGGAGCTCGCCTTTGCGCGTCTTCTGTCAGCCGCAGGAGACGCTGAACGTGGAGCCGGAGGCGTCCTTCCCTGTGCAGGTTAAGAACCTCGATCTGTCCTCGGAGGTGGGTTCGGCGGACCGCAGAACAAGCAGAGGGCGGCGTTCCTTCTTGGTCCTGGCTACCAGAATGTAAGGAAGAGGCTGTCCAATTTTGAGTTCTATGTTGGAGATGAGAAAAGATAGAGTAGATTAAATGCACTATAGCAAGCATCAAATGATGAAATGAGGCTCCAATTTTGGAGCTCATTGTCGGCCAACTCTCTTCGCTTGTGAGCTAAAAGTCAGCATACACCGATACAAGGCAACGTACTGCGTCCCGCGCCGCAGGCTGCTGGCAGGTCCACTCCTGCCTACCTTGGCTTTGGCTCCGCAGCTCAGAACTGTACCCCTAAACATCCATTCGTGCAGTGGACAATTGATCTTGCAGCAACAAACCCTGCTACCATTTTCGATTTGATTGCCTTTTTCAATAGAAACACAATTGCTATCTCTGGCAGCTTATTTGGCCAAGAGTAATTTGATCATTTTATATATCTTAGAAAATAGAAAAAAATGAGAACGAATTGAAATAGGTCATGATACAATTTTAGAATAGTTGAGAGTTAAAGTGGGATGAGATAGATCCACCCTAGTTTTTAGGGATAGGATGATACCGTTTTCTGTTTGTCTAAAGGATGAGACGATCTTCGTTTTTTGTATATTTTGTGGGATGATGTGGAACAGAATGATCCTATCTCCTATTTGAATGAACGGATGAAACATGGACATGTGAGTATAAAAACCTCCATAGGACCGTGGAACGGATCCGTCTCCATGTTTTTGGTAGGATGGTTCCATCTCGAAGTGGAATATTCTCTTTTGAGAGATGATTCCATCTTATGTCTCCAAACCAAACAACAGAGATTAGATTAGTGTTGGGAGTTCTATTTATCGAAGTCCACCAGTACTATTCTGTAGAAGACAACTATAATAGCAATTTTGTACTCCAAATGACGGCAATGTTTTCCTAGGGTCTGATGGTTACTGGTAACACTATATACGGTGATAGTGAGGCACAATTCCGGCCTGCATGCCTGAAACCGAACCGCTATCGTGCTCTGAGATGCTGGTGGCCGTGCTTGGCTGTTAAAAAATGGCAAGCCACATCCACACAGAAAACTGTCAGCCACTTTAACCCAGAGAAACCCGCACCATGGATCATTTTCATAAATAATTTAAACCTCGGCAAACAAGCCAATCCAACAGTATGCGAATATGTAATCATTGCACTAGTTTATCCAAAGTAGCAAGGGCAAATGAGTGCTCAGTGTGATTAATGGAACATTTCAATAACAAAGATAGAAAATGGAAACATGAGGCACAGAACAACTTATGCTTGCATGTCAAACTGAAACTGTAATGGAGTGGTTCGGTGATAATATTTTGAAACAGATGAAAAACACAACAGCAGTCAGTTTGAGGGAATGATTCTTATTGCTTGCCCAAGTAGATCCAATGTTGAAACACATCATAGTGGAGGATATCTGCAGGGAAATGAAGAAACTATCAAATCTCTAGCCTAATCAAAATTAGTTAACACGAAATGCTCATATATTAAAAAAACATGTGCTTCTCAAGCATGACAAAGACTTATGACTCAGTGAATGCAAACAACAATTCAAAAGGCTGAGTTTGTACTTGGTAGCATGGTTTCATGACCCGATCACTATTTTTTTTCTTGATTAAGGCTGTGTGACCTTACATATCATATTGTATAGCAATTACGCATGAATTAAGGTTCAAACAGTTTAAAAGTTTTCTTAGGATCAAGCGATCAGATATGCAATTAAAACAAAACTGAAGAGTCATTGCTCAAGTTTCCAACACAATTTCAGCGAAACTTTATATAACATACAAACTAGAATATCACCAATCTGATATGTGAACGCTATGCCAAGAGAAACCACTTAATATTTTCTTTCCGTGCAATGCAACGTCTAAAAGAAAATCTAAAAATTGTACAAAGGCATGTCATTCGCAAACCAAATGACCATCTAGTAGATTTTCAACAGAAGACGCAAGTTCCAAGCAAGCATTTCTACGCCAGAAATAGTTCTAAAACTTCATGCAACTGACTTTCGGGACAAGCTTAAGCTTAGCAAGTACATTAAACTAGAAAAGAGCATCATAAAGGAATCCATACTAGCATAATTTCACATCTCATAATTTATTCATAACAATAGCCAAGAGAGAAGAATGCCTAAAAGATGAAATTCATACTTCATAGTGACAGATTGCAGGGAGACACATAGCCTAACGAGTGGAACATCAAATCATACTTCCCTAATATATCAAACATGCAAAGAGATGACAGTATAGGAGATAACAGGTAACCAATGTACTATAACTTTCATCATAATTTCACGAAATTATTGAGTCACGAACTGCTCTTTTCACAGAAACTACAATGTACTAGCTTGTTAATCTTGGGAATTCGAAATTATTCGGTAAATCAAGTTTATAGCAACCAAAAATCTGCAAAGTATCTATCCTTGGGGAAGTTCAAACACTAGCGAAATCGATTTACCCCAACTCTTCCAACTTAATACAAATCTACAGAGCTCTAGACCAATGGCGAGTTAGACAAACCCACCTGGAGCAAAGGGAATAAATCAAACAAGCATCAGCAGAGAATTCGTTCGAAGGGAACAACAACAAGAAGAAAGCCTTTGTCCCAAGCACGTTGGGGTAGTCTAGAATTCGTCCGAAGGGAACTCCCAATAAATTAATCAATGAACAACTAGCCATCTCAATCTATTTTGGCTCAACATCAAACTCCATTACACGAATACAACCAACAATGGATACTAACCCAAACCCACCCGACCGCATTTGGTACGACCAATCGACGAATTCCTACGACCAAGGGTAGCATCAGGTCACCAGCAGCGGAGATCCGCCAGAGTTAGTGGAATACCTGCGCGGGGATCGGGGAGCTTTAGGACGACGATGGCGGCGGGGTGGAGTGGCGGGTGATGAGGTCGTCGTAGGGGTCGCGGCGGCCGGCGGCCTGGCTGATCTGGGGGTCCCAGGAGAGCTGGGAGTTGAAGCGGTCGAAGGTCCAGAAGCCGTAGGGACGGAGCGGGAGGCTCCACGCCGCCTTGGTGCGCTCGCATCGCTCCTTCATCCGGTACACGTGCTCCCGCTGCGCCTGGTCGCGGCGGTCCGGGTCCTCCATCAGCCGGAGGATCAGGTTCTCCGCGAACTCCATGACGAAACCCTTTCCCATCGCAGCCGGCGAGCTTCCTCCTCTGTCCTCCTCCGCCTCGCTTCTTCTGGCTTTTGGTGTCGTTGGGGACTTCGGGTGGGTGCGCCCTGCGTTGGTGTCTGCTGCGGTGGCCACCCCAACCAGTTGGGCTAGTACCGGGCCGGCCCGGCCCATAAACCACATGTTAGATTTAAGTAGATGCGTTAATCCTCGTAATTCGATCAGAATCAGCAACTACGCTCCGTTTGATACGGTTTCAGATTTGCTCAGAATCAGAATCATTTCAGTTTCAATTTAGAGAATGATTCAGAATATAAAAAGGGATCATTTATAACTCGTTTGGCTATTTTTTTTTCTGTTTCAGTAAAAGGAGGATGAGGGTTGAATTGACCCATCTACCCTTGCCTATTAGTTATAATTTTTTCACATTCTGGGTGTACATGTTTGGCAACATTTTTTTTATTCGTTTCTGCCTATAACTTGTGTTTTTGTAAATTTTTTATTGTTTCGTCATGGACTCTTTTATAATTTGTATCATTGTATGTGCATGGCTGCAGGCTGCAATATGAGCATGCTTCAAATTCCCTTTAACAAGTTTCTGTTGACTAAAAAACACTGATGATGTGCGCCATATCAAATACTGTAAGCTTAATGAATGCGGCCAGTACTAATCACTCTACCTCTAGCTTTTACTGATCACGTAGGCACGTACTGTAACCTTTTTTGTTATGTATAAAAACTCTGCTATCTTCTGCTCGAAATGGCCACGTTCGTACGTGCGCCTGCAATGCATAGGCAGGTTGCGGTGGCAATAGCTGTAATTTTCTCCAACTTGCTGGTGAGGTACGAATGCAGAAGGTGCTTCAGCTCGCGGAACACCCTTTTGAGCGTTCCAAGGCCGTAGGTCATTTCTCAGAATCACTTTCAGGTTTCCCCCGTTTGGTACCGTTTTAATAGATTCACATTTGGAACTGAAATGATTCTACAAGCCAAACGCGCCTTAGAAACAGAAACATCAAGAGATGTTGTGTAACTATCATTTTAATCAGGGGCGGATCCAAGGGGTGCAGGGGGGCTCTAGCCCCCCTACCCGGCGTCGAACAATGGACCCCCCCTCCCCCCCCCCCCCCCCCCCCCCGAGCCCGCTATACAATTTTGATGGTGGAGAAGAGAAATATTAGGAAAATAGTCTCAAAACTATTGTCAATCATGTGATTGGTTATTTGGTTAGTAGAGACAACTTCTAAATTTGAGGTCTAGAGTTCAATTCTTTGTGCTAACACTTCAAATTTTTATGTTCTTTTTCTAAGATAATGTTCAGCCCCCTATAACTTATTGCTGGATCCGCCACTGATTTCAATTTACAAATAGTATCTTTGCAGTATAATTAGATCCTCATGAGTAGAAAACATGTTCGAGGCAAAATAATCAACTATATCTCTACCTACATCGTATTTTTTCGACCCAAATGTGGATAAGATAATTTTGTACTACAATTTATCACCAGTTCATGGATATGTTCCCGACTTGTCCCCCCTTCTAGATTTTACTCGAGCTTCGCCGTTGCTTATAATTTACGTCCTTTGTTTTTAAATATTTATCACTTGTTAGTTTTTTTTAATTAACAAGTGTGACAAGCATGTATGAACAAAGGGAGTACATCTCTTTACTAGTTCTCTAGTCTACTGTTAATAAAAACTCATTTACGCTGCAAGGAGATACTACCAACTCAATGAAATGCTTGCTACGGATGAGTTGAAATGCCACATCCGTGGAATACTGGCAGCAAAATGAAGTTTGCCCTGAAGAGGTATAGAGTTCAATTCTTTGTGCTAACACTTCAATTTTTTATGTTCTTTTTTTAAAAATAATGTTCAGCCCCCCTATAACTTATTGCTGGATCCGCCACTGATTTCAATTTACAAATAGTATCTTTGCAGCATAATTAGATCTTCATGAGTAGAAAACATGTTCGAGGCAAAACAGTCAACTATATCTCTACCTACATCGTATTTTTTCGACCCAAATGTGGATAAGATAATTTTGTACTACAATTTAGCACTAGTTTATGGATATGTTCCCGACTTGTCCCCCCTTCTAGATTTTACTCGAGCTTCACCGTTGCTTATAATGTACGTCCTTTGTTTTTAAATATTTACCACTTGTTAGTTTTTTTTGAATTAACAAGTGTGACAGACATGTATGAACAAAGGGAGTACATCTCTTTACAAGTTCTCTAGTCTACTGTTAATAAAAACTCATTTACACTGCAAGGAGATACTACCAACTCAATGAAATGCTTGCTACAGATGAGTTGAAATGCCAGATCTGTGGAATACTGGCAGCAAAATGAAGTTTGCCCTGAAGAGCCCCCCCGCATCGCTCGGGTTCGGGTGACACGGGCGGCGGCGCAAAACCTAGCCGCCGCCGACCCTCCCCCGTCTGCCGCCGAAGTGCGCTGCTCGTGACCCGGGCGCGCGCTGGGATGGCAGCGGAGGGGCTCTGAAGCTCGGCGGGTTCCCACACATGGAGATGGCAGCACCGATGACAGCGGTGACTGTGGCGGCGTCCCTCTGAGAGGCGGGTGTCGGATCTGGCGGTGACGTGAGGAGTTGAGGTCGCGGCGGAAGCTCCTCCCCTCCGCGTGGAGGGTCGACGATGTGGCGGTGTTTTTGTTGAGCAGGCATCTGAATCTGGAGGTTGGCTGCTCAGATCCGGCACCAGCGCAGCGGGAGGGGCCGTTCCCGTAGTGCGGTGAACTGCGACAATGGGTTGGCGGTGCTGACCCGTCTTCCGCGCTGGGAGGAGGCCCGAGTGGGTAGTGAAGAAGCAAGCGACTTGTTTCAATCTGGACGGGCGGAATCCGCCGCTGATGGGTCAGAGACGCGAACCTGGTGAAGGTTACACGTCCTGACGAGCGGTGACTGCAGTATGGCAGAGGCCGTTGCCAAGCTGCGACCCAGTTTGCGTCCATGCGAGGACGAGATGCACGTCTGGCCGAGTCTGCTTGGGCGGCGCTAGTGACAGGCTGCATCACTAACCAATCGATCCAGTTTGTGGGAAATGAGGAAGTGGAGGCCAACTGGAGCTGGTGCGTGGTGTCGACGGTGGAGGCTGGATCTGGCGGCTCAGTTGTTTGAGCTGATGTCAGCGCACAGAGAGGCAGTGTCGAAGCTTGGTGGAGGCACCATATCTGGCAGTGGTGAATCCGATAGTGTCCAGTCTGGCATGACGGGCGCAAGTGGTGGAGGTGGTGAGCACAAGTTGAAGACGACACGACACATTGGAGATGTCACCGGGGCACGCAAGGTTGGTTGTCTGGTTGTAGCTGGTGAGCACAAGTTGAAGATGACGCGACACATTGGAGATGTCGCCGGGGCCCGCAAGGTTGGCTATGTGGTCATAGCAACAATGGCTAGGATGAGGGTGGGCGGTTCTGTTGGATGTGGTGGATGTGGTTTGCTCGTCTTGGTTGGTGGCAATGAATCTCTTCCTCCCTAGATAGTCTACTAAAGTGGCGGAGGTTTAGCTCGTAAGTGCCGATAACAGTGGATCTGGGTGGCAGGGACAGTGGAATGCCTGCGACAGCGGATCTGAGCAGCAAAACTAGTAGGGCATCTATGACGATGGGTCTAGGCGTCAAGATCAGTGGGGCACCTGCGACGACGGATCTAGGCAATGGAGCTCACGGGAGCCAACGTCCGTGGAGTGTATGGTTGTCATGGTATGGTCGGGAGTCAATGTCTCAACCTCCGGAGCGCAGCGACTGCAAGGCGAGTGGAGCTCGAGGGCCCTGGAGGTTGCGCGTCGTAGTTGGCCATTTTGGTGCAGCATGACAGCGCAACGCATCGATGGCGTTGGCGGGTGCGGTGCAGTTGGTAGTTGGGAGGAAAACGACGCGTCGAAAGGTGGTTGGTGTGGTATCTATGTAGCGGGCACATGGATGTGGCAGGTGATGAGTACAGACAAAAGTCTAGTCCGACGGTGGTTGGACCGACAACAGCGGTGTCCGCGGACGTCGTGATCTCTTTGAGGACGTTGTCTTAGTTCTTCATCACCTTCGATGGCTCCCTCCGAATGAAATCCCAAGTCCAATCATGTGTACATGCGACAATGGCATTACTACGTCGTGTTCCTTGTTGGAGGCGTCGATATTGGAGGTCCATTCCAATCCATCTTAACCTGCTGGTGGGTTGTTTGGTCGCTTATTGTTAACCACCCAACTACTTGGATGGTGGTAGAGCTGTAGAGAAGGAGTAGATCTTCTTATCTCTCGCCTCTTCTTCTTTGCAGTTTGTTTGCCATTGAGCAGCACAGGGGTTCAACGATTAGTTGAAAGTGCATCTAGGCATTCCCTTATGGGTTTTGTACGATTGATGACAAACAAATGAGATCCTAATTGAATTTGTTGAGATGAAAGCAGGTATATGAAGAATAGAACTAATGGTGCACAAAACAGTGAAAACTGAGGATTGAGAAAGGAAAAGCCCAAATGAAGAATGGAAGCGCAAAGTAGATGTTAATGTATAGGATGTGTGTGAGAGACACACCCCAAGAGCTCATAACTTTGCGTAGAGGGTAAGGGCTAAAATCAATAATTAAGCAATTCACTGAAGCACCAGACATGTCCGCTCACGAGTAGACTAGTCCGACACACTTTCTGTTCTCACATGGACAAGTCCGGAACAGAACCGAACTAGTCCGATCAACTCACTGTTTCCACCCGAACAAGTCTGTTCAACTGTCGAACAAGTCCGTTCAACTTTCTGATGTTTTGCCAACACAATGCATATCACCTTGCATCAGACAAGTTTGTCCAATGGCGGACTAGTCCGATTGAGTTTCTGGAGTCATCACGGACTAGTCCAGATAACTTTCTGTTCCAATGCAAACAAGTTCGGATCACCTCACACAAATTAGGGTTTCAAGTGTGCTGCACAATTCACACAAGTTTTACACAGCACATTGGACTAGGACTAGTCCGGTCCTCAGAGCGGACTAGTCCGGCCATCGAGATCCCTAACGGTAACTTTTTTATAAAGTTTATAAGTAGGTGATCCATGACCCCACAACATACAACTAAGAACCCAAGCGCCATCATACGTCCCAAGAGAATATAAACACTTCCCCCACACATATAAAGCCTTAAAAAGTTAAATCTTTTGGAAATCAAGATTTAGTAAAGGGAGATCGTCTTCTGCGCATTGTTGAGCTCTTGGGGTTTGAATATCTCATACACTCTCGCAGCTATTGTACATATTTTTAGTGTATTTGATTCGTTTCCTCGCTGTAATTTTTGTGGGAGCTCTCAGCATGAGAGGTTTCCCATTGACTCGGTGATTACCCCATGATAGTGGAACTCAAGTCGGCCTCTGTGGTGACTTGAAGAGGTTAAGGGTTTATTGAGACCGGACTCTTTGTGAGCTCCTCAACAAGAAGTAGATCTCTTTGGTGAGATCGAACCTCGGTAAAAATTCATGTCTCGTGTGTTCTAGTTCTTTAATTTTGCAATCATCATCTAGGGCATTGGGTTAATTAAACTTGCAACTTGTATTAATTTTGTATTCCACGTGCTAATTACTCATCCTAATTACTTCATCAAGTTGTCAAGATAGTTTACTACATTCCTTTGCGATAACATTTGAGAAAGATTCACAAAATAGTACTTCCTTTCGTAGATACATCAAGCATACTGGACTAGTCCCCATTCGATGCCGGACTAGCCCGACCCTCCTGTATTTGACAATTTTGGTTAAGTGTTGCAGGAAAAGTTTTCAAAGCCTATTCACCCCCTCTAGGACACATTCAATTGGTATCAGAGTCAGACTCTCCTTTTATGAGACTCACCGCTCGAAAAGACAAATGGCCACCGACAAGAAACAACGAGATCCCAAAAATGCCCATAATTGGAGACGAACAAGACACCAAGGCGTTTGATGTGCTCAAGGAGCACGAACACGATGATAATGAAGTGCATCGACTCAAGGTGCTTCTAAGGAAGAAGCTTCTAAGCCAGAAGAGCAAGAAGGAAGATGAAAAGCCAAATGAGGTAGTCATCAAGACTACTCCTGATATCCTTTTAATTATGAGAAGCTTAACAACTACAATCACTATCTTTCTATTCCCATGGGAAGACCTCCACAGTTTGACGACAATGATTACCCAATGAGGAAATATAATATGAAGATGCATCTTATTTCACTAAACCCAAGTCTTTGGGATATAGTCTGTACAGGTTTAGAGATCCCTGACAATGACGAAGAACTCATTTCGGAGTTAGAACAAGCAATTCATTACAATGCACAAGCTGTTGTGGTGATTACCTCATGTTTAAATCGAGAAGAGTTTACCAAGGTGGATGGACTCGAAGTTGCCAAAGACATATGAGATACACTCAAAACTGCTCTGAAGGGAACCGCTCCGTTTGCGAAGCAAAGATTGAGATGCTTGAGGGAGAATTACGGAGATTTGCCAAAGAGGATGGTGAAACTCTTCAAGAGATGTACAACCCCTTGAAGACACTCATCAACAAGATCCGTGCTTTTGGAAGCAAAAAGTGGACCAATCATGAGGTTGTAAACAGGATGATAAGAGCCTTCATGCCTCGAAATGTCACTTTATGCTTAATGATAAGGGAAAGCCCGAGGTTCCACAAAATGACCCCCGATGAAGTTCTTGGGAAAATTATCAATCACGAGATGATGGAGAAAGAAGTTTAATATGTCAAAGACTTAGTTAAACTTACCGCACCCAAGAAGAAGGAAGTTTCCCTCAAGGCAACTTGCAATCCCAAAGAGAAGAAGGCTCGTGAGACACATGAAGAAGAGGACACTGACGAAGTAAGCACAAATATGGATGATGAAGAGATGGTGCTCTTCATCAAAATATTCTAGCGCATGATGAGAAGAAGAAAAGGCAACAACTCAAGTGAAGGAAAAAACAAGGAAAAAAGAAAATCCAAGGCTCGACGCACTTGCTACAAATGCAGCGAATACGGACACTTTATGGTTGATTGTCCATATGAGGAAAAAATGTAAGAAGAAAGAAGTGAAATGGCAAGAAAAGAAATTTTTCAAGAAAAAGAAGCAAGCACATTAAGCGCACATCGGCAAGGAGTGAGACTCAATCAACAAGTCCTCCTCATATGATGAAGAGGATTTGGCAACAGTTGCCATCAAGAAGCCGACCAAGAAGTCTACACTCTTCCCAAACATGGGAGGACAAGAGAACTACAACCGCACTTGCTTCATGGCTAAAGAAGGCAAGAAAAATGTTTGACTTACACCCTCCTCCTTACATTCCTCTAATGATGATTTTGACAGCTCTAGTGAGAATGAGGAGATTCTAAAAGGATTGAGTAAAACTGCATTAAGAAAAATTAAGATGTTGTCAAATGAAATCTGAGGAGCTTGTCAACCGTCAAGAAGATATGCTCATCCATGAAAGGAAGAGATATCATGAGGTTGAAAAGCTTCTTGAGCTTGAAAAGAAGAAAAGTAAGGCAATTGAGCTTGAGCTAACTTTGAGTAAGGAAACTTACTCAAAACTAGAAGACTCACACGTTGCAATCAAGGATGAACTTGCTAACTTGACAAAAGTTAACAAAATTCTTGAAGTGCAAGTTGAGTCACTCAAGCAAAGTGGCGCTTCCTCCTCAAATAACTCACCTTCTCAATATATCATGTTGACAACAATTAAAACTTGCACATGCTCTAGTAGGAAGGCTAATGTAAAAGATGAATCCAATGCTACAGAAGCCAAAAATCCATCCCAAAGCGGCATCTTTGACAAGGAAATGATCAAATATGCACGTAGTGCATATATGATCACAAGACCGTCTAATGTCAAAGATGGTCTTGGGTATGCAAGAGGTAAGAAGCAATTCACTAGTGGTCAGAATAAGAATCATATTGCTTTTGTTAAATAAAAATCATATGACCATGAACAACAAACTTTATTTCATACTTTTGATGCATCTTATGTTTTATGAAAAATAAATTTGGATATGTTTATGCTAAATATGCAGGGTGTTGACGGCTGTTATATACCAATTTCACCCGTTAATATAACTCAATTATGTGAAGGAATTGTCATTTCTTAGACACATCACCTTTCTATTTAACCTATTTCCACTTGCCCTTGGAGAAATAGTGCATGTAGGGAGTTATTGTAGGAAACGAGAAAAAAGAGGGGACCAATCCTATAAAATACCATCCTAGCCAATCAAGTGACAACATGTGGCACCACATGGATCAATTGGCCCACAAACAGAAGTATCCGAGGCCATCTAACGGTGTAGCACCCATATCAAGGGATGGGACCCACTTGACAGTGACCTGGAGAAAGCACACAGAAATGGTATAGAGACCAGGTCGGTCGACCCCCCTAGTGGGTCGACTTGGTCCTGGCGCGAAACTAGGTCAATCGTCACGTGTTGGCTCCTCCCGACTTAAAGAAATCAGTGGTGACTGATTTGCGCGCTTTTGGTGGCGGAAACCGATCCTTCTCCACCTATAAATAGGACCACCTATCCTCACTTCACACACACAAACACACACCACTTGAGTATTCATTTCATTGTATTCACTATTCTCCATAGGTTTAGAGGAGTGTAGGCTATAGATAGGAGAGCCTCTAGTCCATAGTCCAAGTAGGAGAGGAGTAGAAGGAGTCTCTTCCCAATTCCTAATTGGGAAAGGTATGGATCTCATATTCCTATTTTTATTTGTGACTTTGCTCTTAATAAAGACATTATCTTTAGTCTTCTATTGTTCATATACTTGGATGAAGTGTTTCTTGTTTGATTGTGGATTCCATATGTGTGGTAGGAGTAGTATTTATGACTATGCTATAACATTCTTATTATATCATCACAAACACTACAAACCCCCACTATAGTCTGATTAGCTATGACATGATTCTGTTACTGTGAATCACTTATGCTATGTATTAACATTGGTCCAACGATGATTTAGTTCATTGCCTTAGGATGGCTAGTGCCTAGGCTCTTAAGGTAATTACTTAATATGCTAGCATGGTGCTAGGATAAATGAGTAGCGTTGAATGTCTCGTAGACCCACGGATTGAAGAGGTAGGCAGTTGTTGGTGGTTTTGATCCGGCAGATCTCCCGACACTACTAAAGTGTTAGAGGAGTTTGAGGTTCGGTGTGGGCGTGCGGATATTCAAGAAGGTGATATGTAAAACGACGCAAGAGACACGAAGATTTACGTGGTTCGGGCCGCCTGAGCGTAATACCCTACTCCACGGGGTGTGTTGGTGTTGTATTGGTTGTAAGAGCTCAACGTGAGTTGAGAGTGTAGAGTAAGTGCATCGAGTCCCCTCTATGTATCGTCGGCCTGTCCTTCTATAGTACAAGGGCAGGCCGTTACAAGTTAGCCTGGCCCGACATGTGGCCCTGGCGGTTACTAATTGATACACATTTGATGCACTAAATTACCCTTAATAACTGAGTTACGGGCTTTGATAGCACCGTTACTGGTAATTAAGGTCGTCCGATCGTGTGTCATTAATATAATATTAATGACACTTAATCGGGTCTTGAAGTCCTTGATTCCCTTTGAAGATCCGAAGTCGTTGTGAAGTCTTCCGGAGGTTGGAGGCTGAAGATCTAACGGTTGGACACGTGGCAGCTCTGGAGCGTACTGTGGGGAACAGATAGGTCCGGTGCCACCTAACATGTATCAGTTCCGGAGCTTCCCTCGGTCTGGGGTTAGGTCCGGGGGTGCCGCTATGGTACATAGCCCGGAGCTTCCCCCTTGTGGGCGGTAGCTCCGGTTTGATAGTACACATGGCGACCCTAGGACTAACCATGTTGGGGAAGCGGGTCCGATTATGTCTGACATGTGGGCCTCCGAAGGTCTTCAAATCAAGTAGATGATATTCCCTTGAGATCTTTGCAATCCCAAGGGGTATATGGTACCCAGGGTACCGACAGTGGCCCCCTAGGCCCACCTCTGGGGAAGACCCCTTGGGTGAAGTCATTCCGCTGGAGGTGGGTCCATCCTTCAACTTTTGAACTGAGTCTTCAAAGGTCTTCGGATGTGATGTTGGCGATGGTTTGGAGTTAAATCTTCGCCGCGTGGCATATCCCGTGTGCGGCAAATGAGATCTTTGGCGTGCGGAACTCACGCAATTGAAGGTCGCCGGTTCTCGATACGAAAATCGTATCGGTTCCGCGCGCCTTGTCAGACCACCGCCTTCGCGCTTCCCGCCTCATGATGACAACCGTTCGCCTGGGTAAGAACCTCGACTTGATCGTCCGGGTGGTCTCGGGCCCTCTTGTCATCGGCTGGGTGGTATCTTCGACTTCCTTGCGGTTTCCATCCAAGCGTTGCGAGGGCTTACTTAAGAAGGAAAGCGCGCACCGTCTGGGGTTCTTTACGCCTCTCATCTGATTTTGCGCTCAAACTCCCAACTTGTGCTCGCTTTTCCTCTCTTGCCTTGCTGTGCCGCGATGGAGTTGGGTCTTCGCGAGAGCCGTTTGAAGATCGAAGGTGACCTGAAGAAGGTCCGGGCCCTCATGGGATGGTTCCCGGACTTCTTCAACCGCCTGGTCCATGCCGGGGGAGAGCTCCCGTTCGAGAAGGAGCACGCCGGCGAAATGGTGTACTTCTCTTCGTACGCCATGGTGGGGTTGATCCCACCTTTTTCCTCCTTTTTCTTGATGCTGCTAGACTTCTATGGTCTGCAGCTGTACCACCTTGGCCCCCACTCCATTCTTCTTGTGTCTGTCTTTGTCCACTTCTGTGAAATGTGGGTGGGCATCCCCCCTGCATTGAAATCTTCCGGACCTTCTTCACTGTCCATACCACCAGTAGGAGTAATGAGTACCTTGGCTTCTACTACTTCGTGAAGCGAAAGAAGTGCCCATTCAAGTACCTCCGGTCGTTTCCCTCTGGAAAGTGGGATGATTGGAAGAAGGACTGGATAGTCATCCGGGTGGAGGAGCACGAGAAGCTGGAGCTGCCCGAAGGCCTCCCCAACATCGACACTGCAGTGTGGAGTGAAGCTTCGGTGTTGTCGGATGCCTTCAACCCTGCTCTGACCAGGATCCGCCAGTGCGTGGAGGGAGGATTAACTCCTCATGCGGTGTTTTGCAATTTGCTGGTCAACAGGTGGGCACCGCTGAAGAGGAGAGAAAAACTCGCTTGGGCCCTCAATAGTGTGATGGACGACGACCGGGTCGAGACCGGGCTGAAGTCCAACATGGCGGGGGCAACCTTGGAGTTTCATCTCAAGAAGTTCCAGCACGGCATCGATGTTGCGGGTGATGACTTGACCCCGCCACCAGCTTTTCTCCCTCTGAACGTGAAAGTAGAGTTCAGCAGGGAGCTCCGGCGGACGATGGCGGTGCTTGACGACCTTGGTGTCGTCGAGAGAAGATCGACCTCCAGGGTGGTGATCCCTGGGGCTTCCGAAGGTGGCTCCGACCTTGCCCCAAAGCCAAGGATCGAAGTCGTCGGCAAGGGCAAGGAGCCGGCGGACGAACCCTTGAGCCGGAAGAGGAAGCAGCAGCATGCTGTCGGAAGGTTCGTCAGGCCTGCAACCTCCACATCAGCTCCTTCTCCCCGGAGGGGGAGGTCTTCTACAACTGCGGCGACTGTACCCGCAGCGGCGTCTTCCCGGGGTGCTAGCTCCGGGCATGCGACTCCAGCACCAGGCCAGTTGAGGCCTCTAGGTCCGGAGGTCCTTCCCGGTTGAGGGGGGCCTCGACTAAGGAAATGCCCATGGCTGCAACGAGTTCCGGGGGCCTTCCGGAGCTTCCACGCCGACGGCGGCTATGGTCAGCCCAGAACGCCCGGGAAAGAGGTTCCGCGCAAGCTGGTGCAGAAGCCTCCCAAGGTAATTTTTAATCTTTACCTCAGACAGTTGTTTTGTTGTAGTAACTGTTTTTTAAGTTTCTTCATCCATCATCTGCAGCGTTCCCAAGAAGAGGACTGAGGCTCCACCCTCAGCCACAGCAGCTGAAGCTGTGAGGGCGGAAGCTCCTGCTCCTGTCCCGGTGCCACCCCAAGTGGTGGCTGAAGCTGCGACGGCTCCGGTGCCAGCTGTCGTGGTCATGAACCTTGACTCATCCCCCGAGACTCCCGTGGTAGCGCAGGACCGTGGGAGAGAAGATGCGCCAGCGGCACCTGCCCCGGAGGTTGAAGCTCCGGGTCTTGATGCTGAGATGATGGAAGCTTCGGCCGTTGAGCCGGAGGAAGCAGTAATTCCAGCCCCAGAGCCGAAAATTGTCGAAGCCCCGGCGGTTGAGCCGGAGGTAATTGAAGTCCCGGCAAGTGAGCCGGATGTGGAGGAAGCTCCGGCGGTTGAGCCAGCTACCTCTGAAGCTCCAACCTCAGAGCCGATTGTGGTCGAAGACCTTCCGGCGCCCGAGCCGGTTGAGGTTGAAGCTCTGGCCTCAGGGCCGGTTATTGCGGAGGCATCAACACTCGAACCCATGGTGGTCGAGATGCCAACAGCCGAGCCATCAACGGAGGAGGGGCCCAGGCCGGAGCCGGAAGTAGCACCTGCTCCAGAAGTGTTGTCTGCGGAGATGCCTGCCGTTGAGCCGGAATGCCCAAATGAAGTCGCTGGCCCCCTGCCTGAGGGGGCAAATGAAGACCTGGTGGCGGGGCCTTCGAAACCACTTCTGGAGGTCGAAACTTCTTCCGCGGAACCCTCCTCAATGGCAACTGAGGCTATCTCGGAGGACGTCCCTAGTGCCGTGGAGGCTCAGGGGACCACTCTTGTGGAGTGGGATCCAATTTTTGTAAGCGAGAACCCGCTGGAACCAGCGGAGGAGGCCCCAGTAGGTCCGGAACCCATTCCCCTAACGTTGTCTATTGACAACGCTTGCTCCAGCCTGCATCAATTTTAGCTGGCGTTCTACCACGACAGCAAGGCTCTTGAAGAGGAGCGCCAAACCCTTAGGCGGTGGCGTAACCGGCTCTACTTCGAGACCAAGCTGGCGAAGTCGAGGTTGGCAGATGACAAAGAATGGATCAAGCAGGAGAAGGTCCGCCTTGAATACTTGGGAAAATTATTGGATGACAGGGAGAGCTTGACTCGCGCCCTCGACGCTCAATCCTGGGCCATTTATGAGCAGACCAAAGCAGCTAATAGTGCGGCTGATGAACGCCAAGAAAGGCTTGAAGCCATTAACACTACTCTCATCAAGCGCCGGGAGGCACTTGAGGAGAGGGAGAAGAGGCTCGAAGATGAAGAGCAAAAACTCCTAGAGCTGCGGGATGACGTCTTGAAGAGTGAGGAGGAGCTCACCGAAAAGGTGGCTCTGGCTGACAAGGGCCTCGAGGAACGCGCCAAGAAATTGGAAGAGCGTTGCGCTGAGGAGGAGGAGAAGGCCTGGGTGCGAGGGCAGGAACTCTACCAGCAAGAGTGTGCCATCGCTGCCAGGGAGAAGAAAGTGAGGGACGGGGAGAAGGACCTGGTTGACTGCCGGAACAAGATCTACCTCCAGGAGGAGGAGCTTGGAAAACTCGAGAAGTAGGTTGCTGAAAAGATTCAGCAAAATGCCAAAGAGGTTGAGCGCCTCGCTCGCGAGAATTCTGAACTGGCGACGGCCAAAAGATCCTTGGAGGAACTGAAGGGCTTGAGGGCTGCGGACTCCCTATAGGTTTGGGAGTTCCTAAGAAAAGCCAACGACGCACTAACACCGATGGGCTTTAGTCCCGTGCGTCCGGATGATCCGGAGCCAGAGTCGGACCTGGCGTTGCAGGCGTTGAGCTCAGCGGGTAGCAAACTCTCCAAGGTGGGTGACGTCATCGCGGACCAGCTAGAGGTAGAGGGGCAGTCCCTGGCAAAGAACGTCGCAGAATATGTGCTGACGTGCTACACCAGCCGGGATCCCCAATTCCCTCTGGATCCGGTACTTGAAGGTCCCGTCGAAGGAGAAGGTGAAGCCACCCGAGCCAACGTGTCGGAGGTTGCTCAGAAGGTCGCCCAGTTCTTCCATAGGGTCTAGGACCATCTCTGTAGCTCCCACTTGTATTCTCTCTTTTTCTTCCCCAATTTTGTAATCCCTTGTCTCCAGATGAATGAAATCCAAATTTTTGCGAATTTCATTTTTTGTCTTCAACACTTTTGTCTTCACTTGGCCCCCTGGTAGATGTACACAATTTGATTGTGAACATGTACCAAGAGGATATTGTGTTTTGTTGAAGACTCGTTTGCTTCGAACTTGCTGAGTGTAGGTCCAAAGTCTTCAATAGTGAAGGCCCCCTGAGGCTGTCGGAGCTCTGAAGCTCCGGTATTGACTACCGTCGGGGCTCAGTAGCTCTGGCAATAGTTCCTATCAACTCGTAGAGCATCGATAGTTAGACCTCCGGGATGTCGGAGCTTAGTAGCTCCGGTAGTGACCTTTGCCAACGCGTAGTTTGTCGGCAGCAGACTCTGTTTGTGGAATCTTCTCACCATCTTTTATTCTGCGTCGACGGCTGGCCCCCCTAGCTTTACCGGAGCTTGGTTGCTCCGGTGATGCTCGTTTTCAATGTTTAACATCGATTATAAGCAACCTAGGGGGAGTCGGAGCTTCGTCAGCTCCGGCTTTTCTCCATCAACGTGGATTCTTTATTTTTCCTGCACACTGAAGCCAAGAAAAATAGTAAAATTCGCTCCTTGCCTATAACTTCGTCATGACTTACGATTGTCAAGAAAATTTTAGGTCAAACACGATTCTGAATACAACCGAATGAATTGCCTTTATTCTTCCAGATCCAATTGTACTTGGACCCGCCTTACTTCGGCCTGCCGGGGGGTAGGTAGAGTGGCGTACTTAGGTTGCTTGACCAAGCTAAGTCGATAGCACACTCCAGCCCTAGATTGGCTTGGCGGCATTCAGGCGAGTGGGCCATGAACAATATTTGAATCCAAAAGAATCGACAATACAGCTCGAATCGTATTTGAACCGGTCGAACTAAAATTTCTTAAAAATTGCACATCCTTGTTATAGACAAGAATGAGAAAAATAAAAGATGTTGAGCCTGTACAAATTAAATGCACGTGGAGTCTGTTTCACATGAAGATGTCTTTCATTATAGGTCCGGGGTACAGAGGAAACAAGTACACTCTTAGGGTACGGAACCAGGCTAAGCGTGTTTCGTTTCTCGTTTGACCCAGGGTAGTTAGCCACACTTTTAGTCCTGAGACTGTGAGAAGCGTTGCATGAACTTTGCAGACCTTCCGGGAAAGGTCCGGCTGTTCTCCCGGAGGAACTACCCGACTCTGTACAGTGACTCTATAGCATACACCTCAAGTTACTACAGACTCACCTCCGTGATATTAGGTGTAGAACTTACGGAGGTGCTCATTGTTCCAAGGATTTGGGAGAGGTGTCCCATCCTCGGTTGCCAAGCGAACACTTCCGGGACGGGATACTTTAATCACTCGGAAGGGTCCTTCCCAGTTGGGGGAGAGTTTGTTTAACCCTTCTCTGGATTGTATTCTCCGTAGCACCAGATCGCCTTCCTCAAGCTGTCGGTTGTGTACATGCCGCTGATGATAGCGCCGAAGGGCTTGGCGGTATCGGGCATTCCGAACAGCTACTTGGAACCTTCCCTCCTCAGGGAGGTCTAGGTCTTCACGCCGGAGCTGGTCCTGTGTGGCTTCGTCAAAGGTCCGGACCCGGAGTGACCCCAAGGTGATTTCCGGAGGAAGGATTGCTTCAGCTCCATACACCAGGAAGAAGGGTGTCTCTCCAGTTGACCGGTTTGGAGTTATCCTGTTGGCCCATAGAGTGGGCGGAAGCTCTTCAATCCAGTTGGCTCCATGTTTTTTCAAGCGCTCATAGGTGCGCGTTTTGAGTCCTTTAAGGATTTTAGCATTTGCTCTCTTGGCCCGACCATTGCTTGCCGGGTGAGCTACACAGGCATAGCAAATTTGAATGCCGAGGTCTTCGCAATACCCTTGAAATGCATAGCTTGTGAATTGGGTCCCGTTATCAGTAATGATTTTGTTTGGGACTCCGAATCTGCATACAATGGACTGCAAAAAGTTGATAGCAGATTTCTTGTTTATTATCACAACTGGAGTTGCTTCCGGCCACTTAGTGAACTTGTCAATGGCGACATACAGGAACTTGTAACCTCCGACGGCTCTTGGGAAAGGTCCCACGATGTCCATCCCCCACACGGCGAAGGGCCATGTAGGAGGTATCATTTGTAGAGGCTGAGCCGGTGTGTGAATTTGCTTTGCATGAAATTGGCATGCTTCGCATTTCTTCACCAGCTCAGTTGCATCCTGGAGTGCTGTAGGCCAGTAGAAGCCATGCCGGAAGGCTTTACCGACCAGCGTGCGAGAAGACGCGTGGTTCCCACACTCGCCTCCATGGATTTCTGCGAGGAGCTCGCAACCTTCTTCCCTTGTGATGCACCGCATTAGGACGCCATTGGCACCGCGCCGGTAGAGATCCCCTTCTACCAACGTGTATCTTTTAGCCAATCTGACTATCCGGTCAGCGGATACATCATCGTTAGGAAGGATGTTGTCTTTCAAGTAGCTCCAAATCTCCGAGATCCATGCGTCGGAGCTAACTTGAGCATTTGAGTCTTGCGTGCTGGGTTGCTCGGAGCTTCCTGCAGCACCTACGACCCTTGATGGCTGCCACGGTAACAGGGCCATCGGGACCATCAGCTTTGGGATGCTGATCTCACCCCCTTCGCTCAGTTCGGCAGGCTGAGCTGTGGGTTTTGACAACCTCCGGACAAAAGTTCCGTCAGGAGCCGAAGCTCCGGTTGACGCTTTCGTCGAGAGTTCGTCGGCTTCAGCGTTGTGGGCACGCTGGACATGGTGGAGATCTAGGACTTCGAAGTCCTTCTGAAGCCTCTGGACTTCAAGGAGGTAAGCAGCTAGCTGGAGATTGTTGTAGGAGCATTCACCCTTCACTTGCTTAATGATGAGCTGTGAATCTCCCTTGACCAGCAGTTGCTTGACACCGTATGACAGTGCCACCCTTAGTCCGTAGATGAGTGCTTCGTATTCCGCCATGTTGTTGGTCGCCTTGAAGTCAAGGTGTACCATGTATTTTACCTTCTCTCCGGTTGGTGCGAGGAGAAGGATTCCAGCTCCGGCCCCCTGCTTTTGCATGGAGCCGTCGAAGTAGAGGGTCCAGTGAGGCTCGGTGAAGACCGGAGCCTTGTGTTCTGACTTGTGCTCACTGGGGCCTCCAGGGTTTGATGGAGAGGGAGTCCATTCCGCCACGAAATCCGCCAATGCTTGACTCTTGATTGCTTGCCTTGAAATGAATTCGAGATCAAATTCAGCCAATTCCGCTACCTACTTTGCAATATTCCCAGTTGAATTGGGATTATGCAAGATTGCTCAAAGTGGGTAAGAGGTCACCACTAAAATCTTGTGAGCTTGGAAGTAATGGCAAAGCTTCCTGGAGGCAATGAGAACTGCATATAGCAGCTTATGAACCTCTAGGTATCAAGTCTTGGCATCATGAAGTACTTCGCTGATGAAGTACACTAGATGCTGGATTGTCCGAACCCTCCCGGTGGGGCCCGAAGCTTCCTCTTCACTGACCCGGATCCTCCCTGAGGGATCCGGACCTTCTTCGGGGACCTCCGGGTCCTGGCTGGAGGGACCCGGAGCTTCTTCAGAAGCGACCTGGACCCTCTCGGAGGGGCCTGAGTCTTCTCAAGTAACTTTTTGTGAACTCAAGTCTGGGAGCTGGGACCCAGACTTGCTTTTAGGAACCTCCGGACCCTCCCGGGGGGGCCTGGATTCCTAAGCATGGGATAGTTCTAGTCTCTCCGCAACCAGGACCATACTGACAACTTTGTCAGTTGCTGAAATGTAAAGCAGCAAAGGCTCACCAGGGTTCGGAGCTACCAGAGTTGGTAGGGTGGTGAGGAACTATTTTAGCTCCTGGAACGCCTTTTCTGCTTCTTCAGACCATTGGAATGGTCCGGACTTCCTCAATAACTTGAAGAAGGGAAGTGCCCGTTCCGCCAGTCTTGAAATGAACCGGCTAAGGGCCGCCGACATCCAGTCAGCTTTTGGACATCCTTGATGCGGGCTGGTGGCCGCATGTCTTCAATGGCTTTGATCTTCAACGGATTAGATTCTATGCCCCGGTGACTTACCATGAAACCAAGAAGTTTTCCGGAGCTAACCCCGAAGACACACTTGTCTGGGTTTAGCTTTGTGCGCGTGACCCGCAACTTGTCGTAGACAGCCTGTAAGGTGTCAAGGAGTGACTCCTTGTTCTTGACCTTGACCACGATGTCATCGACGTACACTTCCACTATGTCTCTAATGAGTTCTTCAAAAGTTTTGTACATAGCTCGTACAAAGGTTGAAGCTGCATTCTTGAGACCAAATGGCATGGCTGTATAACAGTACAATCCATCTACTGTGATAAAAGAGGTATGCTCTTCATCTTCCCTAGACATTCTGATTTGATGATACCCAGAATATGCGTCTAGGAAACACAGTAATTCACACCTGGAGGTGGAATCCACTATCTGGTCTATTCTAGGTAGTGGGAATGGATCTTTTGGGCATGCCTTATTTAGTGTTGTGTAGTCGATACACATCTGAAGCTTTTGGGCATGCCCGTCCTGAAGGAGGAGGACCCTGGTTGCTGATGTGGTCGGCTGCTGCTGCAACCAAGTGTTCCACATTGGCCCTCCACTGCTCCATTGCATCCCGGGATGCGTCCGGAGGTGGTGGGCGCCGAAGAAGAGCACGTGCTGCATGGAGCGCGTGTTCCGGGTTGTCATGGTTTGCCGATGCAGTGATTGACGCCGGTGCACCATCGCGCTGCCCAGCTTGATTTGCTGGTGGAGGCGGCGGTGGTGGTAGTGTGACTCCTGCTGGAACTGGGGTTCCTGCTGGTGGCTGCATATTGGAGGGATGGCCCCCAACAGCTTGAACAGCGGGATGACCGTTGGATGATCCAGCAGCTGAGTTCACCATTCTTGAAATCTCAGGTGCCCCTACCTGGCGCGCCAACTATCGGTGGTTTTGATCCAGCAAATCTCCCGACACTACTAAAGTGTTAGAGGAGTTTGAGGTTAAGTGTGGGCGCGCGAAGATTCAATAAGGTGATGTAAAATGACGCAATAGACACGGAGATTTACGTGGTTCGGGCCGCCTGAGCGTAATACCCTACTCCACGGGGTGTGTTGGTGTTGTATTGGTTGTAAGAGCTCAACGTGAGTTGAGAGTGTAGAGTAAGTGCGTCGAGTCCCCTCTATGTATCGTCGGCCTGTCCTTTTATAGTACAAGGGCAGGCCGTTACAAGTTAGCCTGGCCCAACATGTGGCCCTGGCGGTTACTAATATTGATACACATTTGATGCGCTTAATTACCCTTAATAACCGAGTTACAGGCTTTGATAGCACCGTTACTGGTAATTAAGGTCGTCCGATCGTGTGTCATTAATATAATATTAATGACACTTAATCGGGTCTTGAAGTCCTTGATTCCCTTTGAAGATCCGGAGCCGTTGTGAAGTCTTCTGGAGGTTGGAGGCTGAAGATCTGACGGTTGGACACGTGGCAGCTCCAGAGCGTACTATGGGGAACAGATAGGTCCGGTGCCACCTAACACGTGTCAGTTCCGGAGCTTCCCTCGGTCTGGGGTTAGGTCCGGGGGTGCCGCTATGGTACATAGCCCGGAGCTTCCCCCTTGTGGGCGGTAGCTCCGGTTTGATAGTACGCGTGGCGACCCTGGGACTAACCATGTTGGGGAAGCGGGTCCGATTATGTTTGACATGTGGGCCTCCGAAGGTCTTCAAATCAAGTAGATGATATTCCCTTGAGATCTTTGCAATCCCAAGGGGTATATGGTACCTAGGGTACCGACAGCAGTAGGTGGTGACAACCCTATTTGTCCTTTGTAATCCTCCACGTTTGGCTATGCCACAAGCTCTTGGCGAGAATCGTCCTAGTGTTGCTAGGGGTAAACCCGTGCCCGTTAATCCACTTAGCATGAGAATTCATAATTGATATAATCATTAGTAACTAACTTAGGCTATGTATATATACATTAGAAGCTCAATAGGAGTATCTACCTAACTCTTAGCCTAGTCCCTCTTTACCTCATTTTCCACGAAAAGCAACAGAAGTATTGCATGATTGAGTTAATAGGATAGGACACTGGGTAGGTTTCAGTAGGATAACCCTTCTTGTTTTTGCATTTTATGTGAAAACAAGATAGTGTATGTCTAGTTTCCGCTTGCTAGAAAACTTTGTTGAAGATCTTGAATCCCTTTTGACAGATCGACCTCGTGTCATTACTCCTCAGAAGCTTCGTGCGGCAAGGCAAGCCAGCTCAACTGCACCAACAACCGAAACGCCAAGGAGACCCTTCATGAGTTTTCGGCTCCCTTTGCTAACAATATGCCTGTTGGGCCCACTGTTAACACGAGAGATGTAAGCTTTGAAATCAAGACTGGCCTGATCACTATGGTGCAAGCAAATCCATTTTTTGGGAAGGCTAACGAGGATGCAAGTGCTCACCTGCAACAGTTCCTTGAGATCTATAACACTTTTAAGATCAAGGGCATATCTCCTGATGTTGTTCGTCTTAGTCTGTTTCCGTTCTATTTTCATAGGAGAGCGAAATAGTGGTTCTACACGAATTCAAGTGCTGTATACACTTGGAAGAAGTGTTCTATGACATTCATCGCCAAGTTCTTTCCATTGGGCAAGATCAATGCCCTATGTGGAAGAATTTCCAGCTTCAAGCAAGACGCTAAGGAGTCTATTCCCGAGGATTCGGAAAGGCTTTAGGGGTACATCCTTGCATGCCCACATCATGGGATGGATGATTGGATAATTATCCAAAACTTCTAAAATAGGCTGATCCCTTCCGCCCGTGACCATGTTGATGCTGCTGCTGGAGGAGCCTTCTTCTCATTGAGGGTGCCCAAATCTAAAGATTTGATTGAGAAGATGGTGCCAAATATTGGTTGGAGCGACGAGCGTCTCCATACCTACCAGCTAGTCATGCACACCTTGAAGGAGGTGGACATGATCGCTACCAAATTGGACCTCTTTATAAAGAAGATTGATGGACAAGACAATGGTGAGGTATGTGGCAATGCCTATGCCCTAGACTCTCACATCACTTGTGAAGTCTGTGGCAACACGGGCCATTTGGGCAATGACTGCCCAGACATCCGTGAGGATGCCTTATATGTAGCCAACAATGGAAACAACAATGGATATTGTCCAAGAGGTCAAGAGTGGGGCTAATTACGCCCATTCCCTCAAGGAGGGTACAACAACAATGGCAATAATGGAAATCAACTCAACTTGAGAGAGCTTGCCATTAGCCAGCTGAAGATCAATGATGCTCTATCGAAGAAGTTGTCGACTAATGAAAATACCCTAGAGAGCATTAATGCCAAAATCAAAGGGCTGTCCTCGGCCTTCAAGAATCAATTGAGCTTCAACAAGATGTTGGAGACCTAGTTGGCTCAACTGGCGGCTGCTGTTCCACCAATGGAGAATGGCAAGATGCTAGGACAGCCTGAACCTCCCGTGGAAAGTGCCAATATGATTTCTCTACAAGAAGGCAACTGGCAGAAGGACCCTGGATGTCCTACAATATCATGCTCAATTGGGGCTCACCACTTTGACAAGGCCCTTTGTGACCTTGGAGCAAGTGTGAATGTGATGCCCAAGGTGGTTTTCGATCAGCTGAACTTCAAGGAGCTTACTCCAACACCAATGCATCTCCAACTAGCTGATTCTTCAGTCCTTTATTGGACGGGAATCGCTGAAGATGTTCTGGTGAAAATCCGGAATTTCTTCATACCCGTGGATTTCGTGGTGATCAACATGGAGATCGAGAAGGATATGCCACTCATTCTTGGGATACCATTCCTAAGCACCGCGAAGACTCGCATAGATGTGGGATCTGGAGAACCCACTTCCATATGAATGGCAAGGAGGGGAAGTTTACCTTTCACACATAGTTGGATCACTGCTCCATGATCCGTATCAAATATGGGCCAAATGTTAAGCACATTCAAGAGGTCGAAATCACACCTCCAAATGTGGACCCGCTCATTGCATTCATGAGGAATTTGATCTATGCGGAGAACCCATCTTACCATCCACGCCGACACCCCATGAAGACAGAGAAGTCTGGGCCTCCCCAAAGGCCCAAGTCCACCAAGCCGCCAAAGAAGGAATGGCGGAAGAAGCAAGAAAAGCTGTTTGAGCCCATCCCTCTCGGCCCGAATGTCAATAAATGAAGAAGGAGGAATGTCCATCTCATCGGGCAGTGGTGAGACCAAGGCAATAGGTTAAATTTGTAGTTATCCTTTTTTTGTTTTTTTCTCTTCTTTTCCCTTCATTTGGTTTTCCCAATTTAGTTTGATTCTTCCCCACTACATATTTGGCTTTTCTTAGCAAGTTGAGAATATTTCTTTATTTTTCACAAAAAGAAAATGTTGGGTTTTTGGAAAAGAATTTTTATTCAAAAAACAAATTTTTTGAGCTGCAAAAGTGGTAATTCATCAACGTGCTAATTTCATAGCCATTGGGGAGCCACCTGCCAAAAGGGAGAACAGGGAGGCCCACATTTCAGTGCGGTCAACTCCCCTATTCGGCCGACATGGGGAAAGGTCCATTTTGGCTCTCTGCCCTCCAACGGCTACATTTGGTTCCCTAGTGACCGTTGGGGAGTGTACACTATAAATGATGGCCGTGAGGAACACTCCTCTTCACACTTCACCTCATTTCACACCTCCCCAAGGTCATTCTTGCTCACATTGTTTTTTCTTGCTCTTCATTGCAGTACTCTTGCTTCAAATCCAACTCAAAAAGATTTGTTTTTGTTTGCATTTGCAATTTGCTCTCAAGCTCTTCAAGGGAAATTTCATCAGAGGTTTTGCTTTTGTGAACATCACCTCTTTCGAGTTTTTGCCTTGTTGTGTTCTTGTTTGTTATGGCCATGAAAGGAATGAAGAGGTTGTTTGGGAAGAGGAAGGAGGTTGCAAGCTCAAGCAATGGTGGAGATTCAAGTGCACGTCACGAAGGAGGAGTGTAGGTGAGGACACTCCCATGGGTGAGAGGAGCAACCCGCACCAACTTCGTCATGACCTCGACATACAAAGTGAAGTTGAAGATCAAGCACGCAAGCTCCTCCAAGATCGTGAGTTTTCTCATACGAAATCTTATGATCCGAGTTTGATCTCCAAAATAGGTATAGATTCCAATTTTTTCTCCATTTGGTGTGCACTAGGTGTAAAAGCCTGCATTTGAGTAGAGCAAGAACACAAAAGAGTGAACTTAAAAATTTTTAAAAATGGAATTTGCAATTCGAATTCACATGAAGTCATGTTAGTTGCCAATGATCACAAAAATGAGGAATAGTTAAAAACTTCAAGCATTATCTGGAAAATATCACATAAACCGTTAAAGCTTAGGGTGTTACTTCAAATTCCAGTTTAACCTCAACTTGAGCAACATCGTGGTGTTTCCAATGAAGATAACACCTTGGGTGGGGCCCAATTATTGGGTGGCCCACTAGTCAGCTCTCATCAAACGTCGTTTGGTTTCCTCCTCTGCTCGTGCTTATCGGGAACCATCTCGATGGGTGTGCCAATGATGCTTCACGCACAAGCTAGTTTTGAGGATGTCCTTATCGTCGATCCCGACAGTACCCATGTTCTCTCTCTATGCTTTGACTCGTGGCACCCAGTAGAAAATTGTGTTAGTAAGGATGAAAATCCAAACGAATTCGAGCTTAAAGTTTGAATTTGCAAAATGTAGGGCTTAGAACCCTTAATTGATTAAGGCCAATTATTTAGGATTTCTATTGGTTTTTAGAAAAGAAAATAGATAGAGAATAAAAGCAAAAGCCTAGAGTGCTTTCAAATTCAAATTTGAATTTGAAATTCAATTGATTCAATTCTCGAATTTGGTTCAAAAATTTGAATTATCCACAAACCAATTAACCAGCCCCAGGTTATTGTGCATTGAGCTCATTAAAACCTGGATTTGAATCTGGGAAAAAGCAAAAAGAGGATAAGATCAATTAGTGGGGCCCACACGTCAGTATTATCTCCTCATACAAACTCTGTTTTGCCCTACGTGTTTCAGTCTTCACTGCTTTCCCACGTTTCTTATTCCTTATCGTCTCCCTGCCACGCTGCGCTCCTCCGGACCCCTGCTCACTCCGCCTGGCCGCTTGCGGCGCCGCACCACGCCAGCCGCCGGCTCGCCCCCGCTGCTGCTTGCGTTGACGCGCCGCGCACACGCCCCGCTCGCGCGCACCTCGCCGCTCGCCCAGGCCGCACCACGTTGCGCCCCCGCTGGCCCGCACCGCCCAACCGCACGCCGCTCCGCCTTCCTCCAGCGCCCAGCGTCTGCACGCGCCACCCTGTCGTGTCTCCTCGTCGCACCGCGCACGCCCCAACTCGCTCGTACCCCGTCGCGTCCCTCTGGTCACGCCTCCTCCTTTTACCCTGCTCAACAGCGCTCCTGGCCGAGTGCCTCGCCGCCTTGCACGCGCCACGCCCTGCTCCTCCCTCTCCAATCCCGGCGTGCCGCTGCTACCGCCGTGCACCCGTGTGCCATGGCCGTCGGCCAAGCTTTCCCCTGCCGTGCTTTGCTGTGCCGCCAGCCTGCAACTTCCTTCCAGCCCAGCGCACACGCTACCCAGCTCGCCGACGCCTTGTCGCTCTGCTGCCGGACGCTGCTCACCTCCGCTGCCCTAACGCTGCTGCGTGCCGCGCCCCATGACCACACTGCTGTCCACGTCGTTCCCTCCGCGACGCCGACCGTTCGCAACGTCGCTGCCGCATGTATACCCCACGGCACATCTGCAGCGCATTCCAAGTCCAACGATGCGCCACCGGCAAGACCGCGCACGTGTTCGTGTCAGCTCGACTTGTGCTGTCCCGATGCTATCCATCTTTATGGCGTCCTTGCGGCGTTCCAAGCTGTGGCAGTGCCCTGGTAGCGAAGCAAGTTATGTATGTGCTGCACATGATGCGGGAACACATTGATGATGCATCGGCGATTACAATCGATCCAAGGTTAGCTCTGATTTGTGCATGATTGATTGGATTAGTGACTGCAGCCTAGGTGTTTGATGAAATTTTTACAAGGAAGGAACCAATTGTGTTGACGTTCAGTGCTGGTCTATGGATGCAGGTGTGTTGTGGTGTGGCAATCAACCAGGATATGTGCCAAGGTGCTCTTTGAATGTTGATGAAGTGACCGAATCAAGAACACACCCAAGATATTCGGTGAAATGAACAAGGTGAGCATGCTTATAAGGATAGCAAAGTAGTGCGATTGGTTTACCTAAAAGTGATTTGAACGTTGTCTTAGTACTCACGTTAGGTTAGCAATGCTTGTGATGACTCTTTGAGTCCAAGCAATGCCGATCTCACTTCACTTCCAAGTGTCGCTAGGGTTTCACTTTGATTAATCCTTATTAGAACCCTACGACCACACTTATCACTTAACTATGTTTGCTCCTTTATGAGTTGAAACAACTTCTTTGGTCGACTTCTGAGTCACGGCCTCTTGTTGCAAAGTCCACTCATATCTTGATCTCTCAATGTTCCACTTGATCCCTTGGACATCCTTACCTGAATCAGTTGAACATCCCTTCACCATTCAGTCTTATCAATCTTGAGTGGCATAGCTCCAAGTGTTAAGTGAATAATTGCATTGCGTGCTTGCATTGCACCTTTTGATTCACGTCTCAACACTACTATGACCACTTGACTTCTCCATTGTTTCTCCACCCATCCGAGACATATCTAATCTTCCTAGTCAGGCCTCTTTTTCTTAAGGTTTATACAACTCATCGAGTCCATTATTAGATTACCTTAATTACTTTTATGCATATCATGTCGATAGGAACATGATGATAGGTGATCAACGAGAAGCTTCTCTTGGAGGAGAAGGCCGAGGAGTTCCAACTTAAAGATTCCATGGCGGATTCTCTGGAGGAATACCAATCCATAACAACTGACATTGCTATAGAGTCGCAAACAAGGCAAGCCCCAATTTGCATTTAAGTTCCTTACAATGTCTTTGCAGTTTTCATTCACCTTACATCTTCAGATATTTGTGCATTACATTTAAGGTGTTTAACATCCACTTGCATGACCAAATAACCCAGGGAGTGGTTAGAATAGCTCTCAGACTCGTGTAGCAACTGCCATGCTAATGTTGTGAGGAAACCGATAGAAGTCGAATAATTAGAATCTACTCGTGAGATAGAAAGATGACACTCATCTACACTTGGTCGGGTAAATATAAAGAATGGCTGTTAATATAAACTGGAGACCGGTCAGAGATGAGTAGGAAGCGACAAAACATGGTCGTGGTTGCATAGCTCTGACCGTGTCGATTAAGGCCCGTGCCGTATGTGGCCCTGCTGAACAAGATTGAATTGTACCGACGACATATTAGAGAAATGAGCTCCAACAAACTGACGTAGCTTGATACTGGTTTTTCGAGGCATACTGTTCCGTTTTATAGGCGTGAGTTGAGGACATGAAGGTGTAAATCAGCTGGTAGGAACGTCAGAGTAAGCCCCATGCAGGGACCTCCTACCCGTGACAGATCGACCGGTTCGACATTTGAGTGTTGTGTGAAAGGTGGCCATATACGACTAGTACTGAAGTGTTATGTAGGTACTGCTGTAAGTACTCGTTGGTGCTTCCAAAAGTGCGTATGTGTCGTGTTGTCTGGGTGTGTCCTGATTGCAATCACCGTCCCTCGCGGTAATAGAGTACCACTTGTTCGCCGTGTCATGATGTAGTAAATAAGAGTAGTTGGAACATGATGAAAATGCTCCATTGATAATTATATATTATTGTATGGCAACCATGTATGGCTTAGCTGTAGCACAATTAAAGTTTATAACTTCTGAACACTTAACCTGTCTACGGCTTATGTGCTTTGGGCATGTCATATCATCGATGAAGCGTTTCTTGTTTGATTGTGAAGTTTATGATGTGCAGTGCCCAAGAAATGTCATTTGCTATTTAAAACTTGAAAAATAACGATTTACTATTAGGCGAGTCCTTTACGCAATTCAACTTTCCTATATTACTGTCCCCTTGAATGTAGTGTCTCATAGATAGTGAGACGGGTCAGTCTTGCTGAGCCTTATGCTCAAGTTTGCGCTTTAACGATTTTTACAGGTATTAGATTTATTTCTGCTGTTCAGGTTGTACATGAGACCTCGAGGTGTCGAGATGAATCTCATGTAAACCACACCGCTGCTGAATGTTCTTCATGTTGCTAGTGAGAAGCGTCCTAGGGCATGGATGTCTTCTCTCCTGCTTAGTTAAGTGAGATTATGAGTATGTATTTTCTGTTGCGTGTGTACCTCTGTTGTCTCTATTTTGTAAACTCTTCTTATTGTGAAATAAAAACTTTGTTTGTTTTGCATTCTTATCGTGTGTGCTGTTAGGTGCCGCATCGCACGGCACCACCCAATGAGATCCTTGGACGTCGGGACTCCGGTCCTCATAGACATGGTATCAGAGCTTCATTAGGAATAGCACGCTTGAAAAGAGTCTATTTACGAAAACTCCGAAGTAGTCGAGTGAGGATTAGCTATATGCCCATTAAGGACTATTACTAGTATAAGTTATAAAGGTGGTGAACTAACTTACTTGTTATCATATTCTGTAACGGTATTCCATCGTCAAGGTAAGAGGTAAGGTATGCCATCGAGAGCGGATCAATCTCGGTAAGCTCTGCATAGAAGGTGTGGTATGTGATATTTCTGTGGCTTAGCACGAAAAGTCAATATGAGTATCTGAAACTATACATGTTTCTAGGAACATATGACACACGGTACCCCAGCGTGACATAAAATCAGAGGGAGACCCCATCGAGTGGTAGATAACCCGATAGTATGCTTTTCTAGAACTATTCATGTTCTATGGAAACATGTGAAACACGTTTGTCTGAGCGTGTATAAGCTGGTTCATACAAGAGTCTTTGCTGTACAGACGTAGTACAACCATGTAACTCGAGACATGACTTCGCTCAAGGGCGTCTCACACCAGGTTCGTATGCATTTACTTTCATATATATTATTGTGACCGCCTGTCGTGTTTCCCCGTGCCGCCCTTGAGGTGTCAAGGTGTGAAAGGGGATTGTTTGTCTTCTACAGGTACACTAACTACGGTAGCGACCCGGGTAGCAAAAGTTTTGTGAGTGATCGATATTAGGACACCTATAGACATATCCGAATATACCGGGTTAGACTTTTCTTTTGGTAAGGAACGTAGTACCGTCAGTATCACATTTGATACTTTGACCATCCCCAACGAAAGAAATGGCTTCATATTAATATTTAGTCCAAGTATCAGTTGCTGGTATCTTATGGACAATGTAAAATGTTTCTCTTGAAGAATAGGTGAACCAAAGTTCTTTGTTTATGGCGAGAGTTTAGCTCGACTTCACCGGGTTGAGACCATGGTTAAGCATCAAGAACCATAGTGACATGCTACGGATGAGTAGGTCGTTAAGTCTTTTAACAAAGTTCCAATTCAGCTTCTAGGCAAGGATCAGGGTGTAAAGCAAGTTCTGGTGATCAAGCTCTGGTTTGGAACTCAGTTTCAAAGTTTGAGATTGTTTCCAATTCATGGGTTTCGAAGCCGGTGAGTTCCGTTTTCTAATAGAATTTGACCTGACTTTGAAAAGACGTATCTCTTAGTCTGTTGAACCAATAGAGGTGTATGTTATATGGTCGAAAGGATTAGAAGGTCTTCTAAATAGTTTCTGTTCATCTCGACAGTCGACTCCGTCGATAACCTATTCCAATTTTTAGTTCTCAAACCTTGTCGAAGCTGGACTGAAACTGGCAGATCTGGACCTTCTACATTTTGATCATAACTCCTGGTAGATTTCTTTTCTACAGGCCTACCTTATATGGTTGGAAAATGTAGAGAGTCCTCTACCACTTTTCTATTGAACTCCAGGTCAGAATTCTCATGGAACTCGATGAAAACTCGAAGTTCCAAACTTTATCGAATCTGAACACCTAGCGGACATTTCTATATACAGTCACAATTTCGACCATAACTCTTGGTATGGTCGAATAGCTTCATGTAATACATTTCTGAAAACCTTACAACATGTACAACAAGTGTGTTATGTCACTTGCTGTCAAGTTGTGATGTTATCTGTTTGAAAATCAGGGATCAAACCAGCCACAAATAAAGTAAATTTTGTCAAATTCACTTCTGAAATCTAATAGGAGTGTCCAACTTTAACAAAAGAATCCATATCTCTTCAACCTGAAGGGTTACAGAGACAAATGAATACTTTTTGGAAAGCTCTTGAAGTATTATATAAGTTTTCTATTGACCTCTAAGCCAGTAAACCGTTGTAAGATGATGAAAATTTTCTCTAACTAAATCAACTGCTATTCCGAAACTGTATGAACAAGCATCTGAATTTTTGCCTTAATTATCTGTAGAAAGCTCTTATAGTATATCGTGATACATTTTTGGAAAGGGGAAGAGCTATTCTACAACTTTTATATTCATTGTTACCTCAAATTCGGTTTAGAACTAATTAGAAACTGGAGTTTAAGTTAGTACCTGTGTACAGTGCTATCTGAAACAGCTAGAAAATTTCTGAACTTGAACAACCACAACTCTTAAATTAGAAAAGCAACCTATGCATATATACAGATGTCTGGAAATCTTAAAGAGTTTTGTATCAATTTCCTATTCAACACTAAGACTAAAACTCGCACTAACCAGGTCTAAATCGAAGTATCATTTAAGGTGTTGTAACAGTCCAGAATCTGGACAGTTATGTATTCAGTTGCTGTTTAGATCGTAATTTTTAGTAGGATCGTCAAAAGACTTAATAATTTACATTTATGGAATCCTGAGGATGTGTGTAAGAAGTTTTCAATATATTGTTTCTGCAAATATCATTGTTTCTCTATTTGAAAATTGTGGACAAAATCAGTAACATACAAAGGAAGCTCTGCCAAATTTCAGTTAAAAATCTGGAAACTTGGTCAAACTTTAAAATTCCATATCTCCTCAACCAGAAGTGCTATGAGGGCAAGTAAGTACTCTTTATAAATCTTTTGATGTCCTCTACAAGGTTTATATTCAACTCAAGACCAGGATCCTTTTCTAAGTGGGTGAAATTTGGAAAACCGCAGAAACTGTTCAGAATCAACCAAACTGGACAGCAATCTGTGTATTTCTGAATTTGAACCATAACTCGCGGAACTTACATCCAATATGGTCACACGAGTAACCGTTGGAAAGGATAGAGAGTCAGCTACAATTTTTGTAATTGGATCCAGATCTGAATCGGTCATCTACCTATCCCAAATCGAGTTTGAATGCAAGGTGGTCAGTCTGAACTGAACCCCCATTTCTTCAGAATGCTGAATTTTTAGCACACTTCAAAAATTTATATCTTTTGAACCAGAACTGATATGCATACAAATAAATACATTCTGGAAATCTTATTACATTGGCTACAACTTTGTAAATAATAATAGTCCAATATTTGTAACAGAATGGTCTGAAAACTTTAAATCAAAACTGCTACTTTTTAATCAAGTTCTGCTGAAAGTGCCAGAAAATTATGCCATCTTTATAATAGCATAACTTGCAAACCAGAAAGGATATAGGGGCAAACCAATAATTTTTAGAAAGTTCTTGAAGTTTACTTTAACTTTGTTATTCACCTCAAGATCTGATTTTGCCATTAACTGGATCAAAATCGAGTTTGCGTCCAGACTGGTCATTGGTCACAACAACTTTGCCAGTTCGAAACTTTTGGATTTTGTTAGGCATTCGGTTCTCGATTTCAACTCGAGGTTTGTCGTAACAAACCAAGAGTTGAGACTCAACTATTTACCAAGTAGAATGGAGTGTTTAACTCATTTCAAGATCTTTTCCTTGGATAGACGCTGTCGGAGTCTGGTTCCGGCAATTCTCCCGGCACTACCGTTGGTAGCCCGCGGAGTTTGTAGTTCTGTAATGGGCGCACAGAGATTCAGAACACGATGGCAAATTGACACAATTATTTACGTGGTTCGGGCCGCCTAAGCGTAATACCTTACTCCACATGGTGTGTGGTTGTTGTATTGAGCGTCTGAGCACTTGTGAATGTGTGTCAGAGCCGAGTCTCCGAGTGTCCAAGAGTCAAGAGAGAGTCTAGGAGTCGAGCCCCCTGTGTATCGATCGACCAGTCCTTTTATATTACAAGGAGTGGTCGTTACACCGTTAGCCTGGCCCGACATGTGGCCCTAACGGTTGCTGATGTTTAATACACAATTAATGAGCTTAATTACCCTTAATAGTGTGGTAACAGGCCTTGTCAGTGCCGTTACCGGTATTAAGAGCCCTCCGATCGTGTGTCATTAAGATGGTATTAATGACACTTAATCGGGTCATGAAGTCCTTGATAGTCCCTTGAAGGTCCGAGCCGTTGGGGGTCCACCAGTCTGTTTGTTGAGGCTGAAGGTATGGCGGCTGGACACGTGGCAGCTTTGGAGCTTACCGTCTGGAACGTGTAGGTCCTGTGCGGTTGTACACGTGTCGGTACCGGAGCTTCCCTCTGTCAGGGGTTAGGTCCGGGGGTGCCACGCAGGTATTTAGCCCGGAGCTTTCCCATGTGTGGGATGTAGCTCCGGTTGCAGTATACACGTGGCAACACCGGGACTGACCATAGAAGGGAGGCAGGTCCAGTCCCATATGACACGTGGGGCCTTCGTAGGTCTTCAACTCAGACATGTGAAGTTCCTTTGGTCTTTTTGCAGTCCCAAGGAGTATACAATACGCAAGGTACCGACATACACACTAGTGTTTGATTTATGTGACTTGTCACATCACCTCTTGTGATTTTGAGCGCAAGTCGCAATTACTCGAGTTGCATCTCGTGTTCCCATGAGGATTGTTTGAGGTACACTTCGACATCCTAGTTCAAAACTTAAAGGGGGAAGGTGAGCACTCAAGTAACTGTAGTGTTCAACTAGCACTCTTTGACACACTGAGATATGTCAATGACAACGCAAACAAGTGAGATTACATCTTCAAGAGGATCCAACCTCCACCACCAGATTGAGTTACTCTAAGAAGAGTGTGACTTCAACTCCACTAAAGTGATCGAGAAGGATATCAGTTCCTCCTGACTGATCGAAGCGAAGGTTAAGTGAAGTAACACTAGAGATGTGTCTAGTGATCTCGACCAGGTGTCTAGGGATAACCTTTGACATATAGTTAGTTGTTTTTCTTCTGTTGAAGATACTCCTCAAGTCAATAGGTACATCCAAGACTTAGATGAAGATGCAATTAAGTTGATTAGAACATGAACAAGCTTTTAAAAGATCAAGACTGTGGTATACTTTCCGCGTTCCTTGTCAATGCTCTTAAAAGTGAATTTCTTGGTCGTGGTCGAGCCATGGAAGAGACATCACCTATTGAGTGTCTTTCAAGACCGCGGTATCCAATCCTTGCAAATCATCAGACAATACTTGAGTTTTGTGTGTGTGGTTCATTTAGTCTTGCTCAAACTATAAAAGCTACTGCACCCTACATGTGCACCATTTGCACCATACATGTGCACCATTTGCACCATACATATGCACCATTTGCACCATACATATGCACCATTTGCACCATACCATGTGCATATTCATTGCACCATACAACATATGACGTGTCATGAAGCATCATTATCAATGAAGTACGAATGATAGAATGCATGATAATACTAAAATTCAGAGCAAGATTATGTACTTCCATTCAGACTATTCCAAGGTGTACAATGACTACAATCATTTCACCATCTTCATTTGACTTCTTATAAAGTTGATCTCTCTTTCATTAAGTGATACCTGGGCAACCGATCACTCAACCTCCCTTGCAACTAAACAGACACTTGAACTTCCGTCCTTGACTTGTTTAGGTTCAAGTGCTTTGATTGTTGCAATTATACCGTTCTTCATCGTGTGATCACCGCTAAGATGATCAACCTTGTACCATCCATGATTCTCATTACTCGCAAAGGTTCCGTTTGATTATCAACCCTGCGAAACTCCTTGAAATTCCTACAAGTTCTTTTGACTTGGTATATGGTAACCTTGATACCTTGATAACCTTGTAGTTACCATATGATGAGTTCTTTGCGGTGTTGGGAGCCTGTGAGGATACTAAATCCGTAAATCTTCATATGCCACTGCGAAGAGTCTTCAACTTCTATTTCTATTGTTTGAAGATGTTGATATACCCAAAATCCTTGTAGTCGCCATATCTTCAATATTTATGCTGTTTTGATCACATAAGAGTGTTGAGTGCTTTGCTACTCTTATGCTACAGCTAAGGGATCCTATGGTTGACTAAACATCAAATGAGGTTATTAATTGTTATTTAACCTCGTAAACCATCTTAACTCATGTCAGGAGAAAATACCACATGAAGTTGTAAGGACCTATGCGAAACCAAGCAAGCAATCAAGAATCAATACAAAGATAGTTTCAATCTATCGAGGTGACCTAGAGAAGCAAAGAACAAGTGCTGATTCTTCAAGTCAAGACTAGGACCGATCAAGATGTCATGCCAGTGCAAGAGTACATCAATAAAAGTTCGGTAACAGATGTGAGAGTTTTACGACGTGATATTGTCATGTCGAACATCCTGTCAAGATTATCAACCTGAAGACTAGAATAACCAAAAGTAAACTTTAGAATTCCATAAGATGCATTAAGATAATCACTACTTTGTAGAACTCAAGTCTTTAAGGGCATTGTCATTTTCCTTAGTCAATGACCCTCTTTTACAGATCGTTCCCTACTCGTTTCTATTATTCTACTTGATAGATTCTCGAGACGAGATTCCTTTAAGGGGGAAGGATTGTAAAAGCCCACATTTTACTAGAGCAAGAACACAAAACTGTGAACTTAAAAAATTTAAAAAATGGAATTTGCAATTTTAATTCACATGAAGTCATGTTAGTTACCAATGATCACGAAAATGAGGAATAGTTAAAAACTTCAAGCATTATCTGGAAAATGTCACATAAACCATTAAAGCTTAGGGTGTTACTTCAAATTCCAGTTTAACCCCAACTTGAGCAACATCGTGGTGTTTCCAATGAAGATAACACCTTGGGTGGGGCCCACTTATCAGGTGGCCCACCAGTCAGCTCTCATAAAACGTTGTTTGGTTTCCTCCTCTCCTCGTGCTTATCGGGAACCATATCGACAGGTGTGCCAATGATGCTTCACGCACAAGCTAGTTTTGAGGTTGTCCTTATCATCGATCCCAGCAGTACCCACATGCTCTCTCTCTGCTTCGACTCGTGGCACCCAGTAGAAAATTGTGTTAGTAAGGATGAAAATCCAAACGAATTCGAGCTTAAAGTTTGAATTTACAAAATGTAGGGCTTAGAACCCTTAATTGATTAAGGCCAATTATTTAGGATTTCTATTGGTTTTTAGAAAAGAAAATAGATAAAGAATAAAAGCAAAAGCCTAGGGCGCTTTCAAATTCAAATTTGAATTTGAAATTCAATTGATTCAATTCTCGAATTTTGTTCAAAAATTTGAATTATCCACATACCAATTAACCAGCCCAGGTTATTGTGCATTGAGCTCATTTGAACCTGGTTTTGAGTCCGGGAAAAAGCAAAAAGAGGATAAGATCAATTAGTGGGGACCACACGTCAGCCTTATCTCCTCATACAAACTTTGTTTTGCCCTACGTGTTTCAGTCTTCACTGCTTTCCCACGTTTCTTCTTCCTTATCGTCTCCCCGCCGCGCTGCGCTCCTCCCGACCCCTGCTCACTACCGCCTGGTCGCCCGCGGCGCCGCCCCACGCCGGCCGCCGGCTCGCCCCTGCTGCTCCTTGCCTTGATGAGCTGCGCACGTGCCCCACTCGTGCGCACCTCGCCGCTCGCCCAGGCCGCACTGCGTCACGCCCCCGCTGGCTCGCACCACCCGACCACACGCCGCTCCGCCTTCCTCCAGCGCCCAACGCCTGCATGCGCCGCCCTGCCGCGTCTCCTCGTCGTACCGCACGCGCCCCAGCTCGCGCGCACCCCGTCACGCCCCTCCGGTCACTCAACAATGCTCCTGGCCGAGCACCTCGCCGCCTTGCACGCGCCACGCCCTGCTCCTCCCTCTCCCAGCCCTGCGTGCCGCTGCTACCACCGTGCGCCCCTGCCATGGCCGTCGGCCAAGCTTTCCCCTACCGTGCCTCGCTGTGACGCCGACCTGCAACTTCCTTCCAGCCCTAGCGCGCACGCTGCCCAACTCGCCGGTGCCCTGTCAACCGTGCACCATCGCCCTGCTGCCGGACGCTGCTCACCTCCGCTGCCCTGCCGCTACTTCGTGCCGCGCCCCATGGCCACACTACTGTCCACATCGTTCCCTCTGCGATGCTGACCGTTCGCAACGTTGCTACCGCATCTCTACCTCACGACACATTTGCAGCGCGTTCCAGGTCAACCGATGCACCACTGGCAAGACTGTGCACGTGTTCATGTCAGCTCGACTTGTGCTGTCCCGATGCTATCCATCTTTATGGCGTCATCGCGGTGTTCCGAGCTGTGGAAGTGCCCTGGTAGCGAAGCAAGTTATGTATGTGCTGCACATGATGCGGGAACACATTGATGATGCATTGGCGATGACAATCGATCAATGGTTAGCTCTGATTTGTGCGAGATTGATTGGATCAGTGACTGCAGCCTAGGTGTTCGATGAATTGTTTACTAGGAAGGAACCAGTTGTGTTGACGTTCAGTGCTGGTCTATGGATGCAGGTGTGTTGTGGTGTGGCAATCAACCAGGATATGTGCCAAGGTGCTCTTTGAATGTTGATGAAGTGACTGGATCAAGCACACACCCGAGATATTTGGTGAAATGAACAAGGTGAGCATGCTTATAAGGATCGCAAGGTAGTGCGTCTGGTTTACCTAAAAGTGATTTGAACGTTCTTGTCGGTACCCTGGGTACCATATACCCCTTGGGATTGCAAAGATCTCTAGGGAATATCATCTACTTGATTTGAAGACTTTCGGAGGCCCACATGTTAGACATAATTGGAACTGCTTCCCCAACATTGTTAGTCCCAGGGTCGCCACGTGTACTATCAAACCGGAGCTACCGCCCACAAGGGGGAAGCTTCGGGGTATGTACCATAGCGGCACCCCCGTACCTAACCCCAGACCGAGGGAAGCTCCGGAACTAACACGTGTTAGGTGGCACTAGACCTATCTGTTTCCCATAGTACGCTCCAGAGCTGCCACGTGTCCAACCGTCAAATCTTCAGCCTCCAACCTCCGAAAGACTTCACAACAGCTCCGGATCTTCAAAGGGGAATCAAGGACTTCAAGACCCGATTAAGTGTCATTAATACTATGTTAATGACACACGATCGGACAACCTTAATTACTAGAAACGGTGCTGTCAAAGCCCGTAATTCGGTCATTAAGGGTAATTAAGCGTATAAAATGTGTATCAATATTAGTAACCGCCGGGGTCACATGTCGGGCCAGGCGAACTTGTAATGGCCTGCCCTTATACTATAAAAGGACAGGCCGACGATACATACGAGGGGACTCAACGCGCTTACTCTACACTCTCAAATCACGTTGAGCTCTTACAACCAATACAACACCAACACACCCCGTGGAGTAGGGTATTACGCTCAGGCGGCCCGAACCACGTAAATCTTCGTGTCTCTTGCGTCGTTTTACATATCACCTTCTTGAATCTCCGCGCGCCCACACCGAACCTCAAACTCCTCTAACACTTTAGTAGTGTTGGGAGATCTGCCAGATCAAAACCACCGATAGTTCTCTTAGTACTCACGTCAGGTTAGCAGTGCTTGCGATGACTCTTTGAGTCCAAGCAATGCTGATCTCACTTCACTTCCAAGTGTCGCTAGGGTTTCACTTTGATTCATCCTTATCAGAACCCTGCGACCACACTTATCACTTAACTAGGTTTGCTCCTTTATGAGTTGAAACAACTTCTTTGGTCGACTTCTGAGTCACGACCTCCTGTTGCACAGTTCACTGACATCTTGATCTCTCATTGTTCCACTTTATCCCATGGACATCCTTACCTGAATCAGTCGAACACCCCTTCACCATTTAGTCTTATCAATCTTGAGTGGCATAGCTCCAAGTGTTAAGTGAATAGTTGCATTGCGTGCTTGCATTGCACCTTTCGATTCATGTCACGACACTACTATGACCACTTGACTTCTCCATTGTTTCTCCACCCATTCGAGACATATCTAATCTTCCATGTCAAGCCTCTTCTTCTTAAGGTTTATACAACTCGTCAAGTCCATTATTAGATTACCTTAATTTCTTTTATGCATATCATGTCGATAGGAACGTGATGATAGGTGATCAACGAGAAACTTCTCTTGGAGGAGAAGTCTGAGGAGTTCCAACTTCAAGATTCCATGGCAGATTCTCCGGAGGAAGACCAAGCCATAACAACTGACATTGCTGCAGAGTCACAAACAAGGCAAGCCCCGGTTTGCATTTAAGTTCCTTACAGTGTCTTTGCTGTTTTCATTCACCTTACATCTTCAGATGTTTGTGCATTACGTTTAAGGTGTTTGACATCCACTTGCATGACCAAATAACCGGGAGTGGTAAGAATAGCTCACAACCACGTGTAGCAACTGCCATGCTAATGTTGTCAGAAAACTGGTAGAAGTCGAGTAATTGGAATCTACTCGCGAGATAGAAAGATGACACTCATCTACACTTGGTTGGGTAAATTCAATGAATGGCTGTTAATATGAACTAGAGTCCGGTCATAGATGAGTAGGAAGCGACAAGACGTGGTCTTGGTTGCATAGCTATGACCGTGTCGATTAAGGCCCACGTCGTATGCGGCCCTGCTGCACAAGCTTGAATTGTACCGGCGACATACTGGAGAAATGGGCTCCAGCAAACTGACGTAGCTTGATACTGGTTTGTCGAGGCATACTGTTCTGTTTTATAGGCATGGGTTGAGGGTAGCAAGGTGTAAATCAGCTGGTGGGCACGTCAGAGTACGCCCCACGCAGGGACCTCCTGCCCATGACGGATCGACCGGTTCGACGTTCGAGTGTTGGGTGAAAGGTGGCAATATACGACTAGTACTAAAGAGTTATGTAGGTACTGCTGTAAGTACTCGCTGGCACTTCCGAAAGTGCGTATGTGTCGTGTTGTCCAGGTGTGTCCTGATTGCAATTAACGTCCCTCACGGTAATAGAGTACCACTTGTTCATTGTGTCGTGACGTAGTAAATAAGAGTAGTTGGAACATGATGAAAATGCTCTATTGATAATTATATATTATTATATTGCAACCATGTATGGCTTAGTTGTAGCTCAATTAAAGTTTATAACTTCTGAACACTTAACCTGTCTACGGCTTATGTGCTTTGGGCATGTCATATCATCGATGAAGCATTTCTTGTTTGATTGTGAATTTTATGATGTGTTGTGCCCAAGGAATGTCATTTGCTATTTAAAACTTGAAAAATAAGGATTTACTATTAGGCGAGTCCTTTATGCAATTCAACTTTCCTATATTACTGTCCCCTTGCATGTAGTGTCTCATAGATAGTGAGACGGGCCAGTCTTGCTGAGCCTTATGCCCACGTTTGCGCTTTTATGATTTTTACAGGTATTAGGTTTATTTCTGCTGTTCAGGTTGTACATGAGACCTCAAGGTGTCGAGATGAGTCTCATGTGAACCACTCCACTGCTGAATGTTCTTCATGTTGCTAGTGAGAAGCATCCTAGGGCATGGACGTCTTCTCTCCTGCTTAGTTAAGTGAGATTATGAGAATGTATTTTCCGTTGCGTGTGTACCTCTATTGTACACTGCTTTGTAAACTCTTCTTATTGTTAAATAAAAACTTTGTTTGTTTTGCATTCTTATCGTGTGTGCTATCAGGTGCCGCATCGCACGACACCACCCAATGAGATCCTTGGACGTCGGGACTCTGGTCCTCATAGACATGGTATCAGAGCTTCATTGGGAATAGCACGCTCGAAAAGAGTCTATTTATGAAAACTCCGAAGTTGTCGAGTGAGGATTAGCTATATGCCCATTAAGGACTATTACTAGTATAAGTTATAAATGTGGTGAACTAACTTACTTGTTATCATATTCTGTAACGACATTCCATCGTCAAGGTAAGAGGTAAGGTACGCCACCGTGAAAGTGCAACTAGGAATCCCTTGTGGGTTTTGGTTGATTTATGACAAGCAAATGAGATCCTAACCACTTTTTTGAGATGAGCACATGTTCTAATGAGAAAATGAGCAAAGTGCCAAAAAGAAAGGAGAACGAGGAGCAATGCGGAAAAGAGCTCAAGAAACAAGTATAGTAGATCATTGTGTATGGAGTGTGTTAAGGAAACACACCCCAAGAGCTCAAGCACAAATAATCTCACATATTGCACAAATTTATACAGGACCGGACTAGTCCGACCAACTCTGGACTAGTCCGATATCTTTCTGCACAAGATCGGACAAGTCCTCAAAATGCGGACTTGTCCTCACAGTCCAATTTTTCACTGACCAGACTAGTTCGATATCACCACGGACTAGTCCGATATCTCTCTAACTAGAATCGGACTAGTCCTCCCCAGTGCGGACTAGTCCCCCAAACACTCCACAAGTTGCACAAAATCGGACAAGTCCGATCACACAACGTGTGAGAAGGACCCATGAATTTGGTTATTTTCCCTTTGTGATTAGTGAAGAGGATTGGCCTCCGTGGCGATCTGACGAGGGTTGGGTTGGAGAAGACCCGATCCTTTTTTGGACTCCTCAACGTGGATGTAGGTTGCCTCTGTGGGAACCGAACCATGGGATAAAGTGCTCGTGTTCTTATTTTGGACGCATCGTTCTTACTCTTCATATCAATCTAGGGTTTCAATCAATCTTGTTCACTTTACTTTGAAACATTGAATATAAGATTAACTTGTGGTACATCCTCGTTCATAATTGTGTAACACTTAAGTTACAAGTATATTTCCGCTGCATACATCCTAGGATCAAGATAATCGATCAAATTTGATCAACCTAGTCGGTACACACCGGACTAGTCCGCACTCTATCGGACTAGTCCGATATTTCGAGATTTGATTTGGTTGTTAAGTGTTGCAGGTTCCGATAGAAAATAAAAAAGGCCTATTCACCCCCCTCTAGGCCACATTCAATTGGTATCAGAGCAGGACTCTTCAAAAGGAGACTAATCGCTCGAAGAGATCATGTCAGACATGAAGGACGTACACAAGAGCGTCAACCAAGAGAAGGTTGAAGAAGAAAAGAACCAAAAATTGGAGAGACTCTTCAAGGCCATTCAAGACTTCGAGAATGACGATGAGGAGACACTGGAACTCAAGGCGCTCCTAAGAAAGAAAACCCTCTCCAAGGGAAAAGTGAAGATTGAAGATGAGAAGACGAAGAAGGGGAGTAGTCACACCGACTACTCCCGATATCCTTTTAATTATGAGCGCCTAAATTCTAACAACAATCATTATCTATCTATTCCACTTGGAAAAGCCCCACACTTTGACAGCAATGACTACTCAATGTGGAGGCAAAACATGAAAATGCATTTGATTTCTCTCAATCCAAGTTTGTGGCACATAGTATGCACAGGAATAGATATCCCAGATGATGATGAGGAGCTCACACCTAGCCAAGAGCAAGCAATCCATCGAAATGCCCAAGCTTCTGCACTCATTACCTCATCACTCAGTCGAGATGAGTTCACAAAGGTGGATGGACTCAAGATCACAAAGGAGATATGGGATACATTGCAAACCGCACATGAAGGCGATTGTCATGTGCGAGAAGCGAAGATCGAGATGATTGAAGGCAAGTTGGGAAGATTCACCATTGAAGAAGACGAGTCGCCACAAGATATGTACAACCGACTAAAGATGCTCATCAACAAGGTGCGAACATACGGAAGCAAGAAGTGGAACGACTACGAGGTGGTGAAGCTCATTCTTAGATCTTTCATGCCTCGCAATGTCACCTTGTGCTCGATGACACAAGAAAGCCCCGGGTACAAGAAGATGACCCCGGATGAGTTACTTCAGAAAATCATCAACTTTGAGATGATGGAAAAGCAGGCCAAGTGTGACACCCGGCTCCGAAAAATGAACGAAGTGACGCATATGTGTGCCCAGGATGTTCAACACACATACACGAGTGCATTCACAAAAGAGTATACAGAAAATTACCACAGAACAAGATTAATTAACCAAATTTTATTACACAAACCATAATATCCTCGAATACAAACTCTAATGAATATTAATGACAAGTTCAACTAATGCAGCAGAAATAAACTAAATAAGCAACTAAATAGCTAGGCAACAAAAGCAATAGGGTATAGCGCAGCTCCATGCAAGACCACATGCAAAGCTGACGGTAGACACCGCCTAAAACTCCACATTATCACCATTAAACTCCCAATTCTGACCTACAACTGTTGGGGGGAATTGCAAGAGTTGGTACATGTCGTACTCAACAAGTGTGGAAAGTATGACATGTGGCTGATTCAAATGACGAATATAATAATGGTTGAGTGCTGAAAAGTACATTAAAACATTTAAAAAGCAATATATTACATGTATGTGAAGTAAACCCATCATAAACCATATAATCATCATAATACTAGTCCAAAATTCATTACCATCATCCATATACCAGATTTCACCATTGCCGAAAGCCATATTCAATACCAGAAATTAATCCATAATGAGCCATAACCATTACCGAACCATAACCATCCCAAAAACCATTCCAATACCAAGTTTTCTCTAATCATGTGAGGGTCCAGGTTGCTCATACCGGGAGCACAACTATCATGATAGTTTTAGACACACTCTGCAGAGGTTGTACCGCTTTACCCACGTGTTTGTGATTTCATCACCTTTCGATGACTATAGAATCTCAATTATGCCGTCTCACACTTCCGTTGGTGTGTGACCAAGAGATCACAAAGTAGCCTTTACAAAGGGATTACTAGCCTATTTAGACCCCACTGAGGTTTCACCAGTGGCGATGTCTCCAACTGAGAAAATCTTCAACCAAGGGCCCCCTCTTGAGCCATTCGGATCCCAGGGTAGTCCCACCAATCATCAACAAACCCAATCTGACTACCCCTTCCCCAAGCATCCTTAATGGTCCAAATAGCACTGGCAAAGCCCTAATTAATCAGCTACGCCGCACCCTTACTTGGCCTCGTGGTGGCATTGTAAATCCTGGATGGTCGGTCCACGAACCGGCCCTTAGATCTAAAGCAAGCAAAACCACCATACATCCAACCCATCCACATACCAGGCTTGCTTAATTGCCCACTACCATATCAGATTTAACCACTTCATGTCAACCATAATCTCATTAATGCATAATCAAATTAAATAGTTGTTGACGGCTGTTATATATCAAATTCATCCGTTAATTTCACTCAATTATGTGAAGGATTTGTCATTTCTTGCACACATCACCCTTCTACCTAACCCAATTCCACTTGGACTTGGAGAAATATGTGTATGCAACATTTTATGCAGGAAATGAGGAAATGTAGAGGGAACAATCCTATAAAATATCATCCTAGTCAATCTGGCAACGACACGTGGCATCCCTTGGATCAAATGGCCCACAAACAGAAGTATCCGAGGAGATCCAACAGTGTATCACTCATATACATCAATGGGACCCACCTGGCAGCCACCTGGAGAAAGCACACGAGAATTGGTGCAATGACCAGGTCGGCCGAACCAGGGGGTCGGCCGACCTGGTCTCTGCACCAAACTTGGTCAGCCTCCACGTGTTGGCTCCTCCCGACTTCCTGGAGTCAATGGTGACTGATTCACGCGCTTTTGGTGGCGGGAACCGACCTCAACACTAGTATAAATAGGACCCCTACCCCTCACTTCAACACACACCACTTGAGCTTCATCTCTATTGTATACACTATCATCCATAGTCTTATAGGAGTTAGGTTGTAGAGAGGAGAGTCTCTAGTCCCAAGTCCAAATTGGGAAAAGAGTAAGGAGTCTCTCTCTTCCCAATCCTACATTGGGAAAGGTATGACTCATGTATTCTTTCTTGTATTTGTGACTTTATGCATAATAAAGATAGTATATTTAGTCTCTACTTATACATATACTTGGGCAAAGCGTTTCTTCTTTGATTGTGGAGTCCATGCATGTGGAAGGTATAGATTCTATGACTGTTTCATCATGAACATATCTCATTATCATAGAACCTATAGACCACCACTATAGTCTTGTTAATTATAACATAACTAGGTTATTATGGATAATTATGTTGTGTATCAACATTGGTTCAATGATGATTCAATTCATTGCCTTAGGATGGATTGTGCCTAGGCTCTTAAGGTAATTACTTAATATGCTAACATGGTGCTAGGATAGCTAAGTAGCATTGGATGTCTCGTAGACCCACGAATTGAAGAGGTAGGCAGTAGGTGGTGACAGTCCTATCTGTCCTTTGTAATCCTCCACGTTCGGCTATGCCACAGGCTCTTGGCGGGAGTCGCCCTAGTATTGCTAGGGGTAAGCCCGTGCCCAATGTGTTGAACCACATAGCATAAGTATTCACTATTGATCTAGCTTATGGATAATTAGTTTATACTATGTATATGTACAATAGAGCATAGTAGGAGTACCTCCATAAATATCAACCTTAACTAACCTCTAGGATCCTCTTACCCCCCTTAGACTTGAAAGCTTTTGTGTGTGTCACACTACCTCCACTATTATTTTATCCATCCTTACTAGATTCTTACCTAGACCTTTCTACCCTTTCCACTTGATGATTGTTATATCTCTACCCCGCCTTCCTTTGGGATCAAATAAATGACACCCTTGGGAATACTCTTAAGGGGAAATGCTACAATGATACCACCGTGCGCTTGCGGAGTTCACTCTGTGATCCAATAGAACCATTAACAAGCATTTCTGACACATCAGTTGGACATGTTTAGTTAATGGTGCGTGAGTAATACGAACAAGCATTTTTGGCACTATTGTCGGGGATGATTTGTTAGTATACCTTAGGAGCCGTCAACAATAGTGTAATTGTTCTTCCATCACAACTAATTAAGCGAGAAAAAGGTAAAAATCCCATTCCAACTTTCTACCATATATTCCAGGTGACAAGGGTGGTTAAATAAAACTAGTAAACTTCCTATCATAGGATTCCCATCAAATTGACACAAGCATGCAGTTTTGCAAACAAAACATTTATTTTAGAAACAGGATCAATATGCTTCAAGGACACTTGCCTTGCTCTTGCGGTTGATTAGGGTCAAAGCCTTCAAACTCTTGGTGTTGTAGATCCTCAGCGACACTCTCTAGCGCAAATCTGTCTAATCCACACAATAAACATACAAGACAAGAAACACAATCAAAGAGTGCACAAATATTACTCAGTATGACATGACATGCATGATTGATGCGAATGCAAGGTGGAATTTGTTAATGGGTTGCTTTTAATGATCACTAGCTAGTTCTAATAGCTTTTAACAAGTTTATATAGGTTTGGATTTGATTAGATCTACTTTTAGAATCAATTCAACACAACTTAGTCAGCAAAATTGGACTAGTCTGCAGAAGGCCGGACTAGTCCGCACTTCGCAGAACTAGCGAACTAGGGTTTTCTAGATCGACGTAAATTTGAATTCTCGTAAGGAAAAGAGAATAGAAGGTATACCAGGTGTTTAGAACTCCAATGAATCAAGAAACTTGGAGGTAACACTTGGATCTTGATGATCTAGGGTTGGTGATGAACTTGGAGTTGAATTGGTGATGAAGAATGAAACTTGATGGAGATCTTGATCCTCTTTCGTTTCCTCCTCTTCTTCTTCTTGCTTGGGATCTCCTCCTCTGTCCTTGGTGGTATCTCTCCACGAACTAGGATTTGGGTGGGTTGGAAAAGTGGCAAATAGATGTCAAGCCAAGGGGTGAGGTTGTTTATATAGAGGTGGATGCTAGGGTTAGATGGATTTCGAGTTTGGGATGAGTAGAGGCCGGTTTAGAGTCCCACATGGGCTCTAAAAGAGTGAGGAACGACGTACCTAGGCCCACTTAACGTGAAACCCAAGAAACAAGTCATAAAACAAAAGATCAATTCAGAGTCGCGAAATATCGTACAAGTCCGAACAGGACTGGACTAGTCCGAAGTTGTCCAGAGAGAAATCGGACAAGTCTGGCCAAAAATCAGACAAGTCTGACTTTAGTCAGAGAGGAAAACGGACAAGTCCGCTGGGACATCGGACTAGTCCGAAAAAGTCCAGGGACTTAGCAAATTTTCAAGGATTCTTGGAATATCGGACTAGTCCGCACAAAATCGGACAAGTCCGAGAGTTTCTAGAGGCAAAATCGGACTAGTCCGCAGCAAAAACAGACAAGTCCATTTTTAGTCAGAGAGAAATCGGACTAGTCCTCACCAAAACGGACTAGTACACACTTTTCAACATTTTAAGTGCGGTTTTGTTCCAAATCAATTTTAAACACGTTCCTCTTTACGTGGGTTAAATTTAAACATGTATATGAATGTATGTAGGGCATGACGCATGAAAATGAGGGTGTTACAAACCTACCCCCCTTAAAATGAATCACGCCCTCGAGATTCGACGCGGAAGAGAAGAGATAGGGAACTTCCTTCTTGATATCATCCTCCAATTCCCACGTTGCTTCTCTTTCTGTGTGGTGCTTCCATTGAACTTTACACCATCTAATAACCTTGTACCTTGTGACTCTCTCCTTGGTTTCCAAGATTTTGATTGGTTGTTCGGCATAAGTCAAATCTTCCTCTAGTTCCAATACTTCCATGGGCACTTGTTCTTCCGGTACTCTCAAGCATTTCTTGAGCTGGGAAACATGAAACACATCATGTACATCTGAAAGATGAGTTGGCATCTCCAACTTATACGCTACTTCTCCTCTTTTGTCCAAAATCTTGAATGGTCCAATGTATCGAGGTGCTAGCTTGCCTCTTATGTTAAACCTCTTATGACCTCTCATCGGTGACACCTTGAGGTAAACAAAATCTCCCACTTCAAAGGTTAATTTCCTTCTCCTATTGTCCGCATAGCCCTTTTGTCTTGATTGGACAGCCCTCACGTTTTCACAAATTATTTGGACTTGCTTTTCGGCTTCTTGCAACACATATGGACCAAATACTTGAGTTTCTCCTGCCTCATTCCAGAATAAAGGTGTCCTACACTTCCTTCCATATAGTGCTTCATATGGTGACATTTTCAAGCTTGCTTGGTAACTATTGTTGTATGAAAATTCTGCAGATGGCAAGTTCTTGTCCCAACTTTTCTCATGCTTTAAAGCACAAGCTCTTAACATGTTCTCTAAAATCTGATTGGTCCGCTCGGTTTGTCCATCCGTTTGAGAGTGGTATGCTGAACTAAAATTTAACCTTGTTCCTAATGCTTCATGTAACTTTTGCCAAAACCTGGAAGTGGATTGTGAACCTCTATCCGAGACTATCTTCTTTGGAACTCCATGCAAACATACTATTCTTCCCATGTATAGTTCCGCCAACTTCTCTCCATTATAGGTGGTCTTGACGGGAATAAAGTGGGCTGACTTAGTTAACCGATCAACAATTACCCAAATTGAGTTGTAACCGGACTGAGTACGTGGTAAACCAACTATGAAGTCCATACCAATTTCTTCCCACTTCCATTCCGGAATCTTTAGTGGTTGTAATAGTCCAGCTGGCCTTTGATGTTCCGCCTTGACTTGTTGGCACACATCACACAATGCTACGTATTCAGCTATGTCCTTCTTCATGCTATCCCACCAATAGCAAGTCTTCAAGTCTTTGTACATCTTCGTATAACCGGGGTGAATCGAGTATGGCGAGTCATGTGCCTCCTTTAGTATTGTCTCGCGAATATGCTTTACATTGGGCACGACAATCCTTTTTCCAAGACATAAGGTACCATATTCATCCTCATCAAATCTGAATTCTCTCCCCTCTTGGGTCCTTTCCTTGATTTCCTAAATTTCCTCATCTTTGGTCCGTGCCTCTCGAATTTCTTGCTCCAAGGTTGGGTTTAACTCCATTATTCCTATCTCATTCACAAATCCGAGGTTCAACCGTTCGAACTCCTTACATAACTCGGATGGCAACTCTCGAACTGTGAGTTGATGACTTACTCCTTTTCTACTCAAAGCATCGACCACTATGTTGGCTTTCCCCGGATGATAGTTGATCCCCAAATTATAATCTTTAATGAGCTCCAACCATCGTCATTGCCTCAGATTTAGATCCGTTTGTGTGAAAGTATACTTCAAACTCTTATGATCCGTATAAATTTCACACCTATGTCCAAGAATATAGTGTCTCCAAATTTTCAATGCATGTATCACGGCTGCAAGTTCCAAATCATGCGTTGGGTAATTCTGCTCATGTTTCTTCAATTGTCTTGATGCATAGGCGACCACTTGTCCCTCTTGCATCAATACACATCTAAGTCCTTGTCTCGAGGCGTCGCAATATATGTCAAAACTCTTGCTTACATTCGGCAGTACCAAAACTGGGGTTGTTGTCAACCTTTTTTTCAACCCCTTAAAACTATTTCGACAAGCTTGAGTCCATTGGAATGCCTTTCCCTTCATTAGCAATTCCTTCATTGGCTTGGCTATCTTGGAGAAGTCCTTGATGAATCGATGGTAATATCCAGCCATTCCAAGAAAACTCCTTATTTCCTTTACGTTTTGCGGCGGTTCCCACTTCAACACTTCTCTCACTTTTCCGGGGTCAACCGATACTCCTCCTCCTGAGATGATATGACCCAAAAACGACACCTCTCAACCAAAACTGACACTTGTTGAACTTGGCATACAATTGATGCTCCCTCAATTTCTGCAACGTAAGCCTCAAGTGTTGCCCATGTTCCTTCTCATCCTTCGAGTACATCATAATGTCACCAATAAACACCACAACGAACCTGTCCAAGTACTCTATGAAGACCTTATTCATGAGGTACATAAAGTAGGCAGGCGCATTGGTCAATCCAAAAGACATCACGGTGTATTCATAAGATCCATACCGTGTCCTAAAAGCTGTCTTGGGTATGTCCGATGGTCTAATCTTCATTTGAAAATATCCCGACCTCAAATCAATCTTAGAGAAGACACAAGCACCCTTCATCTGATCAAGTAAGTCTTGCGTGGCAAGGTGTACTTGTTCTTGATGGTCACCTCGTTGAGAGCTCGATAATCTACACACATCCTTTGCGACCCATCCTTCTTGTCCACAAATAGAACGGGCGCTCCCCAAGGTGAAGAGCTGGGTCGAATGAAACCCTTCTCTAGTTGCTCTTGAATTTGCTTCTTGAGCTCCGCTAATTCCATAGGAGGCATCCTATACGGCCTCTTAGCTATAGGTGCAGTTCCAGGTATTAAATCAATAACAAACTCAATGTCTAGATCAGGTGGCATACCTGACAATTCGTCCGAAAAAACATCCGAAAATTCACACACCACCAGAATCTCTTCAATTGCAGTACCGTCTATGTGATTCAGCTCCAATTGCTTCGGTGCATGTTGAGTTGCTTCAAACTCTACGGTGATCCCTTCTTCATTAGCCAACTTCACCGTCTTCGTGGCACACTCAATATCTCCATTGTGCTTCCTCAACCAGTCCATACCAAGTATAATGTCCAATCCTTGAGAACCCAAAACAATGAGGTTGGCGGAGAAGTCTACCCCCCTTATTCTAAGGCTTACTTTTGGACGTACTATATTTGTCCTCACCTCTCCTCCAAGAGACTTAACCAATAGAGTAAACTTCATATGATAGATAGGCAAACTATACTTGGCAACATACTTTGATACAATGAATGAATGCGATGCTCCAAAATCAAATAACATAGTCGCAGGGTTGAGTTGGCGAGAAATATACCAATGACCACGTCATCCGCTTGTTGAGAATCCTTCGTAGAGACATGGTTCACGTTGCCACGAGCAAAATTCTACTGTCCACGGTTCCCTTGTGGCTGTCCTCCATTAGGTCTTGGGTTTTGCCTCGGTGCATTACTTCCTTGACCAAGGCCCGACTTAGGACATTGATGCACAAAGTGTCCATCTTCTCCACAAGTATAGCACTTCTTAACTCCACCAGAATTATTGGGATGAGCTTGGTTTTGAGCATTGGCACCAGGATAGTTGACACGAGGTGCATAAGGCATTGGAGGCCTAGGTGCTTGCATGACAGGGCGCTGCTGTACAAACTGAGCTGGGCGCAGTGCAAATCCAGGGCGTTGAGCAGTAATAGAAGAGCTAAAATAAGGCGCATTGGGCGGCGCAAAGCGAGGGCGCACATTACTTCCTTGCAGCTGTCCTTGATATGGTGCTTTCCTCTTGTTATCTTGCTCCATCTCACGGACCTTGTTCTCCACAACAATTGCTTTGTCCACAAGCTTCTGGAAGTTGGCATAATCACAATTGAGCAATTGCACTTGAATTTCATTGTTGAGGCCTCTCATGAACAGATATTGCTTTCGACTGTCCCGACTAACATCCTCAGGGGCGAACCTTGAGAGTTGAGTGAATTTGTTGAGATATTCACCCACGCTCGATCTTCCTTGCCTCAAGTTCTCAAATTCTTGCCTCTTCAGAATCATAACACCTTCTAACACATAATGAGAACGGAAGCTCTCTTTGAATTCGGCCCAAGTAATTCTCTCTTGGTTCTCATGAGCATTGCATAAAGAATCCCACCAATCCGCAGCTGTTCCAACTAGTTGATGAGAAGAAAATAAGAGCTTCTCCCAGTCACTGCATTGGAAAATAGAAAGTTTCTTCTCCACGGACTTGAGCCAATCATCTGTATCCATAGGTTCAGCAGCTTGAGCAGAGGTTGGCGGCCTAGTCCTCATAAACTCTCCCAACCGGTTATGAGGAGGTGGGGGTGGCGGTGGAGGCATATGGGGCTGTTGTTGATGTTCCAGCCTGCAGCTGTCCCATTTTTTGTATCATGGTCTGCATGATCTAGTTCTGCATAGCCAATAGCTGCTCAATATTAATAGATCCTTGGGCAGGTCCTTGTCCATTGTTATTCTGAGGTACTCCATGGTCCTCCTCCTCATCATTGCTGTCGCTCTGGTTGCGAGTCCTCACCATCTGAAGAAAAGCAATAGGTAAGAATTAGAAAATGTCCCCAACTATATGCATCAAGGAATATGAATCTAGACAACTAACTAGCCTACGTGGACATGGCAATGCTAAAGCATCCCAAAATCCTCTATTAAGCACACAAGCAAACAATATACAACAACAGCACACTAAACAAAACACATCGATTCCTCAGTGTTTCTATGTGCTCTAAAGTGTCCATTCTATCTAGGTTGCGTCCTACGGTCAACCTGGCTCTGATACCAAATCTGTGACACCCGGTCCCGAAAAATGAACCAAGTGAACGCATATGTGTGCCCAAGATGTTCAACACACATACACGAGTGAATTCACAAAAGAGTATACAGAAAATTACCACAGAACAAGATTAATTAACCAAATTTTATTACAAAAACCATAATATCCTCAAATACAAACTCTAATGAATATTAATGACAAGTTCAACTAATGCAGCGGAAATAAACTAAATAAGCAACTAAACAGCTAGGCAGCAAAAGCAATAGGGTATAGCGCAGCTCCACGCAAGACCACAGACAAAGCTGACGGTAGACACAACCTATAACTCCGCATTATCGCCATTAAACTCCCAATCCTGACATGCAATGGTTGGGGGGAATTGCAAGAGTGAGTACATGTTGTACTCAGCGAGTGTGGTAAGTATGACATGTGGCTGATTCAAATGACGAATATAATAGTGGTTGAGTGCTGAAAAGTACATTAAAACATTTAAAAAGCAATATATTACATGTATGTGAAGTAAACCCATCATAAACCATATAATCATCATAATACTAGTCCATAATTCATTACCATCATCCATATACCAGATTTCACCATTGTCGATAACCATATTCAATACCAGAAATTAATCCATAATGAGCCATAACCATTACTGAACCATAACAATCCCAAAAACCATTCCAATACCAAGTTTTCTCTAATCATGTGAGGGTACAGGTTGCTCATAACCGGGAGCACAGCTATCATGATAGTTTTAGACACACTCTACAGAGGTTGTACCGCTTTACCCACGTGTTTGTGATTTCATCACCTTTCGATGACAATAGAATCTCAATTATGCCGTCTCACACTTCTGTTGGTGTGTGGCCAAGAGATCACAAAGTAGCCTTTACAAAGGGATTACTAGCCTTTTAGACCTCACAGAGGTTTCACCGGTGGCGATGTCTCCAACTGAGCACATCTTCAACCAAGGGCCCCCTCTTGAGCCATTTGGATCCCAGGGTAGTCCCACCAATCATCAACAAACCCAATCCGACTACCCATTCCCCGAGCATCCTTAATGGTCCAAATAGCACTGGCAAAGCCCTAATTAATCAGCTACGCCACACCCATACTTGGCCTCGTGGTGGCACTGTAAATCCTGGATGGTCGCTCCACAAACTGGTCCTTAGATCTAAAGCAAGCAAAACCACCATACATCCAACCCATCGACATACCAGGCTTGCTTAATCGCCCATTACTATATCAGATTTAACCAGTTCATGTCAACCACAATCTCATTAATGCATAATCAAATTAAATAGTATAATTGTTCTTCCATCCCAATTAATTAAGCAAAGCAAAAAGGTAAAAATCCCATCCCGACTCTCTACCATATATTCCAGGTGACAAGGGTGGTTAAACAAAACTAGTAAACTTCCTATCATAGGATTCCCATCAAATTGACACAAGCATGCAGTTTTGCAAACAAAACATTTATTTTAGAAACATGATCAATATGCTTCAAGGACACTTGCCTTGCTCTTGCGGTTGATTAGGGTCAAAGCCTTCAAACTCTTGGTGCTGTAGATCCTCCGCGGCACTCTCTTGCGCAAATCCGTCTAATCCACACAATAAACATACAAGACAAGAAACACAATCAAAGATTGCACAAATATTACTCAATATGACATGACATGCATGATTGATGCAAATGCAAGGTGGAATTTGTTAATGGGTTGCTTTTAATGATCACTATCTAGTTCTAATAGCTTTTAACAAGTTTATACATGTTTGGATTTGATTAGATCTACCTTTAGAATCAATTCAACACATTTTAGTCAGCAAAATTGGACTATTCTGCAGAAGGTCGGACTAGTCCGCACTTCGCAGAACTAACGAACTAGGGTTTTCTAGATCGACATAAATTTGGATATTAGGGGTTGAATTCTCGTAAGGAAAAGAGAATAGAAGGTATACCAGGTGTTTAGAACTCCAATGAATCAAGAAACTTGGAGGTAACACTTGGATCTTCATGATCTAGGGTTGGTGATGAACTTGGAGTTGAATGGGTGATGAAGAATGAAACTTGATGGAGATCTTGATCCCCTTTCGTTTCCTCCTTTTCTTCCTCTTGCTTGGGATATCCTCCTCCATCCTTGGTGGTGGCTCTCCACAAACTAGGGTTTGGGTGGGGTGGAAAAGTGGCAAATAGATGTTTGGCCAAGGGGTGGGGTTGTTTATATAGAGGTGGAGGCTAGGGTTAGATGGATTTCTAGTTTGGGATGAGTAGAGGCCGGTTTAGAGTACCACATGGGCTCTAAAAGAGTTAGGCACGACGTACCTAGGCCCACTTAACATGAAACCCAAGAAACAAGTCATAAAACAAAAGATCAATTCGGAGTCGCAAAATATCGGACAAGTCCGAACAGGATCGGACTAGTCCGAAGTCGTCCAGAGAGAAATCGGACAAGTCTAGAAAAAATCGGACAAGTCCGACTTTATTCAGAGAGGAAAACAGACAAGTCTGCTGGGACACTGGACTAGTCCGGAAAAGTCCTGGGACTTAGCAAATTCTCAAGGATTCTTCGAATATTGGACTAGTGTGCACAAAATTGGACAAGTCCGAAAGTTTCCAGAGGCAAAATCGGACTAGTCTGCAACAAAAACGGACCCGTTTTTAGTCAGAGAGAAATCGGACTAGTCCTCACCAAAATCGGACTAGTCCGCACTTTTCAGCATTTTAAGTGCGGTTTTGTTCCAAGTTAATTTTAAACTCGTCCCTCTTTACGTGGGTTAATGTTAAACATGTATATGAATGTATGTAGGGCATGATGCATGAAAATGAGGGTGTTACACCAAGCATGTTAAGGAGATTGCCGATCTCACCTCGGCAAATAAGAAAGAGGTTGCTTTGAAGTCCACTCTCAAGCCCGTGTCTAAAGAAGCTCGAGAAGCTCAACTAGAAGAAGACGGTGATGATGAGAGCAACAAATTGGATGAAGATGACATGATACTATTCATGAATAAATTCAAAAGAATGATGAAGAAAAGACAAGGGGCTAAATCAAGTGAAGGAAAGTACAAGGAAAAACCAAACCAAAGTTGAGGCGGGCATGCTATAACTGTGGTGAGTATAGCCACTTTATAGTTGTTTGCCCATATAAAGAAAACAAGAAGAACAAGGAAACAAAGCCTCAACCCAAGAAATTCTTCAAGAAGAAGAAACAAGCTGAACAAGTGCATCTAGGGAAACCGAAGAAGAAGAAGAGATGGCTAGCATAGCCATCGAGAAGACATCCAAGAAGTCCACTCTCTTCCCCACTCTCGGTGCATGGAAGGGGAACGACACTTGCCTCATGGCAAAGGAAGGTAAACAAAAGGTAACAACCAAAACCCCTTCCGTACATTCCTATTCTAGTGATAGTGAAATTGCTAGTGATAATGAAGATATGCTGATCGGATTAGATAAGAAAACAGCTGCAAAAATGAAATTTTTACATGATCAACTTGTTGAGAAGGAGAAGTTGATAAACCATCAAGAAGACATGATTATTTCCCAAAAGGAGGATTACGTTGAACTTGACAAGCTTCTAGAACTTGAAAAGGAGCGAAGCAAGTCACTAGAGCTTGAGTTAGCTTCAAGCAAGGAAGCTTGCTTGGAGCTAAGCGACTCAAATGGTACAATCAAGAACAAACTTGCTAACCTAATCAAAGTTAACAAGATCCTTGAGGTACAAGTTGAGTCACTCAAGCAAACTGACCCTTCATCCTCTTCAAGCTCGCCTTCTCAACCCCTTAAAATTGAAACTGCCTCTACTTGTGCATGTGGTAAAGTTGACACCAGCTTGAAAGACAAGTCAACCTCTACCAAGGACAAGCATCCTTCACAAAATGGCATATTTGACAAGGAGAAGATCAAATATGCACGTAGTGCATACTTGGTCACAAGACCTCCAAATGTCAAATATGGCATTGGTTACTCTTATGGCAAAAAGAAACATGCTAGAAGCCATAAGAATAACAAGGAGAGCACTGCCTTTGTAAAGGGAAGACCCTCTCAGACTGGAAAGTCCAAAGTTAACACACATGATCACCAGACTAGTCCGGTCGGGACACGGACAAGTCTGGTCTTCCGGACAAGTCCGATCTACCGGACTAATCCTATATATAAACAACAACAGTTGCTTTTTAAAACCTTTGATGCATCTTATGTTTTAATGAGAAGTAATTTTGGTAATGTTTATGCTCATTATGTTGGGACACACCATGGGAACACCAAGTCTCATGTGTGGGTGCCTAAATCCCTTGTGACTAACCTAAAAGGACGCAAGCAATCTTGGGTACCTAAAACCAAGACATGATTTTTTTTATACCTATTCCTCCGGTGGATCTAAATGGGTGCTAGACAGTGGCTGCACCAACCACATGACCGGAGAAAGAAGGATGTTCATTGAGTATGAAGAAAATGAGGATCCAAGCGAGGGCATCTATTTTGGAGACAATAGTCAAGGAAAGGTGCTCGGTACTGATAAAATTGCCATATCATCTCAACATACTGTTTCGCATGTGTTATATGTTGATTCCTTAGATTATAACCTGCTGTCCATATCTCAACTATGCGACAAGGTTATAATTGCTTGTTCACTAATGAGGGTGTGACCGTCTCTAGAAGGAGTGATGGTTCCCTTGCCTTCAAGGGTATGTTAAAGGGAAAGCTTTACCTTATTGACTTCAACAAGGGTAAAGCCGAACTTGACACATGCTTGATTGTAAAGACCAACATGGGTTGGCTGTGGCATAGACGGCTAGCGCATGTTGGTATGAGGAATCTTCAAAACTCCTCAAGGGCGATCACATCCGAGGTTTGAAGGATGTTGTTTTTGAGAAAGACAGGCCTTATAGCGCGTGCCAAGTCGTGAAGCATGTTGGAGTACCTCATCCCGCTAAGAACATCATGACTACAACAAGACCGCTCGAGCTACTTCACATGGACTTATTCGGTCCAATTGCTTACATAAGCATTGGCGGTAACAAATATGGCTTAGTAGTTGTTGATGATTTTTCTCGCTTCACTTGGGTTTTCTTTTTATATGATAAGGCAGAAACAAAAGAACCTTGAAGAAAATTTTCAAGTGTGCTCAAAATGAGTTTTCATTGACAATCAAGAACATTCGAAGTGACAACAGCACGAAGTTCAAGAACATACAAGTTGAGGAGTACCTAGATGAAGAAGGCATAAATCATGAATGTTCAGCACCTTACTCCTCTCAACGAAACGGAGTTGCCAAAAGGAAGGAACAAACCCTCATAGACATGGTGAGAACAATGCTCGATGAGTACAAGACCTCGAATCGATTTTGGGCGGAAGCGGTTAACACCGCTTGCCACGCCATAAATCGACTTTATCTTCATCGACTACTCAAGAAGACATCCTATGAGCTACTCACTGGTAACAAGCCTAATATTTCATACTTTAGAGTTTTTGGTTCCAAATGCTATATTTTGAACAAGAAGCCTAGGACTTCAAAGTTTGCTTCAAAGTCTGATGTAGGTTTCTTGCTTGGTTATGATCCGAACTCTTACGCCTATCGTGTCTTCAACAAGACATCTAGACTTATTGAAGTAGCACGTGACGTAGTGTTCGATGAAACTAATGGCTCCCAAAAGGAGCAAGTTGATCCATGTGTGCTAGATGGAGAAGAAGCTCCCTGCCAAGCACTAAGAAGAATGGCATTGGGCAAAGTTTGTCCACAAGAACCACCTCTACATATGCATGAGGAAGATGAACCACAAGAGGAGGCCAATGATCAAGGAGGAGCCTCCATAAAAGATCAACCTCAAGAAGACGAAAATGATTAACAAGTCAATGAGGGCAACCATCTAGTGGGAGAAGAAGATGACCATGAAGATTCAAGACAGCAAGTGCCACATCCAAGAGTACACCAATGCGTCCAAAGGGATCACCCAATCGATAACATCATCGGTGATATACAAAAGGGAGTAACTACTAGATCTCGCATAGCTAATTTTTGTTAGAATTATTCGTTTGTATCCTTTTTGGAACCGCGCAGGGTTGAGGATGCATTGAAGGATCCGTATTGGGTAGTGGCCATGCAAGAAGAACTTAACAACTTCAAACGGAATGAGGTGTGGGAACTAGTCGAAAGACCCAAATTCAATGTTGTCGGCACCAAATGGGTCTTCCGCGACAAACAAGACGAACACAGGGTGGTGACAAAGAACAAGGCACGACTTGTGGCCAAAGGGTATTCACAAGTCGAAGGTTTGATTTCGATGAGACCTTTGCTCCCGTAACTAGACTTGAGTCTATTAGAATATTACTTGCCTATGCTACTCACCATGATTTCAAGCTCTATCAAATGGATGTGAAAATCGCCTTCCTCAACGTACCAATCAAGGAGGAGGTGTATGTGGAGCAACCCACCGGGTTTGAAGATGAAGAGTTCCCCGACCACGTCTTTAAATTGCGTAAGGCTCTCTACGGCCTCAAAAAAGCTCCTAGAGCTTGGTATGAGTGTCTTAGAGATTTCTTAATTGAAAATGGTTTTAAGATCGGTAAAGTAGATTATACATTGTTTACAAAGAACTTTGACAATGATATTTATGTTGATGATATAATCTTTGGTTCAACTAATAGATCTTTTTGTGTAGAATTTAGTAAGATTATGACAGATAGGTTTGAGATGTCTATGATGGGAGAGATAAAGTACTTCTTGGGATTCCATGTGAGGCAACAAAAGGAAGGGACGTTCATAAGCCAAACTAGTACACTCAAGACATACTCAAGAAGTTTGGAATGGACAAGGCGAAGCCTATAAAGACTCCCATGGCAACGAATGGCCACTTGGATCTCAATGAAGATGGACCAAATGTCGATCAAAAGGTATATCGCTCCATGATTGGATCTCTACTCTACTTATGTGCATCAAGTCCAGATATTATGTTGAGTGTATGCTTGTGTGCAAGGTTTCAAGCCAACCCAAAAGAGTGTCATTTGACAGCTGTAAAGAGAATCTTGCGGTATTTAGTTCATACACCCAACCTAGGCCTTTGGTACCCCAAAGGTTCCAAATTCAATCTCATCGGTTAGTCCGATGCAGATTATGCCGGATGCAAAGTAGATAGAAAAAGTACCTCCGGTACATGTCAATTTCTAGGTAGATCACTTGTTTCTTGGTCCTCCAAGAAACAAAACTCCATTGCCCTATCCACGGCCGAAGCGGAGTATGTTGTAGCCGGGAGTTGTTGTGCACAACTCATTTGGATGCGACAAACTCTAAGGGACTAAGGTTACAATATGAACCGTATTCCACTCCTTTGTGATAATGAGAGTGCCTCTAAAATTGCCCATAATCCCGTTGAGCACTCTGGGACCAAAAAAATAGACATCCGACATCACTTTTTAAGAGACCATTCAATGAAGGGAGATATAGCCATTTCACATGTCAATACCGAAAAGCAACTAGCCGATATATTCACCAAGCCACTTGATGAAAAACGCTTTTGCAAACTCCGAAATGAACTAAATATCCTTGATGCTCAGAGTGTGGCTTGAAAACTTATATACCTGAATGCTATCTTCAAAATTCATTGATTTTGTTGTGAAAACCACCTCCCTCAATTTTTACGAAAAACTATGTCAATTACTAGATCTTGGTGAATTATGATCATTGCTTGATTGTTGTATGCTTACTGATCATATTCATCAAGATTACTTGATTTGCTTTGCCTCCCTATTTTCTTAATAAGTACCTTCAAATATATACGAATGGGCTAAGTGTTGACGGCTGTTATATACCAATTTCAGCCATCAATATAACTCAATTATGTGAAGGATTGATCATTTATTGCACACATCACCTTTCTACTTCACCTATTTCCACTTGTACTTGGAGAAATATGTGTATTCAGATATTTATACAGGAATTGAGGAAAAGTATGGAGAGCAATCCTATAAAATATCATCCCAGCCAATCAGGCGATGACACGTGGCACCACATGGATCAAATGGCCCACAAACAAAAGTATACGAGGCCATCCAACAGTGTAGCACCAATATCAGTCAATGGGACCCACCTGGCAGCCACCTGGAGGAAGTACGGGCCGTTTGGAGCCCTGACCAAGTCGGCCGAACCAGGGGGTCGGCCAACCTGGTCCTGGCGCCAAACGCGGTCAACTTCCACGTGTTGGCTCCTCCCGGCTCCCTGGAGTCAATGACGACTGATTCGCACGCTTTTGGTGGCAGAAAACGACCTCAACACTAGTATAAATAGGACCCCATACCCCTCACTTCAACACACACAACTTGGGCACCATTCTATTGTATACACTATCTTCCATAGTACTTAGAGGAGTTAGGATGTAGAGAGGAGAGCCTCTAGTCCCAAGTCCAAATTGGGAAAGGAGTAGAAGGAGTCTATCTTCCCAATTCCACATTGGGAAAGGTATATCTCATGTATTCCTTCTTTTATTTGTGACTTTGTACTCAATAAAGATATTATCTTTAGTCTTCTTTTATACGTATACTTGGACAAAGCGTTTCTTGTTTGATTGTGGAGTCCATGTAAGTGGAAGGTATAGTATTTATGATTGTACTCTCATGATCACATCTTATGGTCATAAACACTATGGACCCCCACTATAGTCTATGTAGTTATGATATGATTATGTTAATATGAATAACTATGCTATGCAATCAACATTGGTTCAACGATGATTTAGTTCATGGCCTTAGGATGGCTTATGCTGCAGCTCTTAAGGTATTTGCTTAGTATGCTAGCATGGTGATAGAGTATTTAAGTAGCGTTGGATGTCTCGTAGACCCACAGATTGAAAAGGTAGGCAGTAGGTGGTGATAGCCCTATCTGTCCTTTGTAATCCTCCACGTCGTCTATGCCACACACTCTTGGCGGGAGTCGCCCTAGTATTGCTAGGGGTAAGCCCGTGCCAAATGTGTTGAATAGCATTGCATAGGAATTCATCATTTACATGACCATTAGTATCTACCTTAGGCTATGTATATGTATTAGGTGCATTGTAGGAGCAACTCTCTAACTCTTAATCCGATCTCCCTCTAGGACCCATTTACCCTTTAGAATAGATTGCCTAGGTGTGTGTCACACTACCCCTATTATCAACTTACCCCCTGTCCAGATAATTGATTAGTATCCCATAGCTTGACCATAAGAGTAGTATATACTTTCCTCCATTGCCTTCCTTTGGGATAAATACGATACCCTTGGGAATACTCATGGGTGAGATGCTACAACGGTATCTTTCGTGCGCTTGCGGATCTCATCTCTTTACCGAAGATGATTTGTGGTGTTAAGAAATACCAACAAGCATTTCTGGCGCTGTTGCCGTGATGATTTGTTAGTATATCTTAGGAGCCGTCAACAAGCATTTCTGGCGCCGTTGCCGGGGAAGGCAAAGGAAGTGAAGGATAGCTATCACTTGTGATTAAGCTACAGGTACTAATAGTTATTAGACAGGATAACCCTTGTTTGTGATCTCCTTTTTGTGAAAATAGGGTAGTGTTGGCCAACCCATTGTATGGGATGGCCAACGAGGACTCAAGTGCTAAACTGCAAGATGATTCAAGGCGTACCTCAACAAATGTCCGCTAGGCAACACCATTGCCTTTTGTGGGAGAATTTCAGCTTTCAGTAGGAGCCAAAGTCAACCATACCCAAGCTTGGGGAAGGCTCCAAGAAGTTCTTCTTGGTTTGCCTCCACCATGGGGTGGATAGTTGGCTCTTCATCCAACACTCGTGTCATGGATTGGCTCCACCAATCCATGACAACATTCATGCGGGAGCTGAAGGAGTCCTATTCTCATTCATCATGGATGAGAAGAAGGTCTCCACTCAAGGGGTGGATTGAAGAATGCTAGAGTTCCCATAGCTTGTCATGCACACCACTTCACAAGGTGGATATGCTAGTTATGGAACTACACCTCCCATTGAAGTGTCATGAATATCCAAGTCGTTGGAGATTTGTTTGGATAATCCAAGTCGTGGATATTCACATGATTTGTGAAAATCCATGTCCCCATGGGACGCATGAGAATTATTTCCCTAAGAGCCATGAGGACCTTTTTCAAACAACAACTCCAATGGCTACCATTCACAAGGAGGTCAAGGGTGGAAGTAACATCACCCTTTTATTCAAGGAAGCTATGGCTTTCCAAGGGATTTAAGTTCAACTAGCCTACCTTGAAGTATCTTGGCCAAGCAGAAATCAAGACAACATTCACATGAAGATCTTGGCGAAGGACAGGAACTTAAGGAGCCTTCAAAGTCCAAGATATCCCACATCACTTGTTGGGATTCCCACACTTCGACCGAACCCATTCAACCTAGGGCAAGTGACATTGTGGATGAAGCATTTCTTGTTTGATTGTGGCGTCCGAATGTCATCTTGCCCAAGGAAGCCTTTGATCCATGATCAAGGAATACATTAAAGTGGGAGAACCTGTCGCTACAACACCATGTGTATATGAATACAACGGGGAGAGGCTAGGGCCACCAGGTGGCCCACGTGTCCAAATGACAGCCAAATGAGTATGGCATGTCAAAACAGAAGAAATCGTCCACATCTTCAACTCCAGGATTGGACAACAGATCATCGCGCTGAACAAAACGGAGGTAAGTCCTAATCATCGGACTTCAAAAATTCGGCGAGTCCTCGCCAATAGGTTAATTGGTAGTTATCTTATATTTGTTTTCCAAATTGCATCAACCCTTGCATTTGCATGTTTGAAATTCCACACTTGCATGTTGGAAAGTAAAATTTCCAACCATCATAAAACTAAAAATTGAATTAGGGGAGAAATTTAATTGGATATGAACTACGCACATGACCACTTGAATTTATCTTCCTAGTTCAAGCCAAAAAGATTTGCTTTGACCCTCATTGCATTTACAAGTTATTTCAAGTTGGGAAAGACAATTTGAAAATTGGGTTCAATTTTCTTTTGGCTAACGTAACCCGTTTTCGAGTTGTTTTGTGTGTTCTTTATTAAAGTGCAGCTAGGTCAAAATTGTGAAGAGGTGGCATGGCAAGAAAGTGGAAGGTTTCATCAAGCTCAAGTCACCATTGGGAGGATTTGAGAACACTTCTCTCCTTCAAACTCATTTTGAGTTTGAGGAAGAGAAATGTTCAAGATGATGACCCAATGGAGGAGCCAAAACCAAATCCATTGCCAAATCCAATCTCAACTTGGCATTTGACATCAACCATCAAGCCTACACCAAAAATAAAAGTTGTGAGTTTCTCACACAAAGGACTTTGTCACCAACGTCTCTTCAAATGAGGTATGAGTTTAGTATTTTTTATTGTCTGGTTTGCCATAGAATTGGATGTATTTGCTTGCATCTGTGAGGAAGGTCGACACTTCCTCATCATTTAATTCTCATGCATCCTCACAAGAGTAAGTGTGGGTATTGACTTTTGGATCTCCAAAAGGAAATCTCACCTTACTTGGAAAAATCTAAAACAAGTACCTAGAATCCTTTAAGAATTGTTTTGTAGACTTAGTCATTTTTGTCTAGGTTTAGAAAATAAAACTTTTGGGCATCACTTAATTGGTGAATTGGCATATAGAAACTTGGGCATAGTGACAACCATAATTTTTAATTGAGCTTCATGCATAGATGGTGTCACTAGATTTCAAACTCCTAGGAATAAGTGATATCCTTGCTCTAAAATTGAATTGCATTTTTTGGAGGAGTCACTAAATTTTAAATTCCTAGTGAAGTTCAGGAGGATAAAATTGAGAATCTTGTTTGTCATGGTCTAAATGATAAAATTTGCTCTTGAAAGCTAAGATGGTTAGAAACTTTAAAAGATGTAGGGATCCATATAGTATATTTCTATCACATGCATTGCTATGAGTAGGAGCTTTAGAAAATATGCAACATGAATTATCCATAAAGCTCCACTCTTATCAATGAATAACACATTGATCATGGATACACTTGACATTGGAACCAATTCATCTTTAATTTTGTTCTTCCCCGTATGTACAAATGAAAGTTTGGTTACCTAACCTGAATGTTCATCTGTACAAGTATCGGGAGCTAATAATCCCTCTCTATTCAAGAGAGGAAGTTTACAGGAGTAATATTACTATGCAGGCATTCAAGAAGCTGATTGTTGGGATCCCTAGAGGATCCCATTTCAACATCTCTTGGCCAAGGAGTAAATGAGGATGGTTGCTACCTATTGGAAATTATGCCCGAATGTCATTCATAAATATACGAGGCTAGAGATTTGAAATGGGAACCCTCCATGAGCAACCAATGGGCTGCCACGAATGGGTGAGACCATTATGCTCTCAACTATTCTAAGCACTCATTCAAGCTCAAGGTATTTGCCACCATCATTGGGTGCAAGTTGTTCCTATGTGGCTACAAGGTATGTTGTACCTTACTCAAGGAACAACTGATCATACCCAATGCATGTTGGGCACATGTCACTCGCTTATGGCAAAAAGATATGATACATCTTATCCAAAGAATGACGAAACATACTCAATGTATGTTGAGTGCACGTCATTCCTTTGGATCTAAAGGTTATCATTATCCTATCCAAGGAATGACAAATCACACCCAACACATGGAGACCCTGATGCGTGAACGACCAACATCGAAAACACTCTATTCAACCACACTCATGGTGTCCTTGGGAGGCAACACAACAATCAACACTCAACCCTCCATTGTCAAAGCCACGCTGCAACAAGGATAGGCCAACTCATGGCCTACCTCTGTCGTTAGGGTTTCAACCCCTATCATGGACCTTGATCAAGAATAAGCTTGGGGAGGACCCCCACTCGAGGTAACTTGTATCACACCACTGCATTTTTATTTCAAATCATCCATTGCATATTTACTTTCCATTCATCCACCATCCACAATGCATCTAAAAAAACATAAAAATAGGAACTTAGATTTGCTTTTCTTATCAAATAAAGATGTGCAGTAAGAATGATTTAGAATTCATATAGATGAAATGATGAATAGTTGCTCTGTTTTATTTTTTCTAAGTCCCTAGTTTACAACTTGCTACTCTCCAAATATTGCTTAAATTGGCTAAAATTAACTTTGCCTCGATTTAGAAATTGTGGGTAGCAAAAGCTTAATCTACTTCTAGGTTGTTGGGAGATTTGAATTAGTAATAGGGCTGCTATTCCTATTTTGAAAGTGTAACTTAGATTTCCAGCGAAATTCTATCAAGATTTAAGTTTCCCTCATTTGATTGGAAATACCTACCAAATCCATATGATATTCATACATAGACAACACCTTATGCATATGCTATTTGCTTTCACATTGAGCAGTCAAACTAGTATAGACCTATGTGAGAAATCATTCAATTCTTTTTGAATTCAAGACTTCACTTGCACATGCTATACTTCTACACTAGAAGGAAGCAAAATTCCATCATATTCACCATTCCACAATAAAAAGAGAAACTCCATGCTATTCATAGTTAGCACTCTCTTCAAGTTATGGCATAAAAAGGAGTAGAAGACATTGCTACAAGAAAAAGAAAAAGAAAATGCATGCTTATATCATAAGCATGAGAAAAAAAGAAGAAAAAATATGCTTACTCCATAAGCATAAAAAAAGTAGCCATGTTTCATCCTTGCAATAAAGAGAGTCAACATCAAAAGGAGTCATCTCAATGTTTCCACATCCACCTCCATTCCATCACACATGCACAAGTCTTGATTCAAAAGTTTGAATTGATTTCTCCTAAGGCTTGCTCTTTTGACTTAGCAATATTATGTGTTACAAATACGCCTACTTACTTTCCCTACCAAGCTCCACATACAAGCCATATTCAAAGAGTAGGAATAGTATAGGCATAATGCCTTGGTGAGCACATATTTCCGCTATACACAAAGGAGTGATTGAGAGAATCAATTGAGGTACTTATAATCTATTTTGAATCTCTCTGGAATTTAAGTAGAACTTGATATCTAGGCTCTCCATTTGCTGTTCTATCTTTCAATTACCCATGAATAGGAGAAGGCATAACTCTCATAATGACTTAAGAAGGGTGAAGTACCATAGCCACTTTTTGCAATACTAGGTAGAGTATTTTGTTGTGCACTTGGTACTTTCGAAAGGTAGAACATTGTAGCAACTCTTGATCATCAACCTAAAGTCTTGACTTTGCTCGGTACGAGCAAAGGATAAGCTTGAGGGAGTTTGTTGACGGCTGTTATATACCAATTTCAGTCGTCAATATAACTCAATTATGTGAAGGATTGATCATTTCTTGCACACATCACCTTTCTACTTGACCTATTTCCACTTGTACATGGAGAAATATGTGTATGCAAATATTTATACAGGAATTGAGGAAAAGTATGGGGAGCAATCCTATAAAATATCATCCCAGCCAATCAGGCGACGACATGTGGCACCACATGGATCAAATGGCCCACAAACAGAAGTATCTGAGGCCATCCAACAGTGTAGCACCAATATCAGTCAATGGGACCCACCTGGCAGCCACCTGGAGGAAGTACGGGCCGTTTGGAGCCCTGACCAGGTCGGCCGAACCAGGGGGTCGGCCGACCTGGTCCTGGCACCAAACGCGGTCAATTTCCACGTGTCGGCTCCTCCCGGCTCCCTGGAGTCAATGACGACTGATTCGCACAATTTTGGTGGCGGGAACCAACCTCAACACTAGTATAAATAGACCCCATACCCCTCACTTCAACATACACCACTTGGGCATCATTCTACTATATACACTATCTTCCATAGTCCTTAGAGGAGTTAGGATGTAGAGAGGAGAGCCTCTAGTCCCAAGTCCAAATTGGTAAAGGAGTAGAAGGAGTCTCTCTTCCCAATTCCACATTGGGAAAGGTATATCTCATGTATTCCTTCTTGTATTTGTGACTTTGTGCTCAATAAAGATATTATCTTTAGTCTTCTTTTATACGTATACTTGGACTAAGCATTTCTTGTTTGATTGTGGAGTCCAAGTAAGTGGAAGGTATAGTCTTTATGATTGTACTCTCATGATCACATCTTATGGTCATAAACACTATAAAACCCCACTATAGTCTATGTAGTTATGATATGATTATGTTAATATGAATAACTATGCTATGCAATCAAAATTGGTTCAACGATGATTTAGTTCATTGCCTTAGGATGGCTTGTGCTGCAGCTCTTAAGGTATTTGCTTAGTATGCTAGCATGGTGCTAGGGTATTTAGATAGCGTTGGATGTCTCGTCGACCCATGGATCGAAGAGGTAGGCAGTAGGTGGTGACAGCCCTATCTGTCCTTTGTAATCCTCCACGTTCAGCCATGCCACAGGATCTTGGTGGGAGTCGCCCTAGTATTGCTAGGGGTAAGCCCGTGCCCGATGTGTTGAATAGCATTGCATAGGAATTCATCATTGAAATGACCATTAGTATCTACCTTAGGCTATGTATGTATTAGGAGCATTGTAGGAGCAACTCTCTAACTCTTAATCCAATCTCCCTCTAGGACCCATTTACCCTTTAGAATAGATTGCCCAGGTGTGTGTCACACTACCCCTATTATCAACTTACCCCTTGCCCGGATAATTGATTAGTATCCCATAGCTTGACCATAAGAGTAGTATATACTTTACTCCATTGCCTTCCTTTGGGATAAATACGATACCCTTGGAAATACTCATGGGTGAGATGCTACAACGGTATCTTCCGTGCGCTTGCGGATCTCATCTCTTTACCGGAGATGATCTGTGGTGTTAAGAAATACCAACAAGCATTTCTGGCGCCGTTACCAGGGATGATTTGTTAGTATATCTTAGGAGCCGTCAACACTAAGCATTTCTTTCCTGGTGACCACAAACTAGTCCATGGTTACCCGGACTAGTCCGCCCGTGCAGACTAGTCTGCAGAGAGACGGTTAGGCCGGACTAGTCCGGTAGACCACGGACTAGTCTGATATAGTCTTTGGAAAAATTCGGACTAGTCCGATCATTTTTGGAAAAGCACGATTTTTCGTGTCCATAATCCTAGCCGCCGCCAAACCCTAATCTTCCTCACTCCCACACTTTCTCAAGCTTTCTCTCTCCACGCTCGAGCTCCCCAAGGCAATTTGGTGATTCATCCATCAAAACTTCGCAACTTTGGGTGGAAATCAACCTCCTTTGCATAGGGATTGAAGACCACGGACTTGTCTGCTCCTTCAACCCCTACATCTCCGAGAATCAATCAATTTCGGTAAAATCTCATCCCAAACCCTAGAAATTGCTATTTCCTTCGTTTGTGATCAACTAGCTTGGTTCCTTCCACCATATACATGCTTCCTTGATGTATTACATTGATGCTAAGCTAGTTGTGCATTAGGAATCACCATTTGTCTCATAGTTAGGGTTTTAGAGGTTGAACACCAGACTAGTCCGGCCCATGTACGGACAAGTCCGGTCAACCGGACTAGTCCGTGCTTGTACACCAGACTAGTCCGATTTTTCTGAACTCAACCCTAACTTCTAACTCCTCAATGCAATTTCTTGTTATCTATTCTCATCAATACCTTGTGAAATCCAATCTCAGGACAATGTCAAGCACCAACGACGAAATCTTTGATTTCGAGGCCGAGATGGACCACGAAGCCATGCTTCGGTCCTCGACGAGCCTAAGCAAGAAGCGCCAAGAGCGCCCATCCGAGCCGGCTACTTCTCCTCCCCAGGCTCGTCCGAAAGTGCTCGCAAAGAAGCCTGCCTCCAAGGCTTCTGCTGGAGGAGGCCCTAGCTCAGCAAGTGCCTGCCAAGCAAAAGGCAGGGGCAAAGGGATAGCAATGGGCCCGATTGCCCCCCTAAAGATGTCAGCTCCAAGGGAAGGGGCCCGATCCTGCAGAGGAGAGATTTAATGGAAAGGGCAGGAACACAGCTGCGAGGTTCGGGAATGTGGATTGTTACAACCGTCCCAAGCAAGCTGCTAATGGGAGGTTTAGGAGTAACTTCCATGCAGACTTTTACAAGTCTGTCTATCTTCCAATGAAGACCCCCGTGGTGCGCAGCCAATGGATCGATTGGGCGCATTTTGAGAAGAAGGGTTGCTCACCCATTGCGGAGGTAGTAGAGGCAATCGAAAAGCATGGTTTGAAGGACCCCTTCGCCTTCAGGAACAATTGGAATGATGAGGTCATCACGTAGTTCTATGTGACGTGCCACTTTGTTAGTGATGAGGAAGAAAGGGTGACGTGGATGACTCACGGATCCAACTACACTATTACTTATGAAGAGTTTGCAAGATTGCTACATCTTGACACCTCCAGCAATGACAATGTGATCATCCACAACATTGGTGTCATTGAGAAGGACAGGATGAAGTTTCTTTATGAACCCAACTCAAAGTTCAATCCTCATTCCACGAATAACATGAAGCCTTTCTTTGTGGTGTTGAACAGGGTTCTAAGGAAGACCATTGCCCCCAAGGATGGGGATGCAGGAAGTGTGCAGGGATACCTCAGGACCTTGATGAAGGTCATTAGCAAAGACAGGAAGTTTGATGTCTTTGACTATATTTGGAAGGACATGGTGAACATCTCCTGCAGGCCGAACAGGTCCTGTGGCTACACACCTTACCTCATGTTCATGATTGAGAAGGTCACAGGCATAGAGTTCGTCAAGGATGTGGAGCACCTTACCTTAAGGCCCCAGAAGCCTCAACAGCCAAGTATTCAAGCAGCTCCCTCTCCAGCTTCCAGCCCCGAGGCTCTAGTGAGAGCCAGTGGAGATGCTAGGGCTGCTCCCGCTCCTAGGGCCCCTCCTCAAAAGGGGTCCCCAAGTGGTATCTTGAAGTATCTGTCAGCCATCTTCGCCTCTTGCAAAAAGGCCGAAGTAAAAGCCCACAATCTGAACAAGAGGAGAAAGGCCGACATGAAATATGTCAAAGAGAATGTGAAACAAATTTGACAAAAGCTGGAGATCGAGCCCATTGGGTCTCCAGTCATTTTTGATGACTCAGATTCTGACTTCACCGAGCTCAGGCCCTTGTCTCCCTCCGAGCTTGCCTATTTTGGCATTGAGGACTCGAGTGGTTCCGTTCCTCCTCCTCCTCCTCCTCATCATCATCAGCCATAGAATGAATATGAAGATGATGAGAGGACCGACAGCGAGGCTTGAAGACCTTAGGTCCCTCTTCTCCTTCTTTTTGGTGTCTTGATGCCAAAGGGGGAGAGATTGAGGGGGAGTCTTAAAGTCTTAGGATTTAGCTGTAGGATGCGAGGAGAGCTCTCTTTTTGTGTCTTTTGTCTACTTGTGGGTTGTAAGTCTTATAATATGCTCTTTTGGTACTATTGGTACTGTGATGTAATGTTTTGAACTGTTTGTGAAGATCTTGATGAAGTCTGTGATTTTGCTCTAAGAATGGCATATATGCTTGTTGTTAACATGTTGATGTCAATTATGTCATTATCATCATGATTATTATTTCTATACACTTAGTTCTGCATCCCACCATAAAGAGTGCACATATGGATCATGTTTTCATTGCTTAATATGTTTTAAACTCATATGTGTACACTTTATGAAAATCTCAACTTTTTATCATATTTTGTGAAATCTCAATTGGTTGTCATCAATCACCAAAAAGGGGGAGATTGAAAGTGCAACTAGGAATCCTTTGTGGGTTTTGGTTGATTTATGACAAGCAAATGAGATCCTAACCACTTTGTTGAGATGAGCATAGGTTTTAATGAGAAAATGATCAAAGTGCCAAAAAGAAAGGAGAATGAGGAGCAATGCGGAAAAGAGCTCAAGAAACAAGTGTAGTAGATCATTGTGTATGGAGTGTGTTAAGGAAACACACCCTAAGAGCTCAAGCACAAATAATCTCACACATTGCACAAATTTATACAGGACCGGACTAGTTCGACAGACTCCGGACTCGTTTGATATCTTTCTGCACAAGATCGGACAAGTACTCACAATGTGGACTTGTCCTCACAGTCCAGTTTTTCATTGACCGGACTATTCCGATATCACCACGGACTAGTACGATATCTCTCTGACTAGAATCGGACTAGTCCTCCCCAGTGCGGACTAGTCCCCCAAACACTTCACAAGTTGCACAAAATCGGACAAGTCCGATCACACAACGGACTAGTCCGATATCTTTCTGATGTCAATCGAACAAGTCCGATATTAGCACGGACTAGTCCGAAAACCCTCTAACCTAAATCGGACAAGTCCTCCAATTGCGGACATGTTCCTCAAATTCACTTAGGGTTTCACTTATCCGGACAAGTCCGATATTTATCGGACTAGTCTGAAGATTTCCAGAACCAAAATCGGACAAGTTTGATATTTCAGGACACCTAGGGTTTGCTACACGCAGCACACCGGACTAGTCCGGTGTCCAGCATGGACTAGTCTGATCTTTCTAAACCCTAACAGTAACTTTTGGAAACCCCATTTAAATAGGTGTGCACGGGCCATCTTTCAGATCTCTTGACCCCCTACGCCATCACACCTCCCAAGAGCCTAGAAAACACCTCTCTCCATGAAATTAAACGCAAGAAAGATCAATCCCTTGAGGATACACTTTGGATCATTGGAGAGACACGGTTCATCACCCATTGAGATCTTGGTTTGATTCCCTAACACACTCCTGTGGTTTTCATTGTGATCTTAAGAGTGTGTTCTTTGTGGTGTTCATATTGTAATCTTGGGGAGCCCTCAACATGTGATATGGCCCCGTGAATTTGGTTATTTGCCCTTTGTGATTAGTGAAGAGGTTTGGCCTCCGTGGCGATCTGACGAGGGTAGGGTTGGAGAAGACCCGATCTTTTTGTGGACTCCTCAACATGGATGTAGGTTGCCTCTGTGGGAACCGAACCACGGGATAAAGTGCTCGTGTTCTTATTTTGCGCACATCGTTCTTACTCTTCATATCAATCTAGGGTTTCAATCAATCTTGTTCACTTTAGTTTGAAACATTGAATATAAAATTGACTTGTGGTACATCCTAGTTCATAATTGTGTAACACTTCAATTACAAGTATATTTCTGCTGCATACATCCTAGGATCAAGATAATCGATCAAATTTGATCAACCTAGTCAGTACACAACGGACTAGTCCGCACTCTACCGGACTAGTCCGATATTTCGAGATTTGATTTGGTTGTTAAGTGTTGCAGGTTCTGACAGAAAATCAAAAAGGCCTATTCACCCCCCTCTAGGCCACATTCACACCGAGAACAAATCAATCTCGGTAAGCTCTGCATATGAAGTGTGGTATGTGATATTTCCGTGGCTTAGCACGGAAAGTCAATATGAGTCTCTGAAACTATACATGTTTCTGGGAACATATGACATGCGGTACCCCCACGTAACACAAAACCAGTGAGAGGGGGGGGTGAATAGGCCTTTTTGAATTTTAGTCAGAACCTGCAACACTTAACAAACTGATCAAACCCCGAGATATCGGACTAGTCCGGTAGAGTGCGGACTAGTACGGTGCGTGCAGAATAAATTGATCAAGTTCGATCAATGATTTTAATACAATCACAGTACGCAGCGGAATATAGTATGAAAATTGAAAGTATTGAGTCAATGGAATTAAGTGTAGTACAAATTAACTTTTATTTGAACATTGTAACTTAAGATGGACAAGATCAATCAAACCCTAGAATATGATATGATAAACTTAAGAAAAGTTTAAAACACGATTTTTATCCCGTGGTTCGGTTCACACAGAGGCAACCTACGTCCACATTGAGGAGCCCACAAACGCACCGGGTCTTCACTGACCCTAACCTCGTCGAATCGCCACGAAGGCAATTCTTCTTCCACTATCACAAAGGGGCAAATCACCAAGTTCAAGGGGCCTTCTCACAAGTTGAGGGCTCCCCAAGATTACAATTCAAACACCACCAAGAACACACTTGTAAGATCAGCAATGAAACAATAGGAGTGTGTTAGAGATCAAACCCAAGAGCTCAAACGTGTGGAATTGTGTCTCTCCTTTGATCCAAGGTGAATCCTCAAGGGATTGATCTTTCTTGCGTTCGATTGCATGGAGAGATGTGTTTTCTAGGCTCTTGGAGGGTGTGACGACGTAGAGGGTCGAGAGAGTTGATAGTTAGGCCATGCACATCTATTTATATTAGGGTTTTCAAAAGTTACCGTTAGGGTTTCGAGGGTCCGGACTAGTTTGTGGCGGAGTCCGGACTAGTCCAGTGTGTGACGTGCAGGAAACCCTAAGTGTCCAAGAATATCGGACTTGTTTGGCTAGGAGCGGACTAGTCCGATTTTAGTCAGAAAGGATTTCAGACTTGTCCGTTGTGATATCGGACTAGTCCGATGTGGTGATATCCTTAGTGAATAGAGAACAAGTCCGCACTTGGAGTACTTGTCCGATTTTAGTCACATGCATTATCGGACTAGTCCGGACATTATCGAACTAGTCCGGTGCGAACAAGTCCGCACTGGTTGGACTTGTTCGAACCTATACAGAGAGGTTATCAGACTAGTCCGGTGTATATCGGACTAGTCCGTTTTTCCTGTGAAATGTGAAGTGTGTGAGGATTTTTATGCTTGAGCTCTTGGGATGTGTTACACCAACACACTCCCTACACAATGATGTATTCTATTCCGAATTGATGCTCATTCTTCTTTCTTTTTGGTGCTTTCTTCATTCTTTCATTAAAATCTGCGCTCATCTCAATAATGTGGTTAGTACCTCATTTGTTTGTCATAAATCAACCAAAACCCACAAGGGATGCCTAGATGCACTTTCAATCTCCCCCTTTTTGGTGATTGATGACAACCAATTGAGATTTCACAAAATATGATAAAAATGCAGAATTTTCATAATGTGTGCACATATGAGCTTGAAACTCATTTAGCAATGACAACATAATACATATGTGCACTCTTTATGGTGGGATGAAATGGGTGAGAGCAATAGTCATGATGACAGTGAAATAATTGACATCAATATATCAACAACAAGCATATATGTCAATTTTAGAGCAAAATCACAGATATCATAAATATGAGCAGAAATAGTTAATAGCATTGCATCACAAGATTAAAAGTACCAAAAGAGCATAATATGAAGTCTTACAACCCGAAAGAGATAAAAGATTTATAAATGAAGCTCTCATCTCTCAACCTATAGCTAAGACCTAGTGACTCCCCCTCAATCTCCCCCCTTTGGCATCAAGACACCAAAAAGAAGGAGAGGAGGGATCTAAGATCTTCAGTCCTCGATGTCAGTCCTCTCATCATCTTCGTCTTCATTCTCGGGTTGAGGATGAGGAGGAGCGGATCCACTCGAACCCCCAATGCCAAAATAAGCAAGCTTGGAGGGAGTCAAAGGCCCGAGCTCGGTGAAATCCGATGCTGAACCTTCAGAAATGACTGGAGATCCAATGGGCTCGATCTCCAGCTTTTGGCAAATGTGTTTGACATTCTCTTTGACATATTGCATATCAGCCTTCCTTGCCTTGTTCAGCTTGTGAGTGTTCACTTCGGCCTTCTTGCATGAGGCAAAGATTGATGCTAGGTACTTTAGGATTCCACTAGGAGACCCTTTTTGGAGAGGGGCCCTAGTGGTTGGATCAGCCCTTGCATCACCTCTAGCTCTCCTTGGTGCCTCTTCACTAGACACTGGAGAAGGAGCAGCTTGGATAGAGACTTGGGGAGGCTTCTGGGGCCTCAATGGAGTGTGCTCCACATCCTTCACACGTTCGATCCCTGTGACCTTCTCAATCATTAATATCAAGTAAGGTGTGTAGCCGCATGACCTGTTAGGAGTGCAGGAGATGTTCACCATGTCATTCCATATGTAGTCAAAGAAATCAAACTTCCTGTCTTTACTTATCACCTTCATCAGTGTCCTGAGATAGCCTTGGACACTTCCTGCATCCCCATCCTTCGGGGCAATAGTCTTCCTCAAGACCCTATTGAGGACCACAAAGAATGGCTTCATAATCTTGGTGGAAGGAGGGGTGAAAGTTGAGCGGGTTTCATAAAGGAACTTCATTTTATCCTTCTCAAGGACACCAATGTTGTGAATGATCAAGTTGTCATTGCTGGAGCTATCAAGATGTAGCAACCTTGCAAATTCATCATAGGTAATGGTGTACTTGGATCCATGAGTCATCCAAGTCACCCGCTATTCCTCATCACCTGCAAAGTAACATGTAGCGTAGAACTGAGCAATGACCTCGTCGTTCCAATTGTTCCGGAAGGCAAGCAGATCCTTCAATCCATGCCTCTCCACAACTTGAACTACTTCATCAAAGGCTGAGAATCTCTTCTTTTCAAAGTGCGCCCAATCAATCCATTGGCTGCGCACTACTGGAGTCTTCATTGTGAGGTACACAGACTTATAGAAGTCCGCATGGAAGTTGCTCCAAAATCTTCCATCGGCTGCCTGCTTGGACCAGCTGTAGCAGTCCACATTTCTGAACTTGGAAGCAGTGTCGCTTCCCTTGCCGTTGAACCTCTCCACGGAGGGATCTCTGTTTACCTGCCTTGGGGCATGCATCTTGAGAGGGCCGACTGGGCCCGATGCAATTCCTTTCCCTTTGCCCTTCACTTGGCGAAGAGCTGCCGAGCTAGAGCCGGTCGCGTCCTTGGCCTTGGACGCAGTCTTCTTGGCAATCACCTTGCGCCGCACTTGAGGTGGGGAAGGTGCGGGCTCAGAGGGGCGCTCTTGCCTCTTGAAAGTGCATCTAGGACTCCCTTATGGGTTTTGGATGATTTATGACAAGCAATTGGGATCCTAACCTCTTTGTTGAGATGAATGCAGGCCTATAATAGAAAAATGAGCAAAATACCAAAAAGATGGGATGAAGAGGAGCAAAGTGGAAATGAGATCAAGGAAAAAAGAATAGCAGATTATTGTGTATGGAGTGTGTTAAGTAAACACACCCCAAGAGCTCAATGATAATTAAACACACACATTGCACAGAGTTACACAGGACCGGACTAGTCCGGTCACAACCGGACTAGTCCTATAAACCTTTCTGCACCAAATCGGACAAGTCCGATATCTGTCGGACTAGTCCGATATCTTTCTGACTAGAATCGGACTAGTCCTCCCCAGTGCAGACTAGTCCTCAAAACACTACACAAGTCACACAAAATCGGGCAAGTCCGTTATCAACCGGACTAGTTCGATATCCTTTCTGATCCACTTTGGACAAGTCCGATATTCACACGGACTAGTCCGAAAAACCCACTGATCTAAATTGGAAAAGTCCACCAAGTGCGGACTTTTCATGCAACACACTTAGGGTTTCACCTGTCCGGACAAGTCCGATGGACATCGGACTAGTCCGAAGATTTCCAGTAGCAAAATCGGACAAGTCCGCTTTCAGCTGGACTAGTCCGATATTTCGGGACACTTAGGGTTTTCTACACACAGCACACCAGACTAATCCGGTGACCACCATAGACTAGTCTGAACTTTCTGAACCCTAACAGTCACTTTTAGAAACCCCATATAAATAGAGGTGCACGGCCCACTTTTACACTCTCTCGAACCCTAGCGCCGTCACACCTCCCAAGAGCCTCAAAAACGATCTCTCTCCATGAAATCAAGTGCAACATCGTCCAATCCTTTGAGGATTCACTTTAGATCATTGGAGAGACACTTGCAACACCACATTGAGCTCTTGGTTTGATTCTCTAACACACTCCTGCGTTTCAATTGTAACTTTTGAGTGTGTTTTCGGTGGTATTGTGTTTTGTAATCTAAGGGAGCTCTCAACGTGTGAGATTGCCCCTTGAATTTGGTTATTCACCCCTTTGTGATTAGTGGAAGAGGATTGGCCTTCGTGGCGATCCAACGAGGGTAGGGTTGGAGAAGACCCGGTCCTTTTGTGGACTCCTCAACGTGGATGTAGGTGGCCTTTTGTGGTAGCCAAACTACGGGATAAACACTTGTGTCTTGTTTTTAGTGTTCATCATTCAAGTTAATCAACTTAATCTAGGGTTTCATACACATTGTTCATCTAACGTTAAATTGTTGAACATAAGACTTAATTGTGATATAATCCAGCACATAACTGTTAAACTGTTGTTTGATTCTATATTTCCGCTGTACACATAAAAGAATCAAACCAATTAATCAAGTTTAATCAACTTAGTCCGTGAACACCGGACTAGTCCGCACTTTAACGGACTAGTTCGATATCTCTGGTATTGAACTGGTTGTTGACTGTTGCAGGATCCGACAATTTTCAAAAAGGCCTATTCACCCCCCCTCTAGGCCTACATTCAATTGGTATCAGAGCAGGTTCTTAAAGAAAGAGTCTAATCACTCGAAGAGATCATGTCGGACATGAAGGACGTCCACAAAATCAACAACCAAGAGGAGGTTAACAACAACAAGACCCAAAAACTGGAGAAGTACCTCGAAGCCATTCAAGACTTTGAGGACGACGATGAGGAGACGCTGGAGCTAAAGGCGCTCCTCAGAAAGAAGCACTTCCAAAGGGAAAGCAAAAGTTGAAGAGAAGAAGAAGGGGAGTAGTCACACCGACTACTCCTGATATCCTTTTAACTATGATCGTCTAAATTCCAATAACAACCATTACTTATCTATCCCACTTGGAAAAGCCCCACACTTCGATGGAAGTGATTAATCCATGTGGAGGCAGAATATGAAAATGCATTTGATTTCCCTCAACCCAAGTTTATGGCATATTGTATGCACAGGGATAGATATTCCGGATGACGACGAAGAGCTCACCCCAAGTCAAGAGCAGGCCATTCATAGAAATGCTCAAGCCGCAGCTGTAATCACCTCCTCACTCAGTCGGGACGAGTTCACCAAGGTGGATGGACTCGAAATTGCTAAGGAGATATGGGATACTCTGCAAACTGCACATGAAGGTGACCGACATGTGCATGAAGCAAAGATTGAGATGATCGAAGGCGAACTAGGAAGATTCGCAATTGAGGAAGACGAGTCACCCCAAGATATGTACAATCGATTGAAGACACTCGTTAACAAAGTTCGATCATATGGGAGCAAGAAGTGGAATGACCACAAGGTTGTAAAGCTCATCCTTAGAGCTTTTATGCCTCGCAATGTCACGCTATGTTCCATGATTAGAGAAAGCCCCGGATACAAAAAGATGAGTCCGGATGAATTGCTTGGAAAAATTATCAACTTTGAGATGATGGAAAAACAAGAAAAGCATGTCAAGGAGATTTCCGATCTCACCTCGGCTAAGAAGAAAGGGGTTGCTTTAAAGTCCACCCTCAAGCCTCTATCCAAAGAAGGAAGAGAAGCACAACTAGAGGAAGACAGTGACGAAGAGAGCAGTGAGCTAGATGAAGAGGACATGATATTATTCATGAAAAAGTTCAAGAGAATAATGAAGAAACAACAAGGGACAAAATCAAGTGAAGGCAAGTACAAGGAAAGAACAAAGCCAAAGTTGAGACGGGCGTGCTATAATTGTGGTGAATATAACCACTTTATAGTTGATTGCCCATATGAGAACAAGAAGAAGACTAAAGAATCCAAGCCTCAACCTAAGAAATTCTTCAAGAAAAAGAAACAAGCTGAACAAGCACATATTGGGAAGGAGTGGGACTCAAACGATGAGTCCTCATCATCCGATGAAGAAGAGATGACTAGCATAGCCATCGAGAGCACGTCCAAGAAATCTACACTCTTCCCTACACTCGGTGCAAGGAAGGGAAATTGCACTTGCCTTATGGCAAAGGAAGGTAAACGCAAAGTAATCATCAAAACCCCTTCTATGCATTCCTACTCTAGTGATGATGAAATAGATAGTGATGATGAGGATATGCTAAATGGACTAGATAGGAAAACTGCAACAAAAATGAAATTCTTACTTGATCAACTTGTTGAGAAGGAGAAGTTAATTCATTGTCAAGAGGACATGATTATCTCCCAAAAGGAGGAGTATGTCGAACTTGACAAACTTCTAGAGCTTGAAAAGGAGAAAAACAATTCACTAGAGCTTGAGTTAGCTTCAAGCAAGAAAGCTTGCTTGGAGTTAACTGACTCAAATGTTGCAATCAAGGACCAACTTGCTGACCTGATCAAGGTTAACAAGATCCTTGAAGTGCAAGTTGAGTCACTCAAGCTGAGTGAACCTTCCTCCTCTTCAAACTCACCTTCTCAGCCCACTAAAACTGAATTTGCTCATATGTGCACATTTAGTAAAACTGACACCAGATTGAAAGGGAAATCAACCTCCACAAAGGATAAAAATCCTACCCAATGTGGGATATTTGACAAGGAGAAGATCAACTATGCACGTAGTGCATACTTGGTCCAAAGACCTCCAAATGTCAAATATGGCATTGGTTACTCCTATGATCAAAAGCAGCATGCTGGAAGTCATAAGAGTAACAAGGGAAGGATTTCTTTTGTGAAGGGAAGACCTTTTCAAACTGGTAAGTCGAAGAATAAAAACTTGAACTCACACGAATACCGGACTAGTCCGGTTGGTGTCCGGACAAGTCTGGTCCTCCAGACAAGTCCGACCCCTCAGACTAGTCTGGGTGATAAACAACGACAGCTATTATTCAAAACTTTTGATGCCTCCTATGTATTAATGAGAAATAATCTTGGCAATGTCTGTGCTCATTATGTTGGGCCACGCCATGGGAACACAAAATCCCATGTGTGGGTGCCCAAATGTATTATAACTAACCTCCAAGGACCCAAGCAAGCTTGGGTACCTAAAACCAAAGCATAATTTGTTTTTGCAGGCCTATTCCTCCGATGGATGCAAATGGGTGCTAGACAGTGGATGCACCAACCACATGACCAGAGAAAGGAGGATGTTCGTGGAATATGAAGAGAATGAGGATCCAAACGAGGGCATCTACTTAGGAGGTCAAGGAAGGGTGCTCGGTACCGGTAAAATTGCAATATCCTCTGAACACACGCTTTCTCATGTTTTACATGTTGAATCTTTAGATTATAACCTGCTGTCCATATCTCAACTATGTGACAAAGGTTATAATTGCTTGTTCACTAACAAGGGTGTGACCGTCTCTAGGAGGAGTGATGGTTCCATTGCATTCAAGGGTATGTTGAAGGGAAAGCTTTACCTTGTTGACTTCAACAAGGATAAAGCCGAACTCGACACATGCTTGATTGCAAAAAACCAACATGGGTTGGCTGTGGCATAGACGGCTAGCGCATGTTGGTATGAGGGATCTTCAAAAACTCCTCAAGGGCGATCACATCCGCGGTTTGAAGAATGTTGTTTTTGAGAAAGACAGGCCTTGTAGCGCGTGCCAAGCCGGGAAGCAAGTTGGAGCACATCATCCCGCAAAGAACGTCATGACTACAACAAGACCGCTCGAACTACTTCACATGGACTTGTTTGGTCCAATTGCTTACATAAGCATCGGCGGTAACAAATATGGTTTAGTTATCATTGATGATTTTTCTCGCTTCACTTGGGTTTTCTTTTTGCATGATAAGTCAGAAACACAATGAACACTCAAGAAGTTCTTCAAGCGAGCTCAAAACGAATTTTCATTGACAATCAAGAGTATTCGAAGCGACAATGGCACGGAATTCAAGAACACACAAGTGGAGGAGTACCTGGATGAAGAGGGCATCAATCACGAATTTTCAGCGCCATACTCGCCACAACAAAACGGAGTTGCCGAAAGAAAGAACCGAACACTCATAGAGATGGCAAGAACAATGCTCGATGAGTACAAGACTTCGAATCGATTTTGGGCGGAAGCGATTAACACCGCTTGCCACGCCACAAATCGACTTTATCTTCATCGACTACTCAAGAAGACTCCCTATGAGATACTTACCGGTAACAAACCAAACATTTCATATTTTTGAGTTTTCGGTTCTCCATGTTATATCTTGAACAAGAAGCCTAGGACTTCAAAGTTCGCTTCGAAGTCCGATGAAGGTTTCTTGCTTGGTTATGATTCGAACACTTACGCCTATCGTGTTTTCAACAAGGCCTCCGGACTTATTGAAGTAGCACGTGACATATTGTTCGATGAGACTAACGGCTCCCAAAAGGAGCAAGTTGATCCATGTGAATTTTGTAAAGAAGAAGCTCCTTGTCAAGCTTTGAAAAGAATGGCCCTAGGCGAAGTTCGACCACAAGAGCTACCTTCACACGTACATGAGGAAAATGAACCACAAGAGGAGACCATCAATAAAGGGGGAGCTTCAACACAAGATCAACCACAAGAGTACGAAGATGATCAACAAGTCAATGAAGGCAACCACTTAGGGGGAGAAGCGGACAATCATGAAGACACAACTCCTCAAGTGCCACACCCAAGAGTACACCAATGCGTCCAAAGGGATCAGCCAATCGACAACATCATCGGTGACATCCAAAAGGGAGTAACCACTAGATCTCGCATAGCTAACTTTTGTGAGCATTATTCGTTTGTATCCTTTTTGGAACCATGCAGGATTGAGGATGCATTGAAGGATCCGGACTGGGTGGTGGCAATGCAAGAAGAATTGAACAACTTCAAGCGGAACGAGGTGTGGGAACTTGTGGCAAGACCCAATGCAAACATCGTTGGCACCAAGTGGGTCTTCCGCAACAAAAAAGACGAACACGGAGTGGTGACAAGGAACAAGGCGCGACTTGTGGCCAAAGGGTACTCACAAGTCGAAGGTTTGGATTTCGATGAGACTTTTGCTCCAGTAGCTAGGCTTGAATATATTAGAATATTACTTGCATATGCTACTTACCACGATTTCAAGCTGTATCAAATGGACGTGAAAAGCGCCTTCCTCAACGGACCGATCAAGGAAGAGGTGTACGTGGAGCAACCACCCGAGTTTGAAGACGAAGAGTTCCCCGACCACGTATATAAATTGCGTAAGGATCTCTACGGCCTCAAACAAGCTCCTAGAGCTTTGTATGAGTGTCTTAGAGATTTCTTAATTGAGAATGGTTTTCAAATTGGCAAAGTAGATTATACATTATTTACAAAGAATTTAGACAATGATCTTTTTATTTGTCAAATTTATGTTGACGATATAATCTTTGGGTCAACTAACCAATCTTTTTGTGAGGAATTTAGCAAAATCATGACAGACAAGTTTGAGATGTCAATGATGGGAGATCTGAAATACTTCTTGGGATTCCAAGTGCAGCAACAAAAGGAAGGAACGTTCATAAGCCAAACCAAGTACACGCAGGACATACTTAAGAAGTTTGGCATGGACAAGGCAAGGCCCATAAAGACCCCCATGGCAACAAATGGCCACTTGGATCTCAATGAAGATGGACCTAACATCGACCAAAAGGTATATCGCTCCATGATTGGATCTCTACTCTATTTATGTGCATCTAGGCCAAATATTATGTTGAGTGTATGTTTGTGTGCAAGATTTCAAGCCAACCCTAAGGAATGTCACTTGACAGCCGTAAAAAGGATCTTAAGATATTTAGTTCATACACCCAACCTTGGTCTTTGGTACCCAAAAGGCTCAAAATTCAATCTCATTGGTTACTCTGATGCAGATTATGCCGGGTGCAAAGTAGATAGAAAAAGCACCTCCAGCACATGCCAATTCCTAGGGAGATCCTTAGTTCTTGGTCCTCCAAGAAACAAAATTCCATTGCCCTATCCACAGCCGAAGCGGAGTATGTTGCAGCCGGGAGTTGTTGTGCACAACTCCTCTGGATGCGACAAACTCTAAGGGATTACGGTTACAATATGAACCGTATTCCTCTCCTTTGTGACAATGAGAGTGCCATTAAAATTGCCCACAATCCAGTTGAGCACTCTAGAACTAAACACATAGACATAAGACATCATTTTTTGAGAGACCATTCCATGAAAGGGGATATAACCATCTCACATGTCAACACCCAAAAGCAATTGACCGACATATTCACCAAGCCACTTGATGAAAAGCGTTTTTACAAACTCCGAAATGAACTAAATATCCTTGATGCTCGGAGTGTGGCTTGAAAGGTTGCATACCTGTATGAATTCTTCAAAAGTGTTGATTGAATTGTGAAAATCATCTCCCTCAAATTTTCTTGAAAAACTATGTCAATTACTAGATCTTGATGAATTATGATCATTGTTTGATTGTTGTATGCTTACTGGTCAAATTCATCAAGATTAATTGATTTGTTTTGCCCCTCTATTCTCTATTTATGAACATTCAAATATATATGAATGGGCTATGCAAATTTCTCCTGGTGATCACGGACTAGTCCGTGGTTACCCGGACTAGTCCGCCCTTGCAGACTAGTCCGCTAAGTGCCGGTTAGGCCGGACTAGTCCGTTAGACCACGGACTAGTCCGATATAGCTCTCTGGATGAGTTCGGACTAGTCCGGTCATCTCTGGACTTGTCCGATTTTTTGTGTCCATAACCCTAGCCGCCACCAAACCCTAATTCCTCTCATCCCCACTCTTCCTCACGCACTCTCTCTCTTGCGCTCGAGCTCCCAAGGCGATTCCTTGATCCCTCCATCAAAACGGTGCGCATTTGGGCAGAAATCAAGCTTGACCTCATGCGGATTGAAGCTAGCTGTGACGCCCAGTTCCGAAAAATGAACCAAGCTAATGCATATGTGTGCCCAGGATGTTCAACACACATACACGAGTGCAATCACAAACGATATACAAATAATTACCACAGAACAAGATTAATTAACCAAGTTTTATTACACAAGACATATTATCCTCGAATACAAGCTCTAATGAATATTTATGACAAAGTCGACTAATGCAGCGGAAATAAACTAATTAAGCAAACTAAGCATAAGGGATAGGGTATAGCGCAGCTCCAATCAACACCACAGGCAAAGCCGACGGTAGACACGGCCTAGAACTCCGCATTATCACCATTAAACTCCCAATCCTGACCTGCAACTGTGTGGGGGGGGGAATTGCAAGAGTGAGTACATGTCGTACTCAACAAGTGTGGAAAGTTTGACATGTGGCTAAATCAAATGACGATGTCGGTACCTTGGATACCATATACTCCTTGGGATTGCAAAGATCTCAAGGGAAAGTCATCTACTTGATTTGAAGACCTTCGGAGGCCCACATGTCAGACATAACCGGACCCGCTTCTCCAACATGGTTAGTCCCAGGGTCGCCACGTGTACTGTCAAACCGGAGCTACCGCCCGCAAGGGGGAAGCTCCGGGATATGTACCAAAATGGCATCCCTGGACCTAACCCCAGACCGAGGGAAGCTCCAGAACTAACACGTGTCGGGTAGCACCGGACCTATCTATTCCCCACAGTGTGCTCCGGCGCTGCCACGTGTCCAACCGTCGGATCTTCAGCCTCTAACCTCCAGAAGACTCCACAACGGCTCCAGATCTTCAAAGGGGAATCAAGGACTTCATGAACCGATCAAGTGTCATTAATACTATATTAATGACACACGATCGGACGACCTTAATTACCAGTAACGGTACTGTCAAAGCCCATAACTCGGTCATTAAGGGCAATTACACGTGTTGAATGTGTATCAATATCAGTAACCGTCGGGGCCACATGTCGGGCCAGGCTAACTTGTTACGGCCTGCCCTTGTACTATAAAAGGACAGGCCGATGATACATAGGGGGGACTCGAACACACACGGACTAGATGCACTCACACTACACTCTCAACTCACGTTGAGCTCATACATCCAATACAACATCAACACACCCCGTGGAGTAGGGTATTACGCTCAGGCGGCCCGAACCACGTAAATCTTGGTGTCCCTTGTGTCACTCGACATCTCACCTTCTCGAATCTCCACGCGCCCATACCGAACCACGAACTCCTCTAACAGTTTAGTAGTGTCGGGAGATCTGCCGGATCAAAACCACCAACAGTTTGTTGGCGCGCCAGGTAGGGGGTGCCTGAGATTTCAAGAATGGTGAACTCCGCCACTGGATCATCCAATGGTCATCCCGCTGTTCAAGATGTTGGGGGTAACCCCTCCAATATGCAGCCACCAGCAGGAACCACGGCTCCAGCAGGAATCACACTTCCACCACCGCCGCCTCCACCAGCAAATCAAGCTGGACAACGCGATGGTGCACCGGCGTCAATCACTGCGTCAGCGAATCTTGAAAACCCGGAACACGCACTCCATGCAGAACGTGCTCTTCTCCAATGCCCACCACCTCCGGATGCATCCCAGGATGCACTGGAGCAGTGGAGGACCGATGTGGAACATTTGGTTGCAGCAGCAGCCGACTGCATCAGCAACCAGGGTCCTCCTCCTTCAGGACGGGCCCCGTCGCAGCGATGGACCTTGTCTGGCAGACTTGGTCCGTACGTTTCCAACAACAGGAGACGTGCTGCATCACAACAGGTGATGTCGTTGCCCTCCGGGGCACGACGCACTCACACGGTATCAAGGCTTTCAACTCATGACCTCCGGGCGGAGCTTGATCGCCGATATCGCCAACAAGACGGCCGAGTCCATATAGAGCATGCTCGTGAAAGATGAGAAGCTCAGGACATTCCTGCTCCTGAAGGAGTAGGAGGAGGCTGTTCAGCCCTGGCCATGCATCTACGTATGGTCAGGTGGCCACAGAAGTTCCGGCCTCACCTGCCGGAGAAGTTCGATGGGACCGTTAATCCTATCGAATTTCTTCAGATTTACTCCACTGCTATCTTGGCAGCTGGAGGAAATGAGGCCATAATGGACAATTATTTCCCAGTGGCTTTAACTGGGACCACCAGGTCTTGGTTCATGAGCCTTCCACCTAACTCCATCAGCAGTTGGGAGGAGTTGTGCCAGCAGTTCACCGCCAACTTCGGGAGTTCTTACACCCGACCAGGCACCGAACTTCGGGAGTCCCTGGTGAGCCTTTGTTGCTTTACATTTCAACCACTGACGAAGGCGTCAGTATGGTCCTGGTTGCGGAGAGACCAGAACCATCCCATACTCAGGAGTCTAGACCCCTTCAGGAGGGTCTGGAGGTTCCTGAAAGTGAGTCTGGGTCCCAGCTCCCAGACTTGAATCCACAAGAAGTTACTTCAGAAGACCCAGACCCCTCCGGGAGGGTCCAGGTCGCTCCTGAAGAAGCTCCGGGTTCCTCCAGCCAGGACCCGGAGGTCCCCGAAGAAAATCCGGATCCCTCCGAGAGGATCCGGGTCAGTGAAAAGGAAGCTCCGGGCCCCTCCGGGAGGGTTCGGACCATTCAGCGCCCAGTGTACTTCATTAGCAAAGTACTACATCATGCTAAGACTCGATACCTAGAGGTGCATAAGCTGCTCTATGCAGTTCTTATTGCCTCCAGGAAGCTTCGCCATTACTTCCAAGCTCACAAAATCTCAGTGGTGACCTCTTACCCACTTCGAGCAATCTTGCATAATCCCAACTCAACTGGGAATATTGCAAAGTGGGCAGCGGAATTGGCTGAATTCAATCTCGAATTCATTTCAAGGCAAGCAATCAAGAGTCAAGCATTGGCGGATTTCGTGGTGGAATGGACTCCCTCTCCATAAAACCCTGGGGGCCCCAGCGAGCAGAAGCCGGAACATAAGGCTCCGTTCTTTATCGAGCCTCACTGGACCCTCTACTTTGACGGCTCCATGCAAAAGCAGGGGGCCAGAGCTGGAATCCTTCTCCTCGCACCAACCAGAGAGAATGTAAAATACATGGTACACCTTGACTTCAAGGCGACGAACAACATGGCAGAATATGAAGCACTCATTTACGGACTAAGGGTGGCACTGTCATACGGTGTCAAGCAACTGCTGGTCAAGGGAGATTCACAACTCATCATTAAGCAAGTGAAGGGTGAATGCTCCTGCAACAATCTTCAGCTAGCTGCTTACCTCCTTGAAGTCCAGAAGCTTCAGAAGGACTTCGAAGTCCTAGATCTCCACCATGTCCAGCGTGCCCACAACGCTGAAGCCGACGAACTCTCGACGAAAGCGTCAACCGGAGCTCCGGCACCTGACGGAACTTTTGTCCGGAGGTTGTCAAAACCCACAGCTCAGCCTGCCGAACTGAGCGAAGGGGGTGAGATCAGCATCTCGAAGCTGACGGTCCCGATGGCCCTGTTACCATGGCAGCCATCAAGGGTCGTAGGTGCTGTCGGAAGCTCCGAGCAACCCAGCACACAAGACTCAAATGCTCAAGTTAGTTCTGATGCATGGATCTCGGAGATCCGAAACTACTTGAAAGACAACATCCTTCCTGACGATGATGTATCCGCTGACCGGGTAGTCAGATTGGCTAAAAGATACACGTTGGTAGAAGGGGATCTCTACCGGCGCGGTGCCAATGGCATCCTAATGCGGTGCATTGCAAGGGAAGAAGGCTGCAAGCTCCTCGCAGAAATCCATGGAGGCGAGTGTTGGAACCACGCGTCTTCCCGCACGCTGGTTGGTAAAGCCTTTTGGCATGGCTTCTACTGGCCTACAGCACTCCAGGATGCAACTGAGCTGGTGAAAAAATGCGAAGCATGTCAATTTCATGCAAAGCAAATTCACACACCGGCTCAACCCCTACAAATGATACCTCCTACATGGCCCTTCGCTGTGTGGGGGATGGACATCTTGGGACCTTTCCCAAGAGCCGTCGGAGGTTACAAGTTCCTGTACGTTGCCATTGACAAGTTCACCAAGTGGCCGGAAGCAACTCCAGTTGTGACAATCAATAAGCAATCTGCTATCAACTTTTTGCAGTCCATTGTATGCAGATTTGGAGTCCCAAACAAAATCATCACTGATAATGGGACCCAATTCACAAGCTCTACATTTCAAGGATATTGCGAAGATCTCGGCATTCAAGTTTGCTACGCCTCCGTAGCTCACCCAGCAAGCAATGGCCAAGCCGAGAGAGCAAATGCTGAAATCCTTAAAGGACTCAAAACGCGCACCTATGAGCGTTTGAAAAAACATGGAGCCAACTGGATTGAAGAGCTTCCGCCCACTTTATGGGCCAACAGGACATCACCAAACCGATCAACTGGAGAGACACCCTTCTTCCTGGTGTATGGAGCTGAAGCAATCCTTCCTCCGGAAATCACCTTGGGGTCACTCCGGGTCCGGACCTTCGACGAAGCCACGCAGGACCAGCTCCGACGTGAAGACCTAGACCTCCTTGAGGAGGGAAGGTGCCAAGCAGCTGTTCGGAATGCCCAATACCGCCAAGCCCTTCGGCGCCATCATCAGCGGCATGTACACAACCGACAGCTCGAGGAAGGCGATCTGGTGCTACGGAGAATACAATCCAGAGAAGGGTTAAACAAACTCTCCCCCAGCTGGGAGGGACCCTTCCGAGTGATTAAAGTATCCCGTCCCGGAAGCGTTCGCTTGGCTACCGAGGATGGGACACCTCTCCCAAATCCTTGGAACATCGAGCACCTCCGTAAGTTCTACACTTAATATCACGAAGGTGAGTCTGAAGTAACTTGAGGTGTATGTTATAGAGTCATTGTACAGAGTCGGGTAGTTCCTCCGGGAGAACAGCCGGACCTTCCCCGGAAGGTCCGCAAAGTTCATGCAACACTTGTCACAGTCTCAGAACTAAAAGTGTGGCTAGCTACCCTGGGTCAAACACGCTTAGCCTGGTTCCGTTCCCTAAGAGTGTACTTGTTTCCCCTGTACCCCGGACCTATAATGAAAGACATCTTCAGGTGAAACAGACTCCACGTGCATTTATTTTGTACAGGCTCAACATTTTTTATTTTTCTCTTTCTTGTCTATAACAAAGCCGTGCAATTATTAAGAAATTTTAGTTCAACCAGTTCATGTACAATTCGAGCTGTATTGTCAATTCTTTCGGATCCAAATATTGTTCATGGCCCACTCGCCTGAATTCCGCCAAGCCAATCTAGGGCCGGAGTGTGCTATCGACTTAGCCTGGTCAAGCACCCTAAGTACGCCACTCTACCTACACCCCGGCAGGCCGAAGTAAGGCGGGTCCAAATACAGTTGGATCTGAAAGAAAGAAGGCAACGCATTCGGTTGTATTCAGAATTATGTTTGACCTAAAACTTTCTTGGGAATCGTAAGCCGCAACGAAGTTATAGGCAATGAGCGAATTTTACTGTTTTTCTTGGCTTCGGTGTGCAGGAAAAATAAAGAATTCACGTTGATGGAGAAAAGTCAGAGCTAACAAAGCTCCGACTCCCCCTAGGTGGCTTGTAATCGATGTTAAACATTGAAAACGAGCATCACCGGAGAACCCAAGCTCCGGCAAAGCTAGGGGGCCAACCGTCGACGTAAAATAAAAGATGGTGAGAAGACCCCACAAGTGGAGTCTGCTGCTGACAAGCTACGCGTTGGCAAAGGTCACTGCTGGAGCTACTAAGCTCCGACACCCCGGAGGGCCAACTATCGATGCTCTACGCGTTGATAGGGACTATTGCCGGAACTACTAAGCTCCGACGGTAGTCAATTTGACCTCAGGGGGCCTTCACTATCGAAGACTTCGGACCTACACTCTACAAGTTTGAAGCAAATGAGTCTTCAACAAAACACAATATCCTCTTGTTACATGTTCACAATTGAATTGTGTACATCTACCAGGGGGCCAAGTGAAGACAAAAGTGTTGAAGACAAAAAGTGAAATTCACAAAAATTTGGGGATTTCATTCATCTGGAGACAAGGGATTCAAAATTGAGGAAGAAAAGGAGAGAATACAAGTGGGAGCTACGGAAATGGTCCTAGACCCTATGGAAGAACTGGGCGACCTTCTCAGCAACCTCCGACACGTTGGCTCGGGTGGCTTTGCCTTCTCCTTTGACGGGACCTTCAAGCACAGGGTCCAGAGGAAATTGGGGATTCTGGCTGGTGTAGCACGTCAGCACATACTCTGCGATGTTCTTCGCCAGGGATTGCCCCTCAACCTCCAACTAGTCTGCGATGACGTCGCCCACCTTGGAGAGTTTGCTACCCGTCGAGCTCAGCACTTGCAACGCCAGGTCCGGCTCCGGCTCCGGATCATCCGGACGCACGGGGCTGAAGCCCATCGGTGTCAGCGCGTCGTTGGCCTTGCCCAGGAACTCCCAAACCTGTAGGGAGTCCGCATCCCTCAAGCCCTTCAGTTCTTCCAAGGATCTTTTAGCCGCCACCAGTTCAGAATTCTCGCGAGCGAGGCGCTCAACTTCTTTGGCGTTCTGCTGAATCTTTTCAGCAACTCGCTTCTCAAGTTTTCCGAGCTCCTCCTCCCGGAGGTGGATCCTGTTCCGGAGGTCAACCAGGTCCTTCTCCCTGCCTCTCACTTTCTTCTCCCTGGCAGCAAGGGCACACTCTTGCTCGTAGAGTTCCTGCCCTCGCACCCAGGCCTTCTCCTCCTCCTCAGTGCAGCGCTCTTCCAATTTCTTGGCGCACTCTTCGAGGCCCTTGTCAGCCAGAGCCACCTTTTCGGTGAGCTCCTCCTCCCTTCTCAAGACGTCGTCCCACATCTCAAGGAGTTTCTGCTCTTCATCTTCGAGCCTTTTCTCCCTCTCTTCAAGTGCCTCCCGGCGCTTGATGAGTGTAGTGTTAATGGCCTCTAGCCTTTCTTGGCGTTCATCGGCCGCACTGTTAGCTGCTTTGGTCTGCTCATAAATGGCCCAGGATTGAGCGTCGAGGGCGCGAGTCATACTCTCCCTGTCATCCAGTAAGTTGCCCCAGTATTCCAGGCGGACCTTCTCCCTCTTAATCCACTCTTTGTCATCTGCTAGCCTCGACTGCGCCAGCTTGGTCTCGAAGTAGAGCCGGTTACGCCACCGCCTAAGGGTTTGGCGCTCCTCTTCAAGAGCCTTGCTGTCGTGGAAGAAGGCCAGTTGAACTTGACGCAGATTGGAACAGGCGTTGTCAATAGACAATGACAACGGGATAGGTTCCGGACCTGCTGGGGTCTCCTCCGCTGGTTCCAGCGGGTTTTCAGATACAAAAATTGGGTCCCACTCCACAAGAGTGGTCCCCTGGTTCTCCATGGCACTAGGGCCGTCCTCCGGGATGGCCTCAGTCGCCATCGAGGAAGGTCCCACTGATGAAGTTCCGACCTCCGGAAGTGGTTCCGAAGGCCCCGCCGCCAGGTATTCATTTGCCCCCTCGGGCAGGGGGCCAGTGACTTCACCAGGGCACTCTGGCTCAGCTGCGGGTACCTTCGACGTCGTCACTTCCGGAGCAGGGGCCGCTTCTGGCGCCGACCTGGGCACCTCCTCTATTAGGGGCTTGAGCGTTGACGCCTCCGCAATGACCAGCTCGGGCACCGGAAGATCTTCAACAACAGCCGGCCCTGCGGCCGGAGCTTCCACAGCAACCATCTCGGGAGCCGGAAGATCTTCAACATCAACCGGCCCTGCGGCCGGAGCTCCAACAACGATCGTCTCTGCGTCCAGTGCTTCAGAGGTACCCGTACCAACCGCCGGGACTTCCTCAACACCCGGCACACATGCCGGGACTTCAATTACCTCCGGCTCAACCGCTGGGGCTTCGACAATTTCCGGCTCTGGGGCCGGAATTACTGCTTCCTCCAGCTCAGCGGCCGGAGCTTCCATCATCTCTGCACCAGGACCCAGAGCTTCAACCTCCGGGGCAGGTGCCGCTGGTGCATCTTCTCTCCCGCGGTCCGGCGCTACCACGGGAGTCTCTGGGGATGAGTCGAGGTCCATGACCACGACAGCTGGCGCTGGAGCTGTCGCAGCTTCAGCCACCGCTTGGGGCAGCACCGGGACAGGTGCAGAAGCTTCCGCCCTCACAGCTTCAGCTACTGTGGCTGAGGGTGGAGCCTCACTCCTCTTCTTGGGAACGCTGCAGATGATGGATGAAGAAACTAAAAAAAAACAGTTACTACAACAAAACAACTGTCTGAGGTAAAGATTAAAAATTACCTCGGGAGGCTTCCTCACCAGCTTGCGCGAAACCTCTTTCCCGGGTGTTCTGGGCTGACCATAGCCGCCGCCGGCGTGGAAGCTCCGGAAGGCCCCCCTAGAACTCGTCGCAGCCACGGGCATATCCTTAGTCGAGGCCCCCCTCGACCGGGAAGGACCTCTGGACCTAGAGGCCTCAACCGGCCCTGGTGCTGAAGTCGCATGCCCGGAGCTAGAACCCCGGGAGGACGCCGTTGCGGGAACAACCACTGCAGTTGTAGAAGACCTCCCCCTCTAGGGAGAAGGAGCTGATGCAGAGGTGGCAGGCCCGACGGACCTTCCGTCGGCATGCTGCAGCTTCCTCTTCCGGCTCAAGGGTTCGTCTGCCGGCTCCTTGCCATTACCGATGACTTCGATCCTTGGCTTCGGGGCAGAGTCGGAGCCACCTTCGGAGGCCCCAGGGATCACCACCCTGGAGGTCGATCTTCTCTCAGCGACACCAAGGTCATCAAGCACATGCATCTTCTGCCGGAGCTCCCTGCTGAACTCTACTTCCATGTTCAGAGGGAGAAAAGCTGATGGCGGAGTCAAGTCGTCACCCGCGATGTCGATGCCGTGCTGGAACTTCTTGAGATGGAACTCCAAGGTTGTCCCCGACATGTTGGACTTCAGCCCGGTCTCGACCCGATCGTTGTCCATCACGCTGTTGAGGGCCCAAGCGAGTTTTTCTCTCCTCTTCAGTGGTGCCCACCTGTTGACCAGGAAGTTGCAAAACACCGCCTGAGGAGTTAATCCTCCCTCCCACTGGCGGATCCTGGTCAGAGCAGGGTTGAAGGCTTCCGCCAGCACCGGAGCTTCACTCCAGACTGTAGTCTCAATGTTGGGGAGGCCTTCGGGCAGCTCCAGCTTCTCGTGCTCCTCCACCCGGATGACTATCCAGTCCTTCTTCCAGTCATCCAACTTTCCAGAGGGAAACGACCGGAGGTACTTGAATGGGCACTTCTTGCGCTTCACGAAGTAGTAGAAGCCAAGGTACTCATTGCTCCTACTGGTGGTATGAACAGTGAAGAAGGTCCGAAAGAGTTCAATTCAGGGGGGGTACCCACCCACATCTCACAGAAGTGGACGAAGATAGACATAAGAAGAGTGGAGTGGGGGCCAAGGTGGTATAGCTGCAGACCATAAAAGTCTAGCAGCATCAAGAAAAAGGAGGAAAAAGGTGGGATCAACCCCACCATGGCGTACGAAGAGAAGTACACCATTTCGCCAACGTGCTCCTTCTCGAACGGGAGCTCTCCCCCGACGCGGACCAGGTGGTTGAAGAAGTCCGGGGACCATCCCATGAGGGCCCGGACCTTCTTCAAGTCACCTTCGGTCTTCAAACGACTCTCGCGGAGACCCAACTCCATCGCAGCACAACAAGGCAAGAGAGGAAAAGTGAGCACAAGTTGGGAGTTTGAGCGCAAGATAAGATGAGAGGCTTAAAGAACTCCAGACGGTGCGCGCTTTCCTTCTTAAGTAATCCCTCGCAACGCTTGGATGGAAACCGCAAGGAAGCCGAAGATACTACTCAAAAATTCCACCCAACCGATGACAAGAGGGCCCGAGACCACCCTGACGATCAAGTCGAGGTTCTTACCAAGGCGAACGGTTGTCATCATGAGGCAGGAAGCCCGAAGGCGACGACCTGACAAGGCGCGCGAAACCGATACGATTTTTGTATCGGGAACCGGCGACCTTCAATTGCGTGAGATCCGCACACCGAAGATCTCATCTGCCGCACACGGGATATGCCACGCGGCGAGGATTTAACTCCAAACTATCGCCAATGGCACATCCGAAGACCTTTGAAGACTCAGTTCAAAAGTCGAAGGATGGACCCACCTCCGGCGGAATGACTTCATCCAAGGGGTCTTCCCGAGAGGTGGGCCCAGGGGGCCACTGTCGGTACCCTGGATACCATATACTCCTTGGGATTGCAAAGATCTCAAGGGAAAGTCATCTACTTGATTTGAAGACCTTCGGAGGCCCACATGTCAGACATAACCGGACCTGCTTCTCCAACATGGTTAGTCCCAGGGTCGCCACGTGTACTGTCAAACCGGAGCTACCGCCCGCAAGTGGGAAGCTCCGGGCTATGTACCGAAATGGCATCCCCGGACCTAACCCCAGACCGAGGAAAGCTCCGGAACTGACACGTGTCGGGTAGCACCGGACCTATCTATTCCCCACAGTGTGCTCTGGCGCTGCCACGTGTCCAACCGTCGGATCTTCAGCCTCTAACCTCCGGAAGACTCCACAACGGCTCCAGATCTTCAAAGGGGAATCAAGGACTTCAAGACCCGATCAAGTGTCATTAATACTATATTAATGACACACGATCGGACGACCTTAATTACCAGTAACAGTGCTGTCAAAGCCCATAACTCAGTCATTAAGGGCAATTAAACGTGTTGAATGTGTATCAATATCAGTAACTACCGGGGCCACATGTCGGGCCAGGCTAACTTGTAAAGGCCTGCCCTTGTACTATAAAAGGACAGGCCGACGATACATAGGGGGGAATCGAACACACACGGACTAGACACACTCACACTACACTCTCAACTCACGTTGAGCTCATACATCCAATACAACATCAACACACCCCGTGGAGTAGGGTATTACGCTCAGGCGGCCCGAACCACGTAAATCTTGGTGTCCCTTGTGTCACTCGACATCTCACCTTCTTGAATCTCCGCGCGCCCATACCGAAGCTCGAACTCCTCTAACACTTTAGTAGTGTCGGGAGATCTGCCGGATCAAAACCACCGACAGACAACAATAATAATGGCAAAGTGCTGAAAAGTACATTAAAACATTTGAAAAGCAATATATTATATGTATGTGAAGTAAACCCATCATAAGCATAAGTGATATCATAATACCAGTCCATACTCCATATCCATCATCCATATAACAATAACCATATTCAATACCAGAATTTAATTCATAACCAGCCATATCCATTACCAAACCATAACCATCCCAAATACTAAGTTCTCTCTAATCATGGAAGTTGTCCGGGTGCTCATAACTGGGAGCACGGCTATCATGATAGTTTTATTTAACTCTGCAGAGTTTGTACCTCTTTACCCACGTGTTCATGATTTCATCACCTTTCAATGACTAAGAATCTCCCTTATGCCCATGACCCGTCGGTCATATTACACACTTCCGTTGGTGTGTGGCCAAGAGATCACAAAATAGCCTTTACAAAGGGATTACTAGCCTATTTAGACCCCACTGAGGTTTCACCGGCGGTGATGTCTCCCGCAGAGCACATCTTCAACCAAGGGCCCCCTCTTGAGCCATTCAGATCCCAGGGTAGTCCCACCAATCACCAACAAACCCAATCCGACTACCCCTTCCCCGAGCATCCACGATGGTCCAAACAACACTAGCAAAGCCCTAATTAATCAGCTACGCCGCACCCAAACTTGGCCTCGTGGTGGCACTGTAGTCCTAGCTTATTCTCGCATGAACCGGTCCTTAGATCTAAAGCAAGCAAACCACCATAACATCCAACCCATCCACATACCAGGCTTGCTTAGATCACCCATTACCATACCATATTAACCAGTTCATGTTAACCATAATCTCATCCATGCATAATTAAATTGAGTGGTATAGTTGTTTCCCATCCTAGTTGATTAAGCGAAGCAAAAGGTAAAAACCCTTCCCGACTCTCTCTACCATAAATTCCAGGTGACAAGGGTGGTTAAACAAAGCTAGTAAACTTCCTATCATAGGATTCCCATCAAATTGACACAAGCATGCAATTTTGCAAACAAAACGTTTATTTTAAAACAGGATCAATATGCTTCAAGGACACTTGCCTTGCTCTTGATGTTGATTAGGATCAAAACCTTCAAACTCTTGGTGGTGTAGATCCTCCACGACACTCTCTAGCGCAAATCCGTCTAATCCGCACAATAAACATACAAGACAAGAAACACAATCAAAGAGTGCACAAATATTACTCAATATGACATGACATGCATGATTTATGCAAATGCAAGGTAGAACTTTTTACTAGATTGCTTTTAATGATCAATAACTAGTTCTAATAACTTTTAACAAGTTTATACAGGTTTGGATGTGATTAGATCAAATTTTAAAATTAATTCAACACAATTTAACCAGAAAGATCGGACTAGTCCGCTAGGGACCGGACAAGTCCGTACTCCGCGAGATCAGCGGATTAGGGTTTTCTAGATCGACGTGAATTTGGAGGTTAGGGGTTGAATTTACGTAAGGAAAATAGAATAGAAGGTATACCAGGTGTTTAGAACTCCAATGAATCAAGAAACTTGGAGGTAACACTTGGATCTTGGTGATCTAGGGTTGGTGATGAACTTGGGGATGAATTGGTGATGGAGAACAAAAACTTGGTGGAGATCTTGATCCTCTTTCGTTTCCTCCTCTTCTTCTTCTTGCTTGGGATCTTCTCCTCCCTCCTTGATGGTGGCTCCCCACGAACTAGGGTTTGGGTGGGTGGAAAAGTGGCAAATAGATGTCAATCCAAGGGGTGGGGCTTTTTATATAGAGGTGGAGGCTAGGGTTAAATGGATTTCGAGTTTGGGATGAGTAGAGGCTGGTTTAGAGTCCCACATGGGCTCTAAAAGAGTTAGGCACGATGTACCTAGGTCCACTTAACGTGAAACCCAAGAAACAAGTCGTAAACAAAAAGATCAACTCGGAGTCACGAAATATCGGACAAGTCCAGACAGGATCGGACTAGTCCGAAGTCGTCCAGAGCAAAAATCGGACAAGTCTGGCCAAACATCAAACAAGTCCGACTTTGAACAGAGAGGAAAACGGACAAGTCCACTGGAACGCCAGACTAGTCCGGAAAAGTCCAGGGACTTAGCAATTTTTCAAGAATTCTTGGAATACCGGACTAGTCCGCACAAAATTGGACAAGTCCAAAAGTTTCGAGGGGCCAAAATCGGACTAATCCGCAGCAAAAATGGATAAGTCCGTTTTTAGTCAGAGAGAAATCGGACTAGTCCTCAGCAAAATCGGACTAGTCCGCACTTTCCTACGTTTTAAGTGCGGTTTTGCTCCAAATCAATTTTAAACTTGTTCCTCTTGTTGTGGGTTAATGTTAAACATGTATATGAGTGTATGCAAGGCATGATGCATGAAAATTAGGGTGTTACAAACCTACCCCCCTTAAAATAAATCTCGCCCTCGAGATTCGACGCGGAAGAGAAAAGATAGGGAAAGTCCTTCTTGAGATCATCTTCCAATTCCCACCTTGCTGTTTTTTCGGTGTGGTGCTTCCATTGAACTTTACACCATCTAATAACCTTGTTCCTTGTGACTCTCTCCTTGGTTTCCAAGATTTTGATCGGTTGTTTGGCATAAGCCAAATCTTCCCCTAGTTCCAATTCTTCCATTGGCACTTGTTCTTCCAGTACTCTCAAACACTTCTTGAGATGGGAAACATGGAAGACATCATGGACATCCGAAAGATGAGCTGGCATCTCCAACTTATACGCTACTTCTCCTCTTTTGTCCAAAATCTTGAATGGTCCAATATAACGAGGTGCGAGCTTGCCCCTTATGTTAAACCTCTTATGACCTCTCATTGGTGACACCTTGAGGTAAACAAAATCTCCCACTTCAAAGGCTAGTTTCCTTCTTCTATTGTCCCCATAGCCTTTTTGCCTTGATTGGGCAGCCCTCAAGTTTTCACGAATTATCTGGACTTGCTTTTTGGCTTCTTGCAACACATCCGGACCAAATACTTGAGTTTCTCCTGCCTCATTTCAGAACAAGGGTGTCCTACACTTCCTCCCATAAAGCGCTTCATACGGTAACATCTTCAAACTTGCTTGGTAACTATTGTTGTAAGAAAATTCTGCTTATGGCAAGCTTTTGTCCCAACTTTTCCCATGATTTAAAGCACAAGCTCTTAACATGTCCTCCAAAATCTGATTGGTCCTCTCGGTTTGTCCATCCGTTTGAGGATGATATGCTGAACTAAAATTCAACCTCGTTCCCAATGCTTCATGCAATTTTTCCCAAAATCTGGAGGTAAATTGAGAACCTCTATCCGACACGATCTTCTTCGGGACTCCGTGTCGACACACAATATGCTCCATGTATATTTCGGCCAATCGTGCAGCTGTATATTTGGTCCTCACAGGGACAAAATGAGCCGACTTGGTTAAGCGATTCACAATTTCCCAAATTGAGTCATACCCGGACTGAGTACGTGGTAACCCAACTATGAAGTCCATTCCAATTTCTTCCCACCTCCATTCCGGGATCTTCAACGGTTGCAATAATCCGGCCGACCTTTGATATTCCGCCTTGACTCGTTGGCACACATCACACAATGCTACGTATTCAGCTATGTCCTTTTTCATGCTATCCCACCAATAGCAAGTCTTCAAGTCTTTGTACATCTTTGTACAACTAGGGTGAATCGAGTAAGGCGAGTCATGTGCCTCCTTTAATATTGTCTCTCGAATATGCTTTGCATTAGGCACAACGATCCTCTTTCCAAGCCATAAGGTACTATGTTCATATTCATCAAATCTGAATTCTCTCCCTTCTTCGGTCCTTTCCTTGATTTCCTTGATCTCCTCATCTGCGGTTTGTGCCTCTCGAATTTCTTGCTCCAAGGTTGGGTTTAAATCCATCATCTTCGTCTCATTTACAAATCCGAGGTTCAACCTTTCAAACTCCTTACATAACTCAGATGGTAACTCTCGAACTGTGAGTTCGTGTGTAAGGATCGAATGTCCAAGAGGGGGGGGGGGTGAATTGGGCTTCTTTTTAAAAATCTAAGCAATAAAACTTAATTCCTAAAGCCCAATTCGGGACACTTAGGGTTTTCTACACACAGCACACCGGACTAATCCGGTGACCACCATACACTAGTCTGAACTTTCTGAACCCTAACAGTCACTTTTAGAAACCCCATATAAATAGAGGTGCATGGCCCACTTTTACACTCTCTCGAACCCTAGCGCCGTCACACCTCCCAAGAGCTTCAAAAACGATCTCTCTCCATGAAATCAAGTGCAACATCGTCCAATCCTTTGAGGATTCACTTTAGATCATTGGAGAGACACTTGCAACACCACATTGAGCTCTTGGTTTGATTCTCTAACACACTCCTGCGTTTCAATTGTAACTTTTGAGTGTGTTTTCGGTGGTATTGTGTTTTGTAATCTAAGGGAGCTCTCAACGTGTGAGATTGCCCCTTGAATTCGGTTATTCACCCCTTTGTGATTAGTGGAAGAGGATTGGCCTTCGTGGCGATCCAACGAGGGTAGGGTTGGAGAAGACCCGGTCCTTTTGTGGACTCCTCAACGTGGATGTAGGTGGCCTTTTGTGGTAGCCAAACTACGGGATAAACACTTGTGTCTTGTTTTTAGTGTTCATCATTCAAGTTAATCAACTTAATCTAGGGTTTCATACACATTGTTCATCTAACGTTAAATTGTTGAACATAAGACTTAATTGTGATATAATCCAGCACATAACTGTTAAACTGTTGTTTGATTCTATATTTCCGCTATACACATAAAAGAATCAAACCAATTAATCAAGTTTAATCAACTTAGTCCGTGAACACCGGACTAGTCCGCACTTTAACGGACTAGTTCGATATCTCTGGTATTGAACTGGTTGTTGAGTGTTGCAGGATCCGACAATTTTCAAAAAGGCCTATTCACCCCCCCTCTAGGCCTACATTCAATTGGTATCAGAGCAGGTTCTTAAAGAAAGAGTCTAATCACTCGAAGAGATCATGTCGGACATGAAGGACGTCCACAAAATCAACAACCAAGAGGAGGTTAACAACGACAAGACCCAAAAACTGGAGAAGTACCTCGAAGCCATTCAAGACTTTGAGGACGACGATGAGGAGACGCTGGAGCTAAAGGCGCTCCTCAGAAAGAAGCACTTCCAAAGGGAAAGCAAAAGTTGAAGAGAAGAAGAAGGGGAGTAGTCACACCGACTACTCCTGATATCCTTTTAACTATGATCGTCTAAATTCCAATAACAACCATTACTTATCTATCCCACTTGGAAAAGCCCCACACTTCGATGGAAGTGATTAATCCATGTGGAGGCAGAATATGAAAATGCATTTGATTTCCCTCAACCCAAGTTTATGGCATATTGTATGCACAGGGATAGATATTCCAGATGACGACGAAGAGCTCACCCCAAGTCAAGAGCAGGCCATTCATAGAAACGCTCAAGCCGCAGCTGTAATCACCTCCTCACTCAGTCGGGACGAGTTCACCAAGGTGGATGGACTCGAAATTGCTAAGGAGATATGGGATACTCTGCAAACTGCACATGAAGGTGATCGACATGTGCATGAAGCAAAGATTGAGATGATCGAAGGCAAACTAGGAAGATTTGCAATTGAGGAAGACGAGTCACCCCAAGATATGTACAATCGATTGAAGACACTCGTTAACAAAGTTCGATCATATGGGAGCAAGAAGTGGAATGACCACAAGGTTGTAAAGCTCATCCTTAGAGCTTTTATGCCTCGCAATGTCACGCTATGTTCCATGATTAGAGAAAGCCCCGGATACAAAAAGATGACTCCGGATGAATTGCTTGGAAAAATTATCAACTTTGAGATGATGGAAAAACAAGAAAAGCATGTCAAGGAGATTTCCGATCTCACCTCGGCTAAGAAGAAAGGGGTTGCTTTAAAGTCCACCCTCAAGCCTCTATCCAAAGAAGCAAGAGAAGCACAACTAGAGGAAGACAGTGACGAAGAGAGCAGTGAGCTAGATGAAGAGGACATGATATTATTCATGAAAAAGTTCAAGAGAATAATGAAGAAACGACAAGGGACAAAATCAAGTGAAGGCAAGTACAAGGAAAGAACAAAGCCAAAGTTGAGACAGGCGTGCTATAATAGTGGTGAATATAACCACTTTATAGTTGATTGCCCATATGAGAACAAGAAGAAGACTAAAGAATCCAATCCTCAACCTAAGAAATTCTTCAAGAAAAAGAAACAAGCTGAACAAGCACATATTGGGAAGGAGTGGGACTCAAACGATGAGTCCTCATCATCCGATGAAGAAGAGATGACTAGCATAGCCATCGAGAGCACGTCCAAGAAATCTACACTCTTCCCTACACTCGGTGCAAGGAAGGGAAATGGCACTTGCCTTATGGCAAAGGAAGGTAAACGCAAAGTAATCATCAAAACCCCTTCTATGCATTCCTACTCTAGTGATGATGAAATAGATAGTGATGATGAGGATATGCTAAATGGACTAGATAGGAAAACTGCAACAAAAATGAAATTCTTACTTGATCAACTTGTTGAGAAGGAGAAGTTAATTCATTGTCAAGAGGACATGATTATCTCCCAAAAGGAGGAGTATGTCGAACTTGACAAACTTCTAGAGCTTGAAAAGGAGAAAAACAATTCACTAGAGCTTGAGTTAGCTTCAAGCAAGAAAGCTTGCTTGGAGTTAACTGACTCAAATGTTGCAATCAAGGACCAACTTGCTGACCTGATCAAGGTTAACAAGATCCTTGAAGTGCAAGTTGAGTCACTCAAGCTGAGTGAACCTTCCTCCTCTTCAAACTCACCTTCTCAGCCCACTAAAACTGAGTTTGCTCATATGTGCACATTTAGTAAAACTGACACCAGATTGAAAGGGAAATCAACCTCCACAAAGGATAAAAATCCTACCCAATGTGGGATATTTGACAAGGAGAAGATCAACTATGCACGTAGTGCATACTTGGTCCAAAGACCTCCAAATGTCAAATATGGCATTGGTTACTCCTATGATCAAAAGCAGCATGCTGGAAGTCATGAGAATAACAAGGGAAGGATTTCTTTTGTGAAGGGAAGACCTTTTCAAACTGGTAAGTCGAAGAATAAAAACTTGAACTCACACGAATACCGGACTAGTCCGGTTGGTGTCCGGACAAGTCTGGTCCTCCAGACAAGTCCGACCCCTCAGACTAGTCCGACTGATAAACAACGACAGCTATTATTCAAAACTTTTGATGCCTCCTATGTATTAATGAGAAATAATCTTGGCAATGTCTGTGCTCATTATGTTGGGCCACGCCATGGGAACACAAAATCCCATGTGTGGGTGCCCAAATGTATTATAACTAACCTCCAAGGACCCAAGCAAGCTTGGGTACCTAAAACCAAAGCATAATTTGTTTTTGCAGGCCTATTCCTCCGGTGGATGCAAATGGGTGCTAGACAGTGGATGCACCAACCACATGACCGGAGAAAGGAGGATGTTCGTGGAATATGAAGAGAATGAGGATCCAAACGAGGGCATCTACTTAGGAGATAATAGTCAAGGAAGGGTGCTCGGTACCGGTAAAATTGCAATATCCTCTGAACACACGCTTTCTCATGTTTTACATGTTGAATCTTTAGATTATAACCTGCTGTCCATATCTCAACTATGTGACAAAGGTTATAATTGCTTGTTCACTAACGAGGGTGTGACCGTCTCTAGGAGGAGTGATGGTTCCATTGCATTCAAGGGTATGTTGAAGGGAAAGCTTTACCTTGTTGACTTCAACAAGGATAAAGCCGAACTCGACACATGCTTGATTGCAAAAAACCAACATGGGTTGGCTGTGGCATAGACGGCTAGCGCATGTTGGTATGAGGGATCTTCAAAAACTCCTCAAGGGCGATCACATCCGCGGTTTGAAGAATGTTTTTTTTGAGAAAGACAGGCCTTGTAGCGCGTGCCAAGCCGGGAAGCAAGTTGGAGCACATCATCCCGCAAAGAACGTCATGACTACAACAAGACCGCTCGAACTACTTCACATGGACTTGTTTGGTCCAATTGCTTACATAAGCATCGGCGGTAACAAATATGGTTTAGTTATCATTGATGATTTTTCTCGCTTCACTTGGGTTTTCTTTTTGCATGATAAGTCAGAAACACAAGGAACACTCAAGAAGTTCTTCAAGCGAGCTCAAAACAAATTTTCATTGACAATCAAGAGTATTCGAAGCGACAATGGCACGGAATTCAAGAACACACAAGTGGAGGAGTACCTGGATGAAGAGGGCATCAAGCACGAATTTTCAGCGCCATACTCGCCACAACAAAACGGAGTTGCCGAAAGAAAGAACCGAACACTCATAGAGATGGCAAGAACAATGCTCGATGAGTACAAGACTTCGAATCGATTTTGGGCGGAAGCGATTAACACCGCTTGCCACGCCACAAATCGACTTTATCTTCATCGACTACTCAAGAAGACTCCCTATGAGATACTTACCGGTAACAAACCAAACATTTCATATTTTCGAGTTTTCGGTTCTCCATGTTATATCTTGAACAAGAAGCCTAGGACTTCAAAGTTCGCTTCGAAGTCCGATGAAGGTTTCTTGCTTGGTTATGATTCGAACACTTACGCCTATCGTGTTTTCAACAAGGCCTCCGGACTTGTTGAAGTAGCACGTGACATATTGTTCGATGAGACTAACGGCTCCCAAAAGGAGCAAGTTGATCCATGTGAATTTTGTAAAGAAGAAGCTCCTTGTCAATCTTTGAAAAGAATGGCCCTAGGCGAAGTTCGACCACAAGAGCTACCTTCACACGTACATGAGGAAAATGAACCACAAGAGGAGACCATCAATAAAGGGGGAGCTTCAACACAAGATCAACCACAAGAGTACGAAGATGATCAACAAGTCAATGAAGGCAACCACTTAGGGGGAGAAGCAGACAATTATGAAGACACAACTCCTCAAGTGCCACACCCAAGATTACACCAATGCGTCCAAAGGGATCAGCCAATCGACAACATCATCGGTGACATCCAAAAGGGAGTAACCACTAGATCTCGCATAGCTAACTTTTGTGAGCATTATTCGTTTGTATCCTTTTTGGAACCATGCAGGATTGAGGATGCATTGAAGGATCCGGACTGGGTGGTGGCAATGCAAGAAGAATTGAACAACTTCAAGCGGAACGAGGTGTGGGAACTTGTGGCAAGACCCAATGCAAACATCGTTGGCACCAAGTGGGTCTTCCGCAACAAAAAAGACGAACACGGAGTGGTGACAAGGAACAAGGCGCGACTTGTGGCCAAAGGGTACTCACAAGTCGAAGGTTTGGATTTCGATGAGACTTTTGCTCCAGTGGCTAGGCTTGAATATATTAGAATATTACTTGCATATGCTACTTACCACGATTTCAAGCTGTATCAAATGGACGTGAAAAGCGCCTTCCTCAATGGACCGATCAAGGAAGAGGTGTACGTGGAGCAACCACCCGAGTTTGAAGACGAAGAGTTCCCCGACCACGTATATAAATTGCGTAAGGCTCTCTACGGCCTCAAACAAGCTCCTAGAGCTTGGTATGAGTGTCTTAGAGATTTCTTAATTGAGAATGGTTTTCAAATTGGCAAAGTAGATTATACATTATTTACAAAGAATTTAGACAATGATCTTTTTATTTGTCAAATTTATGTTGACGATATAATCTTTGGGTCAACTAACCAATCTTTTTGTGAGGAATTTATCAAAATCATGACAGACAAGTTTGAGATGTCAATGATGGGAGATCTGAAATACTTCTTGGGATTCCAAGTGCGGCAACAAAAGGAAGGAACGTTCATAAGCCAAACCAAGTACACGCAGGACATACTTAAGATGTTTGGCATGGACAAGGCAAGGCCCATAAAGACCCCCATGGCAACAAATGGCCACTTGGATCTCAATGAAGATGGACCTAACGTCGACCAAAAGGTATATCGCTCCATGATTGGATCTCTACCCTATTTATGTGCATCTAGGCCAAATATTATGTTGAGTGTATGTTTGTGTGCAAGATTTCAAGCCAACCCTAAGGAATGTCACTTGACAGCCGTATAAAGGATCTTAAGATATTTAGTTCATACACCCAACCTTGGTCTTTGGTACCCAAAAGGCTCAAAATTCAATCTCATTGGTTACTCTGATGCAGATTATGCCGGGTGCAAAGTAGATAGAAAAAGCACCTCCGGTACATGCCAATTCCTAGGGAGATCCTTAGTTCTTGGTCCCCCAAGAAACAAAATTCCATTGCCCTATCCACAGCCGAAGCGGAGTATGTTGCAGCCGGGAGTTGTTGTGCACAACTCCTCTGGATGCGACAAACTCTAAGGGATTACGGTTACAATATGAACCGTATTCCTCTCCTTTGTGACAATGAGAGTGCCATTAAAATTGCCCACAATCCAGTTGAGCACTCTAGAACTAAACACATAGACATAAGACATCATTTTTTGAGAGACCATTCCATGAAAGGGGATATAACCATCTCACATGTCAACACCCAAAAGCAATTGACCGACATATTCACCAAGCCACTTGATGAAAAGCGTTTTTACAAACTCCGAAATGAACTAAATATCCTTGATGCTCGGAGTGTGGCTTGAAAGGTTGCATACCTGTATGAATTCTTCAAAAGTGTTGATTGAATTGTGAAAATCATCTCCCTCAAATTTTCTTGAAAAACTATGTCAATTACTAGATCTTGATGAATTATGATCATTGTTTGATTGTTGTATGCTTACTGGTCAAATTCATCAAGATTAATTGATTTGTTTTGCCCCTCTATTCTCTATTTATGAACATTCAAATATATATGAATGGGCTATGCAAATTTCTCCTGGTGATCACGGACTAGTCCGTGGTTACCCGGACTAGTCCGCCCTTGCAGACTAGTCCGCTGAGTGCCGGTTAGGCCGGACTAGTCCGTTAGACCACGGACTAGTCCGATATAGCTCTCTGGATGAGTTCGGACTAGTCCGGTCATCTCCGGACTTGTCCGATTTTTTGTGTCCATAACCCTAGCCGCCACCAAACCCTAATTCCTCTCATCCCCACTCTTCCTCACGCACTCTCTCTCTTGCGCTCGAGCTCCCAAGGCGACTCCTTGATCCCTCCATCAAAACGGTGCGCATTTGGGCAGAAATCAAGCTTGACCTCATGCGGATTGAAGCTAGCTGTGACGCCCAGTTCCGAAAAACAAACCAAGCTAATGCATATGTGTGCCCAGGATGTTCAACACACATACACGAGTGCAACCACAAATGATATACAAATAATTACCACAGAACAAGATTAATTAACCAAGTTTTATTACACAAGCCATATTATCCTCGAATACATGCTCTAATGAATATTTATGACAAGTCGACTAATGCAGCGGAAATAAACTAATTAAGCAAACTAAGCATAAGGGATAGGGTATAGCGCAGCTCCAATCAACACCACATGCAAAGCCGACGGTAGACACGGCCTAGAACTCCGCATTATCACCATTAAACTCCCAATCCTGACCTGCAACTGTGTGGGGGGGGGGGGGGAATTGCAAGAGTGAGTACATGTCGTACTCAACAAGTGTGGAAAGTTTGACATGTGGCTAAATCAAATGACGATGTCGGTACCCTGGATACCATATACTCCTTGGGATTGCAAAGATCTCAAGGGAAAGTCATCTACTTGATTTGAAGACCTTCGGAGGCCCACATGTCAGACATAACCGGACCCGCTTCTCCAACATGGTTAGTCCCAGGGTCGCCACGTGTACTGTCAAACCAGAGCTACCGCCCGCAAGGGGGAAGCTCCGGGCTATGTACCGAAATGGCATCCCTGGACCTAACCCCAGACCGAGGGAAGCTCCGGAACTGACACGTGTCGGGTAGCACCGGACCTATCTATTCCCCACAGTGTGCTCCGGCGCTGCCACGTGTCCAACCGTTGGATCTTCAGCCTCTAACCTCCGGAAGACTCCACAACGGCTCCGGATCTTCAAAGGGGAATCAAGGACTTCATGAACCGATCAAGTGTCATTAATACTATATTAATGACACACGATCGGACGACCTTAATTACCAGTAACGGTGCTGTCAAAGCCCATAACTAGGTCATTAAGGGCAATTACACGTGTTGAATGTGTATCAATATCAGTAACTGCCGGGGCCACATGTCGGGCCAGGCTAACTTGTTACGGCCTGCCCTTGTACTATAAAAGGACAGGCCGATGATACATAGGGGGGACTCGAACACACACGGACTAGATGCACTCACACTACACTCTCAACTCACGTTGAGCTCATACATCCAATACAACATCAACACACCCCGTGGAGTAGGGTATTATGCTCAGGCGGCCCGAACCACGTAAATCTTGGTGTCCCTTGTGTCACTCGACATCTCACCTTCTCGAATCTCCGCGCGCCCATACCGAACCACGAACTCCTCTAACAGTTTAGTAGTGTCGGGAGATCTGCCGGATCAAAACCACCGACAGTTTGTTGGTGCGCCAGGTAGGGGGTGCCTGAGATTTCAAGAATGGTGAACTCCGCCACTGGATCATCCAATGGTCATCCCGCTGTTCATGCTGTTGGGGGTAACCCCTCCAATATGCAGCCACCAGCAGGAACCACGGCTCCAGTAGGAATCACACTTCCACCACCGCCGCCTCCACCAGCAAATCAAGCTGGACAACGCGATGGTGCACCGGTGTCAATCACTGCGTCGGCGAATCTTGAAAACCTGGAACACGCACTCCATGCAGAACGTGCTCTTCTCCAATGCCCACCACCTCCGGATGCATCCCAGGATGCACCGGAGCAGTGGAGGACCGATGTGGAACATTTGGTTGCAGCAGCAGCCGACTGCATCAGCAACCAGGGTCCTCCTCCTTCAGGACGGGCCCCGTCACAGCGATGGACCTTGCCTGGCAGACTTGGTCCGTACGTTTCCAACAACAGGAGACGTGCTGCATCACAGCAGGTGACGTCGTTGCCCTCCGGGGCACGACACACTCACACGGTATCAAGGCTTTCAACTCATGACCTCCGGGCGGAGCTTGATCGCCGATATCGCCAACAAGACGGCCGAGTCCATATAGAGCGTGCTCGTGAAAGATGAGAAGCTCAGGACATTCCTGCTCCTGAAGGAGTAGGAGGAGGCTGTTCAGCCCTGGCCATGAATCTGCGTATGGTCAGGTGGCCACAGAAGTTCCGGCCTCACCTGCCGGAGAAGTTCGACGGGACCGTTAATCCTGTCGAATTTCTTCAGATTTACTCCACTGCTATCTTGGCAGCTGGAGGAAATGAGGCTATAATGGACAATTATTTCCCAGTGGCTTTAACTGGGACCACCAGGTCCTGGTTCATGAGCCTTCCACCTAACTCCATCAGCAGTTGGGAGGAGTTGTGCCAGCAGTTCACCGCCAACTTCGGGAGTTCTTACACCCGACCAGGCACCGAACTTCGGGAGTCCCTGGTGAGCCTTTGTTGCTTTACATTTCAGCCACTAACGAAGGCGTCAGTATGGTCCTGGTTGCGGAGAGACCAGAACCATCCCATACTCAGGAGTCTAGACCCCTTCAGGAGGGTCTGGAGGTTCCTGAAAGTGAGTCTGGGTCCCAGCTCCCAGACTTGAATCCACAAGAAGTTACTTCAGAAGACCCAGACCCCTCCGGGAGGGTCCAGGTCGCTCCTGAAGAAGCTCCGGGTTCCTCCAGCCAGGACCCGAAGGTCCCCGAAGAAAATCGGATCCCTCCGAGAGGATCCGGGTCAGTGAAAAGGAAGCTCCGGGCCCCTCCGGGAGGGTTCGGACCATTCAGCGCCCAGTGTACTTCATCAGCGAAGTACTACATGATGCTAAGACTCGATACCTAGAGGTGCATAAGCTGCTCTATGCAGTTCTTATTGCCTCCAGGAGGCTTCGCCATTACTTCCAAGCTCCCAAAATCTTAGTGGTGACCTCTTACCCACTTCGAGCAATCTTGCATAATCCCAACTCAACTGGGAATATTGCAAAGTGGGCAGCGGAATTGGCTGAATTCGATCTCGAATTCATTTCAAGGCAAGCAATCAAGAGTCAAGCATTAGCGGATTTCATGGCGGAATGGACTCCCTCTCCATCAAACCCTGGGGGCCCCAGCGAGCAGAAGCCGGAACACAAGGCTCCGCTCTTTATCGAGCCTCACTGGACCCTCTACTTCGACGGCTCCATGCAAAAGCAGGGGGCCGGAGCTGGAATCCTTCTCCTCGCACCAACCAGAGAGAATGTAAAATACATGGTACACCTTGACTTCAAGGCGACGAACAACATGGCGGAATATGAAGCACTCATTTACGGACTAAGGGTGGCACTGTCATACGGTGTCAAGCAACTGCTGGTCAAGGGAGATTCACAACTCATCATTAAGCAAGTGAAGGGTGAATGCTCCTGCAACAATCTTCATCTAGCTGCTTACCTCCTTGAAGTCCAGAGGCTTCAGAAGGACTTCGAAGTCCTAGATCTCCACCATGTCCAGCGTGCCCACAACGCTGAAGCCGACGAACTCTCGACGAAAGCGTCAACCGGAGCTCCGGCACCTGACGGAACTTTTGTCCGGAGGTTGTCAAAACCCACAGCTCAGCCTGCCGAACTGAGCGAAGGGGGTGAGATCAGCATCTCGAAGCTGACGGTCCCGATGGCTCTGTTACCATGGCAGCCATCAAGGGTCATAGGTGCTGTCGGAAGCTCCGAGCAACCCAGCACGCAAGACTCAAATGCTCAAGTTAGTTCCGATGCATGGATCTCGGAGATCCGAAACTACTTGAAAGACAACATCCTTCCTGACGATGATGTATCCGCTGACCGGGTAGTCAGATTGGCTAAAAGATACACGTTGGTAGAAGGGGATCTCTACCGGCGCGGTGCCAATGGCATCCTAATGCGGTGCATTGCAAGGGAAGAAGGCCGCAAGCTCCTCGCAGAAATCCATGGAGGCGAGTGTTGGAACCACGCGTCTTCCCGCACGCTGGTTGGTAAAGCCTTTTGGCATGGCTTCTACTGGCCTACAGCACTCCAGGATGCAACTGAGCTGGTGAAAGAATGCGAAGCATGTCAATTTCATGCAAAGCAAATTCACACACCGGCTCAACCCCTACAAATGATACCTCCTACATGGCCCTTCGCTGTGTGGGGGATGGACATCTTTGGACCTTTCCCAAGAGCCGTCGGAGGTTACAAGTTCCTGTACGTTGCCATTGACAAGTTCACCAACTGGCCGGAAGCAACTCCAGTTGTGACAATCAATAAGCAATCTGCTATCAACTTTTTGCAGTCCATTGTATGCAGATTTGGAGTCCCAAACAAAATCATCACTGATAATGGGACCCAATTCACAAGCTCTACATTTCAAGGATATTGCGAAGATCTCGGCATTCAAGTTTGCTACGCCTCCGTAGCTCACCCAGCAAGCAATGGCCAAGCCGAGAGAGCAAATGCTGAAATCCTTAAAGGACTCAAAACGCGCACCTATGAGCGTTTGAAAAAACATGGAGCCAACTGGATTGAAGAGCTTCCGCCCACTTTATGGGCCAACAGGACATCACCAAACCGGTCAACTGGAGAGACACCCTTCTTCCTGGTGTATGGAGCTGAAGCAATCCTTCCTCCGGAAATCACCTTGGCATCACTCCGGGTCCGGACCTTCGACGAAGCCACGCAGGACCAGCTCCGACGTGAAGACCTAGACCTCCTTGAGGAGGGAAGGTGCCAAGCAGCTGTTCGGAATGCCCAATACCGCCAAGCCCTTCGGCGCCATCATCAGCGGCATGTACACAACCAACAGCTCGAGGAAGGCGATCTGGTGCTACGGAGAATACAATCCAGAGAAGGGTTAAACAAACTCTCCCCCAGCTGGGAGGGACCCTTCCGAGTGATTAAAGTATCCCGTCCCGGAAGCGTTCGCTTGGCTACCGAGGATGGGACACCTCTCCCAAATCCTTGGAACATCGAGCACCTCCGTAAGTTCTACACTTAATATCACGGAGGTGAGTCTGAAGTAACTTGAGGTGTATGTTATAGAGTCATTGTACAGAGTCGGGTAGTTCCTCTAGGAGAACGGCCGGACCTTCCCCGGAAGGTCCGCAAAGTTCATGCAACACTTGTCACAGTCTCAGAACTAAAAGTGTGGCTAGCTACCCTGGGTCAAACACGCTTAGCCTGGTTCCGTTCCCTAAGAGTGTACTTGTCTCCCCTGTACCCCGGACCTATAATGAAAGACATCTTCAGGTGAAACAGACTCCACGTGCATTTATTTTGTACAGGCTCAACATTTTTTATTTTTCTCTTTCTTGTCTATAACAAAGCTGTGCAATTCTTAAGAAATTTTAGTTCAACCAGTTCATGTACAATTCGAGCTGTATTGTCAATTCTTTCGGATCCAAATATTGTTCATGGCCCACTCGCCTGAATTCCGCCAAGCCAATCTAGGGCCGGAGTGTGCTATCGACTTAGCCTGGTCAAGCACCCTAAGTGCGCCACTCTACCTACACCCCGGCAGGCCGAAGTAAGGCGGGTCCAAATACAGTTGGATCTGGAAGAAAGAAGGCAACACATTCGGTTGTATTCAGAATTGTGTTTGACCTAAAACTTTCTTGGGAATCGTAAGCCGCGACGAAGTTATAGGCAAGGAGCGAATTTTACTGTTTTTCTTGGCTTCGGTGTGCAGGAAAAATAAAGAATTCACGTTGATGGAGAAAAGTCAGAGCTAACAAAGCTCCGACTCCCCCTAGGTGGCTTGTAATCGATGTTAAACATTGAAAACGAGCATCACCGGAGAACCCAAGCTCCGGCAAAGCTAGGGGGCCAGCCGTCGACGTAAAATAAAAGATGGTGAGAAGACCCCACAAGTGGAGTCTGCTGCCGACAAGCTACGCGTTGGCAAAGGTCACTGCTGGAGCTACTAAGCTCCGACACCCCGGAGGGCCAACTATCGATGCTCTACGCGTTGATAGGGACTATTGTCGGAACTACTAAGCTCCGACGGTAGTCAATTTGACCTCAGGGGGCCTTCACTATCGAAGACTTCGGACCTACACTCTACAAGTTCGAAGCAAATGAGTCTTCAACAAAACACAATATCCTCTTGTTACATGTTCACAATCGAATTGTGTACATCTACCAGGGGGCCAAGTGAAGACAAAAGTGTTGAAGACAAAAAGTGAAATTCACAAAAATTTGGGGATTTCATTCATCTGGAGACAAGGGATTCAAAATTGAGGAAGAAAAGGAGAGAATACAAGTGGGAGCTACGGAAATGGTCCTAGACCCTATGGAAGAACTGGGCGACCTTCTCAGCAACCTCCGACACGTTGGCTCGGGTGGCTTTGCCTTCTCCTTTGACGGGACCTTCAAGCACCGGGTCCAGAGGGAATTGGGGATTCTGGCTGGTGTAGCACGTCAGCACATACTCTGCGATGTTCTTCGCCAGGGATTGCCCCTCAACCTCCAACTAGTCCGCGATGACGTCGCCCACCTTGGAGAGTTTGCTACCCGCCGAGCTCAGCACTTGCAACGCCAGGTCCGGCTCCGGCTCCGGATCATCCGGACGCACGGGGCTGAAGCCCATCGGTGTCAGCGCGTCGTTGGCCTTGCCCAGGAACTCCCAAACCTGTAGGGAGTCCGCAGCCCTCAAGCCCTTCAGTTATTCCAAGGATCTTTTAGCCGCCACCAGTTCAGAATTCTCGCGAGCGAGGCGCTCAACTTCTTTGGCGTTCTGCTGAATCTTTTCAGCAACTCGCTTCTCAAGTTTTCCGAGCTCCTCCTCCCGGAGGTGGATCCTGTTCCGGAGGTCAACCATGTCCTTCTCCCTGCCTCTCACTTTCTTCTCCCTGGCAGCAAGGGCACACTCTTGCTCGTAGAGTTCCTGCCCTCGCACCCAGGCCTTCTCCTCCTCCTCAGTGCAGCGCTCTTCCAATTTCTTGGCGCACTCTTCGAGGCCCTTGTCAGCCAGAGCCACCTTTTCGGTGAGCTCCTCCTCCCTTCTCAAGACGTCGTCCCGCATCTCAAGGAGTTTCTGCTCTTCATCTTCGAGCCTTTTCTCCCTCTCTTCAAGTGCCTCCCGGCGCTTGATGAGTGTAGTGTTAATGGCCTCTAGCCTTTCTTGGCGTTCATCGGCCGCACTGTTAGCTGCTTTGGTCTGCTCATAAATGGCCCAGGATTGAGCGTCGAGGGCGCGAGTCATACTCTCCCTATCATCCAGTAAGTTGCCCCAGTATTCCAGGCGGACCTTCTCCCTCTTAATCCACTCTTTGTCATCTGCTAGCCTCGACTGCGCCAGCTTGGTCTCGAAGTAGAGCCGGTTACGCCACCGCCTAAGGGTTTGGCGCTCCTCTTCAAGAGCCTTGCTGTCGTGGAAGAAGGCCAGTTGAACTTGACGCAGACTGGAACAGGCGTTGTCAATAGACAATGACAACGGGATAGGTTCCGGACCTGCTGGGGTCTCCTCCGCTGGTTCCAGCGGGTTTTCAGATACAAAAATTGGGTCCCACTCCACAAGAGTGGTCCCCTGGTTCTCCATGGCACTAGGGCCGTCCTCCGGGATGGCCTCAGTCGCCATCGAGGAAGGTCCCACTGATGAAGTTCCGACCTCCGGAAGTTGTTCCGAAGGCCCCGCCGCCAGGTATTCATTTGCCCCCTCGGGCAGGGGGCCAGTGACTTCACCAGGGCACTCCGGCTCAGCTGCGGGTACCTCCGACGTCGTCACTTCTGGAGCAGGGGCCGCTTCTGGCCCCGGCCTGGGCACCTCCTCTATTATGGGCTCGAGCATTGACGCCTCCGCAATGACCAGCTCGGGCACCGGAAGATCTTCAACAACAGCCGGCCCTACGGCCGGAGCTTCCACAGCAACCGGCCCTGCGGCCGGAGCTCCAACAACGATCGGCTCTGCGTCCAATGCTTCAGAGGTACCCGTACCAACCGCCGGGACTTCCTCAACACCCGGCACACATGCCGGGACTTCAATTACCTCCGGCTCAACCGCTGGGGCTTCGACAATTTCCAGCTCTGGGGCCGGAATTACTGCTTCCTCCAGCTCAGCGGCCGGAGCTTCCATCATCTCTGCACCAGGACCCAGAGCTTCAACCTCCGGGGCAGGTGCCGCTGGCGCATCTTCTCTCCCGCGGTCCGGCGCTACCACGGGAGTCTCTGGGGATGAGTCAAGGTCCATGACCACGACAGCTGGCGCTGGAGCTGTCGCAGCTTCAGCCACCGCTTGGGGCAGCACCGGGACAGGAACAGAAGCTTCCGCCCTCACAGCTTCAGCTGCTGTGGCTGAGGGTGGAGCCTCACTCCTCTTCTTGGGAACGCTGCAGATGATGGATGAAGAAATTAAAAAAAACAGTTACTACAACAAAACAACTGTCTGAGGTAAAGATTAAAAATTACCTCGGGAGGCTTCCGCACCAGCTTGCGCGGAACCTCTTTCCCGGGCGTTCTGGGCTGACCATAGCCGCCGCCGGCGTGGAAGCTCCGGAAGGCCCCCCAGAACTCGTCGTAGCCACGAGCATTTCCTTAGTCGAGGCCCCCCTCGACCGGGAAGGACCTCTGGACCTAGAGGCCTCAACCGGCCCTGGTGCTGAAGTCGCATGCCCGGAGCTAGAACCCCAGGAGGACGCCGTTGCGGGAACAACCACTGCAGTTGTAGAAGACCTCCCCCTACAGGGAGAAGGAGCTGATGCAGAGGTGGCAGGCCTGATGGACCTTCCGTCGGCATGCTGCAGCTTCCTCTTCCGGCTCAAGGGTTCGTCTGCCGGCTCCTTGCCATTGCCGACGACTTCGATCCTTGGCTTCGGGGCAGAGTCGGAGCCACCTTCGGAGGCCCCAGGGATCACCACCCTAGAGGTCGATCTTCTCTCAGCAACACCAAGGTCATCAAGCACATGCATCTTCTGCCGGAGCTCCCCGCTGAACTCTACTTCCATGTTCAGAGGGAGAAAAGCTGATGGCGGAGTCAAGTCGTCACCCGCGATGTCGATGTCGTGCTGGAACTTCTTGAGATGGAACTCTAAGGTTGTCCCCGACATGTTGGACTTCAGCCCGGTCTCGACCCGATCGTTGTCCATCACGCTGTTGAGGGCCCAAGCGAGTTTTTCTCTCCTCTTCAGCGGTGCCCACCTGTTGACCAGGAAGTTGCAAAACACCGCCCGAGGAGTTAATCCTCCCTCCACGCACTGGCGGATCCTGGTCAGAGCAGGGTTGAAGGCTTCCGCCAGCACCGGAGCTTCACTCCAGACTGTAGTGTCAATGTTGGGGAGGCCTTCAGGCAGCTCCAGCTTCTCGTGCTCCTCCACCCGGATGACTATCCAGTCCTTCTTCTAGTCATCCCACTTTCCAGAGGGAAATGACCGGAGGTACTTGAATGGGCACTTCTTGCGCTTCACGAAGTAGTAGAAGCCAAGGTACTCATTGCTCCTACTGGTGGTATGAACAGTGAAGAAGGTCCAGAAGAGTTCAATTCAGGGGGGGTACCCACCCACATCTCATAGAAGTGGACGAAGATAGACACAAGAAGAGTGGAGTGGGGGCCAAGGTGGTATAGCTGCAGACCATAAAAGTCTAGCAGCATCAAGAAAAAGGAGGAAAAAGGTGGGATCAACCCCACCATGGCGTACGAAGAGAAGTACACCATTTCGCCAACGTGCTCCTTCTCAAACGGGAGCTCTCCCCCGGCGCGGACCAGGTGGTTGAAGAAGTCCGGGGACCATCCCATGAGGGCCCGGACCTTCTTCAAGTCACCTTCGGTCTTCAAACGACTCTCGCGGAGACCCAACTCCATCGCAGCACAACAAGGCAAGAGAGGAAAAGTGAGCACAAGTTGGGAGTTTGAGCGCAAGATCAGATGAGAGGCTTAAAGAACTCCAGACGGTGTGCGCTTTCCTTCTTAAGTAAGCCCTCGCAACGCTTGGATGGAAACCGCAAGGAAGCCGAAGATACTACTCAAAAATTCCACCCAACCGATGACAAGAGGGCCCGAGACCACCCTGACGATCAAGTCGAGGTTCTTACCAAGGCGAACGGTTGTCATCATGAGGCAGGAAGCCCGAAGGCGACGACCTGACAAGGCGCGCGGAACCGATACGGTTTTTGTATCGGGAACCGGCGACCTTCAATTGCGTGAGATCCACACACCGAAGATCTCATCTGCCGCACATGGGATATGCCACGCGGCGAGGATTTAACTCCAAACTATCGCCAACGGCACATCCGAAGACCTTTGAAGACTCAGTTCAAAAGTCGAAGGATGGACCCACCTCCGGTGGAATGACTTCATCCAAGGGGTCTTCCCGAGAGGTGGGCCCAGGGGGCCACTGTCGGTACCCTGGATACCATATACTCCTTGGGATTGCAAAGATCTCAAGGGAAAGTCATCTACTTGATTTGAAGACCTTCGGAGGCCCACATGTCAGACATAACCGGACCTGCTTCTCCAACATGGTTAGTCCCAGGGTCGCCACGTGTACTGTCAAACCGGAGCTACCGCCCGCAAGTGGGAAGCTCCGGGCTATGTACCGAAATGGCATCCCCGGACCTAACCCCAGACCCAGGAAAGCTCCGGAACTGACACGTGTCCGGTAGCACCGGACCTATCTATTCCCCACAGTGTGCTCTGGCGCTGCCACGTGTCCAACCATCGGATCTTCAGCCTCTAACCTCCGGAAGACTCCACAACGGCTCCAGATCTTCAAAGGGGAATCAAGGACTTCAAGACCCGATCAAGTGTCATTAATACTATATTAATGACACACGATCGGACGACCTTAATTACCAGTAACAGTGCTGTCAAAGCCCATAACTCAGTCATTAAGGGCAATTAAACGTGTTGAATGTGTCTCAATATCAGTAACCGCCGGGGCCACATGTCGGGCCAGGCTAACTTGTAAAGGCCTGCCCTTGTACTATAAAAGGACAGGCCGACGATACATAGGGGGGACTCGAACACACACGGACTAGACGCACTCACACTACACTCTCAACTCACGTTGAGCTCATACATCCAATACAACATCAACACACCTCGTGGAGTAGGGTATTATGCTCAGGCGGCCCGAACCACGTAAATCTTGGTGTCCCTTGTGTCACTCGACATCTCACCTTCTTGAATCTCCGCGCGCCCATACCGAAGCTCGAACTCCTCTAACACTTTAGTAGTGTCGGGAGATCTGCCGGATCAAAACCACCGACAGACAACAATAATAATGGCAAAGTGCTGAAAAGTACATTAAAACATTTGAAAAGCAATATATTATATGTATGTGAAGTAAACCCATCATAAGCATAAGTGATATCATAATACCAGTCCATATTCCATATCCATCATCCATATAACAATAACCATATTCAATACCAGAATTTAATTCATAACCAGCCATATCCATTACCAAACCATAACCATCCCAAATACTAAGTTCTCTCTAATCATGGAAGTTGTCCGGGTGCTCATAACCGGGAGCACGGCTATCATGATAGTTTTATTTAACTCTGCAGAGTTTGTACCTCTTTACCCACGTGTTCATGATTTCATCACCTTTCGATGACTAAGAATCTCCCTTATGCCCATGACCCGTCGGTCATATTACACACTTCCGTTGGTGTGTGGCCAAGAGATCACAAAATAGCCTTTACAAAGGGATTACTAGCCTATTTAGACCCCACTGAGGTTTCACCGGTGGCGATGTCTCCCGCAGAGCACATCTTCAACCAAGGGCCCCCTCTTGAGCCATTCAGATCACAGGGTAGTCCCACCAATCACCAACAAACCCAATCCGACTACCCCTTCCCCGAGCATCCACAATGGTCCAAACAACACTAGCAAAGCCCTAATTAATCAGCTACGCCGCACCCAAACTTGGCCTCGTGGTGGCACTGTAGTCCTAGCTTATTCTCGCATGAACCGGTCCTTAGATCTAAAGCAAGCAAACCACCATAACATCCAACCCATCCACATACCAGGCTTGCTTAGATCACCCATTACCATACCATATTAACCAGTTCATGTTAACCATAATCTCATCCATGCATAATTAAATTGAGTGGTATAGTTGTTTCCCATCCTAGTTGATTAAGCGAAGCAAAAGGTAAAAACCCTTCCCGACTCTCTCTACCATAAATTCCAGGTGACAAGGGTGGTTAAACAAAGCTAGTAAACTTCCTATCATAGGGTTCCCATCAAATTGACACAAGCATGCAATTTTGCAAACAAAACGTTTATTTTAAAACAGGATCAATATGCTTCAAGGACACTTTCCTTGCTCTTGATGTTGATTAGGATCAAAACCTTCAAACTCTTGGTGGTGTAGATCCTCCACGACACTCTCTAGCGCAAATCCGTCTAATCCGCACAATAAACATACAATACAAGAAACACAATCAAAGAGTGCACAAATATTACTCAATATGACATGACATGCATGATTTATGCAAATGCAAGGTAGAACTTTTTACTAGATTGCTTTTAATGATCAATAACTAGTTCTAATAACTTTTAACAAGTTTATACAGGTTTGGATGTGATTAGATCAAATTTTAGAATTAATTCAACACAATTTAACCAGAAAGATCGGACTAGTCCGCTAGGGACCGGACAAGTCCGTACTCCGCGAGATCAGCGGATTAGGGTTTTCTAGATCGACGTGAATTTGGAGGTTAGGGGTTGAATTTACGTAAGGAAAAGAGAATAGAAGGTATACCAGGTGTTTAGAACTCCAATGAATCAAGAAACTTGGAGGTAACACTTGGATCTTGGTGACCTAGGGTTGGTGATGAACTTGGGGATGAATTGGTGATGGAGAACAAAAACTTGGTGGAGATCTTGATCCTCTTTCGTTTCCTCCTCTTCTTCTTCTTGCTTGGGATCTTCTCCTCCCTCCTTGATGGTGGCTCCCCACGAACTAGGGTTTGGGTGGGTGGAAAAGTGGCAAATAGATGTCAATCCAAGGGGTGGGGCTTTTTATATAGAGGTGGAGGCTAGGGTTAGATGGATTTCGAGTTTGGGATGAGTAGAGGCTGGTTTAGAGTCCCACATGGGCTCTAAAAGAGTTAGGCACGATGTACCTAGGCCCACTTAACGTGAAACCCAAGAAACAAGTCGTAAACAAAAAGATCAACTCGGAGTCACGAAATATCGGACAAGTCCAGACAGGATCGAACTAGTCCGAAGTCGTCCAGAGCAAAAATCGGACAAGTCTGGCCAAACATCAAACAAGTCCGACTTTGAACAGAGAGGAAAACGGACAAGTCCACTGGAACGCCAGACTAGTCCGGAAAAGTCCAGGGACTTAGCAATTTTTCAAGGATTCTTGGAATACCGGACTAGTCCGCACAAAATTGGACAAGTCCAAAAGTTTTGAGGGGCCAAAATCGGACTAATCCGCAGCAAAAATGGATAAGTCCGTTTTTAGTCAGAGAGAAATCGGACTAGTCCTCAGCAAAATCGGACTAGTCCGCACTTTCCTATGTTTTAAGTGCGGTTTTGCTCCAAATCAATTTTAAACTTGTTCCTCTTGTTGTGGGTTAATGTTAAACATGTATATGAGTGTATGCAAGGCATGATTCATGAAAATTAGGGTGTTACAAACCTACCCCCCTTAAAATAAATCTCGCCCTCGAGATTCGATGCGGAAGAGAAAAGATAGGGAAAGTCCTTCTTGAGATCATCTTCCAATTCCCCCCTTGCTTTTTTTTCGGTGTGGTGCTTCCATTGAACTTTACACCATCTAATAACCTTGTTCCTTGTGACTCTCTCCTTGGTTTCCAAGATTTTGATCGGTTGTTTGGCATAAGCCAAATCTTCCCCTAGTTCCAATTCTTCCATTGGCACTTGTTCTTCCGGTACTCTCAAACACTTCTTGAGATGGGAAACATGGAAGACATCATGGACATCCGAAAGATGAGCTGGCATCTCCAACTTATACGCTACTTCTCCTCTTTTGTCCAAAATCTTGAATGGTCCAATATAACGAGGTGCGAGCTTGCCCCTTATGTTAAACCTCTTATGACCTCTCATTGGTGACACCTTGTGGTAAACAAAATCTCCCACTTCAAAGGCTAGTTTCCTTCTTCTATTGTCCCCATAGCCTTTTTGCCTTGATTGGGCAGCCCTCAAGTTTTCACGAATTATCTGGACTTGCTTTTCGGCTTCTTGCAACACATCCGGACCAAATACTTGAGTTTCTCCTGCCTCATTTCAGAACAAGGGTGTCCTACACTTCCTCCCATAAAGCGCTTCATACGGTAACATCTTCAAACTTGCTTGGTAACTATTGTTGTAAGAAAATTCCGCGTATGGCAAACTTTTGTCCCAACTTTTCCCATGATTTAAAGCACAAGCTCTTAACATGTCCTCCAAAATCTGATTGGTCCTCTCGGTTTGTCCATCCGTTTGAGGATGATATGCTGAACTAAAATTCAACCTCGTTCCCAATGCTTCATGCAATTTTTCCCAAAATCTAGAGGTAAATTGAGAACCTCTATCCGACACGATCTTCTTCGGGACTCCGTGTCGACACACAATATGCTCCATGTATATTTCGGCCAATCGTGCAGCTGTATATTTGGTCCTCACAGGGACAAAATGAGCCGACTTGGTTAAGCGATTCACAATTTCCCAAATTGAGTCATACCCGGACTGAGTACGTGGTAACCCAACTATGAAGTCCATTCCAATTTCTTCCCACCTCCATTTCGGGATCTTCAATGGTTGCAATAATCCGGCCGGCCTTTGATATTCCGCCTTGACTCGTTGGCACACATCACACAATGCTACGTATTCAGCTATGTCCTTTTTCATGCTATCCCACCAATAGCAAGTCTTCAAGTCTTTGTACATCTTTGTACAACCAGGGTGAATCGAGTAAGGCGAGTCATGTGCCTCCTTTAATATTGTCTCCTGAATATGCTTTACATTAGGCACAACGATCCTCTTTCCAAGCCATAAGGTACCATGTTCATATTCATCAAATCTGAATTCTCTCCCTTCTTCGGTCCTTTCCTTGATTTCCTTGATCTCCTCATCTGCGGTTTGTGCCTCTCGAATTTCTTGCTCCAAGGTTGGGTTTAAATCCATCATCTTCGTCTCATTTACAAATCTGAGGTTCAACCTTTCAAACTCCTTACATAACTCAGATGGTAACTCTCGAACTGTGAGTTGGTGTGTAAGGATCGAATGCCCAAGAGGGGGGGGGTGAATTGGGCTTCTTTTTAAAAATCTAAGCAATAAAACTTAATTCCTAAAGCCCAATTCCCTACGCAAACAATCTATGCATTGAAGTAACTAGAAACTTTGAGGAATGTAAAATGCATAAATGTAAGGGAGAGGAAGGGAATGCAAACTCCTGTGGAGACACGAGGATTCATCCCGTGGTTCGGCATGATCGTCAAGATCTTCCTACATCCACATTGTGGCACCCACCAAAGGGTTTAGCCACACCCAAGTCACCGAGACGAGGGATCTCCACTACTCTTCTCCGTTTGCCAACCTTGGCAAGGTGGAGCTCAAGCCTTGTACAACTTTGACCCTCCGGGCTTCCACAAACGCCTTGGCAAGCTCCGGAAGTCTTCTCACAGTTACAAACACCAAGGGGCACTCCCCTGAGGCTCTCACTATCCTAGAGATTCCACTCACCCAGAATGGAGAGACACAAGCTCTCTCTCTAGCTAGTTCTAGCCTATTTCTTGGTGTATAGGTGATCGAAATGATGTAGAAGTGATTGCTCTTGGTCTTGAACGCTTGTGGATGTGTTGAGAATGTTTTCTGATCAAGACTTGTCGAAATGACCAGTTTAAGGGGTATTTATAGCCAACCTCCCCGAAATAGCCGTTGGAAAAGTAGGCTGACAGAACTTTTCTGCGAACACCGGATGATCCGATGTCTCTCCTTTAGTTATCATCGGTCATGTTTACTTTAGCTGACGTCAGTGTGTCAGATATGACCGTTGTTAGATCGATGTTGCACTTGTCTTCTCATCGGATGATCCGGTGGCTCTTCCTCCAGAATTGGTTCACACTTGGTGCTTACTGGAGTGATTGACCGATGTGTATACTTCTGTACATCGGATGATCCGGTGCTACACTTGGTCCAAGGATATTGCAAACTGTACTGATGGACCGATGTAGCTGAGCCCTTAACATCGGATGATCCGGTGAGTGCTTTGTTCTGAGGTCTTCTTCTTCTGCTGAACCAACTCGACCGATGTGTTGTTCTCAGAAATCATCGGTTGATCCGGTGAGTTGATTTTGTTTGCTTCGAGTTGTTTCTAAGTGATTCTTTTGTGTCTTGCTCGATTGACCTCTTAGACTTTTGTTGGAAATGTACTTATGATGGTTGTCAAGCATTAAGTGTCATCAATTGTGGTTGAATGACTTTGACATAAGAGCTTTCACTTCTTGTCTTCATATCATTGATTTGATCTCATAAAGTGATTGTATATGGGTCTCCAATGACATATAGATTTCATTTGATTGAGTGATTATGGGGACTTTGCATTCACAAATTCATTAGTAAAATCCAATGGTTGTCATTAATCACCGAAACCGTACCTCATGGGGACCTAGATGCTTTCAATCTCCCCCTTTTTGGTGATTGATGACAACAAAACAATTAAAGCACAATAGTAATGAATTTGGTAGTACGAAACTTAAGAGGATATGCAATGAATACAAGATTATTACACTTAAAATTTGAAGGCTCAATCAAAGAATAACTCAAGTGAATAAGTGATCATAAGATAGGCACCAAATAAGCTCAATCAATTAATAACACAAGAGTACTCAATAAAGACCAAAAGAGTAGCAAAAACATCGAATTACAAAAGATAAGCACCAAATTACAAAAGATAGAGAAACAGACCCCCCCTGAGACTAAGCTATCCTCTAAGCAACCCTCCCCCTGACTGTCTAACTCTTCTCCCCATTTGGCATCAAGACACCAAAAAGGGATCCGAGTGCCTCAGGACCCTGAGTACTAGGCGCGATGACGAACTGGTCACCGTCGGGAGTGCTGTCGTCGGAGCTGCTGCTTGGAGTAGAGGTGGAAGGAGCTGTCGGAGCCGTAGGAGCCGCCGTTGGTGCCTGCTGGGTAGGAGCTGCTGGAACAGGGGCACTGACGACGGATGCCGGCGTCTGCTGGAACAGCGTCGTCGCCGGTAGGGGAGAGTGAATCGGTGCGCTAGGGGCCAGCAATGGAGACATGCTGAACGAAGGGATCGGCGTAGTCGGCACCGGAGCGGCAGCTGGAGCCAGGACTGGTGGAGGTGGAGCAACTCCTGGTAGCTGCGACAAGGGGGCAATCCCGGTCTGGGTGTAGAGGTTGGTGATCAACCCCAGGATGCCCATCATCGCCTGCTGTGTCTGCTGCTGCTGGTCGAGGGAGCGCTGGTGCATCTGGTCTATGAGCCCAGTCAGCCGGTCAGTGTCCTCATGCCTCTCACGGGCGATCTGGCGCTGCATCTCCTGCTGCTGCTGCTGGAGCTCCAGAAGTCGTGCGGCCTGCTCTGCTCGGGCCTGCTCAACTGCAAGCCGGTCCAAGCGCTGCTGCTCAACCATCTGCTAAAGGAGAGATGTGAGCTCGAACGGCTGAGAAACCTGTGCCTCTGAGACGGGAGGTGGAGAAGGGGGTGGCACTGTAGAGCCTCCAACCTCCGCGTCGTGATGCCTGAGTGAGGGAGGAGGAGGGAATTACTCCTCGACACTGTCATCCGTGTCACTCTCGAACCAAATGTGCTGCAAGTCCTCACCCTGAGCCTCTGCCTCGGCCAGCCTCTCATCCTCCTTCTCCAGATCCGACCAGTCCTCCTCAGAAAGACGAGCCCTGACCTGATGCTCGACTGGACGGCCAAGGCGGCGGTCTCCAGGAGCAGGAGCTCGGTAGTGGCTGAACCGTGTGACGCTCTCGTCAGTGAGATGGTCACGCACGGCAAACTCCTCAGGAACCATCATAGAGAGCAGGTAGCTGATCCAATGTCCATATACAAGCTGCCTCATCATGCCCACTCCGTCGGTAATCACATCCTCCATCTCGCATATGAGGACGTCCACTATATCGAACTCCATCCCGTTCATGATGTAGAACAGGAGAGTCTGCTGCAGACTGGTGAACCCCTCTAGGTATCCTGACCTTGGCAAGAGCGTGCGGCGCAAGGCAAGGTGCACTGTGCGCGCAGCTGGAGTCAGCAGGGCCGGTACCCTCGGCTGATCTGGAGAGAAAGTCGGACCAAACAGAGAACGAATCTCCTCAAGAGGTGGTGCCACTCCTTTAGTGAGCGGCCTCCTCGGTGGGTCTGCCTGACCATACACCCTCTCATGCACGCAAGTGTCGTGCAGGTCCACTCCCAGCAGTTGTGCAAGCGTCTGTCTCGTCAGGTGATGGTGCTGTCCCATGAACATGAAGTCAATTGACCTGCGGCCCTCAGAGACGTAGAGGGTAGCGTAGAACACGTGGACCCAATCCTCCACATATGCACTCTTCTCATAGGACATCAGCTGGACCAGCCCTCTATACCTCTCAAAGAAGGGGCGAATCTCCGTCTCTGCTGCCAGGGCAAGCTGATCCCAATCCAGAAAGTTATGTTGGAATAACTTGTGGCCTCGGCGTCTGTAGGTCTCGTAGAGTGACGCCTGTGTCATGGTCCAGAAATGACTGTCCACCATAGCCTCTCTGGGCTGCGGGTACCACTCCTCAAGCAACACACTCCATCTGAGTCTCCGGAGTTGCTTGTCCTTCATTTTGCGGTAATCTATCAAACGGACTCCTTCATCGACATGGACGGTGGTGTCCATCTTGTGGATGGCTCTCTGGGCCTCCCTGTCCTCACGACGATCGGCAGCCGTCGGTCTCGAACGAGGTGCTGCCGGGGATGACCCCCACGGGTCCTGGCTGAGCGCCGGCGAACGAGTGGCACTTTCGGCTCTTCTTCGGCCTCGGACTCATCGATCACGGGAGGCTGCCTCGGACGAGCCTCGCGGATCCTCAGAGATCCTCCTCGGCCTCGCTCTTGCTCCTCGGCGATGCGAGCGGCCATCAATGCCTTCTTCTCCTCCTTCGAGAGCTTCTGCTTCTTCGCGGCCGGCTCTGCAATGGCCTTGCCCTTGTTCTTCTTGTCACGAGCCATTGCGATGCACAAGAATGAGGTCGATGAAGTCAAGCACACGGAACGACCATCAACGCGGCCGGAAACCCTAACGGCGATGAGACGGCGACCGTTGAGGGAGGCACCACGACGATGGTGGAGGTGGTGTGGTTGGGCGGCGGTGGTGCACGAGGGAGGCGGCGGCGGTGCTTGGGTGGAGCGGTGGCGGCAGCTGCGGTGGAGACACGTGGCGGCAGCAGCTGCGCCGTGGATGGCGGCAGCGCTGCTGTGCTGCAGCGGCGGCGGTGGCCGGAGGGTGGCGGCGGGGACCGGAGGCGGCGGTGGCGGCGGCCGGAGATGGTGGTGGCACGGGTGAGAAGAGCGGCGGCAATGAGTGCAGCGCGGGTGACGAGATCAGGAGAGAGAAAACGGCGGAGGCGAAGGGGCGTTTAAATAGTGTTTCCCAAACCCTAGCCGAACATTTAACACCGGATGGACCGATGTAGAAACGATAGAAGCATCGGTCGAATGGCAAGTAAGGGTATTCAAAAATGTACCGTTGACACCGGATGAACCGACGTGCAAAGAGATAGCATCGGTCGAATGTCACAGTAAGGGTATTCAAAAAGGTACTGTTGACATCAGATAGACCGACGTGGAAGGGAATATCTGGGATTCATCACAGTTCCAGAATTGTGAACACCGGATCGACCGATGTTTTTGAGAATGAACTCGTCGGATGATTTGAGATACTGACTGATCTGACTCTTGGCTTTTGAACACCAACTGATCCGATGAGCTCCTGGCCTATGCATCCGATGACTACAAAACAGCAACATCCCATATATGTCCTTTGACCAAACAAAAAACAAAGAGAAACACATGTCTTAGTACTTTTTGGGCAACCCCTCACCCCTCAAAAAGCTAATATGCCAATAACTTGGCTAATCCTTAAAGCAAATAGAACATCGAAGAAAACGGGAAGGAAATCATCCAAATAAAATGTAAGGCCCATGCTTTGTGAGCTAGAGTATGAAGAATTTTATCTCTTTAGAGCATGTTCCTTTAGGCATTAACGCACCTAACATTTTGTTCTTTCCACCAAATATGAGTTGAGATATTGCATTTCAAACAAGTCTCTTTCTCATGAGGTGGGTTCCCCTTTGTGACAATCTAGCGTATGTAATGCCAAACAATTTTATAATGCAGGAAATTTAAATATGAGTGCAAGTCTATATGGCAAGCATCATGCAAGACATAAAGTAAATCTATATTGCCAAATTGATCCTTTCAAAGGCTTCTTCAGGGAGAGCCACTCTCCAAGCCTTGGGGAAATCCAAAAGAACCTCCATCCCAAGCTAACCCTTGCTCACCCCTATCCTTTGAAAGTTAGATAAGACCTATATGATATGCATTCTTACATGATCATGGCAACTTACATGATGTTTGATGCATCTAGCACATTTAATTCACTTCTTAGCCTAGAAAAAGTTTTCTCATCAAGTGGTTTAGTGAAGATATCCGCCAATTGTTCTTCGGACCTAACACCTCGCAAAGAGATGTCTCCCTTAGCTTCATGGTCTCTCAAGAAATGATGGCGAATATCATGTGCTTAGTGCGGGAGTGTTGAATGGGGTTTTTAGCTATCTTAACCGCACTTTCATTGTCACAAAGGAGAGGCACACAACCAAGTTTAATACCAAAGTCCAAAAGGGTTTGCTTCATATAAAGAATTTTGGCACAACATGACATCGGGCCTAGATGCGGTAAGATAAAGCAATGAACCAATCTTAGAACGGTAGTTGGATTGATCAATAGGTTTACCATCCTTATCCACGTCGAGATGACAATTTGTTGCCATTGAAGTGCTTCTTGATCTACAATCTCCCATCTCAAATTTCTTCAAGAGGTCCTTGGTGTACTTCTCCTGATAGACGAAGGTCCCCTCTTGAAGTTGCTTGATTTGAAATCCAAGGAAGAAGTTGAGCTCTCCAATCATTGACATCTCGAATTCCCTAGACATCATTTTGCCAAACTCATGGCTAAAAGCTTTGTTAGTTGAATCAAAAATGATATCACCGACATAAATTTTGACAAATGAATAATTTTCCGTCGATGTGTAGATGTTGGGACTTGAAGCTCCCCCTTGATCATGGCCCTCCTCGACTTTAGGCTTGTCACAACAACATCATTCTTGCTAAAGATGCACGTTAGCCCAAAATCACAAAATTTGTGCAATATAACGCAAATTGAAACTAAGTGACTTAACATGCAACATATTTGGAATAAATAAACCATGAAAAATACAATCTTACCCAACCAAATTACCTTCCCCTTAGCATTATCACCAAAGGTGACTTGTTCATAATTGTCGGGGGGTCCTCTATGGAGGTGAACATACCATCATTGCCGGTCATGTGTTGAGTGTACCCGCCATTGAGTACCCAATGCTTTCCACCGGCATTGTAGTTCACCTACACACATGAATTCAATTTTTTCTTTTTGGTACCCAAGCCAACTTAGGTCCTTGTATGTGCGATACAAGTGTCTTTGGGACCCAAAGTTGCTTGGGGAGCTTCCCCTTCATGCCCTTTATGTCCTTGCCAATGAACCTTGCCTTCACCTTGCCATCTACTTTACTTAAGAAATAATAATGGTCATTGAAAGTAGATTTGTAGTTAGTAGGAAATTTTGGAGAAGGTCGGTTAGGAAGAGGACACTCCCTTGTGTGGTGACCGGTGACCTCACAATGTTGGCAATAAGAACCAACTTCCTTGACGAAGCTTGTTCTTAGCTCCAGTGAGGGCACCTTTCCTTTGTTAGGCACCGGGAAGGATCCAAGTCCTCTCTTGTTGAAGGCCTTTGCTTGTTGGAAGAGGATTTCCTTGTGCTTGACTTCTCCTTTTGAAAGTCTAGCCACACTAGTGCAGAGACTCTCAATTTCTTCCAACAAGTCCTTCTCCCTAGCATTTTCTTTCAAAGGCAAAGACTTGTGCAAGACATTAGTGGCATGAGAAGTAATGGATATCTTATCATTAAGAGTTTGTTTCTTCATAGTTTTTAACTCTTGATCAAGCACTTCATAAGCAAGGTTAAGTGTTTGATGCTCTTGGATTAACTCATTGTGCTTTCCCAAGAGTGCTTGGTGGGCTAAGTCAAGCTCATGATGATCTAGCTTGATTTGAGCCTTATCCTCCTCAACTTGCTTGACATGGGATTTGAGCATGTCATGCTCTTTGAGTATGCTTTCATACTTGTCAAGCAAATCAAGGTTAGCACTCTCAAGCTTAGCACAAGTTCCTTCAAGCGCCTTAACCTTACTCTTTTCCCTCTTAATGATAGTGTGATATTCATTTATTAAAGAAGTTAAATCATCAGGGGAAAGCTCATCATCGTTAGAGTCGTCACATACCTTGGTGTTACCTTTCGCCATGAGGCACATGGGCGGTGGATGAAGAGGTGAGTCATCATTGTTGGCAATGGCGAGACCGGCCAAACTTTCTTCTTCCGCTTCACTCTCTTCATCACTTGTTTCTTCGTCGGTGACCCATTCATTTGCCTCACACATGAAAACTTTTTTGTGGGCCATTTCTCTTCTTTGGAAAGAGTCTTGCCTTCTTGCCCTTGTCATATCTCTTCTTCCCAAAGGTTCTTAGTTTAGGTTTGGCCTCTTCTTCATCATCATCACTTTCTTCAAGCTTGCGATGCTTGCTCTTGTGGTTCTCTCTTCTTTTGTCCGGTTTTGGACAATCATAGGAGATATGACCTTGATTACCACAATTATAGCAAGTCTTGTTGTCATCTCTCTTTGGTAGAAATGCTTTCTTTTTGGGATCAAAGGTGTATCCCTTCTTGGCAATCTTGGAGCTCAAGCGAGAGAACTTTTTCATCATTGATGCAAGCTCACCATCGTCATCTTCACTTGATGCTTGCTCTTCTTCACTTGGGCTAGGCTCAACCACTTTCTTTTTGTTGAAATTTGTTCTCTTGGTGGAGGCCTTTAGAGCTATTGTTTTTGAAGATGATTGCTCCATCATCCCAAGCACACTCATCTCATGAGCATGAATTTCTCCAATGAGCTCTGAAACTTCAATGTGGTCAAGAGACTCTTTTTGGAGCATGGAGTTGATGATGTTGTACTTTGGCTTGGGAAGGAGCATGAGGATCTTGCGGTTGATGAGTCCCTTGCCAAGAGAAGCAATGTCAAGAGCATTAATTTCTTCAATAAGTACATTCAAGCGAGAGAACATCTCATTGACATTTTCATGAGGTAGCATCTTAAATTCATCATATTTTGCTTGAAGCATGTGATATTTAAGTTCCTTCACACGAGAAGAACCCTCATGAATTTCTATCAAGCAAGCCCAAATTTCACATGCCTTTTCCTTGCTAGCAATCCTAGAAAAACATCTTGACTAATGCACTCATAGATTGCATTCCTAGCTTTAGCATCCCATTTAATTTGATCACCAACATAGTTGTGTTCTACAAACCCCGCGTGGGTCGCTTCCCATACTTCGGGAGCAATAACCTCTAGATAAGCGCGCATGCGTGCTTTCCAATAGGCAAAGTTCTTGCCCTCGAAGATAGGAACCAAACCCCCAACCTTGGCCATTTTAGCTCTCTAGCGATGAAGCTAGAATGATCCTATGAGCAACCTTGCTCTGATACCAATTGTAAGGATCGAATGCCCAAGAGGGGGGGGTGAATTGGGCTTCTTTTTAAAAATCTAAGCAATAAAACTTAATTCCTAAAGCCCAATTCCCTACGCAAACAATCTATGCATTGAAGTAATTAGAAACTTTGCAGAATGTAAAATGCATAAATGTAAGGGAGAGGAAGGGAATGCAAACTCCCGAGGAGACACGAGGATTTATCTCGTGGTTCGACAAGATCGTCAAGATCTTCCTACATCAACGTTGTGGCACCCACCAAAGGGTTTAGCCACACCCAAGTCACCGAGACGAGGGATCTCCACTATTCTTCTCCGTTTGCCAACCTTGGCAAGGTGGAGCTCAAGCCTTGTACAACTTCGACCCTCTGGGCTTCCACAAACGCCTTGGCAAGCTCCGGAAGTCTTCTCACAGTTACAAACACCAAGGGGCACTCCCCTGAGGCTCTCACTATCCTAGAGATTCCACTCACCCAGAATGGAGGCACACAAGCTCTCTCTCTCTAGCTAGTTCTAGCCTATTTCTTGGTGTATAGGTGATCGAAATGATGTAGAAGTGATTGCTCTTGGTCTTGAACGCTTGTGGATGTGTTGAGAATGTTTTCTGATCAAGACTTGTCGAAATGACCGGTTTAGGGGGTATTTATAGCCAGCCTCCCCGAAATAGCCGTTGGAAAAGTAGGCTGACAGAACTTTTCTACAAACACTGAATGATCCGATGTCTACCCTTTAGTTATCATCGGTCAAGTTTACTTTAGCTAACGTCAGTGTGTCAGATATGACCGTTGTTAGACCGATGTTGCACTTGTCTTCTCATCGGATGATCCGGTGGCTCTTCCTCCAGAATTGGTTCAAACTTGGTGCTTACTGGAGTGATTGACCGATGTGTATACTTCTGTACATCGGATGATCCGGTGCTACACTTGGTCCCATGATATTGCAAACTGTACTGATGGACCGATGTAGCTGAGCCCTTAACATCGGATGATCCGGTGAGTGCTTTGTTCTGAGGTCATCTTCTGCTGAACCAACTCGACCGATGTGTTGTTCTCAGAAATCATCGATTGATCCGGTGAGTTGATTTTGTTTGCTTCGAGTTGTTTTTAAGTGATTATTTTGTGTCTTGCTCGATTGACCTCTTAGACTTTTGTTGGAAATGTACTTATGATGGTTGTCAAGCATTAAGTGTCATAAATTGTGGTTGAATGACTTTGACATAAGAGCTTTCACTTCTTGTCTTCATATCATTGATTTGATCTCATAAAGTGATTGTATATGGGTCTCCAATGACATATAGATTTCATTTGATTGAGTGATTATGGGGACTTTGCATTCACAAATTCATTAGTAAAATCCAATGGTTGTCATTAATCACCGAAACCGTACCTCATGGGGGCCTAGATGCTTTCATGGTGACTTACTCCCTTTCTACTCAAAGCATCATCCACTACATTGGCCTTTCCCGGATGATAGTTGATCCCCAAATCATAATCTTTGATGAGCTCCAACCATCTCCGTTGCCTCAAGTTCAGATCTGCTTGTGTGAAAATATACTTCAAACTCTTATGATCCGTATAAATTTCACACCTATGTCCAAGAATATAGTGTCTCCAAATCTTCAATGCATGTACCACGGCTGCAAGTTCTAAATCATGTGTTGGGTAATTCTGCTCATGTTTCTTCAATTGTCTTGATGCATAGCCGACCACTTGACCTTCTTGCATCAATACACATCCATGTCCTTGTCTTGATGCATCGCAATAAATATCAAAACTCTTGCTTACATCCGGCAATACCAAAACTGGGGCTATTGTCAACCTCCTCTTTAACTCCTCAAAACTATTCTGACAAGCTTCAGTCCATTGGAACGCCTTTCCCTTCATTAGCAACTCTGTCATAGGCTTGGCTATCATGGAGAAGTCCTTGATAAACCGCTGGTAATATCCATCCATCCCAAGAAAACTCCTTATTTCCTTGGCATTTTGCGGCGGTTCCCACTTCAACATGTCTCTCACTTTTCCGGGGTCAATCGATACTCCTCCTCCTGAAATTATATGACCCAGAAACGACACCTCTCTCAACCAAAACTGAAACTTGTTGAACTTGGCATACAATTGATGCTCCCTCAATTTCTGCAACGTAAGCTTCAAGTGTTCCTCATGCTCTTTCTCATCCTTCGAGTAGATCATAATATCATCAATAAACACCACAACGAACTTATCCAAGTACTCCATGAAGACCTTATTCATGAGGTACATAAAGTACGCAGGCGCATTTGTCAATCCAAATGACATCACGGTGTACTCATAAGATTCATACCGTGTTCTAAAAGCTGTCTTGGGTATGTCCGATGGTTTAATCTTCATTTGAAAGTATCCCGACCTCAAGTCGATCTTAGAGAAGACACAAGCACCCTTCATCCGATCAAACAAGTCTTCTATGCATGGCAAGGTATACTTGTTCTTGATTGTTACCTCGTTGAGAGCTCGGTAATCCACGCACATCCTTTGGAATCCATCCTTCTTGTCCACAAATAGAACGGGCACTCCCCAAGGTGAAGAGCTAGGGCGAATGAAACCCTTTTCTAATTGCTCTTGAATCTGCTTCTTGAGCTCCGCTAATTCCATAGGAGGCATCCTATACGGCCTCTTAGCTATAGGTGCAGTTCCAGGTATTAAATCATAACAAACTCAATGTCTCGATCAGGTGGCATACCTGGCAACTCGTCCGGAAAAACATCCAAAAATTCACACACTACCGGAATCTCCTCAATTGCGGCAACGTCCATATGATTCAACTCCAATTGCTTAGGTGCGGTTTGAGATGCTTCAAATTCTACGGTGATCCCTTCTTCATTGGTCAACTTCACCATCTTCGTGGCACACTCAATGACTCCATTGTGCTTCCTCAACCAGTCCATACCAAGTATAATATCCAACCCTTGAGAATCCAAAACAATGAGGTTGGCGGAGAAGTCTACCCCCTTATCCTAAGACTTACTTTTGGACATACTATATTTGTCCTCATCTCTCCTCCAGGAGACTTAAGCAATAGAGTAAACTTCATATGAGAGATAGGCAAACTATACTTGGCAACATACTTCGATGCAATGAATGAATGCGATGCTCTAGAATCAAATAACATAGTCGCGGGGTTGGAGTTGGCGAGAAACATACCAATGACCACGTCATCCGCTTGTTGAGCATCCTCCGTAGAGACATGGTTCACGTTGCCACGAGCAAAATTCTGCTGTCCACGGTTCCCTTGTGGTTGTCCTCCATTGGGTCTTGGGTTTTGCCTCGGTGCATTGCTTCCTTGACCAAGGCCTGACTTAGGACATTGATGCGCAAAGTGTCCGGCTTCTCCACAAGTATAGCACTTCTTAACTCCACCAGAATTATTGGGATGAGCTTGGTTTTGAGCACTTGTTGCAGGAAAATTAGCACGAGGTGCATAAGGCATTGGAGGCCTAGGTGCTTGCATAACAGGGCGTTGCTGCACAAACTGAGTTGGGCGCGGTGCATAACCAGGGCGTTGAGCAGGAATAGAAGAGCTGTAATAGGGTGCATTGGGTGGTGCAAGGCGAGGGCGCACATTACTTCCTTGTTGCTGTCCTTGATATGGCGCCTTCCTCTTGATTTCTTGCTCCATCTCACGAATCTTGTTCTCAACCACAATTGCTTTGTCCACAAGCTTCTGGAAATTGGCATAATCACAGTTGAGTAGTTGCACTTGGATCTCATTGTTCAAGCCCCTCATGAACAAATATTGCTTCCGGCTGTCCCGACTAACATCCTCAGGCGCGTACCTTGAGAGTTGAGTGAACTTATTGAGATATTCACTCACACTTGATCTTCCTTGCCTTAAATTCTCAAATTCTTGCCTCTTCAAGATCATAACACCCTCGGGCACATAATGAGAACGGAAATTATCCTTGAATTTGGCCCATGTAATTCTCTCTTGGTTCTCATGAGCATTTCAATAAGCATCCCACCAATCCGCAGCTGCTCCAACTAGTTGATGAGAAGCAAACAAGACCTTCTCCCAGTCACTGCATTGGACAATAGCTAGCTTCTTCTCTACGGACTTGAGCCAATCATCCGCATCCATAGGGTCGGCAGCTTGAGCAAAGGTCGGCGGCCTAGTCCTCATAAACTCTCCCAATCGGTTATGAGGAGGCGGGGGTGGCGGTGGAGGCATGTGGGGCTGATTGTTGATATTGCCAGCCTGCAGCTGTCCCATAGTCTGTATCATAGTCTGCATGAGCTGGTTTTGCATAGCCAATAGCTGCTCAATGTTGATAGCTCCCTGAGTAGATCCTTGTCCAATGTTGTTCTGAGGCACTCCATTGTTCTCCTCCTCATCATTGACATCCCTCTGGTTGCGAGTCCTCACCATCTGAAGAAAAGCAGTAGGTAAGAATTAGAAAACGTCCCCAACTATATGCATCAAGGGATATGAAACTAAACAGCTAGCTACACTAGCCTAGGTGGACATGGCAGTGCTATAGCACCCCAAAATCCTCTATTTAGCACACAAGCAAGCAATATATATAGCAAACAACACTCCAAGCAAAAACACATCGATTTCTGAGTGCTCCTATGTGCTCTAAAGTGTCCATTCTATCTAGGCTGCGTCCTACGGTCAACCTGTGGCTCTGATACCAATCTGTGATGCCCGGTTCCGAAAAACAAACCAAGCTAATGCATATGTGTGCCCAGGATGTTCAACACACATACACGAGTGCAATCACAAATGATATACAAATAATTACCACAAAACAAGATTAATTGACCAAGTTTTATTACACAAGCCATATTATCCTCGAATACAAGCTCTAATGAATATTTATGACAAGTTCGACTAATGCAGCGGAAATAAACTAATTAAGCAAACTAAGCATAAGGGATAGGGTATAGCGCAACTCCAATCAACAACACAGGCAAAGCCGACGGTAGACACGGCCTAGAACTCCGCATTATCACCATTAAACTCCTAATCCTGACCTGCAACTGTGGGGGGGAATTGCAAGAGTGAGTACATGTCGTACTCAGCAAGTGTGGAAAGTATGACATGTGGCTGAATCAAATGACGACAATAATAATGGCAAAGTGCTGAAAAGTACATTAAAACATTTGAAAAGCAATATATTATATGTATGTGAAGTAAACCCATCATAAGCATAAGTAATATCATAATACCAGTCCATATTCCATATCCATCATCCATATAACAATAACCATATTCAATACCAGAATTTAATTCATAACCAGCCATATCCATTACCAAACCATAACCATCCCAAATACTAAGTTCCCTCTAATCATGGAAGTTGTCCAGGTGCTCATAACCGGGAGCACAGCTATCATGATAGTTTTATTTAACTCTGCAGAGTTTGTACCTCTTTACCCACGTGTTCGTGATTTCATCACCTTTCGATGACTAAGAATCTCCCTTATGCCCATGACCCGTCGGTCATATTACACACTTCCGTTGGTGTGTGGCCAAGAGATCACAATATAGCCTTTACAAAGGGATTACTAGCCTATTTAGACCCCACTGAGGTTTCACCGGTGGCGATGTCTCCCGCAGAGCACATCTTCAACCAAGGGCCCCCTCTTGAGGCATTCGGATCCCATGGTAGTCCCACCAATCACCAACAAACCCAATCCGACTACCCCTTCCCCGAGCATCCACGATGGTCCAAACAGCACTAGCAAAGCCCTAATTAATCAGCTATGCCGCACTCATACGTGGCCTCGTGGTGGCACTGTAGTCTTGGCTTATTCTCGCATGAACCGGTCCTTAGATCTAAAGCAAGCAAACCACCATAACATCCAACCCATCCACATACCAGGCTTGCTTAGATCACCCATTACCATACCATATTAACCAGTTCATGTTAACCATAATCTCATCCGTACATAATTAAATTGAGTGGTATAGTTGTTTCCCATCCCAGTTGATTAAGCGAAGCAAAAGGTAAAAACCCTTCCCGACTCTCTCTACCATAAATTCCAGGTGACAAGGGTGGTTAAACAAAGCTAGTAAACTTCCTATCATAGGGTTCCCATCAAATTGACACAAGCATGCAATTTTGCAAACAAAACATTTATTTTAAAATAGGATCAATATGCTTCAAGGACACTTGCCTTGCTCTTGCTGTTGATTAGGATCAAAGCCTTCAAACTCTTGGTGCCGTAGATCCTCTGCGGCACTCTCTAGCGCAAATCCGTCTAATCCGCACAATAAACATACAAGACAAGAAACACAATCAAAGAGTGCACAAATATTACTCAATATGACATGACATGCATGATTTATGCAAATGCAAGGTAGAACTTTTTACTAGATTGCTTTTAATGATCAATAACTAGGTCTAATAACTTTTAAAAAGTTTATACAGGTTTGGATGTGATTAGATCAAATTTTAGAATTAATTCAACACAATTTAACCAGAAAGATCGGACTAGTCTGCTAGGGACCGGACAAGTCCGTACTCTGCGAGATCAGCGGATTAGGGTTTTCTAGATCGACGTGAATTTGGAGGTTAGGGGTTGAATTTTACGTAAGGAAAAGAGAATAGAAGGTATACCAGGTGTTTAGAACTCCAATGAATCAAGAAACTTGGAGGTAACACTTGGATCTTGGTGATCTAGGGTTGGTGATGAACTTGGGGATGAATTGGTGATGGAGAACAAAAACTTGGTGGAGATCTTGATCCTCTTTCGTTTCCTCCTCTTCTTCTTCTTGCTTGGGATCTTCTCCTCCCTCCTTGATGGTGGATCCCCACGAACTAGGGTTTGGGTGGGTGGAAAAGTGGCAAATAGATGTCAATCCAAGGGGTGGGGCTGTTTATATAGAGGTGGAGGCTAGAGTTAGATGGATTTCGAGTTTGGGATGAGTAGAGGCCGGTTTAGAGTCCCACATGGGCTCTAAAAGAGTTAGGCACGACATCCCTAGGCCCACTTAACGTGAAACCCAAGAAACAAGTCGTAAACAAAAAGATCAACTCGGAGTCACAAAATATCGGACAAGTCCGGACAGGATCGGACTAGTCCGAAGTCGTCCAGAGCGAAAATCGGACAAGTCTGGCCAAACATCGGACAAGTCCGACTTTGAACAGAGAGGAAAATAGACAAGTCCACTGGAACACCGGACTAGTCCGGAAAAGTCCAGGGACTTAGCAATTTTTGAAGATTTCTTGGAATACCGGACTAGTCCGCACAAAATCGGACAAGTCCAAAAGTTTCCAGGGGCCAAAATCGGACTAATCCGCAGCAAAAATGGACAAGTCCATTTTTAGTCACAGAGAAATTGGACTAGTCCTCAGCAAAATCATACTAGTCCGCACTTTCCTATGTTTTAAGTGCGGTTTTGCTCCAGATCTATTTTAAACTTGTTCCTCTTGTTGTGGGTTAATGTTAAACATGTATATGAGTGTATGCAGGCATGATGCATGAAAATTAGGGTGTTACACTAGCGAACTTGTCCGGGCTCCAACTCCCTAATCCTGAAGCTTCAATCGATTTCTTCGGTAATTTTCTCCCAAACCCTAGAAATCTTGTTTTTCTCCATTGTTGATCGAATAGCCTAGCATCTTTCACTAGATACATGCTTCTTTGATGTACTACGTGCATTCTAGACTTGTTATGCATTAGGAATCAGCCTTTGTCCAGTCTGTTAGGTTTTTGAGGATGAACACCGGACTAGTCCAGTCCATGCATGGACAAGTCCGGTCCCCCAGACTAGTCCGTGCCTGTGCACCGGACAAGTCTGATGTTTCTGAACCTAAAACCTAATTCCTCAATTACTCAATGCAATTCCTTGCTATCTTTTCATACCTATGCCTTGTATCACTCATCATCATTCTTGCAAATCATTCTCAGATCATGTCGAGCTCAAATGATGAAATCTCCGACTTTGAGGCCGAGATGGGCCACGAGGTGGCACCTTGGACCTCAACGGGTCTTGGCAAGAAGCGCCAAGAAAGACCTACCGAGCCAGCTCCATCCCCTCCACAAGTTCGGAGGAAAGTGCTAGCGAAGAAGCCAACCTCCAAGGTGCCAGCTTCTAGGGCTACCGCCAGTGGTGGCCCTAGCTCGGCAAGTGCCCGCCAAGCAAAGGGCAAGGGCAAAGGAATAGCGACGGGTCCAGTCGGGCCTTTGAAGCTGCATGCTCCAAGGGAAGGGGTCCGGGACCCTACTAAGGAGAAGTTCAATGGCAAGGGCAGTGACTCGGCCGCTAAATTCAGAAGCATTGACCTGTATGGCAGACCAAAGCAAACTGCAGATGGAAGGTTGTAGTGCAACTTCCATGCTGACTTCTACAAATTGGTATACTTGCCAATGAAGACACCGGTGGTGCGCAGTCAGTGGATTGACTGGGCACACCTTGAGAGAAAGAGGTGCTCAGCTTTTGATGAAGTGATTGCAGCAGCTGAGAGACATGGCTTGAAGGACCTATTTTCCTTCAAGTACAACTGGAATGATGATGTGGTGGCTCAATTATATGCCACCAGCCACTTTGCAAGTGATGAGGAAGAAAGAGTGACTTGGATGACTCATGGATCCAAGTACACTATCTCTTATGAAGAGTTTGCTAGAATGTTGCATCTTGACACCTCTAGCAATGATAATGTGGTCATCCACAATGTTGGTGTCATCGACAAGGAGAGGATGAAGTTTCTCTATGAGCCAAATTCAAAGTTCATCCCTCCCTCCACAAAGAGCATGAAGCCATTCTTTGTGGTGCTAAATCGAGTTTTGAGGAAGACCATTGCCCCTAAGGATGGGGATGCAGGTAGTGTACAAGGATACCTCCAGACCCTAATGAAGATCATAAGCAAGGACAGAAAGTTTGATGTGTTTGACTACATATGGAATGATATGGTCAACATCTCCAGCACCCCCAATAGGTCATGTGGCTATGCTCCCTATCTCATGTTTATGATTGAGAAAGTCACAGGGATTGACTTTGTGAAGGATGTGGAGCATACTCTCTTGAGGCCTCTGAAGCCTCAACCAGTGAATGTTCAGGCTGCTCCCTCGCCAGCTTCCAGTCCCGAGGCACCGCCATGATCAAGAGAAGGTGCTAGTGCTGTCCCTGCTTCTAGGGAAGCACCTCAGAGAGGATCAGCTAGTGGGATCCTCAAGTATATGGCTGCCATATTCTCCTCCTGCAAGAAGGCCGAAGTGAAGGCCCACAATCTCAACCAGAAGAGAAAGGAGGTCATGAAGTACATAAAGGCCAATGTGAAGCAAATCTGCCAAAAGCTGGAGATCGACCCCATTGGATCTCCAGTGATTTCTGAGGACTCTGACCCAGACTTCACTGAGCTCGCGCCCTTGAATCCCTCCGAGCTTGCCTACTTTGGCATTGGGGGCTCGAGTGGCTCCGTCCCTCCTCCTTCTCCTCCTCGTCAAGCTGATGATGAAGAAGACGAAGACGACGATGAGAGGACCGACAGTGAAGAGTGAAGACCCTAGGACCCTCCTCTCCTTCTTTTTGGTGGCTTGATGCCAAAGGGGGAGAGATTGAGGGGGAGTCTTAGCTTTAGCTGTAGGATGCGAGGAGAGAGCTCTTTTTACCTATCTTTGCGTTTGTAATGATTTAACATTGTTTCTAGATTAACTTTGGTTCTGTGATGCAATACTTACTTAATTTGAGAAGTTTTTGTTAAAATCTGTAATTTTGCTCCTGGAATGACATATGTGCTTTGTTTTGGTTGATTAATGTAAATTATGTCACTCTCAATGTCTTAATGTCTTAGTTATGCATCCCACCATAAAGAATGCACATATGGATAATTCTTTCACTGCTTGACGTATTTTTGATTCATATGTGCATACTTTATGAAAATCTCAATTTTTGTCATATTTTGTGAAATCTCAATTGGTTGTCATCAATCACCAAACAGGGGGAGATTGAAAGTGCATCTAGGACTCCCTTGTGGGTTTTGGATGATTTATGACAAATAGTTGGGATCCTAACCTCTTTGTTGAGATGAATGCAGGCCTATAATAGAAAAATGAGCAAAATACCAATAAGAAGGGATGAAGAGGAGCAAAGTGGAAATGAGCTCAAGGAAAAAAGAATAGCAGATTATTGTGTATGGAGTGTGTTAAGGAAACACACCCCAAGAGCTCAATGATAATTAAACACACACATTGCACAGAGTTACACAGGACCGGACTAGTCAATTCACTACCGGACTAGTCCTATAAACCTTTCTGCACCAAATCGGACAAGTCCGATATCTGTCGGACTAGCGCGAGACTCCGAAGCTCACGACAATAGGTCTTGTTCCATTTCATCTTCAAAGTCAGAGTCCCGAGAGAGCATTGCATAATGTAGGAATAAGAATTGATGACAAGGAAGTGCATTGAGGAATGAGTAATTAGGGTTGAGTTCAGGAAAAATCGGACTTGTCCGGTGTACAGGTACGGACTAGACCGGGTGACCGGACTTGTCCGTACATGGACTGGACTAGTCTGGTGTTCATCACCTCAAACCCTAATTAGACGATCAATGGTGTTGCTCAATGCAAGAATAGCTCAATAGCAATGTAATACATCAAGGAGGCATGTATTTGATGAAAGGAACTAAGCTATTTGATCAACAACGAAGGATATCAAGATTTCTAGGGTTTGGGAGGAAATTATACCAAAATTCCTCAATTCCTGGAGATGGAGGGGTTGAAGGAGTGGACAAGTCCATCGTCCTCAATCCCTATGCAATGGAGGTCATTTTCCACCCAAACTTGGAGAGTTTTGATGGAGGAATCGCCAAATCACCATGGGGAGCTCAAGCGAGGAGAGAGAGCGTGGGGCAAGTTGTGAGGATGAAGAAGATTAGGTCTTGGCGGCGGCTAGGGTTATGGAGACGAAAAATCGGACTTGTCCAAAAATAATCAGACTAGTCCAAACTCTTCCAGAGCCTAAATCGGACTAGTTCATGGTTTGCCACACTAGTCCGGACTACCGTACCCTCTGCGGACTAGTTTGCAGGGGCGGACTAGTCCGGGTAATCACGGACTAGTCTGTGGTCACCGGAACAGAAATGCTTAGCCCATTCGTATATATTCGAATGTACTTATTAAGAAAATAGGGGGGCAAAGCAAATTAAATAATCTTGATGAATATAATCAGTAAGCATACAACAATCAAGCAATGACCATAATTCATCAAGATCAAGTAGTTGAAATAGTTTTTGGAGACAATTGAGAAAGATGATTTTCGCAACTCAAATAATATATTTTTGAAGAGTCCATACAAGTATGCAAATTTCAAGCCACATTCTGAGCATCAAGGATATTTAGTTCAGTTCGAAGCTCGCAAAAATGTTTTTCATAAAGTGGCTTGGTAAATATATCGGCTAGTTGTTTTTCAGTGTTGACATGGGAAATAGCTATGTCTCCTTTCATTGAGTGGTCTCTTAAAAATTGATGTCAGGTGTCTATGTGTTTGGTTCTAGAGTGTTCAAATGGATTATGAGCAATTTTGATGGCACTCTCATTATCACAAAGGAGTGGAATACGACTCATATTGTAACCGTAATCCCTTAGAGTTCGTCGCATCCAAAGGAGTTGTGCACAACAACTCCCGGCTAAAATATACTCCGCGTTGGCCATGGATAAGGCAATGGAATTTCGTTTCTTGGAGGACCAAGAAACTAGGGATCTACCTAGGAATTGGTAGTTGCCGGAGGTACTTTTTCTATCTACTTTGCATCCGGCATAATCTGCTTCGGAGTATCCAATGAGATAGAACTTGGAACCTTTGGGGTACAAAAGGCCAAGGTTGGGTATATGAACCAAATATCTCAAGATCCTTTTAACGGCTGTCAGGTGACACTCCTTAGGATTGGCTTGAAATCTCGCACACAAACATACACTCAACATAATATCAGGCCTAGATGCACATAGGTAAAGTAAGGATCCAATCATGGAGCAATATACCTTTTGATCCATGCTTGGTCCATCTTCATTGAGATCCAAGTGTCCATTAGTTGCCATGGGAGTCTTGATAGGCTTCGCCTTGTCCATCCCAAACTTCTTGAGTATGTCTTGAGTGTACTTGGTTTGGCTTAAGAATGTCCCTTCCTTTTGTTGTCTCACTTGGAATCCCAAGAAGTACTTCAACTCTCCCATCATAGACATCTCAAACCTATCTGTCATAATCTTACTAAATTCTTCACAAAAGGATTTGTTAGTTGAACCAAAGATAATGTCATCAACATAGATTTGACAAATAAAAAGATCATTGTCGAAGTGTCTCATAAATAATGTATAATATGCTTTTCCAATCTTGAAACCATTTTCAATTAAGAAATCTCTAAGACACTCATACCAAGCTCTAGGAGTGTTGACGGCTATTATATACCAATTTCAGCTGTCAATATAACTCAATTATGTAAAAGATTGATCATTTCTTGTACACATCACCTTTCTACTTGACCTATTTCCACTTGTACTTGGAGAAATATGTGTATGTAGATATTTATACAGGAATCGAGGAAAAGTATGGGGAGCAATCCTATAAAATATCATCCCAGCCAATCAAGCGACGACATGTGGCATCACATGGATCAAATGGCCCACAAACAGAATTATCCAAGGCCATCCAATGGTGTAGCACCAATATCAGTCAATGGGACCCACCTGGCAGCCACCTAGAGGAAGTACGGGCCGTTTGGAGCCCTGAACAGGTCGGCCGAACCAGGGGGTCGGCAGGCCTGGTCCTGGCGCCAAATGTAGTCAACTTCCACGTGTTGGCTCCTCCCGGCTCCCTGGAGTCAATGACGACTGATTCGCGCGCTTTTGGTGGCGGGAACCGACCTCAACACTAGTATAAATAGGACCCCATACCCCTCACTTCAACGCACACCACTTGGGCATCATTCTATTGTATACACTATCTTCCATAGTCCTTAGAGGAGTTAGTATGTAGAGAGGAGAGCCTCTAGTCCCAAGTACAAATTGGGAAAAGAGTAGAAGGAGTATCTCTTCCCAATTCCACATTGGGAAATGTATGTCTCTTGTATTCCTTCCTGTATTTGTGATTTTGTGCTCAATAAAGATTTTATCTTTAGTCTTATTTTATACCTATACTTGGACAAAATGTTTCTTGTTTGATTGTGGAGTCCATGTAAGTGGAAGGTATAGTCTTTATGATTGTACTCTCATGATCACATCTTATGGTCATAAACACTATATACCCCCACTATAGTCTATGTAGTTATGATATGATTATGTTAATATGAATAATTATGCTATGCAATCAACATTGGTTCAACGATGATTTAGTTCATTGCCTTAGGATGGATTGTGCTGTAGCTCTTAAGGTATTTGCTTAGTATGCTAGCATGGTGCTAGGGTATTTAAGTAGCATTGGATGTCTCATAGGCCCACGGATTGAAGAGGTAGGCAGTAGGTGGTGACAGTCCTATCTGTCCTTTTTAATCCTCCACGTTGGCTATGCCACAGGCTCTTGGCGGGAGTCGCCCTAGTATTGCTAGGGGTAAGCAAGTGCCTGATGTGTTGAATAGCATTGCACAGGAATTCATCATTGACATGACCATTAGTATCTACCTTAGGCTATGTATATGTATTAGGAGCATTGTAGGAGCAACTCTCTAACTCTTAATCCAATCTCCCTCTAGGACCCATTTGCCCTTTAGAATAGATTGCCTAGATGTGTGTCACACTACCCCTATTATCAACTTACCCCCTGTCGGAATAATTGATTAGTATCCCATAGCTTGACCATAAGAGTAGTATATACTTTACTCCATTGCCTTCCTTTGGGATAAATACGATACCCTTGGGAATACTCATGGGTGAAATGCTATAATGGTATCTTCCGTGTGCTTGCGGATCTCATCTCTTTACCGGAGATGATCTGTGGTGTTAAGAAATACCAACAAGCATTTCTGGTGTCGTTGCCGGGGATGATTTTGTTAGTATATCTTAGGAGCTGTCAACAACCATTTCTGACGCCATTGTCAGGGATGATTTGTTAGTATATCTTAGGAGCCGTCAACAATCATTTCTGGCGCCGTTGCCGGGGAAGGCAAAGGAAGTGAAGGATAGCTATCACTTGTGATTAAGCTATAGGTACTAATAGTTATTATACAGGATTACCCTTGTTTGTTTTCTCCTTTGTGTGAAAACAGGGTAGTGTTGGCCAACCCATTGTATGGGATGGCCAACGAGTACGCAAGTGCTAAACTGCAAGAAGATTCAAGGCGTACCTCAACAAATGTCCTCTAGGCAACACCATTGCCTTTTGCGTTAGAATTTCAGCTTTCAGTAGGAGCCAAAGTCATCCATACCCAATCTTGGGGAAGGCTCCAAGAAGTTCTTCTTGGTTTGCCTCCACCATGGGGTGTATAGTTGGCTCTTCATCCAACACCCGTGTCATAGGTTGGCTCCACCAATCCATGACCACAATGATGCTAGAGCTGAAGGAGTCCTATTCTCATTCATCATGGATGAGAAGAAGGTCTCCACTCAAAGGGTGGATTGAAGAATGCTCGAGTTCCCATAGCTTGTCATGCACACCACTTCACAAGGTGGATATGCTAGTTATGGAACTACACCTCCCATTGAAGTATCATGAATATCCAAGTCGTTGGAGATTTGTTTGGATAATCCAAGTCGTGGATATTCACATGATTTGTGAAAATCCATGTCATCATGGGACGCGTGGGAATTATTTCCCTAAGACCCATGAGGACCTTTTCCAAACAACAACTCCAATGGCTACCATTCACAAGGAGGTCAAGGGTGGAATTAACATCACCCTTGTATTCAAAGAGGCTATGGCTTTTTAAGGGATTTAAGTTCAACTAGCCTACCTTGAAGTATCTTGGCCAAGCAGAAATCAAGACAACATTCACATGAAGATCTTGGCCAAGGACAAGAACTTAAGGAGCATTCAAAGTCCAAGATATCCCACATCACTTGTTGGGATTCCCACACTTCGACCAAACCCATTCAACCTAGGGCAAGTGACATTGTGGATGAAGCATTTCTTGTTTGATTGTGGAGTCCACATGTCATCATGCCCAAGGAAGCCTTTGATCCATGATCAAGGTATGGGTTGATTCAATGGAATATCAATATGGTCAGAGTGGCACCCCTAAGAGGGTCAAAGCCTCACCATGCTCATGAAGGAATACATTCAAGAGGGAGAACCCGTCGCTACAACAACATGTCTATATCAATACAACGGGGAGAGGCTAGGGCCACCATGTGGCCCACATGTCCAAATGACAGCAAAATGAGTTTGGCATGTCAAAATAGAAGAAATCGTCCACATCTTCAACTCCAGGATTGGACAATAAATCATCGCGCTGAACAGAACGGAGGTAAGTCCTACTCAGCGGACTTAAAAAATTCAGTGAGTCCCCGCCAATAGGTTAATATGTAGTTATCTCATATTTGTTTTCCAAATTGCACCAACCCTTGCATTTGCATGTTTGAAATTCCACACTTGCATGTTGGAAAGTAAAATTTCCAACCATCATAAAACTAAAAATTTGAATTAGGGGAGAAAATTTAATTGGATATGAACTACGTGCATGACCACTTGAATTTATTTTCCTAGTTCAACCCAAAAAGATTTGCTTTGACCCTCATTGCATTTACAAGTTATTTCAAGCCGGGCAAGACAATTTGAAAATTGGGTTCAATTTGCTTTTGGCTAATGTAACCCGTTTTTGAGTTGTTTTGTGTATTCTTGATTAAAGTGCAGCTAGGTCAAAATTGTGAAGAGGTAGTATGGCAAGAAAGTGGAAGGTTTCATCAAGCTCAAGTCACCATTGGGAGGATTTGAGAACACTTCTCTCCTTCAAACTCATTTTGAGTTGAGGAAGAGAAATGTTCAAGATGATGACCCAATGGAGGAGCTAGAACCAAATCCATTGCCAAATCCAATCTCAACTTGGCATTTGACATCAACCATCAAGCCTACGCCGAAAATTAAAGTTGTGAGTTTCTCACACAAATACCTTCGCAATTTGTACACAAATACCTGCTCTTCAAATGAGGTATGAGTTTAGAATTTTTCATTGTTTTGTTTGCCATAGAATTGGATGTATTTGCTTGCATTTGTGAGTAAGGTTGAGACTTCCTCATCATTTAATTCTCATGCATCCTCACAAGAGTAAGTGTGGGTGACTTTTGGATCTCCAAAAGGAAATCCCACCTTACTTGGAAAAATCTAAAACAAGTACCTAGAATCCTTTAAGCATTGTTTTGTAGACTTAGTCATTTTTGTCTAGGTTTAGAAAATAAAAATTTTGGGCATGACTTAATTGGTGAATTGGCATATAGAAACTTGGGCATAGTGACAGCCATAATTTTTAATTGAGCTTCATGCATAGATGGTGTCACTAGATTTCAAACTCCTAGGAATAAGTGATATCCTTGCTTTAAAATTGAATTTGCAGTACAGGAGGATAAAATTGAGAATCTTGTTTGTCATGGTCTAAATGATAAATTTTTTCTTGAAAGCTAAGATGGTTAGAAACTTTAAAATATGTAGGGTTCCATATAGTATATTTCTATCACATGCATTGCTATGAGTAGGAGCTTTAGAAAATATGCAACACGAATTATCCATAAAGCTCCACTCTTATCAATGAATAACACATTGATCATGGATACACTTGACATTGGAACCAATGCATCTTTAATTTTGTTCTTCCCCGTATGTACAAATGAAAGTTCGGTTACCTAACCCGAACGTTCATTTGTACAAGTATCGGGAGCTAACCATCCCTCTCTATTCAAGAAAGGAAGTTTGCAGGAGTAATATTACTATGCAGCATTCAAGAAGCTGATTGTTGGGATCCCTAGAGGATCCCATTTCAACATCTCTTGGCCAAAGAGTAAATGAGGATGGTTGCTACCTATCGAAAATTATGCCCGAAGGTCAATCATAAATATACGAGGCTAGAGATTTGAAATGGGAACCCTCCATGAGCAACCAATGGGCAGCCACGAATGGGTGAGAGCATTATGCTGTCAACTATTCTAAGCACTCATTCAAGCTCAAGGGATTTGCCACCATCATTGGGTGCAAGTTGTTCCTATGTGGCTAGAAGCCAAGGAATGACAAATCACATCCAACACATGGAGACTCTGATGTGCGGACGATCAACATCGAAAACACTCTATTCAACCACACTCATGATGTCCATGGGAGGAAACACAACAATCAACACTAAACCCTCCATTGTCAAAGCCACGCTGCAACAAGGATAGGACAACTCATGGCCTACCTCCGTCGTTAGGGTTTCAACCCCTATCATGGACCTTGATCAAGAATAAGCTTGGGGGAGGACCCCCAGTTGAGGTAACTTGTATCACACCCACTGCATTTTTATTTCAAATCATCCATTGCATATTTACTTTCCATTCATCCACCATCCACCATGCATCTAAAAAAAACATAAAAATAGGAACTTAGATTTTCTTTGCATATCAAATAAAGATGTGCGATAAGAATGATTTAGAATTCACATATATGAAATGATGAATAGTTACTCTGTTTATTTTTCCTAAGTCCCTAGATTACAACTTGCTACTCTCCGAATATTGCTTAAATTGGCTAAAATTAACTTTGCCTTGATTTAGAAATTGTGGGTAGCAAAAGCTTAATCTACCTCTAGGTTGTTTGGATATTTGAATTAGTAATAGGGCTGCTATTCCTATTTTGAAAGTGGAACTTAGATTTCCGGAGAAATTCTATCAAGATTTAAGTTTCCCTCATTTGATTGGAAATACCTACCAAAGCCATATGGTACTTATACATAGACAACACCTTATGCATATGCTATTTGCTTTCACATTGATGAAAGTGCATCTAGGACTCCCTTATGGGTTTTGGATGATTCATGACAAGCAATTGGGATCCTAATCCTTTTGTTGAGATGAATGCAGGCAAATAATCAAAAATGAGCAAAATGCCAAAAAGAAGGGAAATGAGAAGCAAAGAGAATTTGTGCTCAAGGAGAAGAAAATAGTAGATTATTATGTATGGAGTGTGTTAAGGAAACACACCCAAGAGCTCAATCACTTTCAAGCACACACACAATGCACAAAGTTATACAGGACCGGGCTAGTCCGATATCAGCCGGACTAGTCCGATATCACTTTTTGCACTAGATCGGACAAGTCCGGTATCCACCGGACTAGTCCGATATCTTTCTGATCCACTTCGGACTAGTCCTCCCCAATGCGGACTAGTCCTCAACACAATACACAAGTCACACAAAATCGGACAAGTCCGTTGTGATCCGTACTAGTCCGATATTCTTTCTGATCCACTTCGGACAAGTCCGGTGTCTACACGGACTAGTCCGATATACACACTGATCTAAATCGGACAAGTCCTCCAAGTGCGGACTTGTCATCCGAAACACTTAGGGTTTCATATGTCCGGACAAGTCCGATGGCAATCGGACTAGTCCGAAGATTTCCAGTAGTGAAATCGGACAAGTCCGTTTTCAACCGGACTAGTCCGATATTCCTGGACACTTAGGGTTTGCTACACACAGCACACCAGACTAGTCTGGTGACCACCACAGACTAGTCCGATCTTTCTGAACCCTAACGGTCACTTTTAGAAACCCCATATAAATAGAGGTGCACGGCCCACTTTTAATCTCACTCGAATCCTAGCGCCGTCACACCTTCCAAGAGACTAAAAAACCACCTCTCTCCACGAAATTGAGTGCAAAATCGATCAATCTATTGAAGATCACTTCTAGATCATTGGAGAGACACTTGGCACACATCATTGAGCTCTTGGTTTGATTCTCTAACACACTCTTGCGTTTCAATTTGTAATTTCCGAGTGTGTTATTGGTGGCTTTGTAAGTTGTAATCAAGGGAGCTCTCAACGTGTGAGAATGCCCCTTCAACTTGGTTACTTACCCTTTGTGATTAGTGGAAGAGGATTGGCCTTCGTGGCGATCCGACGAGGGAAGGGTTGGAGAAGACCCGGTCCTTTTGTGGGCTCCTCAACGTGGACGTAGGTTGCCTTCGTGGTAGCCGAACCACGGGATAAATCGTGTGTCTTGTCCTTTTACGTTCTTCATCTTAATTGATCAACTTAATCTAGGGTTTGATTCACTTTGTTCAATTTGAGTTAAGTTGCTGAACAAGAGCCTTAATTGTAATAGAATTTGACATACAACTATTAAACTGTCATTCAAGTTTACATTTCTGCTGCAAACATTAACGAATCAATCAAATTGACTAAACTTGATCAACTTAGCCCGTGAAAACCGGATTAGTCCGCACTTTACCGGACTAGTCCGATATCTCTGGTATTGACTTTGTTGTTGGGTGTTACAGGAACCGAGAAAATTCAAAAAGGCCTATTCACCCCCCTCTAGGCCTACATTCAATTGGTATCAGAGCAGGTTCTTCAAGAAAGAGTGCAACCACTCGAAGAGATCATGTCGGACATTAAGGAAGTTCAGAAAATCAATAACTAGGAAGAAGTGAACAACGACAAGAACCAAAAGCTGGAAAAGTATCTCGAAGCAATTCAAGACTTCGATGATGATGACGAGGAGACGCTGGAGCTGAAAGCACTCCTCAGAAAGAAAGCACTTTCCAAAGGGAAAGCTAAAGTTGAAGAAAAGAAGAAGGGGAGTAGTCACACCGACTACTCCCAATATCCTTTTAACTATGATCGTTTAAATTCAAACAACATCCATTACATATCTATTCCTCTTGGAAAAGCCCCACACTTCGATGGGAGTGATTACTCCATGTGGAGGCAAAATATGAAGATGCACTTGATTTCCCTTAACCCAAGTTTATGGCATATTGTGTGCACAGGAATAGACATCCCAGATGACGATGAAGAGCTCACCCCAAGTCAAGAGCAAGCCATCCATAGAAACGCTCAAGCCACAGCCGTAATCACCTCCTCTCTAAGTCGAGATGAATTCACAAAGGTGGACGGTCTGGAGATTGCCAAGGAAATATGGGACACACTACAAACAGCCCATGAAGGTGACCGGCATGTGCGGGAGGCGAAAATTGAAATGATCGAAGGCGAACTAGGAAGGTTCGCAATTGAGGAAGACGAGTCTCCCCAGGACATGTACAACCGATTGAAGACACTTGTAAACAAGGTTCGATCATATGGGAGCAAGAAGTGGAATGACCATGAGGTTGTAAAGCTCATCCTTAGAGCCTTTATGCCTCGCAATGTCACACTATGCTCTATGATCAGAGAAAGTCCCGGGTACAAGAGGATGACTCCAGATGAATTGCTTGGCAAAATCATCAACTTTGAAATGATGGAGAAACAAGCCAAGCACGTCAAAGAAATAGCCGACCTCACATCGGCCAAGAAGAAGGGAGTTGCCTTAAAGTCCACACTCAAGCCTCTATCCAAAGAAGCAAGAGAAGCACAGCTTGAGGAGGATAGCGATGATGAAAGCAGTGAGCTGGACGAAGAGGATATGATTTTGTTCATGAAAAAGTTCAAAACAATAATGAAGAAAAGACAAGGAACAAAATCAAGTGAAGGCAAGTACAAGGAGAGGAAAAAGCCGAAGATGAGGCGGGCGTGCTATAATTGTGGTGAGTATAACCACTTTATAGTCGATTGCCCGTATGAGGACAACAAGAAGAAGAATAAAGAAGCCAAGCCTCAACCGAAGAAATTCTTCAAGAAAAAGAAACAAGCTGAACAAGCACACATTGGAAAGGAGTGGGACTCAAACGATGAGTCCTCATCATCCGATGAAGAAGAGATGGCTAGCATAGCCATTGAAAGCACGTCCAAGAAACCCACACTCTTCCCCACGCTCGGTACAAAGAAGGGAAATGGCACTTGCCTCATGGCAAAGGACGGTAAACGCAAGGTAAACATCAAAACTCCTTCCATGCATTCCTACTCAAGTAATGATGAACTAGATAGTGATGATGAAGATATGTTAATTGGATTAGATAGAAAAACAGCTGCTAAAATGAAATTTTTACTTGACCAACTTGTTGAGAAGGAGCGGCTAATTGATCATCAAGAGGACATGATTATCTCCCAAAAGGAGAAGTATGTCGAACTTGACAATCTTCTAGTTATTGAAAAGGAGAAAAACAGCTCACTAGAGCTTGAGCTAGCTTCAAGCAAGAAAACTTGCTTGGAGTTAACCAACTCAAACGTTGCAATCAAGGATCAACTTGATGACCTGATCAAGGTCAACAAGATCCTTAAAGTGCAAGTTGAGTCACTCAAGCTAAGTGAATATTCCTCCTCTTCAAGTCTACCTTCTCAACCCACTTCAACTAATCTTGTTCATATGTGCAAATGTGGTAAAATCAACACCAGGTTGAAGGAAAAGTCTACCTCCACAAAGGATAAAAATCCTACCCAATGTGGAATATTTGACAAGGAGAGGATCAACTATGCACGTAGTGCATACTTGGTCCAAAGACCTCCAAATGTCAAGTATGGCATTGGTTACTCTTATGACGGAAAGCAAAATGCTGGAAGTCATAAGAATAACAATGGAAGGATTACCTTTGTGAAGGGAGGACCCTCACAACCTGGTAACTCGAAAATTAAGAACCTGAACTCTCATGAACACCGGACTAGTCCGGTTGTTGTCCGGACAAGTCCGGTCATCCGGACAAGTCCGGCCACCCAGACTAATCCGATCCATAAACAACAGCAACTTTTGTTCAAAACCTTTGATGCCTCTTATGTATTAATGAGAAACAATCTTGGTAAAGTTTACGCTTATTATGCTGGGCCACGCCATGGGAACACAAAATCCCATGTGTGGGTGCCCAAATGTATTGTAACTAACCTCCAAGGACCCAAGAAAGCTTGGGTACCTAAAACCAAGGCATAATTTGTTTCTGCAGGCCTATTCCTCCGGTGGATCCAAATGGGTGCTAGACAGTGGATGCACCAACCACATGACCGGAGAAAGGAGGATGTTCATGGAATATAAAGAAAACGAGGACCCAAACGAAGGCATCTACTTCGGAGATAATAGTCAAGGAAGGGTGCTCGATACCGGTAAAATAGCAATATCCTCTGAACACACTCTTTCTCATGTTTTACATGTTGAATCTTTAGATTATAACCTGCTGTCCATATCTCAATTATGTGACAAAGGTTATAATTGCTTGTTCACTAACGAGGGTGTGACCGTCTCAAGGAGGAGTGATGGTTCCAGTGCATTCAAGGGTATGTTGAAGGGAAAGCTTTACCTTGTTGACTTCAACAAGGATAAAGCCGAACTCGACACATGTTTGATTGCAAAAACCAACATGGGTTGGCTGTGGCATAGACGGCTAGCACATGTTGGTATGAGGAATCTTCAAAAACTCCTCAAGGGCGATCACATCCGAGGTTTGAAAGATGTTGTTTTTGAGAAAGACAGGCCTTGTAGCGCGTGCCAAGCCGGGAAGCAAGTTGGAGCACATCATCCCGCAAAGAACATCATGACTACGACAAGACCGCTCGAACTACTTCATATGGACTTGTTTGGTCCAATTGCTTACATAAGCATCAGCGGTAATAAATACGGGTTAGTCATTATTGATGATTTTTCCCGCTTCACTTGGGTGTTCTTTTTGCATGACAAGTCAGAAACACAAGGGACACTCAAGAAATTCTTCAAGCGAGCGCAAAACGAGTTCTCACTATCGATCAAGAGTATTCGGAGCGACAACGGCACGGAGTTCAAGAACATACAAGTGGAGGAGTACCTTGATGAGGAGGGAATCAAGCACGAATTTTCAGCACCATACTCTCCACAACAAAACGGAGTTGCCGAAAGGAAGAACCGAACGCTCATAGAGATGGCAAGAACAATGCTCGATGAATACAAGACTTCAGATCGATTTTGGGCGGAAGCAATCAACACCGCTTGCCACGCCGCAAATCGACTCTACCTTCATCGACTACTCAAGAAGACTCCTTATGAGCTACTCACCGGTAACAAACCAAACATTTCATATTTTCGAGTTTTCGGCTCTCCATGTTATATCTTGAACAAGAAGCCCAGGACTTCAAAGTTCGCTTTGAAGTCCGATGAAGGTTTCTTGCTTGGTTATGATTCGAACACTTACGCCTATCGTGTTTTCAACAAGGCCTCCGGACTTCTTGAAGTGGCACGTGACGTAGTGTTCGATGAAACTAATGGCTCCCAAAAGGTGCAAGTTGATCAATGTGAATTAGGTAAAGAAGAAGCTCCTTATCAAGCATTGAAGAGAATGGCTCTAGGCGAAGTTCGACCACAAGAGTCATCGTCACAAATACAAGAGGAAAGTGAACAACAAGAGGAGATCAACAATCAAGGGGGAGCTTAGATACAAGATCAATCACAAGAATATGAAGATGATCAACAAATCAACGAGGGCAACCACTCAGGGGGAGAAGAAAATGATCACCAACACACAACTCTCCAAGTGCCACACCCAAGAGTACACCAATGCATTCAAAGGGATCACCCAATCGACAACATCATCGGTGGCATCCAAAAGGGAGTAACCACTAGATCTCGTATAGCTAATTTTTGTGAGCATTACTCGTTTGTCTCCTTTTTGGAACCACGCAGGACTGAGGATGCATTGAAGGATCCGGATTGGGTGGTGGCAATGCAAGAAGAGTTGAACAACTTCAATAGAAATGAGGTTTGGGAACTTGTGGCAAGACCCAATGCAAATATAGTGGGCACCAAGTGGGTCTTCCGCAACAAGCAAGACGAACACGGAGTTGTGACAAGAAACAAGGCACGACTTGTGGCCAAAGGTTACTCACAAGTCGAAGGTTTAGATTTCGATGAGACTTTTGCTCCAGTAGCTAGGCTTGAATCAATTAGAATATTACTTGCATATGCTACTCACCATGATTTCAAGCTGTATCAAATGGACGTGAAAAGCGCCTTCCTCAACGGACCGATCAAGGAAGAGGTGTACGTGGAGCAACCACCCGGGTTTGAAGACGAAGAGTTCCCCGACCACGTATATAAACTGTGTAAGGCTCTCTATGGCCTCAAACAAGCTCCTAGAGCTTGGTATGAGTGTCTTAGAGATTTCTTAATTGATAATGGTTTTCAAATTGGCAAAGTAGATTATACATTATTCACAAAGAATCTAGATAATGATCTTTTTATTTGCCAAATCTATGTTGATGATATAATTTTTGGGTCAACTAACCAATCCTTCTGTGAAGAATTTAGTAGAATTATGACAGACAGGTTTGAAATGTCAATGATGGGAGAATTGAAGTACTTCTTGGGATTCCAAGTGCGGCAACAAAGGGAAGGAACATTCATAAGCCAAACCAAGTACACGCAGGACATACTCAAGAAGTTTGGCATGGACAAGGCAAAGCCCATAAAGACTCCCATGGCTACGAATGGCCACTTGGATCTCAATGAAGATGGACCGAGCGTCGAGCAAAAGGTATATCGCTCCATGATTGGATCTTTACTCTACTTATGTGCATCTAGGCCAGATAGTATGTTGAGTGTATGTTTGTGTGCAAGATTTCAAGCCAACCCTAAGGAATGTCACTTGACAGCCGTAAAAAGAATCTTGAGATATTTAGTTCATACACCCAACCTTGGTCTTTGGTACCCAAAAGGCTTCAAATTCAATCTCATTGGTTACTCCGATGCAGATTATGCCGGGTGCAAATTTGATAGAAAAAGCACCTCTGGCACATGCCAATTCCTAGGAAGATCTTTGGTTTCTTGGTCATCTAAGAAACAAAATTCCATTGCATTATCCACAGCCGAAGCGGAGTATGTTGCAGCCGGGAGTTGTTGTGCACAACTCCTTTGGATGCGACAAACTCTAAGGGATTACGGTTACAATATGAACCGTATTCCTCTCCTTTGTGATAATGAGAGTGCCATTAAAATAGCCCACAATCCAGTTGAGCACTCTAGGACTAAACACATAGACATAAGACATCATTTCTTGAGAGACCATTCTATGAAAGGTGACATAACCATCTCACATGTCAACACCCAAAAACAATTGGCCGACATATTCACCAAGCCACTTGATGAAAATCGTTTTTGCGAACTCCGAAATGAGCTAAATATTCTTGATTCTCGGAGTGTGGCTTGAAAAGTTGCATACCTGTATGATTGCTTCAAAATGTTGATTGAATTGTGAAAATCATCCCTATCCATTTTTCTCTAGAAAAAAACTACGTCAATTATTAGATCTTGATGAATTCTGATCATTGTATGATTGTTGTATGCTTACTGGTCAAATTCATCAAGATTACTTGAATTGTTCTGCCTCTCTATTCTCTATTATTGAACCTTCAAATATATATGAATGGGCTATGCAATTCTTTCCTGGTGACCATGGACTAGTCCGTGGTTACCCGGACTAGTCCGCCCATGCAGACTAGTCCGCAGAGTGCCGGTTAGGCCGGACTAGTCCGATAGACCACAGACTAGTCCGATATAGGTCTCTAGATGACTTCGGACTAGTCCGGTCGTGTCCGGACTTGTCCGATTTTTCGTGTCCATAACCCTAGCCGCCACCAAACCCTAATCTCCACAACCTCACATTCGCTCTAGGCTTCCTCCCTCTTGCGCTCGAGCTCCCAAGGCGATCTTTTGCATCCTCCGTCGAAAAGCCACTCATTTGGGTGGAGATCAAGCTTGAAGACTTGGGGATTGAAGCTAGCGGACTAGTCCGGCCTCCAACCCCCAAAACTTCAAGCCTCCATCGATTTCTTCGGTAAAAATCTTCAAAATCCTAGAAATCGTGTTTTTCTCAATTGCTGATCGTTTGGCCTAGCATCCTTCACTAGTTACATGCTTAGTTGATGTACTACGTGTATGCTAGACTAGATTTGCATTAGGGATTGTATCCTGTCCAATCTGTTAGGTTTTTGAGGATGAACACCGGACTAGTCCGTTCCATGCACGGACAAGTCCGGTTCCCCGGACTAGTCCGTGCCTGAGCACTGGACAAGTCCGATGTTTCTGAACCTGAAACCTAATTCCTTAATTCCTTAATGCCATCCATTGCTATCTTGTCTTACCTATGTCTTGTATAACTTGTCATTATTCTTGCTCAATCATTCTCAGATCATGTCGAGCTCCGACAACGAGATCTCTGACTTTGAGGCCGAGTTGGACCACGAGGTGGCACCTCGGTCCTCGGCAGGTCTTGGCAAGAAACGCCAAGAAAGACCTTCCGATCCTACTACCTCCCCTCCCCAGGTTCGGAGGAAGGTCTGTGTCAAGAAGCCCGCCTCGAAGGCTGCTACATCTTCAAGCGGCCTTCGTCAAGCAAAGGGGAAGGGCAAGGGAGTCGCAACGGGGCCAGTTGGGCCCTTGAAGCTTCATGCTCCCAGAGAAGGGGTCCGGGACCCCAATGAAGAGAAATTCAATGGGAAAGGCAGCGATGTGGCAGCCAAGCTAAGAAGCATTGATTGCTATGGAAGGCCAAAGCAGGCAGCTGATGGAAGGTTTTGGTCAAACTTCTATGCAGATTTCTACAGGCTGGTTTACCTGCCGATGAAGACTCCGGTGCTGCGCATTCAGTGGATTGATTGGGCCCACCTAGAGAAGAAGAAGTGCTCAGCTTTTGATGAGGTCATTGCTGCAGTAGAAAGGCATGGTCTAAAGGATCTGTTTGCCTTCAGACACAACTGGAATGATGAAGTGATTGCACAATTCTATGCAACGTGCCACTTCTCGAGTGAAGATGAGGAGAGTGTGACTTGGATGACCCATGGATCCAAGTACTCCATCACTCAGGAGGATTTTGCAAGCTTGCTCCATTTAGACTCTGCTGGACATGACCACCTGATCATCCACAACATAGGGGTCATTGAGAGGGACAGAATGAAGTTCTTGTATGAGCCCAACTCTAAGTATGTTCCTCCCTCCACAAAGAACATGAAGCCCTTCTTTGTGGTTCTGAACAGAGTTCTCCGGAAGACCATTGCCCCCAAGGATGGGGATGCAGGGAGTGTACAGGGCTACCTCCGGACTCTAATGAGTGTCATCAGCAAGAAGAGACAGTTTGATGTTGCAGATTACATATGGAACGACATGGTCAACATCTCAAGCACCCCCAACCGGTCCTGTGGCTATGCTCCCTACTTGATGTTCATGATTGAGAAGGTCACAGGAATAGAATTTGTGAAGGATGTAGAGCACACTCCCCTGAGGCCTCAGAAGCCTCAGCCTGTGAGTGTCCAGGCTGCTCCCTCGCCGGCCTCAAGTCCTGAGGCACCGGCAAGAGAAAGAGATGCTGCTAGGGCTCCTCCCCCCTCCAGGGAAGCCCCTCGGAGAGGATCCGCTAGTGGGATCCTCAAATACTTGTCCGCGATATTCTCCTCCTGCAAGAAGATTGAAGTAAAGCTTCATAAACTCAATCAGAAGAGGAAGGAGGATATGAGATATATCAAAGCCAATGTGAAGCAACTGAGTGAAAAGATGGAGATCAACCCCATTGGATCTCCAGTAATTTCTAAAGATTCTGATCTTGACATCTCCGAGCTCGGGCCCTTGTCCCCCTCTGAGCTTGCCTATTTTGGCATTGGGGGCTCGAGCAGCTCCGCTCCTCCTCCTCCCTCTCCTCCTCGTCAAGCGAAGAGCGCAGAAGACGAAGAAGATGACGAGAGGACAGACAGCGAAGAGTGAAGAACCTAGGACCTTCCTCTCTCTCTTTTTGGTGTCTTGATGCCAAAGGGGGAGAGATTGAGGGGGAGTCAAGTCTTAGCTTTAGCTGTAATAGGATGCGAGGAGAGAGCCTTCTCTGTACTTATATTTGTGATTGTAATAGTTTAACTCTGTTTTCATATTAAGTTTGGTCTTGTGATGAATTGCTCAATTTATTTGCGAATATGTGATGAAAACTGCATCTTTTCTCCTGGAATGTCATATGCACTTAGTATCGGTTGATTAATGTAAATTCTGTCATTCTCAATGTATTCATGCACTTAGTATGCATCCCACCATAAAGAATGCACATATGGATAATTCTCTTGTTGCTTGATGTATTTTTGAATCATATGTGCATACTTTATGAAAATCTCATTTTTTGCCTTATTTTGTGACTCAATTGGTTGTCATCAATCACCAAAAAGGGGGAGATTGAAAGTGCATCTAGGACTCCCTTGTGGGTTTTGGATGATTTATGACAAGCAATTGGGATCCTGATCCTTTTGTTGAGATGAATGCAGGCAAATAATAAAAAATGATCAAAATGCCAAAAAGAAGGGAAATGAGAAGCAAAGAGAATTTGAGCTCAAGGAGAAGAAAATAGTAGATTATTATGTATGGAGTGTGTTAAGGAAACACACCCAAGAGCTCAATCACTTTCAAGCACACACACACAATGCACAAAGTTATACAGGACCGGACTAGTCCGATATCACTTTCTGCACTAGATCGGACAAGTCTGGTATCCACCGGACTAGTCCGATATCTTTCTGATCCACTTCGGACTAGTCCTCCCCAATGCGGACTAGCCCTCAACACAATACACAAGTCACACAAAATCGGACAAGTCCGTTGTGATCCGGACTAGTCCGATATTCTTTCTGATCCACTTCGGACAAGTCCGGTGTCTACACGGACTAGTCCGATATACACACTGATCTAAATCGGACAAGTCCTCCAAGTGCGGACTTGTCATCCTAAACACTTAGGGTTTCATATGTCCGGACAAGTCCGATGGCAATCGGACTAGTCGGAAGATTTCCAGTAGTGAAATCGGACAAGTCCGTTTTCAATCGGACTAGTCCGATATTCCTGGACACTTAGGGTTTGCTACACACAGCACACCGGACTAGTCCGGTGACCACCACGGACTAGTCCGATCTTTCTGAACCCTAACAGTCACTTTTAGAAACCCCATATAAATAGAGGTGCACGGCCCACTTTTAATCTCACTCGAACCCTAGCGCCGTCACACCTTCCAAGAGACTCAAAAACCACCTCTCTCCACGAAATTGAATGCAAAATCGATCAATCTATTGAAGATCACTTCTAGATCATTGGAGAGACACTTGGCACACATCATTGAGCTCTTGGTTTGATTCTCTAACACACTCTTGCGTTTCAATTTGTAATTTTCGAGTGTGTTATTGGTGGCTTTGTAAGTTGTAATCAAGGGAGCTCTCAATGTGTGAGAACGCCCCTTCAACTTGGTTATTTACCCTTTGTGATTAGTGGAAGAGGATTGGCCTTCGTGGCGATCCGACGAGGGAAGGGTTGGAGAAGACCCGGTCCTTCTGTGGGCTCCTCAACGTGGACGTAGGTTGCCTTCGTGGTAGCCGAACCACGGGATAAATCGTGTGTCTTGTCCTTTTACGTTCTTCATCTTAATTGATCAACTTAATCTAGGGTTTGATTCACATTGTTCAATTTGAGTTAAGTTGTTGAACAAGAGCCTTAATTGTAATAGAATTTGACATACAACTATTAAACTATCATTCAAGTTTATATTTTCGCTGCAAACATTAACGAATCAATCAAATTGACTGAACTTGATCAACTTAGCCCGTGAAAACTGGACTAGTCCGCACTTTACCGGACTAGTCCGATATCTCTGGTATTGACTTTGTTGTTGAGTGTTACAGGAACCGAGAAAATTCAAAAAGGCCTATTCACCCCCCCTCTAGGCCTACATTCAATTGAGCCTAGTCAAACTAGTATAGACCTATGTGAGAAATCATTTAATTCTTTTTGAATTCAAGACTTCACTTGCACATGCTATACTTCTACACTAGAAGGAAGCAAAATTCCATCATATTCACCATTCCACAATAAAAAGAGATACTTCATGCTATTCATAGTTAGCACTCTCTTCAAGTTATTGCATAAAAAGGAGTAGAAGACATGGCTACAAGAAAAAGAAAAAGAAAATGCATGCTTATATCATAAGCATGAGAAAAAAAGGAGAAAAAAATATGCTTACTCCATAAGCATCAAAAAAAAGTAGCCATGTTTCATCCTTGCAATAAAGAGAGTCCACATGAAAAGCAGTCATCTCAATGTTTCCACATCCACCTCCATTCCATCACACATGCACAAGTCTTGATTCAAAAGTTTGAATTGATTTCTCCTAAGGCTTGCTCTTCTGACTTAGCAATATTATGTGTTACAAATATGCCTAGTTACTTTCCCTACCAAGCTCCACATACAAGCCATATTCAAAGAGTAGGAATGGTATAGGCATAATGCCTTGGTGAGGACATATTTCCACTATACACAAAGGACTGATTGAGAGAATCAATTGAGGTACTTATAATCTAATTTTAATCTCTCCGGAATTTGAGTGGAACTTGATATCTAGGCTATGCTTGCTCCATTTTCTGTTCTATCTTTCAATTACCCATGAATAGGAGAAGGCATAACTCTCATAATGACTTAAGAAGGGTGAAGTACCATAGCCACTTTTTGCAATACTAGGTAGAGTATTTTTTTTGTGCACTTGGTACTTTCAAAAGGTAGAACATTGTAGCAACTCCTGATCATCAACCTAAAGTCTTGACTTTGCTCGGGACGAGCAAAGGATAAGCTTGGGGGAGTTTGTTGACGGCTGTTATATACCAATTTCAGCCGTCAATATAACTCAATTATGTGAAGGATTGATCATTTCTTGCACACATCACCTTTCTACTTGACCTATTTCCACTTGTACTTGGAGAAATATGTGTATGCATATATTTATACCGTAATTGAGCAAAATATGGGGAGCAATCCTATAAAATATCATCCCAGCCAATCAGGCGATGACACGTGGCACCAAATGGATCAAATGGCCCACAAACAAAAGTATCCGAGGACATCTAACGGTGTAGCACCAATATCAGTCAATGGGACCCACCTGTCAGCCACCTGGAGGAAGTACGGGCCGTTTGGAGCCCTGACCAGGTCGGCCGAACAAGGGGGTCGGCCGCCCTGGTCCTGGCGCCCAACGCGGTCAACTTCCACGTGTTGGCTCCTCCCGGCTCCCTGGAGTCAATGACGACTGATTCACGCGCTTTTGGTGGCGGGAACCAACCTCAACACTAGTATAAATAGGACCCCATACCCCTCACTTCAACACACACCACTTGGGCATCATTCTATTGTATACATTATCTTCCATAGTCCTTAGAGGAGTTAGGATGTAGATAGGAGAGCCTCTAGTCCCAAGTCCAAATTGGGAAAGGAGTAGAAGGAGTCTCTCTTCCCAATTCCACATTGGGAAAGGTATGTCTCATGTATTCCTTCCTGTATTTGTGACTTTGTGCTCAATAAAGATATTATCTTTAGGCTTCTTTTATACGTATACTTGGACAAAGCGTTTCTTGTTTGATTGTGGAGTCCATGTAAGTGGAAGGTATAGTCTTTATGATTGTACTCTCATGATCACATCTTATGGTCATAAACACTATAGAACCCCACTATAGTCTATGTATTTATGATATGATTATGTCAATATGAATAACTATGCTATGCAATCAACATTGGTTCAACGATGATTTAGTTCATTGCCTTAGGATGGCTTGTGTTGCAGCTCTTAAAGTATTTGCTTAGTATGCTAGCATGGTGCTAGGGTATTTAAGTAGCGTTGAATGTCTCATAGACCCACAGATTGAAGAGGTAGGCAGTAGGTGGTGACATCCCTATCTGTCCTTTGTAATCCTCTATGTTCGGCTATGCCACAGGCTCTTGGCAGGAGTCGCCCTAGTATTGCTAGAGGTAAGCCCATGCCCGATGTGTTGAATAGAATTGCATAGGAATTCATCATTGACATGACCATTAGTATCTACCTTAGGCTATGTATATGTATTAGGAGCATTGTAGGAGCAACTCTCTAACTCTTAATCCCATCTCCCTCTAGGACCCATTTGCCCTTTAGAATAGATTGCCTAGGTGTGTGTCACACTACCCCTATTATCAACTTACCCCCTTTCCGGATAATTGATTAGTATCCCATAGCTTGACCATAAGAGTAGTATATACTTTACTCCATTGCCTTCCTTTGGGATAAATACGATACCCTTGGGAATACTCATGGGTGAAATGCTACAACAGTATCTTCCGTGCACTTGCGGATCTCATCTCTTTATCGGAGATGATCTATGGTGTTAAGAAATACCAACAAGCATTTCTGGCGCCGTTGTCGGGGATGATTTGTTAGTATATCTTAGGAGCCGTCAACAAGGAGCTTGTTTGAGGCCGTAAAGAGCCTTACGCAGTTTAAAGACGTGGTCAGGGAGCTCTTTGTCTTCAAATCCGGGAGGTTGCTCCATGTACACCTCCTCCTTGATTGGACCTTTGAGGAAGGCGCTTTTCACATCCATTTGGTAGAGCATGAAATCATGGTGAGTAGCGTATGCAAGCAATATTCTAATTGATTCAAGTCTAGCTACGGGAGCAAATATTTCATCAAAATCCAAACCTTCGACTTGTGAATACCCTTTGGCCATAAGTCGTGCCTTGTTCCTTGTCACCTCCCCGTGTTCGTCTTGTTTATTGCGGAAGACCCATTTGGTGTCGACGACGTTCGCGTTAGGTCTTTTGACGAGTTCCCACACCTCGTTCCGTTTGAAGTTGTTCAGTTTTTCTTGCATCGCCACCACCCAGTCCGGATCTTTCAATGCATCCTCAATCCTGCGTGGTTCCAAAAAGGACACAAAAGAGTAATGCTCACAAAAGTTAGCTATCCAGGATCTAGTTGTTACTCCCTTTTGGATGTCACCGATGATGTTGTCGATTGGGTGATCTCTTTGGATGCATTGGTGTACTCTCGGGTGTGGCAATTACGGTCTTGTGTCTTCATGATCTCTTCTTCTCCCCCTAGATGGTTGCCCTCATTGACTTGTTGATCATCTTCGTCTTCTTGAGGTTGGTCTTGTGTGGAAGCTCCCCCTTGATTATTGGCCTCCACTTGCGGTTCATCTTCCTCATGCGCATGTAGAGGTGGCTCATGTGGTTGAACGTCGCCCAATGCCATTCTTCTCAATGCTTGACATGGAGCTTCTTCTCTATCTAGCACACATGGATCAACTTGATCTTTTTGAGAGCCGTTAGTTTCATCGAACACTACGTCACGTGCTACTTCAACAAGTTCGGATGTCTTGTTGAAGACACGATAGGCGTAAGAGTTCAAATCATAACCAAGCAAGAAACCTTCATCGGACTTCGAAGCGAACTTCGAAGTCCTAGGCTTCTTGTTCAAAATATAGCATTTAGAACCGAAAACTCGAAAATAATAAATATTTGGCTTGTTACCGGTGAGTAGCTCATAGGATGTTTTCTTGAGTAGTTGATGAAGATAGAGTTGATTTATGGCATGGCAAGCGGTGTTAACCGCTTCCGCCCAAAACCAATCTGAGGTCTTGTATTCATCGAGCATTGTTCTCGGCATCTCTATGAGGGTTTGGTTCTTCCTTTCGGCAACTATGTTCTGTTGAGGGGAATAGGGTGCTGAAAACTCATGTTTTATCCCTTCTTTGTCTAGGTACTCCTCAACTTGAGTGTTCTTGAACTCTGTGCCATTGTCGCTTCATATGTTCTTGACCTTCAATGAGAACTCATTTTGGGCATGCTTGAGAAACTTCTTGAGGGTTCCTTGAGTTTTTGTCTTATCATACAAAAAGAAGACCCAAGTGAAGCGCGAAAAGTCATCAAAAGTTTCTAAGCCATATTTGTTACCGCTGATGCTTATGTAAGAAATTGGACCGAAAAGGTCCATGTGAAGTAGCTTGAGCGGTCTTGTTGTCTTCATGACGTTCTTCGCGGGATGAGGGGCTCCTACTTGCTTCCCGGCTTGGCACGCACTACAAGGCCTGTCTTTCTCAAAAACAACATCCTTCAAACCTCAGATGTGATCGCCCTTGAGAATTTTTTGAAGATTCCTCATACCAACATGCGCTAGTTGTCTATGCCACAACCAACCCATGTTGGTCATTGCAATCAAGCATGTGTCAAGTTCGGCTTTATCTTTGTTGAAGTCAACAAGGTAAAGCTTTCCCTTTAACAGACCCTTGAATGTAATGGAACCATCATCCCTTCTAGAGATGGTCACACCCTCATTAGTAAACAATCAATTATAACCTTTGTCACATAATTGAGATATGGACAGCAGGTTATAATCTAAGGAATCGACATGTAACACATGAGAAAGAGTATGTTGAGACAATATAGCAATTTTACTGGTACCGAACACCTTTCCTTGACTATTGTCTCCAAAATAGATGCCCTCGCTTGGATCCTCATTTTCTTCATACTCAACGAACATCTTTCTTTCTCCGGTCATATGGTTGGTGCAACCACTATCTAGTACCCATTTCGATCCACCGGTGGAATAGGCCTACAAAAACAAATCATGCCTTGGTTTTAGGTACCCAAGCTTGCTTGGGTCCTTGGAGGTTAGTTACATGAGATTTGGGCACCCACACATGAGACTTGGTGTTCCCATGGCGTGGCCCAACATAATGAGCATAAACTTTACCAGAATTACTTCTCATTAGAAAATAGGATGAATTGAAAGTCCTGAATAATAGTTGTTTTTGTCTATGAACAGAACTATAGCCCGGGAAACCGGACTTGTCCGTGTATGGGCCGGACTAGTCCGGTGCTCATATGTGTTGACTTTAGGCTTTCTAGCTTGAGAGGAGTTTCCCTTCACAAAGGCAATGCTTTTATTGTTATTTTTATGGCTTCTAGCATATTTCTTTTCACCATAAGAATAACCAATGCCATATTTGACATTAGGAGGTCTTGTGGACAAGTATTCACTACGTGCATATTTGATCTTCTCCTTGTCAAATATGCCACTTTGGGAAGGATGCTTGTCCTTGGTAGAGGTTGACTTGACTTTCAAGCTAGTTTTGATTTTAGCACATGAGCAAGTAATAGTAGCATCAGTTTTAAGAGGTTGAGAAGGTGAGCTTGAAGAGGATGAGGGGTCACTTTGTTTGAGTGACTCAACTTGTACCTGAAGGATCTTATTAACCTTTGACAAGTTAGCAAGTTCATCCTTGATGGTAGTATTTGAGTCACTTAACTTCAAGAAACTTCCTTGCTTGAGGCTAACGCAAGTTCCAGTGACTTGCCTCACTCCTTTCCAAGTTCGAGAAGTTTGTCAAGTTCAAGATATTCCTCCTTTTGGGAGATAATCATATCTTCTTGACGGTTGATCAACTTCTCCTTCTCAACAAGCCGATCAAGTAGAAATTTCATTTTTGCAGCTATTTTCTTATCTAAGCCAACGAGCATGTCTTCATTATCACTAGCGACTTCACTATCAATAGAATAGGAATGTAAGGAAGAGGATTTGATTGTTACCTTTTATTTACCTTCCTTTGCCATGAGGCAAGTGTCGTTGCCTTACATGTGCCTAGATTTGGGAAGAGGGTTGACTTCTTAGTTGTCTTCTCGATGGCTATGCTAGCCATCTCCTCTTCCTCTTCGGATGAGGACTCATCATTTGAGTCCCACTCCTTTCCTAGGTGTGCTTGTCCAGCTTGCTTCTTCTTCTTGAAGAATTTCTTGGGTTGAGTCTTAGTTTCCTTGGTTTTCTTCTTGTTTTCTTAATACAGGCAGTCCACTATAAAGTGGTCATATTCACCACAGTTATAGCATGCATGCCTCAGCTTTGGTCTTGACTTCTCTTTGTGTTTTCCTTCACTTGATTTCCCCCCTTGTCTTTTCTTCATCATTTTCTTGAATCTCTTCATAAAGAGGATCATGTCCTCTTCGTCAATGTCACTGCTCTCATCATCGATGTCCTCTTCTTGTTGAGCTTCTCGAGCTTCTTTAGACAGGGCTTGCAAGTGGACTTCAAAGCAACCCCTTTCTTCTTTGTCTAGGTGAGGTCAGCAATATCTTTGACATGCTTTTCTTGCTTTTCCATCATCTCGAAATTGATGATTTTCCCAAGAAGCTCATCCGGGGTCATTTTCTTGTACCTGGGGCTTTCTCTAATCATCGAGCACAAGATGACATTGCGAGGCATGAATACTCTAAGGATGAGCTTCACCACCTCGTGATCGTTTCACTTCTTGCTTCCATATGCTCGAACTTTGTTGATGAGTGTCTTTAAGTGGTTGTACATGTCTTGTGGCGACTCATCTTCTTCTATGGCAAATCATCCCAATTTGCCTTCAATCATTTCAATCTTTGCTTCTCGCACATGACGATCGCCTTCATGTGCAGTTTGCAATGTATCCCAGATTTCTTTCGCAATCTCGAGCCCATCCACCTTGGTGAACTTGTCCCAACTTAGAGAGGATGTAATGACTGTTGAAGCTTGAGAATTCCGATGAATTGCTTGCTTTTGACTTGGGGTAAGCTCTTCATCGTCGTCTGGGATATCTATTCCTGTACACACAATGTGCCATAAACTGGGATTGAGTGAGATTAAGTGCATTTTCATGTTCTGCCTCCACATTGAGTAGTCATTGCTGTCGAAGTGTGGGGATTTTCCTAGAGGAATGGATAAGTAATGGTTATTATTAGAATTAAGACGATCGTAGTTGAAATGATATCGAGAGTAGTCGGTGTGACTACCCTCCTTCTTCTTCTTCTCGTCCTCGACCTTCACTTTCCCTTTCGAGAGAGCTTTCTTCCTTAGGAGCGCCTTGAGTTCAAGCGTCTTCTCATCGTCATCCTCGAAGTCCTAGATGGCATCGAGGAGCTTCTCCAATTTTTGAGCTTTTTCGTCTTCAACCTTCTTTTGGTTAAGACTTTTGTGCACATCCTTCATGTCCAACATATTCTCTTTGAGCGATTAGTCCCTTGTGAAGAGTCATGCTCTAATACCAATTGAATGTGGCCTAGAGGGGGGGGGGGGTGAATAGGCCTTTTTGAATTTTAGTCGGAACCTGCAACACTTAACAAACTGATCAAACCCCGAGATATCAGACTAGTCCGGTAGAGTGCGGACTAGTCCGGTGCGTGCAGACTAAATTGATCAAGTTCGATCAATGATTTCAATACAATCACAATACGCAGCGGAATATAGTATGTAAATTGAATGCATTGAGTCAATGAAGTTAAGTGTAGTACAAATTAACTTTTATTTGAACGTTTTAACGTAAGATGGACAAGATCAATCAAACCCTAGAATATGATATGAGAAACTTAAGAACAAGTTTAACACACGATTTTTATCCCGTGGTTCGGTTCCCACAGAGGCAACCTACGTCCACATTGAGGAGCCGACGAAAGGACCAGGTCTTCACTGACCCTAACCTCGTCAAATCACCATGAAGGCCAATTCTTCTTCCACTATCACAAAGGGGCAAATCACCAAGTTCAAGGGGCCTTCTCACAATTTGAGGGCTCCCCAAGATTACAATTCAAACACCACCAAGAACACACTCGTAAGATCAACAATGAAACAGCAGGAGTGTGTTAGAGATCAAACCCAAGAGCTCAAACGTGTGGAATTGTGTCTCTCCTTTGATCCAAAGTGAATCCTCAAGGGATTGATCTTTCTTGTGTTGGATTGTGTGGAGAGATGTGTTTCCTAGGCTCTTGGAGGGTGTGACGGCGCAGGGGGTCGTGAGAGTTGATAGTTAGGCCATGCACATCTATTTATATTAGGGTTTTCAAAAGTTACCGTTAGGGTTTCGAGGGTCCGGACTGGTCCGTGGTGGAGTCCGTACTAGTCCGGCGTGCGACGTGCAGGAAACCCTAAGTGTCCAGGAATATCAGACTTGTCCAGCTAGGAGCGGACTAGTCCGATTTTAGTCAGAAAGGTTTTCGGACTTATCCATTGTGATATCGGACTAGTCCGATCTGGTGATACCCTTAGTGAATAGAGAACAAGTCTACACTTGGAGGACTTTTCCAATTTTAGTCAGAGGCATTATCGGACTAGTCCGAACATTATCGGACAAGTCTGCACTGGTTGGACTTGTCCGAACCTATACAGAGAGGTTATCGGACTAGTCCGGTGTATATCAGACTAGTCTGTTTTTCCTATGAAATGTGAAGTGTGTGAGGATTTTTATGCTTGAGCTCTTGGGATGTGTTACACCAACACACTCCCTACACAATTATGTATTCTATTCAGCTCTTGAGCTCTTTTTCGAATTGATGCTCATTCTCCTTTCTTTTAGGCACTTTCTTCATTCTTTCATTAAAACATGCGCTCATCTCAATAATGTGGTTAGGATCCCATTTGTTTGTCATAAATCAACCAAAACCCACAAGGGATGCCTAGATGCACTTTCACCCGTGCCGCCCTTGAGGTGTGAAGGTGTGAAAGGGGATTGTTTGTCTTCTGCAGGTACACTAACTACAGTAGCGACCCGGGTCATCATAAGCATGAGAAAAAAATTAGCCATGTTTCATCCTTGCAAAATAAGAGAGTCCTCTCAAAAAGGAGTCATCTCAAGATCCACATCCACTCCATTCCATCACACATGCATAAGTCTTGCATCAAATTGTTTCGAATTGATTTATCCTAAGGCTTGCTCTTTTGACTTAGCAATAATATATGTTGCAAATATGCCTACTATATTCCTTACCAAACTCCACATACAAGCCTTATTTAGAGGTAGGATGAATTTAGGCACAATGCCTTGGTGAGGACATATTTACACTACACATAAAGGAGAGACCGAGAAAATCAAATTGAGATACTTAAAATCTAAATTGAACTCTCCGGAATTTGAGTGAAACTTGATTTCTAGGGTATTTGTGCTCCAATTGCTGTTCTATCTTTCAACCACCCCATTAATAGGAGAAGTCATAAGACCTATAATGACTTGAGACGGGTAAAGCACCATGCCAATTTTTGCAAAACTAGGTAGAGTATTTTGCTGTGCACATGGTACATTAGAAAAATAGAACATTGTAGCAACTCCAGATCGTCAAACTAAAGTCTTGACTTTGCCTGGGACGAGCAAAGGATAAGCTTGGGGGAGTTTGTTGACGGCTGTTATATACTAGTTTCACCCATCAATATAGCTCAATTATGTGAAGGAATTCTCATTTCTTGCACACATCACCTTTCTATTTAACTTATTCCACTTTCCCTTGGAAAAATAGTGCATGCAGGGAATTATTGCAGGAAATGAGGTAAAAGAGGGCGAGCAATCCAATAAAATACTATCCCAGCCAATCAAGCGACGACATGTGGCACCACATGGATCAATTGGCCCACAAACAGAAGTATCTGAGGCCATCCAATGGTGTAGCACCCATATCAAGAGATGGGACCCACCTTGCAGCAACCCAGAGGAAGCACACATAAATGGCGCAGAGACCAGGTCGGCCGACCCCCGTAGTCGACCGACTTGGTCCTGGCACCAAACTCGGTGAATCGCCACGTGTTGGGTCCTCCCGACTTGAAGAAGTCACGGGTGATTGACTCGCGCGCTTTTGGTGGTGGGAACAGACCATTCTCCACCTATAAATAGGACCTCCTACCCTCACTTCACACACACACCACTTGAGTATTCATTCCATTGTATCCACTATTCTCCATAGGTTTAGAGGAGTGTAGGATGTAGAGAGGAGAGCCTCTAGTCCATAGTCCAAGTAGGAGAGGAGTAGAAGGACTCTCTTCCCAATTTCTAATTGGAAAAGATATGGCTCTCATATTCTTATTTGTATTTGTGACTTTGCTCTTAATAAAGATGTTATCTTTAGTCTTCTATTATTCATATACTTGGATGAAGCGTTTTTCGTTTGATTTTGGATTCCATATATGTTGAAGGAGTAGTATTTATGATTATGCTATACCATTCTCGTCATATCATCATAAATACTACAATCCCCCACTATAGTCTAATTAGCTATGACATGATTATGTTAATGTGAATCACTTATGCTATGTATTAACATTGGTTCAATGATGATTTAGTTCATTGTCTTAGGATGGCTTGTGCCTAGGCTCTTAAGCTAATTACTTAATATGCTAGCATGGTGCTAGGATAGATGAGTAGCATTGAATGTCTCGTAGACCCACAGATTGAAGAGATAGGCAGTAGGTGGTGACAATCCTATCTATCCTTTGTAATCCTCCACATTCGGCTATGCCACATGATCTTAGCGGGAGTCGTCCTAGCGTTGCTAGGGTTAAACCCGTACCCGATGTGTTAATCCACTTAGCATGAAAATTCATAATTGATATAATCATTAGTAACAAAGTAAGTCTATGTATATGTACATAAGAAGCACAGTAGGAGTGTCTACCTAACTATGACACCCGGTTCTGAAAATGAACCAAGTGCAATGCATATATGTGCCCAGGATGTTCAACACATATACACGTGTGCATGACAAACGTTATACAGAAAATTACCACATCAAAAATTAAATAAGAAGGTACTTTTATTACAATATTCAAATAATCCTCAATTACAAGCTCTAATACCATTAATAATAGTTCGGAAAACTAATGCAGCAAAAATAATCTAAACTAAGCAAACTGAGCTAAGGGGAAATGCGCGGCTCCAAGCAACACCACAGGCAAGTCGACGACAACACACAACCTAGTACTCCGCATTATCCTCAAGATACTCCTGAACATCACTTGAAACTGTTGGTGTAAGAATTGCAAGGGTGAGTACATGTCGTATTCAGCAAGTGTGGGAAAATAATGACATGTAGCTTAAACAAGGAATGATGATAAATAATGTTTAATTGCTAAAAAGTATATTTAAAACATGTGAAAAGCGTCATACAATCTATGTGAAATAATCCCATCATCTCCCAATAATTACCAATTCTGAGTCCAAAACCATCAATTACCATGATATCACATTCATTAATAAATATCCATCCAATTATCAAATTATTACCATCATCATTATCTAAGTTCAATTATTGCAGCTCAAACCATAACCATAACCAAACCATCCCCAATACCAAGTTTCCCACTAATCATGTGAGGGTCTAGGTTGCTCATAATCGAGAGCACGATTATAATGATAGTTTTAACACTCTGCAGAAGTTGTACCACTTTACCCACATGTTCGTGATTTCATCACCTTTCGATGACTAAGAACCTCTATGTTGCCCTGTCACACTTCCATTGGTGTGCGGCCAAGAGATCACAAAATAGATTTTACAAAGGGACTACTAGCATGTACGGACCTACTAAGGTTTCACCAACAAGATCGAATCACTATTCTCCCAACCACGAGTCCCCTCATGTGCCATGCGGTTCCCAGGGCAGCCCTTCTCGACTCCCATTCCCCACACCATCCAATGGTGCATACAATACCAGCAGCACACCTAATTATTCAGCTACGCCACACCCATACTTGGCCTTGTGGTGGCAATGTAAATCCTCGATGGTCGCTCCACGAATTGGTCCTTAGATCTAAAGCAAGCAGAACCACCATAACATCCAACCCATTCCACAAACTATGCTTGCTTAGATCTCCCAAGTCCCACATTACCAATTAATCATGTTCATAGATTCATATCATCCATAAGTTCATTAATTCATGGTTAATCCTTTTGGTTGTTTTCCCATCCCAATTAATTAGAGCGAAGAAAAATGGTAAAATACCCTTCTCGACTCAAACAAGACTAGTAAATTCCTATCTTGGGTTTACCATCAATTTGACACAAGCATGCAGTTTTGCAAACAAAACACTTAAAACCTGGATCAAAATGATCAAGGAGACTTGTCTTGCTCCTGAGATTGATTAGGGTCAAAAGCTTCGAAGTTCTGGTGCTGAAGGTTCACAACAGCACCCTCTAGAGCAACACCTTCTATTCCATGCAATAGACATACAAAACAGACATTCAATCAATAAATGATCATATGGTACTCAATATGCCATGACATGCATGATTAATGCAATTATGAGGTGGAACTTGTTAATAACTTGCTATTAATGTTTACTAACTAGTTACAATGGCTTTTAACAAGTTGGAACAGGTTTTGAGTTGATTTAAACCAAATTGGGATTAATTCAACAACTTCAGATTCAGGTGGTCGGACAAGTCAGTACTGGAGACCGGACTAGTCCGCCCTGGACCTGAAAGTCAATACTAGTCCGCACTGGATTGGACAAGTCTGCTCGCCTAGGGTTTCTTTTGGCGAATTTCCAACTAGAGCATAGTTAAAGCTAATATAGGATCATATTTTACGTGGAAAAGGTGCATCTAAGACATTTACCACGAATCCAAGGGTCCAAAGGTCGGGCTTTGAGAATTAACTTCTAGATCCAAAGAAGACGGATAACTTGGTGGAGAATTGATGATGATGTCAATGAGTTGACGAAGATCGAACTTACTTGATCCTTCTCCTTCCTCCTTCTCTTCTCCTGGCTGCGGTGATCTTCTCTTGATGGCGGCTCCCACGAACTAGGGTTTGTGGTTTATTCAATTATCATAAAGGGGTGAGAGGATGGGTATTGGGGTGTTTATATAGAGGTGGAGGTGGTAGGGTTTGATGGATTTCGAGTTCAAGGTGGTGGAGGCTGGGTAGGGGGTCCCACATGGGCTCCATAGGGGTTGGGCATGACATTCTTGGGCCCAATTGAGGCAAATACCCAATAATATGTCGTGGAGGAAAAGATTGAATCCGAGTCAGGCATACCGGACAAGTCCGCTAGGGGTCAGACTAGTCCGATCGGTTCTAAAGAGCAAAAACGGACAAGTCCGGTATGGGGTTGGACAAGTCCGAAGAAGTGTTCGATTATCTGAAAACCAAACCAAAGAGGGGTCTACCGGACAACTCCACAAAGTTCCAGTGTATAGGAACGGACTAGTCCGTACTCAACAATGGACAAGTCCTGGCAACAACAGAATCTTAATTGGACTATTCCGAAGCTAGAGCAGACGAGTCTGGAGGCTCAACAGAGGATAAAACCGGACTAGTAAGGGGTCCAAACTGGACAAGTTTGCAGCTATACAGGTTTTTAAATGCTTTTCTGGTTCTAATTCATTTTAAACTTGTTCTATTAAGTGTTTCTTAATGTTATACATGTATAAGAATGTATGCAGTGCATGATGGATGAAAATGAGGGTGTTACACTAACTCTTAGCCTAGTCTCTCTTTACCTCATTTACTCCACTTAGGATAGAATGCTCTTGTGTGTGTCACACTACCTCCAAATTATCATTTATCCATCCTTGCTAGAACCCTACCTAGACCAACCTAGCCTCTCCATTTGATGATTGCTTTGATTCAACCTAGACTTCCTTTGGGAGAATATAAATGACAGCCTTTTGGGAATACTCTAAAAGGGGAAATGCTACATCGATACATTCTCGTGCGCTTGCAGATTTATATCTGTGATTTAAGAACTATCAACAAGCATTTCTAGCACCATTTATAGGAATGATTCGTTAGTAGTGCGTAGGAAATATCAACATAGGGCCATGCCACAAGAGGCAAAAAGCTTGTGTGTGGGTGCCTAAAACACTTGTGACTAACTTTCGAGGACCCAAGCAAACTTGGATACCTAAAACCAAGACATAACTCTGTTTTGTGGGCCTACTACTCCAGTAGATCAAACTGGGTCTTAGACAGTGGATGCACCAATGACATGGCCGAAAAGAGGAGAATGTTCGTAGAATATGAGCGAAATGCGGATTCAAGTGAAGGGATCTACTTCAAAGAAAACAGCCAAGGAACAATCCTTGGCAACGGTAAAATTGCAATCTCATCTTGACACACACTTTCCAATGTTTTACATGTTGATTCTTTAATTATAATCTTTTGTCCATATCCCAGCTATGTGACAAAGGATACAATTGTTTATTCACTAATGAGGGTATGAAAGTCTTTAGAAGAATCGATAACTCAATTGCATTCAAGGGAATGTTGAAGGAAAAATTTTATCTTGTTGATTTCAACAAAGATAAAGTCAAACTCAACACTTGCTTGGTTGCAAAAACTAACATGAGATGGTTGAGGCATAGACGGCTCGCCCATGTTAGGATGAGAAATCTGCAAAAACTTCTAAAGGGTGGTCACATCCGAGGTTTGAATGATGTTGTGTTTGAGAAACACAGGTCATGTAGTGCATGCCAAGTTGGTAAACAAGTTGGAGCACCACACCCCGCGAAGAACGTGATGACTTCATCAAGACCGTTGGAACTCCTACATATGGATCTTTTTGGTCCAATGGCTTATATAAGCATCGGCGGTAACAAATACGATTTGATTATTGTTGATGATTTTTCTAGATTTACCTGGGTATTTTTCTTGTATGATAAATCAGAGACCCAAGAATCCTAAAGATGTTCTTGAACAGGGCACAAAATGAATTCACCTCGACCATCATGAACATTAGGAGTGACAATGGAACCAAGTTCAAAAATACTCAAGTTGAGGAGTACCTGGATGAAGAAGGAATAAAGCACGAGTTCTCGGCACCCTACTCCCCTCAACAAAATGGAGTGGCTGAAAGAAAGAACGGGACACTCATTGAGATAGCAAGAACAATGCTAGATGAATACAAGACTTTGGACCGATTTTGGGCGGAAGAGGTAAACATCACTTGTCACGCCACAAAGTGGTTATATCTTCATCGACTTTTGAATAAGACACCATATGAGATCCTAACGGGTAACAAACCGAATATTTCATTTTCACAGTATTTGGGAGTAAATGTTATATTTTGAACAAGAAACCTAGGACTTCGAAGTTCGCTTCAAAAATCTGATGAATGGTTCTTGCTCGGTTATGACTCAAACACCTACACCTATCATGTTTTCAACAATGACGCTAACATTGTTAAAGTGGCACGTTACATAGTGTTTGATGAGACTAATAACTCCCAAGTGGAGCAAGTTGATAAGTGTGTGCTAGATTAAGAAGAAGCCACATGTCAAGCATTGAGGAGGATGACACTTGGTGATATTCGACCTCAAGATCAATCACGAGACTTAAGTGCTCAAGATGTACCTCAACCGGAGAACAATGATCAATGGGGGGATTCTACACAAGATCAATATCAGGAGGATCGAGATGATCAATATAATCATGGAAGCAATGATCTAGGGGGAGACATTGAATATGAAGATGATGAAGATCAAATGACCTCACAAGTGCCTCACCGAAGAGTGCATCAGAGTATACAAAGAGATCATCTTGTTGACAACATCATCGGAGATATTGCAAAGAGAGTAAATCCTAGATCTCGTATTGCTAATTTTTGTGAACATTACTCTTTAGTCTTGTTTCTGGAACCATATAGGGTTGATAAAGCATTAAAAGATCCAGATTGAATGACCGCTATGCAAGAGGAGCTGAACAACTTTAAAAGAAATGAAGTGTGGGAGCTTGTGGAAAGACCAAAAGCCAACATCGTGGGCACCTAATGGGTCTTTCGGAACAAGCAAGATGAACACAGAGTAGTAACGATAAACAAAGCACGACTTGTGGCCAAAAGTTACTCACAAGTTGAAGGTTTGAATTTCGATGAAACCTTTGCTCCCGTAGCTATACTTGAGTCCATTCAAATATTATTAGCCTATGCTACTCACCATAATTTTAAGATGTATCAAATGGACGTCAAAAGTGCATTCCTCAACAGTCCTATCAAGGAAGAGGTATACGCAGAGTAGCCACCAGATTTTGAAGATCAAGAGTACCCCAACCATGTGTACAAACTGCGTAAGGCTCTCTATGGCCTCAAAAAAGCTCCTCAAGCTTGGTATGAGTGCCTTAGGGATTTTCTCACTCAAAATCGTTTTAAAATAGGAAAAGCCGATTATACATTGTTCACAAAGCATTTTGATGGTCATCTATTCATATGTCAGATTTAAGTTGATGACATCATTTTTGGATCTACTAATGAATCTTTTTGTGGGGAATTCAGTAAAAATATGATTGACAGATTTGAGATGTCAAGAATGGGTGAATTTAAGTTCTTTTTGGGATTTCGAGTGAAGCAACTTAAAGAAGGCACTTTTATCTGCCAAACCAAGTACATGGAGCATATCCTAAAAAAATTCAATATGGACAAAACCAAGCCCATCAAGACTCCCATGGCAACTAATGGACATCTCGATCAAAACGAATATGGTCAGATGTGGATCAAAAGGTATATCGACCAATGATAGGCTCACTGCTTTATTTATGTGCATCTAGGCCTGATATCATGCTTAGTGTTTGTATGTGTGCAAGGTTTTTAAGCCGCACCTAAAGAGTGTCATTTAGTAGCTGTAAAAAGAATCTTAAGATACCTTGTTCACACAACCAACTTGGGCCTTTGTATCCTAAAGGGTACAAGTTCAACCTCATAGAATATTCTGATGCCGAATATGCAGGCTGCAAATCGATAGAAAAAGCACCTCAGGAACCTGCCAATTTCTTGGCAGATCCTTAGTTTCATGGCCCTCGAAGAAGCAAAATTTCATTGCCCTTTCCACAGCCGAAGTAGGGTATGCCACAGTCGGTAGTTGTTGTGTGCAACTACTTTAGATGCGGCAGACTCTAAGGGATTACAGTTACAATCTGAACTGTATTCCACTCCTATGTGATAATGAAAGTGCCATAAAAGTTGCACACAATCCAGTAGACCACTCAAGAACCAAACACATAGATATACATCATCATTTTCTAAGAGACCATTCACTAAAAGGTGGCATAGTAATTTCACATATTAGGACTGAAAAACAATTAGCAGACATATTCACCAAGCCATTAGATGAAAAGAGATTTTGCGAGCTTAGAAGTGAACTAAATATTCTTGATGCTCGAAATGTGGCTTGAAAAACTGCATACTTGGTTGACTCTTCAAAGTTTACTTATTTTGTGAAAATTCATCCCTTATCATGATTTTCTCTCGAAAACTATTTTAATTATTGAATCTTGGTGAATAATGGCCATCGTATGATTGTTGATTGCTTACTGGTCATATTCATCAATATTATTTATAAAATGATGTCATTTAGATCAATATTAGTTCAAATACAAAAAATCTCTTTGTTCTAATTCAATTCTGTCCAGCTGACCCAGACTAGTCCGTGATTGGCAACGGACTAGTCCGGCTCTGATCCGGTGTACCGAACTAGTCTAGTCTATTGCAGAACAGTACGCTACTGTCAGGCTTAACCCTAGCCAGCTGCCAAAACCCTTCTTCTTCCTCTCACGATTGCCTTTACATTCTCTCTCCTCAAGCTCAAGCTCCCAAGCTGATTTCCACTTTGAGCCACCAAAATCGAACGTTCTTCTACGGAATCTTCCCCCTTGGCGCGAAGCATCCCTCCTTCGGACTAATAAAAAAATTTCTCCGCTCCTCTGTCCTCAAATCTTCAATTTTCGGTAAAAATGAAACCCTTACCCTAGTTCTCATCTTTCCTCAGGTCTTGCTTACTTTTCTTGATTCCTAGGGTATACGTTGCATTGATGTGTGTATTCCTATCATCCTTCTACCATTTTGTATCAATTTGAGTTAGATTTGTTGAAATAAGAAGTTCGGATTCATACGTCAAACAAGACTAGTCTAATACTTGGTGCGGACAAAACTGGTGCTCCGGACAAGTCCGTAATCTGAAATCAGACAAGTCTGGCCCCTTGACAGTTTGATCCTCTAAATTCTTGTATCCACAAAGTCTAATTCCCATTCTTACCACACCTTGTACTCTCTATGTCAGGCACGATGTCGTCCGCATCAAATGATAGCATGTTTGACTTTGAAGCCGAGCATTATCGCGAGAGAGTGGCCAGAGCAAAAGAATAGAGAAGCAAGAAGCGCCATGATCATGATGCAAATGATTCTCTCCCGACTCTAAGCTCCAAAGAAAGAGGAAGGTGACAGTGAAGAAACCATCAAGCAAGGACGGTGTCGATGCCAGCTCAACGGCACCAAGGAGAAGCACTAGCAAGGGCAAGGGACTTGCTAGTGGACCTATTGGTCCATTGAATATGAAGTCACCTTTGCAGCGCAATAGGCATCCCTCTGAAGATGATTTCTCGGGCAAACGCAATGATTTGGCTGACAAGCTTAGGAAGGTCAAAGTCTATGAGCAGCCAAAGCAAGCGGCTGACCCAAGGTTCTGGAGTCACTTCCATGCAGACTATTATGAGCATGTGTACAGGAAGATGAGAAATCCAGTGGTTGCGAGTCAGTGGATGGATGTGACATATTTGCAATCAAATAACTTCCAAGCCTATCATAAAGTCTTAGAGGCTTTTGGGAGACATGGATTGAAATATCTTCTCTCTTTTCGATACAATTGGAACAATGAGGCTATCACCCAATTCTATTCCACTCTCTACTCCTCGGGTGATGATGAGGAATGAATCACTTGGATGACACATGAATCCAAGTACAATATCACTTATGAGGAGTTTGCCAGGATACTCCATCTCAAACACACTTTGGAAAATGAGCTTGTGATTCACAACTTAAAGCCTTCGGAGAAGGATGAGCTAGCTTTTCTCTATGACACGAGAATGCCATACAAGCCACCTACCATAAAGTACTTGAAGCCATTCTTTGCGGTGCTTAACAGAATTTTGAGAAGACTATCGCTGCAAATGATGGAGATGCAGGCACAATTGAAGGGACACGAAGGACCTTGATAAAAGTGATAAGAATGAGACAGATCTTCAATTTCATTGAGTATATTTACAATGGCATAGTGAACATCTCAATCACTCCCAAACGGGTCGTGTGGCTATACACCATACATCATGTTTATGATCTAGAAGGTAACCGACCTTGAGTTTGTCAAGGATGTTGAGCATGCCGCTCTCAAGCCTTAGAAGCCCACAACCTACAGTGTTCCCAATGCACCTGCCTCACCTTCAAGGGAACAAAGATCAAAGCAAGCAAATGAAGGCACAAGGGCTCCAGCTACTACCTCTGTTCCTTCACCCTCCATAGAGTCCTCCAATGGAGTTCTAAAGATGCTTTCCTCCATCTTTGCATCCTGTTGCAAATGGAAGTTAAGAAAAACAAGGAAAACTTGGCAAGGAAGAGGCACAAGAGGTACATGAAGGCAAACATCAACGATATCTGTGAGAAATTGAAGATTGGGCCAGTGGGATCTCCTCAAATCTCCATGACTCCAAAGAGAAGTTCACAGAGATGGCACCTCTCACACAGGAATTGGCCTCTTTTGTACTTTTGAGTGTCTCCGTTCCTCCTCCTCAGCACGATCATGAATCTAAAGATGAAGACGAGGGCATAACTGAGAGTGAAAGAGGGAGTGATGGAGAGTAACTTCCTTCAATTTTTCCCTTTTTGGTGCCTTGATGTCAAAGGGGGAGAGATTGAGACTAGTAGTCCATTTATGAGCTTCTCTTTTATGTTTTAAGTTTCAAACTATTGTAATCTCTAGTTGGATGATGCCTATTTTGTTTAATATGGATGTGTGATGCTCATTATGATATTCTTGTGATGGTTGTTTATTATAATTGTTGTATTTTCAATTATGCACATCACAAGATCTGCTCACACACACTCTATAGGAACCCCACCATAAAGAGTGCATATATGTGAGAAATTTTATTCTTGCTCATACATCATTCTCATATATGCACACTTTATAAAAATAAATTTTTACTCTTAATTGTGAAATCTCAATTGGTTGTAATCAATCACCAAAAAGGGGGAGATTGAAAGTGCATCTATGTAAGACCCTCATTTTCATGTATCATGCCCTGCATCCATCATTAAATATGTTTAACATTAAGAAACATAAAAAGGAACAAGTTTAAAATCAATTAGAAACAAAACCGCACTAAAGAATTCTAGGAAGTGCGGACTAGTCCGATTTTGGTGCGACTAGTCCGATCTCTCTCTAACCTCGCTCGGACTTGTCCGTTTTGATGCGGACTAGTCTGTTTTTTCCTCGGGACACTTTCGTACTTGTCTGGTTTAGTGCGGACTAGTCCGGTATTGCAAATTGCTTGAAATTTTGCTAAGTCCCTGGACTTGTCCGGACTAGTCCAGTATTCTAGCGAACTTGTCCGTTTTTCCCTTCTGACTAAAGTCGGACTTGTCTGATTTTGGCCAGACTTGTCTGTTTTTCCCCTCTACATAAGTTTGGACTTGTTCGATGTATAGTCCGGACTTGTCTGATTTCTCTCTACCCATCTTCGGATTAGTCCGACCCTTTTACGGACTTGTCCGATAAATCGTGACTCTGAGTTGATCTTTTGTTTCACGACTTGTTTCTTGGGTTTTATGTTAAGTGGGCCTAGGAACGTCGTGCCTAACCCTTTTAGAGCCCATGTCGGACTCCAAACCGACCCCTATTCATCTCAAACTCGAAATCCATCTAACCCTGCCTCCATCTCAATATAAAAAACCCAACCCCTTGGCTTGATATCTATTTGCCACTTTTCCACCACACCCAAACCCTAGCTCGTGAATAGCCGTCACCGAGAAGGGAGAAAGAGATCTAGAGCAAGAAGAATAAGAGGAGGAAAAGAAAGAGGATCATGATCTCCATCAACTTCGCGTTCTTCAACAACAATTCACCATCAAGTTCTTCGTCAACCCTAGATCTTCAAGATCCAAGTGTAGCCCCCCAAGATCCTTGATTCTTTGGAGTTTTGGACACCTGGTATACCTTCTATTCTGTTTTTCTCACGAGAATTCAGCCCCGTTTCCCCAAATACACGTCGATCTAGAAAACCCTAATCTATTGTTCTTGCTCAGTGCGGACTTGTCCGGTCCCTAGCGGACTAGTCCGATTTTACTGGTTAAATTGTGTGAAGTTAGTTCTAAAATTGCTTTGACTCAAATCCAAACCTGTGTAAACTTGTTAAAATCCATTAGAACTAGTTAGTGATCATTAAAAGAAACTCATTAACAAGTTCTACCTTGCATTTGCATTAATCATGCATGTTATGTCATATTGAGTAATGTATGTGTACTCTTTGATTGTGTTTCTTGTCTTGTATGTTTATTGTGTGGATTAGACAGATTTGCGCTAGAGAGTGTCGCGGAGGATCTCCAGCACCAAGAGTTCGAAGGCTTTGACCCGAACCAATCCCAGGAGCAAGGCAAGTGTCCTTGAAGCATATTCATCATGTTTTAAAATAAATGTTTTGTTTGCAAACTACATGCTTGTGTCAATTTGATGGGAATCCTATGATAGGAAGTTTACTAGATTTGTTTAACCACCCTTGTCACCTGGAATACATGGTAGAGAGCCGGGATGAGCTTTTTACCCTTTTGCTTATCTTAATTCATTGGGATGGGAGACAACTATACCACTTAACTTAATTATATATTAATGAGGCTATGCTTACCATGAACTGTTTAATATGATATGGTAATGGGTGATCTAAGCAAGCATGATATGTGGATGGGTTGGATGTTATGGTGGTTTGCTTGCTTTAGATCTAAGGACCGGTTCGTGGAGCGACCATCCAGGATTTACTGTGCCACCACGAGGCCAAGTATGGGTGCGGTGTAGCTAATTAATTAGGGCTTTGCCAGTGCTATTTGTACGATTAAGAATGCTCGGGGAAGGGGTTGTCAGATTGGGTTTGTTGATGATTGGTGGGACTACCCTGAGATCTGAATGGCTCAAGAGGGGGGCCCTTGGTTGAAGATATTCTCAGTTGGAGACATCGCCACCGCTGAAACCTCAGTGGGGTCTAAATAGGCTAGTAATCCCTATTGTATAGGCTATTTTGTGATCTCTTGGCCACACACTAACGGAAGTGTGAGACGACATAATATAGGTTCTAGTCACCACAAGGTGATGAAATCACAAACACGTGGGTAATGTGGTACAACCTCTACAGAGTGTGTCTAAAAACTATCATGATAGTCGTGCTCCCGATTATGAGCAACATGGACCCTCACATGATTAGAGGAAACTTGGATTTGGGACGGTTTGGTAATGGTTATGGGATGGTATTATGGTTTATGGTATTGATTATGGTTATTGGTAATGTGAAATCTGGAATATGGATGATGGTAATGAATATGGACTGGTATTATGATAACTATATGGTTTATGATGGGTTTACTTCACATACATGTAATATATTGCTTTTTTCAAATGTTTTAATGTACTTTTCAGCACTTAGCCATTATTATATTCGTCATTTGTATCAGCTACATGTCATACTTTCCGCACTTGATGAGGACGACATGTACTCACCCTTGCAATTCCCCCCACCAACAGTTGTAGGTCAGGATTGGGAGTATAACGATGATAATGCAGATTTCTAGGCCGTGTCTACCGTCAGCTTTGCCTGTGGAGTGTTGGAGCTGCGCTATACCCTATTTGCTTATACTGCTTAGTTGCTCAGTTTAGTTTATTTCCGTTGCATTAGTCGAACTTGTCATTAATAATCATTAGAATTTGTATTCGGGGATATTATGAGTTGTGTAATAAAAGTACTTAATTAATCTTGTTCTGTGGTAATTTTATGTATACACTTTTGTGATTGCACTCGTGTATGTGTGTTGAACGTCCTCCTGGGCACACATATGCATTCACTTGGTTCTTTTTCGGAACCGGGTGTCACAATCTAGACATTCTATTGTGGGTTTTGGACAATGGATGACAAACAAATCAGATCCTAATGGAATTTGTTGAAATGAACGGGCATAGCGATAGAAAGAGGAGTAATTCGACTCGATATGGACTAAGCATAAATGAAACCTTTGCAAAAAGAAAGCAGGTATATGAAGAATAGAACTAATGGTGCACAAAAATGTGAAAAAATGAGGATTGATAAAGGAAAAGCCCAAGTGAAGAATGGAAGCGCAAAGTAGATGAATGTATAGGATGTGTGTGAGAGAGACATCCTGAGAGCTCATAACTTTGCGTAGAGGGTAAGCCTAAAATCAAGAACTAAGCAATTCACTAAAGCATCAGACATGTCCGCTCACGAGCGGACTAGTTCGACACACTTTCTGTTCTCACATGGACAAGTCCGGAACAGAACCGAACTAGTCCGATCAACTCACTGTTTTCACCCGAACAAGTCCGTTCAACTGTCGAACAAGCCCGTTCAATTTTCTGATGTTTTGCTGACACAATACATATCACCTTGCACAGGACAAGTCCGTCCAATTGCGGACTAGTCCGATTGAGTTTTTGCAGTCATAACGGACTAGTTGGGATAACTTTCTGTTCCAATGCGGACAAGTCCGGATCACATCACACAAATTAGGGTTTCAGGTGTGCTACACAATTCATGCAAGTTTTACATAGCACACCGGACTAGTCTGATCCCCAAAGCGGACTAGTTCAGCTGTCGAGATCACTAACGGTAACTTTTTTAGAAAGTCTATAAATAGGTGATCTGCCACCCCACAACACACAACTAAGAACCCTAGCGCCGTCATACGTTCCAAGAGTACATAAACACTTCTCCCCACACATCTAAAGCCCTAAAAAGTTAAATATTTTGGGAATCCAGATTTGGGAAGGAGAGATCATCTTCTACGCATTGTTGAGCTCTTGGGGTTTGAGTCTCTCATATAATATTGCATCTATTGTACATCTTTTGAGTGTATTTGATTTGTTTCCTCGCTATAATTTGTGTGGGAGTCCTCAGCGTGTGAGGTTGCACCATTAACTCGGTGATTACCCTGTAATAGTGGAACTCAAGTCAACCTCTGTGGTGACTTGAAGAGGCAAAGAGTTGATTGAGATCCGGCTTTTTGTGAGCTCCTCAACGAGGAGTAGACCCCTTTGGTGAGATTGAACCTCGATAAAAATCCTTGTGTCGTGTGTTCTAGTTCTTTAATTTTGCAATCATCATCATCTAGGGCATATGGTTAATCAAACTTGCAACTTGCATTAATTTTGTATTCCACGTGCTAATTATTTACTTCATCAAGTTGTTAGGATATTTTACTACATTCTGTTGCGATAATGTTTGAAAAGATTCATAAAATAGTTATTCCTTTTGTAGATACATCAAGCACACCGGACTAGTCCACATTCTATACCGGACTAGTCCGACCATCCTGTATTTGATGATTTTAGTTAAGTGTTGTAGAAAGATTCATATAATAGTTATTCCCTCTATGCCACATTCATTAGCGTTTGATCATCGTGACATAGAGTTTACAACTATTTATCTAGTTTTTGGTGTTCTTTCCTCTCGGTCTTGGAAGTCAGTATGTGTAGGTACCCTGGATACAAGATACCCCATGATATTGTGGATAATGTCATGGAGTACCGCCTTACAATGTTGAAGAATCCCGAAGGCAACACTTGTCCCGCAACACTGGGCCCGCCTCCCTCGTCTCGGTAGCTCTGGAGCTACCACGTGTTCTGCAGGTCCGGACCTACCTTCCTTCATAGGGAAGCTCCAGTGCCGCCACGTGTCCAGTAGCTACGAACCTAACCCCCATTAGAGGGAAGCTTCGGTGCTGCCACGTGTCAAGTAGCTCCGGACATGCCTCCCCGCAGGGGGAAGCTCTGGAGTTGTCACATGTCAAACCTCCAAAACTAAGCCTGCAACAGGAAGACAACTAGATCTCCAATGGCACTGACATTCAAGAGGCTATTAAACAGCCATTACAAGACCTGGTTAATGTGTCATTAATGTTTTATTAATGATTCATGATCAGAGGGCTATCAAGAATTATAACGCCACCATTAAGGCACGTTATCACACTGTTAATCACCCACATCACCAGTAGATCGTGTATAGGGTGTTATGACTGCCAGGGCCACTTGCTAGGCCAAGCATACACTGTAACGGCCAGTCCTTAGCATATAAAAGGATCGCACCATACAGTAGGAGGCAATCTGAGACACTCGCTACGCATAGACACTCACACAATCAAAAACCACCCCGTGGAGTAGGGTATTATGCTCAAGCGGCCCGAACCACGTGAAAACCCCCAGTGTTCACCTCTTGTTCTTGATCTTACGTGCGCCCAGCCTAAATACGAACCTTTACAGACTACGCTTTAGTAGTACTGGGGGAAGTGTCGTTGCTACACTTCGACATTTGGCACGCCACGTAGGGGGTGCCTAAGATTTCAAGATGGTGAATTCCACCGCTGCTTCGGCCGACGGTTTAGCTGAGCAGCCTGCTGGAGGAAATCCCTCCAATGTGCAGCAGCCACCCAACATCATTGTACTGGCGGGTGTTGCCGCACCACTCCCACCACCTGAACCAGCAAACAATGCTGGACAATAGGATGTTGAATTTTTATCAGTCGTTGCATCGACCAATAACCCAGAGAACACGCTGAATGCAGCACAGACTCTGCTCCAGTGTCCTCCAGCGCCCAGAGCTCCTCCGGCCGCTATGGATCAATGGCGCACTGATGTTGAGCATTTAGTTGCAGCTGCAGCTAATGCCCTCAGCATCCAAGGTTTGCCCCATGCAGGGTAGGCACCTTCTCAACATAGGACCTTGTCTAGTAGACTTGGTCCTCAGGCGTCGCAGCACAGGAGACGTGCGCCCTCCAAGCAAGTGACTTCACTGCTCTCTGGGGCTCGCCGTACCCACACGGTATCGAGTCTTCCTACTCAGGACCTCCGATGTGAGCTCGACTGACATTACATGAGGCAGGATGGCTGCTTCCACATCGAGAGCGCTCACAAAAGGCGAGCTGCTCGGGAAAACCCTTCTCCTCTGGGAGTGGGGGGTGGGTGTTCGGCCCTAGCCATGCTCCTTCACATGGTCGAATGGACACCCATGTTCCAGCCTCATCTGCCGGAGAAGTACGACCGGGCAGTCAACCCCATCGAATTCCTACAAATATACTCCACCGCCATCCTCTCGGCTAGAGGCAATGAGGCCGTGATTGCCAACCACTTCCTCGTGGCTCTAACCAGGACAACAAGGTCTTGGTTCATGAGTCTTCCTCCTGCCTCTGGGGACTATATTGTCAGTTCACCGCCAACTTCGGGAGTTGCTACACCCGACCTGGCACCGAGCTGGACTTATTCACCGTACAGTAGAATCAGGAGAGTCGCTGCGATCATTCATCCAACGGTTTTCTCAGGTACGGAATACAATCCCTTCTATCTAGAATGCTTCTGTCGTTGTCGCATTCTGACAAGGGTTATGAGATAAGAATATGTTGGAGAAGCTGGCAACAAAAAATGTCAGCGGCCTCATGGAGCTCTTCAGCCTAGCTGAAAAATGTGCTAGGGCTACGGAGGGCCAAGAGATGCACTCCAAACCCGCTGCAGAGGCTGATAAACCCTCCTCTAAGGCTGAAGCTACTGCCTTAGGCAGTGGAAAAAAGAAAAAGAAGTCCAACGGCAAGAAGACGTCATTGGCCGGCATGCCTACTACTGCAGCTCCTGGTGGTCGGGGGCCACACCCTGAAAAATGACCCCGACCATCGTCTGAGGACAGCAATGGTGAGAAGATGTGGTGTCCAATTCATAAATCGAACACCCATAACCTTGAAGACTGTTGCGAGGTTAAGCGACTTGTTGAACGCAACAACAAGCGCCAAGAGGAAACCCCTTTCCGCCAACAGGAGGGGAAACAAAAAGTCGGTGAAGCTCCATCCGATCAAGAGCTAGGCTTCCATGACGCTAAGAAGGAGTTGAAGGTTGTCTACAACACCGTCGACGAGGACTCTGATGTCTCTGACACCGAGCGTCGGAAGTCCTCCTGATGTATCCTTAAGACAATGTGTCGGGAGATGGTTGCTGCCCCTCCCACCACCAAGGCAAAACCTCATCTGAAGTGGATGGATACTGCCATCACCTTCAATGCTTCGGATTGCCCGAAGAACATGACTGGAGTTGGTAAGTTGCCTTTGATGGTCTCTCCTACTATGAACAACATACAGCTCTACCATGTCCTGGTGGATGGAGGTGGGGCGCTCAAACTCCTCAGCTTCGCAGCTTTCGTGAAGCTCCAGCTCAGCCTATCGAAACTTAGGACCTCACGTCCTTTCTCTGGAGTAGGTTCCGCTAGCCATCACTCCTCTCGGGTTATTTACACTCCTTGTGACCTTCGGGACTCGAGACAACAATAGGTCTGAGAAGCTGGTGTTTGATGTGGCACACATCAACCTTCCCTTCAACACCATCCTAGACAGACCACCCTGTAGAGGTTCATGGTTGTAGCCCATTAAGGCTATCTGGTGTTGAATATGCTGACTTCTTCAGGCGTCCTTTGGATCCGTGGGGATTGTACTGCTGGAGTCACTGTGCTGGAAGAACTTCATGCGCTCACAATGGCGCAAGAAGAAGAATCTGGCAAGGAGCGACCAGCTCAACCACCTTGAGCTTGCGTCAATGTGGATCAACCTCTGCACCTCGTGTGGAATTAAGCGGTGACACTAACATCCTCATCAAAGTAGTCCAAATTGGCTCCGATGCCCAGACCACTCGTATATCGGGAGGTCTGGATGACAAATAGGAACTCGCGCTCGTCACTTTCATTTGGGTGAATGTGGATGTGTTTGCATGGCAACTGTGACACATGCCTGGGATCCCTAGGGAGGTGATCGAGCACAGCCTGAAGATATACCCTGATGCATGGCCAGTACATCAGAAGCCCCGAAAGCAATCTATCGAGCAATAGTACTTCATTAGACAAGAAATCAAGAAGCTGCTCGACGCTGGTTTCATCAGGGAGGTTCACCATCCTCGGTGGCTGGCAAACTAAATCGTTGTACCAAAGGCCGGTGGGAAGCTTCAGATGTGCATCGACTATACCACCTTGAATAAGGCATGCCCAAAAGACCCATTTCTACTTCCCAGAATAGATCAAATAGTGATTCTACTTCCGGGTGTGAATTACTGTGTTTCCTATACGCATATTGTAACACCCTCATTTTCATGCATCATGCCCTACATCCATTATTGAATATGGTTAACATTAAGTCATACAAAAATGAGCAAGTTTAAAATGAATTAGAAGCGAAACTGCACTTAAGAATTTTGGAAAGTGCGGACTTGTTCGTTTTTGGTGCAGACTTGTCTGTTTTCTCTTCGACCTCTCTTCGTACATGTCCGTTTTCGTGCGGACTAGTCCGGTTTTGTCTCTGTACAATTTTCGGACTTGTCCGGTCCATTGCGGACTAGTCCGATATTCCGATTTCTTGAAATTTCGCCAAGTCCCTGGACTTGTCCAGACTTGTCCGTTTTACTCTCTGACTAAGTTTTGACTTGTCCGATTTCATCCGGACTTACCCATTTTCTTCTCTGACTAACATCGGACTAGCCCGGTCTTGTGCGGACTTGTCCGGTGACCGCGACTTCGATTCAATCTTTTCTTCCACGACTTGTTTTTGGGGTTTTACCATAAGTGGGCACATGGACATCGTGTCTAACCTTTTTGGAGCCCATGTGGGACCTCACACCGGCCTCCACCCTCTCTAAAACCGACCTCTATCAAACCCTAATCCTCCACCCCTATATAAACAACCCAACACCCCACCCTTTTACCTCTTTGCCTCAATTGAAAGACCACCAAACCCTAGTTTGCGAGAGACACCACCAAGGGGAGATCCAGCAGCAAGGAGGGGAAGGAGATCATGAAGAAGGACCAAGCAATCAAGATCTTCATCAAATTTACGTTCTTCATCACCAATTCACCCTCAACTCTCCATCATCAACCCTAGATCATCAAGATCCAAGTGTTGCCTCCAAAATCTTGATCCTTGTAGTTCTAAACACGTGGTATACCTTATACCTTCTCTTTCTCACATGAATTGAACCCCGTTTCTCGAAATTTACATTGATCTAAAAAACCCTAGCTCGCTGGTTCTGCGTAGGGCGAACTAGTCCGGCCCTACACCGGACTTGTCTGGCCTCTAGATCTAACTACTATTAAATTAATTCTGAATTTAATTGAATCAACTTGAACCTGTTAAAACTTGTTAATAACCATTGTAAACGACTAGTAAACATTAATAGTAACTCATTAACTCGTTTCACTTCGCATTTGCATTAATCATGCATGTCATGTCATATTGAGTAATATATGTGCACTTATTTGTAATTCCTGTCTTGTATGTTCGTTGCGCGGATTAGACAAATTTGCGCTAGAGGGTGCTGCAGAAGACCTCTAGCACCAGCACTTTGAAGTCTTTGATCCCTATCAAGCCCAAGAGCAAGGCAAGTGTCCTTGATCATTTTGATCCTGTTTTTAAATGTTTTGTTTTCAAACTAGCATGCCTGTGTCAATTTGATGGGACTCCTATGATAGGAAGTTTACTAGCTTTGTTTAACCATCCTTGTCACCTAGAATACTTAGTAGAGAGTCGAGAAGGGTTTTACCTTTTCGCTTCACTCTAATTAATTGGGATGGGAAAACAACCAAGTTACCTGATTATAAATTATTGAGATTATGGACAATGTACGTTAATGAACATGGTTAATGGTAACATGGTAACGGGTGATCTAAGCAAGTGTGGTATGTGGATGGGTTGGATATCATGGTGGTTTGCTTGCTTTAGATCTAAGGATCAGTTTGTGGAGCGACCATCCAGGATTTACAGTGTCACCACGATGCCAAGTATAGGTGCGGTGTAGCTGATTAATTAGGGTATTGCTAGTATTGCGCGAATAATTTGGCGCACCGGGGAAGGGGTGTCGGATTGGGTTTGGATTTGTGGTGGGACTCCCTGGGATTCGAATGGCACAAGAAGGGGCCCTTGGTTGAACATGTGCTCAGTTGGAGGCATCGCCACCAGTGAAACCTCAGTGGGTCTGTACATACTAGTAATCCCTTTGTAAAGGCTATTTTGTGATCTCTTGGCCACACACCAACAGAAGTGTAAGACGGTATAATGGATGTTCTTAGTTACCGAAAGGTGATGAAATCACTAACCTGTGGGTAAAGCGGTACAAACTCTGCGGAGTCATAAAACTATCATGATAGTCGTGCTCTCGGTCATGAGCAACCTGGACCCTCACATGATTAGAGAGGTTTTGGGATTTGGAATGGTTTGGTTATGGTTTGGTACTAGTTATGGTTGGTAATATGGTTATAGCTGGTTATAGATTGAATTATGGTATTGAATATGGTTAATGGTAATGGTGAAATCTGGTATAATGGTGATGGATATGGAATATGTACTTATACTATGACAATCATTATGGTATATGATGGGTTTACTTCACATACATATAATATACTGCTTTTCAAATGTTTTAATGTACCTTTCAGCACTTAGTCTTTATTATTGTCATCATTTGTATCAGCTACATGTCATACTTTTCCTGTGTTGTTGCTTGGAGTTGTGCTACCCTATTTGCTTAGTTTGCTTAGTTGCTTAATTAGATTATTTCCGCTGCATTAGTTCAGACTCATCATTAATGTTTCACTAGAGCTATATTTGAGGATTTCTCTGAATTCTGTAATAAAAAGTGCTTAATTAATTTGTGTTGTGGTGATTATCTGTTTATCATTTGTGGATCACTCGTGTATGTGTGTTGAACGTCCTGGGAACACATATGCATTGCACTTGGTACATTTTTGGAACCGGGTGTCAAACATATTCTGGATACCATCAGATTCAAATGTCGAGGGAAGATGAAGAGCATATTGCTTTCATTATAGTAGATGGGTTGTACTGCTACATTGTCATGGCTTTCGGTCTCAAAAATGATGCTTCAACTTTTGTGTGAGCCATGCACAAAAAGTTTGGAGAGCTCATCAGTGACTTGGTGAAGGTCTACATCGATGGCATCGTCGTCAAGGTGAAGAACAAGGAATCACTCCTTTGACAATTTGCAAGCCGTCTTTGACAAGCTGCGCTTGACCTGTACGAAGCTCAACCCGGACAAGTGCATCTTCGGGGTTAACTCCGGAAAGCTCCTTGGTTTCTTGGTGACTCACCAAGGAATTGAGGCAAATCCAGCCAAAATTAAGGCCATTGAAGAGATGCGGCCTCCAGCCCGCATCAAGGACGTCCAGAAGCTAACTAGGTGTCTAGCTGCGCTCAGCTGGTTCATCTCAAGGCTAGCAGAGTCGGTGCTTCCCTTCTTCAAATTATTGAGGAAGTCCAGACCATTCCAGTGGTCTTTAGAAGCGGAAAAGGCATTCCGAGAGCTCAAGCAGCTCCTCACCACACTACCAGTTTTGGTACCTCTGGAACCTGGTAATCCTCTTCTACTTTATATTTCAGTAACTACGAAGGTTGTCAGTATGGTTCTGGTTGTGGAGAGACCAGTGCCATCATCAGCTCAGGAGCCTAGACCCCTCCGGGAGGGTCCAGAGCTACCTGAAGGCGAGTTTGGGTCCCAGCCTCCAGGCACGGATCCTAAAATCAAGATGCCTATGTATCAACCTCTCTCAACCGAGGGAGTTCCTGTAGTTCAAGAAGAAGGTCTGGACCCCTCCAGGAAGGTGCGGGCTGAACAAGAAGAAGCTCCGGACCCTTTTGGGAGGGTCCGAGTTGATGAAGAGGAAGCTCCGGGCCCCTCCGAAAAGGTTCGATTGTCCAGCGGCTGATGTACTTCATCAACGAGGTACTCCACGACACCAAGATTCGGTACATTGAGGTGCATAAGCTGCTATATGCAGTTCTTATTGCCTCAAGAAAGCTTCGTTACAACTTCCAAGCCCACAAGACATCAGTGGTGACCTCTTATCCATTGAGCGCTATTTAACACAATCCCAATTCTACGAGAAATGTCGCCAAGTGGGTAGCGGAGTTGGAAGAATTCGATCTCGAATTCCTGTCGTGACATGCGATCAAGAGTCAAGTGCTGGCAGACTTCATGGTGGAATGGACTCCATCTTCATCAAGTCTGGAGGGCCCCAGTGAGAAGAAGCCAGAACCCAAGGTCCCGGTCTTCACTGAGCCTCACTAGACTTTCTACTTTGATGGCTCTGTGCAAAAGCAGGGGGCCGGAGCTGGAATACTTCTCCTCGCTCCATCCGGGAAGAAGGTCAAGTACATGGTGCGTCTTGACTTCAAGGCAACCAACAACATGGCAGCGTATGAAGCTCTCGTCTTTGGACTCAAGGTGGCGCTATCATATGGCATACGACAGCTGCTGGTTAAGGGTGACTCGCAACTCATCATCAAACAAGTCAAAGGTGAATGTACTTGCAACAACCCTCAACTCGCTGCTTATTTACTTGAAGTCCAGAGGTTGCGGAAGGACTTCCACGTCTTGGTTCTCTATCAAACATTGAAGCTGACGATCTCTCAACGGAAGCTTCAACTGGAGCTCAAGCACCCGACAGAGTTTTTGTCAGGAGATTATCAGGATCTACCGCTCAGTCTGCTGAACTGAGTGATGGGGGTGAGACCAGTACCCCAAAGCTGGTAGTCCCGGTGGCCCTGTCACCATGGCGCCCACCAAAGATCGTAGGTGCTGCAAGAAGCTCCGAGCAACCTTGCGTGCAAGATCCAGAAGCTCAAGTTTGCTCCGATGCATGGATCATGAAGATTTGGAGCTACTTGAAGGATAACATCCTTCCTGGAGATGGTGCTTCCGCTGAGCGAGTCATTAGATTGGCTAAAAGATACACGTTGGTAGAAGGGGATCTCTATTGATGTGGTGCCAACGACATTCTAATGCGGTGCATTTACTACGAAGAAGGTCGTGAGCAACTCGCGAAGATCCATGGAGGCGAGTGTGGGAATCACGCATCATCCCACACGTTGGCCGGTAAGGCCTTTCGGCATGGTTTTTATTGGCCTACAGCACTCCAGGATGAAGTCGAGTTGGTAAAGAAGTGTGAAGCATGCTAGATTCATGCAACTCAGATTCACACACTAGCGCAGTCACTACAGATGATACCTTCCACGTGGCCATTCGTTGTGTGGGGGATGGAGATTATGGGACCTTTCCCAAAAGCCATCGGAGGTTACAGGTTCCTGTATGTCTCCATCAACAAGTTGTCAAAGTGGCCGGAAGATACTCCAGTTGTAATAATCAACAAGAAATCTGCAATCAAGTTCTTGAAGACCATCGTCTACAGATTTGGAGTTCTGAACAAAGTCATCACTGACAGCGGAACCTAATTCACAAGTGCAGCCTTTCAAGAGTATTGTGAAGATCTCGACATTCAAGTAAGCTACGCATCAGTAGCTCCCCCGGTAAGCAATAGCCAAGCTAAGGGAGCAAATGCAGAGATACTAAAGGGACTCAACACACGCACATATGAGCGCTTGAAGAAACATGGTGCCAACTGGATCGAGGAACTTCCGTTCGCTCTGTGGGTGTTGACGGCTGTTATATACCAATTTCACCCATCAATATAACTCAATTATGTGAAGGAATTGTCATTTCTTGCACACATCACCTTTCTATTTAACCTATTTCCACTTGTCCTTGTAGAAAATGGTACACGCAGGAGATTTATGTAGAAATGAAGTGAAACAAGGGGATGGATCCTATAAAATATCATTCTAGCCCATCAGGCGACGACACATGGCACCACATGGATCTAATGGCCCACAAACAGAAGTATTTGAGGCCATCCAACAGTGTAGCACCCATATAAAGGAATGGGACCCACCTGGCATAGACATAGAGGAAGCACAACCCCAACGGGGCCAAGACCAGGTCGGCTGACCCCCCTAATCGGCCGACTAGGTTTTGCCGCCAAACGCAGTCAAACGCCACGTGTTGGCTCCTCCGGACTTGAAGAGGTCACGGGTGACTGATTTGCGTGCTTTTGGTGGAGAGAACTGACCCTTCTCCAAGCTATAAATAGGACCCCTCACCCCTCACTTCAACACACACCACTTGAGTATTCTTCCTTTGTATCCACTACTCTACATAGGTTTAGAGGAGTATAGGCTGTAGAGGAGGAGAGCCTCTAGTCCATAGTCCAAGTAGGAGAGAAGTAGAAGGAGTCTCTTCCCAATTGAGAAAGGTATGTCTCCCATATTCCTATTTCTATTTGTGAGTTTATTCATAATAAAGATGATATCTTTAGTCTTCCATCGTTCATATACTTGGATGAAGCGTTTCTTGTTTGATTGTGGATTCCATGTATGTGGTAGGAATAGTATTTATGATTGTGTTATACCATGCTCATTATATCATCGTAAACACTATAAACCTCCACTATAGTCTAATTAGCTATGATATGACTATGTTAATATGAATCACTTATACTATGAATTAACATTGGTTCAAAGATGATTTGGTTCATTACCTTAGGATGGCTTGTGCCTAGGCTCTTAACGTAATTACTTAATATCCTAGCATGGTGCTAGGAAAGAGAGTCGCATTGAATGTCTCATAGACCCACAGATTCAAGAGGTAGGCAGTAGGTGGTGACAGCCCAATATGTCATTTGTAATCCTCCACGTTCGGCTATGTCACAGGCTCTTGGCAGGAGTCGCCTAGTCTTGCTAGGGGTAAACCCGTGCCCGACATGTTAATCCACTTAGAATAATAATTCATAATTAATATAATCATTAGTAACTAACTTAGCCTATGTATATGTACATTAGAAGCATAGTAGGAGTATCTACCTAACTCTTAGTCTAGTCCCTCTATTACCTCTTTTATCCCCGTAGGATAGAATGCTTCTGTGTGTGTCACACTACCTCCACCTATCAATTAACCCATCCTTGCTAGAACCCTACCTAGACCAACCTAGCCTCTCCATTTGATGATTTCTTTGCTTCCACCTAGCCTTCCTTTGGGAAAATATAAATGACGCCCTTTGGGAATACTCTTAGAGGGAAATGCTACATCGATAGTTTCCGTGCACTTGCGGATTTACATGTATAATATAAAACCTACCAACAAGCATTTCTAGCGCCCCTGCTAGGGATGAATTGTTAGTAATGCATAGGAAATATAAACAAGCATTTCTAGCACCCTTGCTGGGGAAGACTGCCGAAGTATTGCATGATTGAGTGAATAAGATAGGACCCTGGTAGGTTTTAATAGGATGACCCTTCTTTGTTTTCGTATTTTATGTGAAAATAGGCTAGTGTATGTATGGTTTCCATTTGTCGAAAAACTTTGTTGAAGATCATGAATCCCTTTTGAGAGATCGACCTCGTGTCATTACTGAAAGTGCATCTAGGCATCCCTTGTGGGTTTTGGTTAATTTATGACAAACGAATGACATCCTAACCACATTATTGAGATGAGCGCAGGTTTTAATGAAAGGATGAAGAAAGCACCAAAAAGAAAGGAGAATGAGGATCAATTCGGAAAAGAGCTCAAGAGCTGAATAGAATACATCATTGTGTAGGGAGTGTGTTGGTGTAACACATCCCAAGAGCTCAAGCATAAAAATCCTCACACACTTCACATTTCACAGGAAAAACGGACTAGTTCGATATACACCGAACTAGTCCGATAACCTCTCTGTATAGGTTCGGACAAGTCCAGCCAGTGCGGACTTGACCGCACCGAACTAGTCCAATAATGTCCAGACTAGTCCGATAATGCCTCTGACTAAAATCGGACAAGTCCTCCAAGTGCAGACTTGTTCTCTATTCACTAAGGGTATCATCACATCGGACTAGTCCGATATCACAACAAACAAGTCCGAAATCCTTTCTGACTAAAATCGGACTAGTCCGCTCCTAGCTGGACAAGTATGATATTCCTGGACACTTAGGGTTTCCTACGCGTTGCACACCCGACTAGTCCAGACTCCACCACGGACTAGTCCGAACCCTCGAAACCCTAACGGTAACTTTTGAAAACCCTAATATAAATAGATGTGCACGGCCTAACTATCAACTCTCTCGACCCCTTGCGCCGTCACACCCCCCAAGAGCCTAGAAAACACATCTCTACGCGCAATCTGACGCAATAAAGATCAATCCCTTGAGGATTCACTTTGGATCAAAGGAGAGACACGATTCCACACATTTGAGCTCTTGGGTTTGATCTCTAACACACTCCTGTTGTTTCATTGTTGATCTTTCGAGTGTGTTCTTGGTGATGTTTGAATTGTAATCTTGGGGAGCCCTCAACTTGTGAGAAGGCCCCTTGAACTTGGTGATTTGCCCCTTTGTGATAGTGGAAGAAGAATTGACCTTCGTGGCGATTCGACGAGGTTAGGGTCAGTGAAGACCTGGTCTTTTCGTGGGCTCCTCAATGTGGACGTAGGTTGCCTCTGTGGGAACCGAACCAAAAATCGTGTGTTAAACTTGTTCTTAAGTTTCTCATATCATATTCTAGGGTTTGATTGATCTTGTCCATCTTACATTAAAATGTTCAAATACAAAAGTTAATTTGTACTACACTTAATTTCATTGACTCAATACTTTCAATTTACATACTATATTCCGATGCATATTGTGACTGTATTGAAATCATTGATCGAACTTGATCAATTTAGTCTGCACGTACCGGACTAGTCCGCACTCTACCGGACTAGTCCGATATCTCGGGGTTTGATCAGTTTGTTAAGTGTTGCAGGTTCCGACTAAAATTCAAAAAGGCCTATTCACCCCCCCCCCCCCCCTCTAGGCCACATTCAATTGGTATTAGAGCGGGACTCTTCACAAGAGACTAATCGCTCAAAGAGAACATGTCGGACATGAAGGATGTGCACAAAAGTCTTAACCAAGAGAAGGTTGAAGACGAAAAAGCTCAAAAATTGGAGAAGCTCTTCAATGCCATCTAGGACTTTGAGGATGACGATGAGGAGATGCTTGAACTAAAGGCTCTCCTAAGGAAGAAAGCTCTCTCGAAAGGGAAAGTGAAGGTCGAGGACGAGAAGAAGAAGAAGGGGGTTAGTCATATCGACTACTCCCGATATCCTGTCAACTACGATCATCTTAATTCTAACAATAACCATACTTATCCATTCATCTAGGAAAATCCCCACACTTCGACGGCAATGACTACTTAATGTGGAGGCAGAATATGAAAATGCACTTAATCTCACTCAATCCCAGTTTATGGCACATTGTGTGTACATGAATAGATATCCTGGACAATGATGAAGAGCTTACCCCAAGTCAAGAGCAAGAAATTCATCAGAATGCTCAAGATGCAGCATTCATAACATCCTCTCTATGTCGGGACGAGTTCACCAAGGTAGATGGGCTCGAGATTGCGAAAGAAATCTGGGATACATTGCAAACTGCACATGAAGGTGATCGTCATGTGCGAGAAGCGAAGATCGAAATGATCGAAGGTGAATTTGGAAGATTCGCCATATAAGAAGATGAGTCGCCACAAGACATGTACAACCGGTTAAAGACGCTCATCAACAAGGTTCGAGCATACGGAAGCAAGAAGTGGAACGATTATGAGGTGGTGAAGCTCATCCTTAGAGCTTTCATGCATCGCAATGTCACCTTGTGCTCAATGATTAGAGAAAGCCTCGAGTACAAGAAAATGACCCCGGATGAGCTGCTTGGGAAAATCATCAATTTTGAGATGATGGAAAAGCAAGCAAAGCATGTCAAGGAGATTGCCGACCTCACCTCGGCAAAGAATAAAGGGGTTGCTTTGAAGTCCACTTGCATGCCCTTGTCTAAAGAAGCTCGAGAAGCTCAACAAGAAGAAGACATCGATGACAAGAGCAGCAACATTGACGAAGAGGACATGATCCTCTTTATGAAGAGATTCAAGAAAATGATGAAGAAAAGACAAGGGGGAAAATCAATTGAAGGAAAATACAAAGAGAAGTCAAGACCAAGGTTGAGGCAGGCATGCCATAACTGTGGTGAATATGACCACATTATAGTTGATTGTCCATATGAAGAAAACAAGAAAAAAACCAAGGAAACGAAGCCTCAACCCAAGAAATTCTTCAAGAAAAAGAAGCAAGCTGGACAAGCGCACCTAGGAAAGGAGTGGGACTGAAATGATGAGTCCTCATCCGAAGAGGAAGAGGAGATGGCAAGCATAGCCATCGAGAAGACAACTAAGAAGTCCACCCTCTTCCCAAATCTCGGCGCATGGAAGGGCAACAACAATTCCCTCATGCCAAAGGAAGGTAAACAAAAGGTAACAAACAAATCCTCTTCCTTGCATTCCTATTCTAGTGATAGTGAAGTTGCTAGTGGTAATGAAGACATGCTCGTTGGCTTAGATAAGAGAACATCTACAAAAATGAAATTTCTACTTGATCAGCTTGTTGAGAAAGAGAAGTTGATCAACCGTCAGGAAGATATGATTATCTCCCAAAAGTAGGAATATCTTGAACTTGACAAACTTCTCGAACTTGAAAAGGAGCGAGGCAAGTCACTAGAACTTGAGTTAGCCTCAAGCAAGGAAGCTTGCTTGAAGTTAAGCGACTCAAACAACACCATAAAGGACGAACTTGCTAACCTATCCAAGGCTAACAAAATCCTTGAGGTACAAGTTGAGTCACTCAAACAAAGTGACCCCTCATTCTCCTTCAAGCTAACCTTCTCAACCACTTAAAACTGAAGCTACTATTACTTGTTCATGTGCTAACATTGACACTAGGTTGAAGGAAAAGTCAACCTCTACCAAGGACAAGCATCCTTCCCAAAGTGGCATATTTGACAAGGAGAAGATCAAATATGCACGTAGTGCATACTTGGTCACAAGACCTCCTAATGTAAAATATGGCATTGGGTATTCTTATGGTGAAAAGCAATATGCTAGAAGCCATAAAAATAACAAGGAGAGCATTGCCTTTGTGAGGGGAAACTCCACTCAAGCTAGAAAGACCATTAATGCTAATAAGTCCAAGATAGTCAACACATACAATAACCAGACTAGTCCGGTCCTAACTCGGACAAGTCCGGTCCTCCGGACAAGTCTGGGTTCCCGGACTAGTTCTGTTCACAAACAACAACAAATATTATTCAGGACCTTCGATGCATCCTATGTTCTAATGGGAAGCAATTTTGGTAAAGTTTATGCTCATTATGTTGGGCCACGCCATGGGAACACCAAGTCTCATGTGTGGGTGCCCAGATCTCTTGTAACTAACTCAAAGGACCCAAGCAAGCTTGGGTAACTAAAACCAAGGCATGATTTGGTTTTGCAGGCCTACTACTCCAGTGGATCAAAATGGGTGCTAGACAGTGGTTGCACCAACCATATGACCGGAGAAAGAAGGATGTTCATTGAGTATGAAGAAAATGAGGATCCAAGTGAGGGCATCTATTTTGGAGACAATAGTCAAAGAAAGGTGCTCGGTACCAGTAAAATTGCTATATCGTCTCAACATACTCTTTCTCATGTGTTAGATGTCGATTCCTTAGATTATAACCTGCTTTCCATATCTCAATTATGTGACAAAGCTTTACCTTGTTGACTTCAACAAAGATAAAGTCGAACTTGACACATGCTTGATTGCAAAGACTAACATGGGTTGGCTGTGGCATAGAAGGCTAGCACATGTTGGTACGAGGAATCTTCAAAAACTTCTCAAGGGCGATCACATCCGAGGTTTGAAGGATGTTGTTTTTGAGAAAGACATGCCTTGCAGCGCGTGCCAAGCCGGGAAGCAAGTAGGAGCCCCTCATCCCGCGAAGAATGTCATGACGACAACTAGACCGCTCAAGCTACTTCACATGGACCTTTTCGGTCCAATTGCTTACATAAGCATCGACGGTAACAAATATGGCTTAGTAATTGTTGATGACTTTTCTCGCTTCACTTGGGTCTTCTTTTTGCATGATAAGAAAAAACTCAAGGAACCCTCAAGAAGTTTCTCAAGCGTGCCCAAAATGAGTTCCCATTGAAGGTCAAGAACATATGAAGCGACAACGGCATGGAGTTCAAGAACACTCAAGTTGAGGAGTACCTAGAGAAAGAAGGGATAAATCATGAGTTTTCAGCAACCTATTCCCCTCAACAGAACGGAGTTGCCGAAGGAAGAACCGAACCCTCATAGAGATGGAGAGAACAATGCTCGATGAATACAAGACCTCGGATCGGTTTTGGGCGGAAGCGGTTAACACCGCTTGCCACGCCATAAATCGACTCTATCTTCATCGACTACTCAAGAAGACATCCTATGAGCTACTCACTGGTAACAAGCCAAATATTTCTTATTTTCAAGTTGTTGGTTCTAAATGCAATATTTTGAACAGAAGCCTAGGACTTCAAAGTTCGCTTCGAAGTCCAGTGAAGGTTTCTTGCTTGGTTATGATTCGAACTCCTACGCCTATCGTTTCTTCAACAAGACCCCCAGACTTGTTGAAGTAGCACGTGACGTAGTGTTCAATGAAACTAACGGCTCTAAAAAAGAGCAAGTTGATCCATGTGTGCTAGATAGAGAAGAAGATCCATGTCAAGCATTGAGAAGAATGGTGTTTGGCGACGTTCGACCAAAAGAGCCACCTCTACATGCACATGAGGAAGATGAACCGCAAGTGGAGGCCAATGATCAAGGGGGAGCTCCCACACAAGATCGACCTCAAGAAGATGAAGATGATCAACAAGTCAATGAGGGCAACCATCTAGGGGGAGAAGAAGAAGATCATGAAGACACAAGACCACAAGTGCCACACCCGAGAGAACACCAATGCGTCCAAAGAGATCACCCAATCGACAACATCATCAGTGACATCCAAAAGGTAGTAACAACTAGATCCCGCATAGCTAACTTTTGTGAGCATTACTCTTTTGTACCCTTTTTGGAACCACGCAGGATTGAGGATGCATTGAAAGATCCGGACTGGGTGGTGGCAATGCAAGAAGAAATGAACAACTTCAAATGGAACGAGGTGTGGGAACTCGACGAAAGACCTAACGCAAACGTTGTCGGCACCAAATGGGTCTTCCGCAACAAACAAGACGAACACGGGATGGTGACAAGGAACAAGGCACGACTTGTGGCCAAAGGGTATTCACAAGTCGAAGGTTTGGATTTCGATGAAACCTTTGCTCTGTAGATAGACTTGAATCAATTAGAATATTGCTTGCATATGCTACTCACCATGATTTCAAGCTCTACCAAATGGATGTGAAAAGCGCCTTCCTCAACGGTCCAATCAAGGAGGAGGTGTACATGGAGCAACCTCCCGGATTTGAAGACAAAGAGTTCCCTGACCACGTCTTTAAACTACGTAAGGCTCTCTACGGACGCAAACAAGCTCCTAAAGCTTGATATGGTTGTCTTAGAGATTTCTTAATTGAAAATGGTTTCAAGATTCGAAAAGCAGATTATACATTATTTATGAAACACTTCAACAATGATCTTTTTATCTGTCAAATCTATGTTGATGACATTATCTTTGGTTAAACTAACAAATCCTTTTGTGAAGAATTTAGTAAGATGATGACGGATAGGTTTGATATGTCTATGATGGGAGAGCTGAAGTACTTCTTGGGATTCCAAGTGAGACAACAAAAGGAAGGGACATTCATAAGCCAAACCAAGTACACTCAAGACATACTCAAGAAGTTTGGGATGGACAAGGCGAAGCCTATCAAGACTCCCATGGCAACTAATGGACACTTGGATATCAATGAAGATGGATCAAGCGTGGATCAAAAGGTATATCGCTCCATGATTAGATCCTTACTTTACCTATGTGCATCTAGGCCTGATATTATGTTGAGTGTATGTTTGTGTGCAAGATTTCAAGCCAATCCTACGGAGTGTCACCTCACAGCCGTTAAAAGGATCTTGAGATATTTGGTTCATACACCCAACCTAGGCCTTTGGTACCCCAAAGGTTCCAAGTTCAATCTCATTGGATACTCCGATGCAGATTATGTCGGATGCATAGTAGATAGAAAAAGTACCTCCAGCACTTGCCAATTCCTAGGTAGATCCCTAGTTTCTTGGTCCTCCAAGAAACAAAATTCCATTGCCTTATCCATGGCCGAAGCGGAGTATGTTGCAACCGGGAGTTGTTGTGCACAACTCCTTTGGATGCAACAAACTCTAAGGGATTACAGTTACAATATGAGTCGTATTCTACTCCATTGTGATAATGAGAGTGCCATCAAACTCGCTCATAATCAAGTTGAACACTCTAGAACCAAACACATAGACATCCGACATCATTTTTTGAGAGACCACTCAATGAAAGGAGACATAGCTATTTCCCATGTCAACACCGAAAAACAACTAGCCAATATATTTACCAAGTCACTTGATGAAAAACGTTTTTGCGAGCTTCAAAATGAACTAAATATCCTTGATGCTCGGAATGTGGCTTGAAAACTTGCATACTTGTATGAACTCTTCAAAAATACATTATCTGAGTTGCGAAAATCATCTTTCTCAATTTTCTCCAAAAAAACTATTTCAACTACTTGATCTTGATGAATTATGGTCATTCCTTGATTGTTGTATGCTTACTGATCATATTCATCAAGATTATTTGATTTGCTTTGCCCCCCTATTTTCTTAATAAGTACCTTCAAATACATACGAGTGGGATAAGAATTTATGTTCTGGTGACCACGGACTAGTCCGTGGTTACCTGGACTAGTTTGCCCCTGCAGACTAGTCCGCAGAGTGGCCGGTAGTCTGGACTAGTCCAGCAAACCACGGACTAGTCCGATTTAGGCTCTGGAAGATTTAGGACTAGTCCGATTATTTTCGGACAAGTCCGATTTTTTTGTCTACATAACCCTAGCCGCCGCCAAGAACTAATCTTCTTCATCCTCATAACTTTCCCCACGCTCTCTCTCCTCGCTCGAGCTCCCCACGGCGATTTGGCGATTCCTCCATCAAAAGTCTCCAAGTTTGGGTGGAAAACGACCTCCATTGCATAGGGATTGAAGACCAAAGACTTGTTCGCACCTTCAACCCCTCCATCTCCAAGAATCGAGGAATTTCGGTAAAATTTCCTCCCAAATCCTAGAAATCTTGATTTCCTTCGTTGTTCATCAAATAGCTTAGTTCCTTTCATCAAATACATGCCTCCTTGATGCAATACATTGATATTGAGCTATTCTTCCATTGAGCAACACCGCTGATCGTATAGTTAGGGTTTGAGGTGATGAACACCGGACTAGTCCAGTCCATGTATGGACAACTCCGGTCACCCGTACTAGTGTGTACCTGTACACCGGACAAGTCCGATTTTTCCTGAACTCAACCCTAATTACTCATTCCTCAATGCATTTCCTTGTCATCAATTCTTATTCCTACATTGTGCAATGCTTTCTCAGGACAATGTCGAAGAAGAACATCTCTGACTTGGAAGATGAAATGGAACAAGACCTGTTGTCGCGAGCTTCGGAGTCTCGTGCTCAGAAGAGGCAAGAGCGCCCCTTCGAGCCCGCACCTTCCCCACCTCAGGTGTGGTGCAAGTTGCTTGCCAAGAAGCCTGCGTCCAAGGCGGAGGACGTAGCCGGCTCCAGCTCAGCAGCTCTTCGCCAAGTGAAGGGCAAAGGGAAAGGAATTGCATCAGGCCTAGTCAGCCCTCTCAAGATGCATGCTCCAAGGAAGGGAAACAGAGATCCCTCCGAGGAGAGGTTCAACAGCAAGGGAAGCGACACTGCTTCCAAGTTTAGAAATGTGGACTGCTACAGTCGGTCCAAGCAGGCAGCTGATGGAAGATTCTGGAGCAACTTCCATGCGGACTTCTATAAGTCCGTGTACCTCACAATGAAGACTCCAGTGGTGTGCAAAAAACGGATTGATTGGGCGCATTTTGAAAAGAAGAGTTGCTCAGCCTTTGATGAAGTAGTTCAAGCTGTGGAGAGGCATGGATTGAAGGATTTGTTTGCCTTCCGGAACAATTGGAACGATGAGGTCATTGCTCAGTTCTATGCTACATGCTACTTTGCAAGTGATGAGGAAGAGTGGGTGACTTGGATGACTCATGGATCCAAGTACACCATTACCTATGACGAATTTGCAAGGTTGCTACATCTTGATAGCTCCAGCAATGACAACTTCATCATTCACAACATTGTTGTCCTTGAGAAGGACAAAATGAAGTTCCTTTATGACACCCGCTCAACTTTCAACCCTCCTTCCACCAAGAATATGAAGCCATTCTTTGTGGTCCTCAATAGGTTCTTGGGGAAGACTATTGCCCCGAAGGATGGGGATGTAGGGAGTGTCCAAGGATATCTCAGGACACTGATGAAGGTGATAAGCAAAGATAGGAAGTTTGATGTCTTTGAATACATATGGAATGACATGGTGAACATCTCCTGCACTCCTAACAGGTCCTGTGGCTACGCACCTTACTTGATGTTCATGATTGAGAAGGTCACAGGGATCAAGTTTGTGAAGGATGTGGAGCACACTCCATTGAGGCCCCAAAAGCCTCCCCAAGTCTCTATCCAAGCTGCTCCTTCTCCAATGTCTAGTGAAGAGGCACCAAGGAGAGCTAGAGGTGATGCAAGGACTGATCCAACCACTAGGGCCCCTCCCCAAAAAGGGTCTCCTAGTGGAATCCTAAAGTACTTGGCAACAATCTTTGCCGCATGCAAGAAGGCCGAAGTGAACACTCACAAGCTGAACAAAGCAAGGAAGGCTGATATGCGATATGTCAAAGAGAATGTCAAACACATTTGCCAAAAGCTAGAGATCGAGCCCATTGGATCTCCAGTCATTTCTGAAGATTCAGCCTCGGATTTCATTGAGCTCGGCCCTTTGACTCCCTCCGAGCTTGCTTATTTTGGCATTGGGGGTTCGAGTGGATCCGCTCCTCCTCCTCCTCAACCCGAGAATGAAGACGGATATGATGAGAGGACCGATAGCAAGGACTGAAGATCTTAGATCCCTCCTCTCCTTATTTTTGGTGTCTTGATGCCAAAGGGGGAGAGATTGAGGGGGTGTCACTAGGTCTTAGCTATAGGTTGAGAGATGAGAGTTTCATTTATGCATCTTTTATCTCTTTTGGGTTGTAAGGCTTCATATTGTGCTCTTTTGGTACTTTTAATCTTGTGATGCAATGCTATGAACTATTTCTGCTCATATTTATGAAATCTGTGATTTTGCTCTGAAATTGACATATATGCTTGTTGTTGATATATTGATGTCGATTATTTCACTGTTATCATGACTACTGCTCTCACTCACTTAGTTTTGCATCCCACCATAAAGAGTGCACATATGTATTATGTTGTCATTGCTAAATGAGTTTCAAGCTCATATGTGCACACTTTATGAAAATTTTGCTTTTTTATCATATTTTTGTGAAATCTCAATTGGTTGTCATCAATCACCAAAAAGGGGGAGATTGAAAGTGCATCTAGGCATCCCTTGTGGGTTTTGGTTGATTTATCACGAACAAATGAGATCCTAACCACATTATTGAGATGAGCGCAAGTTTTAATGAAATAATGAAGAAAGCACCAAAAAGAAAGGAGAATGAGGGTCAATTCGGAAAAGAGCTCAAGAGCTGAATAGAATACATCATTGTGTAGGGAGTGTGTTGGTGTAACACATCCCAAGAGCTCAAGCATAAAAATCCTCACACACATCACATTTCACAGGAAAAACGGACTAGTCTGATATACACCGGACTAGTTCGATAACCTCTCTGTATAGGTTCAGACAAGTCCAGCCAGTGCGTACTTGTTCGCACCGGACTAGTCCGATAATGTACGGACTAGTCTGGTAATGCCTCTGACTAAAATCGAACAAGTCCTCCAAGTGCGGACTTGTTCTCTATTCACTAAGGGTATCACCACACTGGACTAGTCCGATATCACAACGGACAAGTTCGAAATTCTTTCTGACTAAAATCGGACTAGTCCGCTCGCATCCGAATAAGTCCGATATTCCTGGACAATTAGGGTTTCCTGCACATCGCACACCAGACTAGTCCGGACTCCACCACGGACTAGTCAGGACCCTCGAAACCCTAACGGTAACTTTTGAAAACCTTAATATAAATAGATTTGCACGGCCTAACTATCAACTCTCTCGACCCCATGCGCCATCACACCCTCCAGGAGCCTAGAAAACACATCTCTCCATGCAATCCAATGCAAGAAAGATCAATCCCTTGAGGATTCACTTTGCATCAAAGGAGAGACACGATTCCACACGTTTGAGCTCTTGGGTTTGATCTCTAACACACTCCTGTTGTTTCTTTGTTGATCTTTCGATTGTGTTCTTGGTAGTGTTTGAATTGTAATCTTGGGGATCCCTCAACTTGTTAGAAGGCCCCTTGAACTTGGTGATTTGCCCCTTTGTGATAGTGGAAGAAGAATTGGCCTTCATGGCAATTCGACAAGGTTAGAGTTAGTGAAGACCCGATCCTTTCGTGGGCTCCTCAATGTGGAAGTAGGTTGCCTCTGTGGGAACCGAACCACGGGATAAAAATCGCGTGTTAAACTTGTTCTTAAGTTTATCATATCATATTCTAGGGTTTGATTGATCTTGTCCATCTTACGTTAAAACGTTCAAATAAAAGTTAATTTGTACTACACTTAATTTCATTGACTCAATACTTTCAATTTACATACTATATTCCGTTGCACACTGTGATTGTATTGAAATTATTGATCGAACTTAATCAATTTAGTCCGCACATACCGGACTAGTCCGCACTCTACCGGACTAGTCCGATATCTCGGGGTTTGATCAGTTTGTTAAGTGTTGTAGGCTCCGACTAAAATTCAAAAAGGCCTATTCACCTCCCCTCTAGGCCACATTCAGTTACCCCTCAGAAGCTTCGAGCGGCAAAGCAAGCCAACACAACTGCAGCAACAACCGAAACACCTATGGCCCAAAAGACCCTTCATGAGTTTTTGGCTCCCTCTACTAACAATGTGCCTATTGGGCCCACTGTTAACATGGGAGATGTAAACTTCGAAATAAAGACTGGCTTGATCACTATGGTTTAAGCCAACCCATTAGTGTAGGAAGGATAATGAGGATGCAAGTGCTCACCTGCAATAGTTCCTTGAGATCTGCAACACTTTTAAGATTAAGGATGTATCCCCTGATGTTGTCCATCTTAGGTTGTTCCCCTTCTCTCTTTTTCAGAGAGCGAAATAGTGGTTATACGCAAATCGAAGTGTTGTAGACACTTGGGAGAATGTTCTGCAGCATTCCCCGCTAAGTTTTTTATGTTGGGCAAGACCAATGCCCTACGTGGAAGAATTTCCAGCTTCCAACAAGATGCCAAGGAATCTATTCCCGAGGCTTGGGAAAGACTTTAGGAGTATATCCTAGTCTGTCCCCACCATGGGATGGATGACTGGCTCATAATCCAAAACTTCTACAACGGGCTGATCCCTTCCGCCTGTGACCTTGTTGATGCTGCTGCTGGCGGTGCCTTCTTCTCATTAACGGTGCCCAAAGCAAAAGATTTGATTGAGAAGATGGTTTCAAACATGTGTTGGAGCGACGAGAGTCTCCATACCCAACAGCGAGGCATGCACACCTTTGAAGGAGGTGGACATGATCACTGCCAAATTTGACCTCCTTATGAAGAAAATTGATGGACGAAGCAATGGTTAGGTATGCGGCAATGCCTATGCCCTAGACTCTCACATCACTTGTGAAGTCTGTAGCAACACGGGTCATTTGGGCAATGACTGCCCAGAAATCCGTGAGGATGCCTTATACATAGCCAACAATGGTAACAACAATGGCTATCGTCTTGGAGGTCAAGGGTGGGGCCAACCACGCCCATTCTTTCAAGCAGGGTACAACAACAATGGCAACAATGGAAATCAGCCCAACTTGAGATAACTTGCCATTAGCCAGCTAAAGATCAATGATGTTCTATCAAAGAAGCTATGGGCTAGTGAAGAGACCCTAGAGAGCATCAATGTCAAGATTGAATGACTATCCTCAGCCTTTAAGAATCAGTTAAGCTTCAACAAAATCTTGGAGACTCGGTTGGCTCAACTAGAAACTATTGTTCCTCCAATGGAGAATGGCAAGATGTTAGGACAGCCCAAACCTCCCATGGAAAGTGCCAACATGATTTCTCTACAAGGAGGCAATTGACTGAAGGACCCCAGATGTCCTACAATCTCATGCTCAATTGGGGCACACCACTTTCACAAGGCCCTTTGTGACCTTGGAGCAAGTGTGAGTGTTATGCCCAAGGTGGTTTTTGACCAGCTTAACTTCACGGAACTCACTCCAACACCAATGCAGCTCCAACTGGCTGATTCCTCAATCTGTTATCCGGCGGGTATAGCCGAAGATGTCCCGGTGAAAATTCGAAACTGCTTCATACATGTGGATTTCGTGGTGCTCGACATGGAGGTCAAGAATGATATGTCGCTCATTCTTGGGCGCCCATTCCTAAGCACCACGAAGGCTCGCATAGATGTGGGAGCTGGAGAATTCCACTTCCATATCAATGGCAAGGAGGAGAAGTTTAACTTTCGCCCAAAGTTGGAGCAATGCTCCATGATCTGTATCAACTATAGGCTGAATGTTAAACACATTCAAGAGGTCAAGATCACACCTCCAAAGGTGGACCCACTCATTGCATTCATGAGGAATTTGATCTATGCAGAAAACCCGTCTTATCGTCCACGCCGACACCCAAAGCATACGGAAAATTTCGGGCCTCCCCAAAGGCCTAAGTCCACCAAGCTGCTAAAGAAGGTATGGCGGAAGAAGCAAGACAAGCCGTCTGAGCCCATTCCTCTGGGCCCGGATGTCAAGAAATGAAGAAGGAGGGATGTCCATCTCATCGGACGGTGGTGAGACCTAGCCAATAGGTTAAATTAGTAGTTATCATTTTCTTGTTTTTTCTTTTCTCTTTATTTTATTTTCCCCATTTAGTTTGATTTTCCCCACTACATATTTGGTTTTCCTAGTAAGTTGAGAATCTTATATTCTCAACTATCATTTTTATTTCTTTATTTTTCACAAAAAGAAAATTGTTGGGTTTTGAAAAAGGAGTTTTTATTTGGAAAACAATTTTCCGAGCTGCAAAAGTGGTATTTCACCAACGTGCTAATTTCATAGCCATTGGGGAGCCACCTGCCAAAAGGGAGAACAGGGGGCCCACTTGTCAGGTTGGCCGACCCCCTGTTCGACCGACTAGGGGAAAGAGCCATTTTGGCTCTCTCTCCTCCAACGGCCACATTTAGTTCCCTAGTGATTGTTGGGGATTGCACACTACAAATGGAGGCCATGAGGAGCTCTTCTCCTCACACTTCACCTCATTTCATACATCCCCAAAGTCACTCTTGCTCACATTGTTTTTCTTGCTCTTCGTTGAAGTGCTCTTGATCAATTCCCAACTCAAAAAGATTTGCTTTTATTTGCATTTGCAATTAGCTCTCAAGTTCTTCAAGGGAAAATTCGCCAAGGTTTGTTTTCACTAATGTCACCTCTTTTGAGTTTTTGCCTTGTTGTGTTCTTGTTTGTTGTGGCCATGAAAGGGATAAAGAGGTTGTTTGGGAAGGGGAAGGAGGATGAAAGCTCAAGCCATGGCAGAGATTCAAGTGCACACCCCTCTTTCGTTGCTACACCAAGTTCACGGAGGAGTGTAGGGGAGGACACTCCCATGGGTGAGAGGAGCAACCCACACCAACTTCTTCATGACAACGACCTCGACATTCAAAGTGAAGTTGAAGATCAATCACGCAATCTCCTCCAAGATCGTGAGTTTGCTCATACGAAAGCTTATGATCCGTATTTGATCATGTATGGATTCCGAATTCTATTCCATTTGGCGAGCATTAGGATGGGAAAATTTTGCTCACATAGAGGAGAAAGGTTCACGCCTTCTCTCCATAAAATTCCTTTGCACATTCAAAATAGGATTTGATGGTATTGCTTTTAGATTATTTCAAAAATAATACAACATCCTATGGAAATAATTGAGTGAAATCCTATACTTCTATAAACGTTGTTTGCTATATTTAGACACGTTGCCTAAGTTTAACAAACAAAGGTTTCGACAAGATTTAACTGGTGAGGTCATATGTAGTGCACCTAGGAATAGCCACTTGCACAACCCTACTTTACGCTTCATGCATAGATGGGTGGATGTGACTATGTTCCCTAGAGGAGATGTAAGGATAGTGCATGATGATGAGCTAAAAATTTTATTTGCCATGATTAAAAAGATAAAGTTGCTCCAGTTATTGCCATGATGACACAATGGTTAGATTATATTCCAAGAGTAGGGCCAATTGAATGTACTTCATTGATTACTCATATTGCTACTAGGGTAGGAGCACTAGAATATTCTTCATTTGAGTATATTGAAAATGAAAGAGAATTAATTGGTGAAGATTATTTAGTGCAAGGACATACCGTTAAGCATGATCAAGATGGCTCTTTGATATTTTATTATCCCGGATTTGTCAATGAAATTCGGTTACCTAACCCGGATTATCATTTGTACAAATGTCAGAGGCTAACCATTGACCTACTTCCCATCGAGGAAGGCTGAAGAAGTAATGTCTCTGACAGGACAACAAGGAGCCGTACAAGGAGGGCGGCCATGCTCCCGACAACCTCCACGGTCCATGAGTACGAAGAGGAAGAGGACCCAATAGGTGATGCACCCGGATGGACTCAACCTCCATCGTATGAGATTGAAGGCCGTCTTGGCATGGGTGGCCAGGTGCTACATGGGACACACCCCTATCCACTTCAAGCTCTAGCAGCTTGCCTCCAACATCTATGAGAAGATGTCATTCCACTTTGACTAGAAGTCATCGTGACTATAGCCAAGGAATGATGGACTTCTCTAGACGTATGGAGGAGCTTGAAGTAAGGACGGGTGACATCTACAACACTCTCCAAGGGCATGTCCAAGGTACCCAAGACTGGCAACAACACATGGACACTCAATTCACCAACTTCGACCCCATGCTACAACAACAACAAGCCGATCTCGCGGCATACTTCCGTCATCAAGGGTTCAACCCTCATCATGAAGGTTAGTGAAGAATAAGCTTGGGGGAGGACCCCCACTTGAGGTAAATTGTATCAACCCCTATGCATATTTATTTTCCACTTACCCATCATCCACCTTGCATCTAAAAAAATAGGATAGGTTTTATTTCAAATAAAATAAAAGGTGTGCAGTAAGAATGACTTGGAATTCACATAGATTAAATGATGAATAGTTGCTCTGTTTCATTTTCCTAAGTACCTAGTTTACAACTTACTACTCTCCAGCATATTGCTCTCATTGGCTAGAATTGATTTTGCCTCGATTTGGAAATTTTGGGTTGCAAAAGCTTAATCCATTCTAAGTTGTTGTGGGATATGATATAGTGGTAGGGCTGCTATTCCTAGTTTGAAAGTGAAACTTAGATTTCCGGAGAATTTCTAAAAAGATTTAAGTTACTCTCGTTTGATTGGAAATACCCACCAAAGCCATATGATACATTATATTGATATACCTTATACATATGTTATTTGTCTTCACATTGAGCTTTGTCAAACTAGTATAGACCTATGTGAGATTTCTTTCATATTTCCAACACACATAGGAGAGACCTAAGAGAATCAAATTGAGATACTTAAAATCTAAATTAAACTCTCTGGAATTTGAGTGAAACTTGATTTCTAGGGTAAGTGTGCTCCATTTGCTGTTCTATCTTTGACCACCCATGAATAGGAGATGGCATAAGCCCCATAATGACCTAAGATGGGGTGAAGTACCATGCCAATTTTTGCAATACTAGGTAGAGTATTTTGTTGTTCATATGGTACTTTTGAAAAAAATAGAACATAGTAGCAACTCTTGATCATCAACCTAAAGTCTTGACTTTGATCGGGACGAGCAAATGGTATGCTTGGGGGAGTTTGTTGACGACTGTTATATACCAATTTCACCCGTCAATATAACTCAATTATGTGAAGGAATTGTCATTTCTTGCACACATCACCTTTATATTTAACCTATTTCCACTTGTCCTTGGAGAAAATGGTACATGCAAGAGTTTTATGCAAAAATGAAGTAAAATAAAGGGATGGATCCTATAAAATATCAGTTCAGCCAATCAGGCGATGACACGTGGCACCACATGGATCAAATGGCCCACAAACTGAAGTATTTGAGTCCATCCAATGCTGTAGCACCCATATAAAGGAATGTACCCACCTGGCAGAGACCTGGAGGAAGCACAACCCCAACGGGGCCAAGACCAGGTCAGCCGACCCCCCTAGTCGGCCGACTAGGTCTTGCCGCCAAACTCATTCAGACGCCACGTGTTGGCTCCTTCTGGCTTGTAGAGGTCATGGGTGACTGATTTGCATGCTTTTGGTGGATGGAACCGACCCTTCTCCAAGCTACAAATAGGACCCCTCACTTCAACACGCACCACTTGAGTATTCTTCCTTTGTATCCACTACTCTCCATAGGTTTAGAGGAGTATAGGCTGTAGAGAGGAGAGCCTCTAGTCCATAGTCCAAGTGGGAGAGGAGTAGAAGCAGTCTCTCCCCAATTGGGAAAGGTATGTCTCCCATATTCCTATTTGTATTTGTGACTTTATTCATAATAAAGATGATATCTTTAGGCTTACATTGTTCATATACTTGGATGGAGTGTTTCTTGTTTGATTGTGGATTCCATGTATGTGGTAGGAATAGTGTTTATAATTGTGTTATACCATGCTCATTATATCATCATAAACACTATAAACCTCCACTATAGTCTAATTAGCTATGATATGACTATGTTAATATGAATCACTTATGCTATGAATTAACATTGGTTCAACGATGATTTAGTTCATTGCCTTAGGATGGCTTGTGCCTAGGCTCTTAAGGTAATTACTTAATATGCTAGCATGGTGCTAGGATAGAGAGCAGCGTTGAATGTCTCATAGACCCATGGATTGAAGAGGTAGGCAGTAGGTGGTGATAGCCCTATTTGTCCTTTGTAATCCTCCACGGTCGGCTATGTCACATGCTCTTGGCGGGAGTCGCCTAGTGTTGCTAGGGGTAAACCTATGCCCGATGTGTTAATCCACTTAGCATGAGAATTCATAATTAATATAATCATTAGTAACTAACTTAGGCTATGTATATGTACATTAGAAGCATATTAGGAGTATCTACCTAACTCTTAGCCTAGTCCCTCTATTACCCCTTTTATCCCTGTAGGATAGAATGCTCTTGTGTGTGTCACACTACCTCCACCTATCAATTAACCCATCCTTGCTAGAACCCTGTCTAGACCAACCTAGCCTCTCCATTTGATGATTGCTTTGCTTCCACCTAGCCTTCCTTTGGAAAAATACAAATGACACCCTTTGGGAATAATCTTAGAGGGGAAATGCTACACCGATAGTTTCCGTGCGCTTGCGGATTTACATGTATAATATAAAACCTACCAACAAGCATTTCTAGCACCCCTGCTACGGATGAATTGTTAGTAGTGCGTAGGAAATATCAACAGTGGGCAAGCAGGACAACACCTAGTTGGGCTACTGGAGAGACACCTTTCTTTTTGGTGTACAGAGCTGAAGCAGTCCTTCCTGCGGAGATCATCATGGGGTCCCTCCGAGTCCGGACCTTCAACAAAGCCGCGCATGGCAAGCTCCGACGTGAATACATGGACCTCGTCGATGAGGGAAGGTGCCAAGCAGCTGTTCAGAATGCACAATACCGCTAGGCGCTTTGGCGCTATCACCAAAGGCATGTGCGCAACTGGCAGCTAGAAGAAGGTGATCTGGTGCTGTGAAGAATATTAACTCGTGAATGGATGAACAAACTCTCCCCCAGCTGGGAAGGTCCCTTCCGAGTGATTGAAGTTTCCCGTCCCAAATGCGTCTGCTTGGTAACAGAGGATGGGACCCCGCTTGCCAATCCATGGAACATCAAGCACCTCTGTAAGTTTTATGCTTAGTTTCATGGAGGTGAGTGTGTATTTACACATAATGTACCTTATAGAGTCTATGAACAGAGTCAGGTGGGTCCTAGTTAAAAAGCACACTTAACTTGGTCATTGTACTTTAAGTGTGTCTTTACCTTCCCTAGGTTAGAACAAGATGAATAACACACTTAACTTGGTTTTGTACTTTAATTGTGTCCTTGTCTCCCCTGTTATTCAAACCTATAATGAAATACATTTTTGTGTGAAAGCATACTCCACGTGCATTACTTTTATGCAAGCTCATTACATCTATCATCTTTTCCTTCTTGTCTATAGAAATGTTGTGCAGTCCCTTTGAAGTTTAGTCCTGGATATTCGTGTGATATATAAGTTGTACTAGTAATATTCTTTGGGGTCCTAGTACTGCTATATGGTCTACTTTCATGAAAACCAAAAGCCAATGACAGGTCCAGGGTGCGCTATCGAATTAGTCTGGTCAGGTACTCTAAGTACGTCGCTCTACCTATATCCTGGCAAGTCTCAGTAGGGCGGGTTTGGAAGGCAATCGGACCTAAAGGGATTTAGCCAGTACACTTGTGTTATGCCATTGAGTTCCTTAGAACCTAAAATTCAAAGAAGGATAATAAGCCACAAATAAGTTATAGACAAGAGGATGAATTTTACTGCTTTTCTTGTTTCTTATGCGCAGGAAAAATGAATATTTGATGGTGATTTGTTCGGTGATGGTGGATGTTGTCGGATCACATAGCTCTGACAACCCCAGGGGGCCTGCCGTCGACATTCTAAGAGTTGATAGTGGGCGCTGTCGAAGCTATGAAGCTCCGACAACTCCTAGGGGACCCGCCGTCAACGTTCTAAGCATTGACAATGGGCGTCGTTGAAGCTACGAAGCACCAAAAACTCATAGCGGGCCCGCCGTTGATGTTCTAAGCATTGACAGTGGGCGTCGTCGAAGCTACGAAGCTCCGACAACTCCCAGGGGGGCCGCCGTTGACATTCTAAGTGTTGAAAATGGGTGCTGTCAAAGCGACAAAGCTCTGGGGGCCCGCCGTCGACGTTCTAAGTGTTGACAATGGGCGCTATCGAAACTACCAAACTTTGACAACCCCCAGGGGGCCCACCATAGATGCTCTACAAGTTGGCAGTGGGCGCCATCGAAGCTACCAAGCCACGACAACTCTCAGGGGGTCCGCCGTCGATGTAACAAAGGGCCCTAGAGATATCGGAGGAAAAACTCGGAACTCGGAGCTATCATACTGGCTACGAGTTTGTAGCTATCGAGTTTTCAACACATTGTCTAAATCCTCATGGTAGATGTCCTCAATTCATTGAACACATCTACCAGGGGGCCAACAATATAAAGGGAAATGCATTGAAGACACCAAAATGGAATTCGAAAGGATTTCATTCATTTAAAAGTGGAGAATTACAAGTTCAAGGTACAAAGAGAAAGGTCCTAGCTACTAGAGTTCCTCACGAAGAACGAAGCAACCTTCTCAGCGGCTTCTTGGACGTGGGCCTTGGTAGCTCCCTCCTCTTCAACGATGGGTCCCTCAAAAACGGGAGTTAGAGACATCGAAGACTCACGGCTCCGGAAGCACGTCGACATGTACTCTGCGACGTTCCAAGCCAGCGACTTCCCTTCAGTCTCGATCTCATCGACGACCACATCTTTGATAGCTTCCAGTTTCGCGTCGGTTGAGTTGAGCGCCACCAAGGCCTTGTCCATCTCTGGCCCCGGATTGTGACATTCTAGCTCAAGGCTTAATGGGATTGATAGAATACTCATACTACCAAGGTCCTTCTTTTTTGGAGCCCACCTGCAAAGAACTCTGAGGTTAAGCATGATTGGGCTGGAGCAATTTACGGATGGGTGACCGATTGGGAAGTCTTCTCGGGTGCGCACGAGTGATGACAAAATGCGCATAAAAGACTAGTGTTGGTCTATGGGGCTAGTATGTGATCCTAGAGAGCTGCCAGATGTAACGACCGCCAGGCGCGTAGTGGCTGGGGTGTTACAGAATGGTATTAGAGCCGATCCTCGGGGTTTCACGGGTGCGTACAGGGCAGGAACGTGGGTACATACGCATGCGTGGGTCCTCTAGGATGGACACGATACGGTATGTATGCCAGTACTGAACGTATGAACGTGGCCAAGAGAGGACGTTCCTGGCTTGGGGTTGACCAACGAGGACGTCGGTCTTCTAAGGGGGGTGGATTGTGACATTCTGGCTCAAGGCTTAATAGGATTAATAGAATACTCATACCACTGTTTACGGCTCCTAAGATATACTAACAAATCATCCCCGACAACGGCGCTAGAAATGCTTGTTGGTATTTCAGATCATCTCCGGTAAAGAGATAAGATCCGCAAGCGCACGGAAGATATCATTGTAGCATTTCACCCATGAGTATTCCCAAGGGTATCGTATTTATCCCAAAGGAAGGCAATGGAGTAAAGTATATACTACTCTTATGGTCAAGCTATGGGATACTAATCCATTATCCGTACATGGGTAAGTTGATAATAGGGGTAGTGTGACACACACCTAGACAATCTATTATAAAGGGTAAAATGGGTCCTAGAGGGAGATTGGATTGAGAGTTAGAGAGTTGCTCCTACAATGCTCCTAATACATATACATAGCCTTAGGTAGATACTAATGGTCATGTCAATGATGAATTCCTATGGAATGCTATTCAACACATCGGGCACGGGCTTACCCCTAGCAAAACTAGGGCGACTCCCGCCAAGAGCCTGTGGCATAGCCGAACGTGGAGGATTACAAAGGACAGATAGGGCTGTCACCACCTACTGCCTACCTCTTCAATCTGTGGGTCTACGAGACATCCAACGCTACTTAAATACCCAAGCACCATGCTAGCATACTAGGCAAATACCTTAGGAGCCATGGCACAAGCCATCCTAAGGAAATGACTAACCTAAACATCGTTGAACCAATGTTGAAGCATAGCATAAGTCATTCATATTAACATAATCATATCATAACTACATAGACTATAGTGGGGGTCTATAGTGTTTATGACCATAAGATGTGATCATGAGAGTGAAATCATAAAGACTACCTTCCACATACATGGACTCCACAATCAAACAAGAAACGCTTTGTCCAAGTATACTTATAAAAGAAGACTAAAGATAATATCTTTATTGAGCACAAAGTCACAACTACAAGAAGGAATACATGAGGCATACTTTTCCCAATGTGGAATTGGGTAGAGAGACTCCTTCTACTCCTTTCCCAATTTGGACTTGGGACTAGAGGCTCCCCTCTCTACATCCTAACTCCTCTAAGGACTATGGAAAACAGTGTATACAATAGAATGATGCCCAAGTGGTGTGTGTTGAAGTGAGGGGTAGGGGGTCCTATTTACACTAGTACTGAGGTCAGTTCCCGCCACCAAAAGCGCGCAAATCAGTCACCACTGACTCCAGGGAGCCGAGAGCAGCCAACACGTGGAGGCTGACCGAGTTTGGTGCAAAGACCAGGTCGACCGAACCCCTGGTTCGGCCGACCTGGTCATTGCACTGTTTCTCGTGTGCTTTCTCCAGGTGGATGCCAGGTGGGTCCCATTGATGTATATGGGTGATACACCATTGGATCTCATTGGATACTTCTATTTGTGGGCCATTTGATCCATGGGATGCCACGTGTCGTCACCTGATTGGCTGGGATGATATTTTATAGGATTGGTACCTCTACATTTCCTCATTTCCTGCATAAAATGTTGCATACACATATTTCTCCATGTCCAAGTGGAATTGGGTTAGATAGAAAGGTGATGTGTGCAAGAAATGACAAATCCTTCACATAATTGTGTTAAATTGACGGATGAAATTGGTATATAATAGCCATCAACAAACTCCCCCAAGCTTATCCTTTGCTCGTCCTGAGCAAAGTCAAGACTTTAGGTTGATGATCAGGAGTTGCTAAAAAGTATCTAATGCACAACAAGATACTCTACCTAGTATTACAGAAATTTGTTATGATACCCTACCTTTCTTAAGTTATAATGGGGCATATGCTTTTTCATATTCATGAGTAGTTGAAAGGTAGAATAGCAAATGGAGCAAACATAGCCTAGAAATCAAGCTCCACTTAAATCCAGGAGAATTCAATTTAGATATTAAGTACCTCAATTTGATTCTCTCAGTCACTCCTTTATGATAGTGGAAATATTTCCTTACCAAAGCATTGTGCCTCTACTATTCCTACTCATTGAATATGGCTGTATGTGGAGATTGGTAAGGAAAGTAAGTAGGCATATTTGCATCACATATATTTCTATGTCAAAAGAGTAACCCTTAGGAGAATTCAATTAAAAACTTTTTGATTCAAGACTACTACATGTGTGATGGAGTGGAAGTGGATGTGGATACTTGAGATAACTCCTTTTTGGTATAATCTCTCTTTTTTTGTAGGGATGAAACATGTCTACTTTTCTTTTCTCTTTTTTTTTCTCATGCTTATGATGTAAGCATGCCCCCTTTTTTCTTTTTGTAGCCATGTTTTCTACTCCCTTTCTTTGTGTCAGTACCCTGCGTACTGGATACCCCTTGGGACTGCAAAAGGAGCAAAGGAACCTCACCTGTCTGAGTTGAAGACCTCCGAAGGCCCCACGTGTCGTACGAAACCGGACCTGCCTCCCTTCTATGGTTAGCCCTAATGCTGCCATGTGTATCGTTAAACCGGAGCTACATTCGCTACACGGAAAAGCTCCGGACTAGATACTTGTGTGGCACCCCTGGACCTAACCCCCGACAGAGGGAAGCTCCGGTACCGACACGTGTACAACAGCACCGGACCTACTCGTCCAAGAGTGTAGGCCCCGGAGCTGTCACACATCCAACCGTCGGACCTTCAACTTCAACAAGCAGACTGGTGGACCTCCAATAGCTTGGACCTTCAAGGGACAATTAAAGACTTCAAGACCCGATTAAGTGTCATTAATGCTATCTTAATGACACACAATCGGAGGGCCCTTAATGCTAGTAACGCCACTATCAGAGTGCGTTACCACACTATTAAGGGTAATTAAACACAATAATTGTGTATTAAGCATCAGTAACCGCCAGGGCCACATGTCAGGGCAGGCTAACGATGTAACGACTAGTCCTTGTACTACAAAAGGATTGGTCGAGCGATACACAAGGCAGATTTCCACACTCGACTCTTACACACAAGCGCTCAGACGTTCAATACAACAACAACACACACCCGTGGAGTAGGGTATTACGCTCAGGCGGCCCGAACCACATAAATCCTCGTGTCTACTCATCATCCTGTTCTGAATTTCTGCGCGCCCACAACCGAACTACAAACTCCGCGGGCTGCCAACGGTAGTACCGGGAGAATTGGCGGAATCACACTCCGACAGTTGGCGCGCCAGGTAGGGGGTGCCCGAGATTCAAGGATGGTGAATTCTGCTACTGGATCGTCCAACGACTACCCTACTGTGCAACCTCCTGGAGGCAACCCCTCCAACATGCAGCAGCCAGCAGGTGTTTTGGCTGCAGCAGGAGTCATGCCACCGCCACCACCATGTGCTCCTGCAAATCAAGTTGGACGTCGAGATGGGGCGTCTGCGTCGATCACTGCATCAGCAAACAACAACCCTGAACACGCGATTAATGTCGCACGTGCTCTTCTCCAACGTCCACCGCCTCTAGGAGCACCCTAGGGTGCAATGGAGCTGTGGAGAGCTGATGTGGAACATCTGGTTGCAGCAGTAGCCGATGGCATCAGCAATCAAGGTCCTCCCCCCTCGAGGCGGGCCCCATCGCAGCATCGGACCGTGTCGGGTAGACTTGGTCTGCACGCCTCGCAGCACAGGAGGCGTGCTGCATCTCAACAAGCAACGTCGCTGCCTTTTGGGGCGCGACGTACCCACACGGTAACCAGGCTTTCGACTCACGACCTCTGGGCTGAGCTCGATCGTCGTTACCGTCAACAGGACGGTCGTGTCCACATCGAGCGTGCTTGCGAGAGGCGAGAGGCTCGGGACAGCCCTGCTCTTGAGGGAGTAGGAGGAGGCTGTTCTGCCTTATCCATGCACCTACGCATGGTCAGATGGCCACAAAAGTTCTGGCCTCACCCGCCAGAGAAATTTGATGGGACTGTCGATCCCGCTGAATTTCTCCAAATTTACTCCACCGCTATCCTTGCGGCTGGGGGAAATGAGGTCGTGATGGCCAATTATTTCCCCGTGGCTTTAACTGGGACTGCCAGGTCTTGGTTCATGAGCCTTCCACCTGACTCCATCAACAGTTGGGCGGAGTTGTGCCAACAGTTCACTGCCAACTTCGGGAGTTCATATACCCGACCAGGCACGACACTGAACCTTTTTGCTGTCAAGCAGAAGGGGGGAGAGTCCCTGCGATCCTTCATCCAGAGGTTCTCCCAGGTACGAAACACCATTCCTTCTATCTCAAGCGCTTCTGTTATTGTAGCATTCAGACAGGGCATTCGAGACAAGAAGATATTGGAGAAGCTGGCGACCAAGGAAGTCACCAGCGTCACGGAACTCTTCAGCTTGGCAGACAAGTGTGCCAAGGCTGCGGAGGGCCATGAAATGCACTCCCAACCACCTCCGGAGGACAACAAAAAGTCCTCCAAGGGTGAAGCCGCTACCTCCAGGAGTGGCAAGAAGAAGAAAAAGTCCAACGGCAAGAAGAAGCTGTCGGCCGGTACACCTACTGCTGCAGCTGTTGCAGCTCCGGGTGGCCTGGGGCCACGCCCCGAGAAATGACCTCGGCCGTCGTCTAAAGACAGTGGCAGTTCCAAGATGTGGTGTCCCATACACAAGATGAACAGCCACAACCTGGAAGGCTGTCGAGAGGTCCAGAACCTCGCCGAACGCTACAACAAGCGCCGGGAAGAAGTTCCTTTACGTCAAAGGGAAGGAAAACAAAAAGTCGATGAAGCTCCGACTGAAGAGGAGTTAGGCTTCCAGGACCCCAAAAAGGTCTTGAAGGTTGTTTACACCTCTGTTGACGACGACTCCGACGTCTCTGACAACGAGCGTTGGAAGACCATGAAAACCATCTTTGTTGGTTCGTGGGACATCACCTCCCGTCGTGTGACGCCCGGTTCCGAAAATGAACCAAGCTAACGCATATGTGTGCCCAGGATGTTCATCACACATATACGAGTGCAATCACAAAAGAGTATACAGAAAATTACCACAGAACAAGATTAATTATCAGATTTATTACACAAACCATATTATCCTCGAATACAAGCTCTAATAAATATTAATGACAAGTTCAACTAATGCAGCAGAAATAAACTAATTAAGCAAACTAAAGCAACTATGCAGCATAAGCTATAGGGTATATATGCGCAGCTCCAATCAACACCACAGGCAAAGCTGACGGTAGACACGACCTAGAACTCCGCATTATCGCCATTAAAATCCCAGTCCTGACCTGCAACTGTTGGGGTGGGGGATTGCAAGAGTGAGTACATGTCGTACTCAGCAAGTGTGGAAAGTATGACATGTGGCTGATTCAAATGACGACAATAATAATGGCTAAGTGCTGAAAAGTACAGTAAAACCATTTGGAAAAGCAATAAATCATATTTATGTGAAGTAAACCCATCATAAACCATGTAACCATCATAATACTAGTCCATAAATCACCATTACCAATAACCATAATCAATGTCATAAACCATAATTTCATCCATAACTATAACCATAACCATAACATAATATCAACCATAACCATTACCAAACCATAACCATTCCAAATCCCAATTTCCCTCTAATCATGGAAGTTGTCCAGGTGCTCATAACCGGGAGCACGGCTATCATGATAGTTTTAATTACTCTGCAGAGTTTGTACCTCTTTACCCACGTGTTCGTGATTTCATCACCTTTCGGCGACTAAGAACCTCCCTTATGCCCATGACCCGTCGGTCACATTACACACTTCCGTTGGTGTGTGGCCAAGAGATCACAAAATAGCCTTTACAAAAGGGATTACTAGCCTATTTAGACCCCACTGAGGTTTCACCGGTGGCGATGTCTCCCGCAGAGCACATCTTCAACCAAGGGCCCCCTCTTGAGCCATTCGGATCCCAGGGTAGTCCCACCAATCACCAACAAACCCAATCCGACTACCCCTTCCCCGAGCATCCACAATGGTCCAAACAGCACTAGCAAAGCCCTAATTAATCATCTACGCCGCACCCATAACTTGGCCTCGTGGTGGCACTGTAGTCCTGGCTTATTCTCGCATGAACCGGTCCTTAGATCTAAAGCAAGCAAACCACCATGACGACCAACCCATCCACAAACCAGGCTTGCTTAGATCACCCATTACCATACCATGATTAACCAGTTCATGTTAACCATAATCTCATCCATGCATAATTAAATTGAGTGATATAGTTGTTTCCCATCCCAGTTGATTAAGCGAAGCAAAAAGGTAAAAACCATTCCCGACTCTCTACCATAAATTCCAGGTGACAAGGGTGGTTTAGCAAATCTAGTAAAGTTCCTACCATAGGATTCCCATCAAATTGACACAAGCATGCAGTTTTGCAAACAAAACATTTATTTTAAAACAGGATCAATATGCTTCAAGGACACTTGCCTTGCTCTTGCTGTTGATTAGGGTCAAAGCCTTCAAACTCTTGATGTTGTAGATCCTCCGCGGCACTCTCTAGCGCAAATCCGTCTAATCCACACAATAAACATACAAACAAGAAACACAATCAAAGAGTGCACAAATATTACTCAATATGACATGACATGCATGATTAATGCAAATGCAAGGTAGAACTTGTTACTAGATTGCTTTTAAAGATCACGAACTAGTTCTAATAGCTTTTAACAAGTTTATACAGGTTTGGATTCGATTAGATCAAATTTTAGAATCAATATAACACAATTTAATCAGAAAGATCGGACTAGTCTGCTAGGGACCGGACAAGTCCGCACTTGACGAGATCAGCAGATTAGGGTTTTCTAGATCGACGTGAATTTGGAGATTAGGGGTTGAATTCACATAAGGAAAAGAGAATAGAAGGTATACCAGGTGTTTAGAACTCCAATGAACCAAGAAACTTGGAGGTAACACTTGGATCTTGATGATCTAGGGTTGGTGATGAACTTGGAGATGAATTGGTGGTGAAGGACGAAACTTGGTGGAGATCTTGATCCTCCTTCGTTTCCTCCTCTTCTTCCTCTTGCTTGGGATCTTCTCCTCCCTCCTTGATGGTGGCTCCCCACGAACTAGGGTTTGGGTGGGTGGAAAAGTGGCAAATAGATGTCCAACCAAGGGGTGGGGCTGTTTATATAGAGGTGGAGGCTAGGGTTAGATGGATTTCGAGTTTAGGATGAGTAGAGGCCGGTTTAGAGTCCCACATGGGCTCTAAAAGAGTTGGGCACGACGTCCCTAGGCCCACTTGACGTGAAATCCAAGAAACAAGTCGTAAAACAAAAGATCAACTCGGAGTCGCGAAATATCGGACAAGTCCGGACAGGACCGGACTAGTCCGAAGTCGTCCAGAGAGAAAATCGGACAAGTCTGGCCAAAAATCGGACAAGTCCGAATTTGAACAGAGAGGAAAAACGGACAAGTCTGCTGCAACACCGGACTAGTCCGGAAAAGTCCAGGTACTTAGCAAATTTCCAAGGATTCATGGAATATCGGACTAGTCCGCACAAAATCGGACAAGTCTGTTTTTATTCAGAGAGAAATCGGACTAGTCCTCAGTAAAATCGGACTAGTTCGCACTTTCCTGCGTTTTAAGTGCGGTTTTGCTCCAAATCAATTTTAAATGCTCCGAATCAATTTTAAACTCGTTCCTCTTGTTGTGGGCTAATGTTAAACATGTATATGAGTGCATGTAGGGCATGATGCATGAAAATGAGGGTGTTACAAACCTACCCCCCTTAAAATGAATCTCGCCCTCGAGATTCGACGCGGAAGAGAAGAGATAGGGAAATTCCTTCTTGAGATCATCCTCTAACTCCCAAGTTGCTTCTTTTTCGGTATGGTGCTTCCATTGGACTTTACACCATCGAATCACCTTGTTCCTTGTGACTCTCTCCTTGGTTTCCAAGATTTTGACCGGTTGCTCGGCATACATCAAATCTTCCTCTAGTTCCAATTCTTCCATTGGCACTTGTTCTTCCGGCACTCTCAAACACTTCTTGAGCTGGGAAACATGAAACACATCATGTACGTCTGAAAGATGGGCTGGCATCTCCAACTTATAGGCTACTTCTCCTCTTTTGTCCAAAATCTTGAATGGTCCAATATAACGAGGTGCGAGCTTGCCCCTTATGTTAAACCTCTTATGACCTCTCATTGGTGACACCTTGAGGTAAACAAAATCTCCTATTTCAAAGGCTAATTTCCTTCTCCTATTATCCGCATAGCCTTTTTGCCTTGATTGGGCAGCCCTCAAGTTTCCACGAATTATTTTGACTTGCTTTTCGGCTTCATGCAACACGTCCGGACCAAATACTTGAGTTTCTCCTGCCTCATTCCAGAATAAAGGTGTCCTACACTTCCTCCCATAAAGCGCTTCATATGGTGACATTTTCAAGCTTGCTTGGTAACTATTGTTGTATGAAAATTCTGCGTATGGCAAGCTTTTGTCCCAACTTTTCCCATGCTTTAAAGCACAAGCTCTTAACATGTCCTCCAAAATCTGATTGGTCCTCTCGGTTTTTCCATCCGTTTGAGGATGATATGCTGAACAAAAATTCAACCTCGTTCCCAAAGCTTCATGCAATTTTTGCCAAAATCTGGAGGTAAATTGAGAACCTCTATCCGAGACTATCTTCTTAGGGACTCCATGTCGACACACAATATGCTCCATGTATATTCCGGCCAATCGTGCAGCTGTATACTTGGTCTTCACAGGGACAAAATGAGCTGACTTGGTTAAGCGATCCACAATTACCCAAATTGAGTCATACCCGGACTGAGTACGTGGTAACCCAACTATGAAGTCCATTCCAATTTCTTCCCACTTCCATTCTGGAATCTTCAACGGTTGCAATAGTCCGGCTGGCCTTTGATGTTCCGCCTTGACTCGTTGACCACATCACACAATGCAACATATTCGGCTATGTCCTTCTTCATGCTATCCCACCAATAGCAAGTCTTCAAGTCTTTGTACATCTTCGTACAACCTGGGTGAATCGAGTAAGGCGAGTCATGTGCCTCCTTTAATATTGTTTCTCGAATATGCTTTACATTAGGCACAACAATTCTCTTTCCAATCCATAAGGTACCATGTTCGTCTTCATCAAATCTGAATTCTCTCCCTTCTTTGATTCTTTCCTTGATTTCCTTGATCTCCTCATCTGTGGTCTGTGCTTCTCGAATTTCTTGCTCCAAGGTCGGATTTAACTCCATTATCTCCATCTCATTTACAAACCCGAGGTTCAACCGTTCAAACTCCTTACATAACTCGGACGGTAACTCTCGAACTGTAAGTTGATGGCTTACTCCTTTCCGACTCAAGGCATCGGCCACTACATTGGCTTTTCCCGGATGATAGTTGATTCCCACATCATAATCTTCGATGAGCTCCAACCATCGTCGTTGCCTCAAGTTCAGATCCGTTTGTGTGAAAATATACTTCAAACTCTTATGATCCGTATAAATTTCACACCTATGCCCAAGAATATAGTGTCTCCAAATCTTCAATGCATGTACCACGGCTGCTAGTTCAAGATCATGCGTGGGGTAATTCTGCTCATGTTTCTTCAATTGTCTCGACGCATAGGCGACCACTTGACCTTCTTGCATTAATACACACCCAAGTCCTTGTCTTGATGCATCACAATAGATGTCAAAACTCTTGCTTACATCCGGCAATACCAAAACTGGGGCTGTTGTTAACCTCTTCTTCAACTCCTCAAAACTGTTCTGACAAGCTTCAGTCCATTGGAATGCCTTTCCCTTCATTAGCAACTCCGTCATAGGCTTGGCTATCTTGGAAAAATCCTTGATGAATCTACGGTAATATCCAGCCATCCCAAGAAAACTCCTTATTTCCTTGACATTTTGCGGCGGTTCCCACTTCAACACATCCCTCACTTTACCGGGGTCAACCAATACTCCTCCTCCGGAAATAATATGGCCTAAGAAGGAAACTTCCCGCAACCAGAATTGGCATTTACTTAACTTGGCATACAATTGATGCTCCCTCAATTTCTGCAACGTAAGCCTCAAGTGTTCCTCATGTTCCCTCTCATCCTTCGAGTAGATCATAATATCATCGATAAACACCACAACGAACTTATCTAAGTATTCCATGAAGACATTATTCATGAGGTACATAAAGTAGGCAGGTGCATTTGTCAATCCAAAAGACATCACGGTGTACTCATAAGATCCATACCGTGTCCTAAAAGCTGTCTTGGGTATGTCCGATGGTCTAATCTTCATTTGAAAGTATCCCGACCTCAAGTCAATCTTAGAGAACACACAGGCGCCTTTCATCTGATCAAACAAATCCTCTATACGTGGCAAGGTATACTTGTTCTTGATTGTTACCTCGTTGAGAGCTCGGTAATCCACACACATCCTTTGCGTTCCATCCTTCTTGTCCACAAATAGAACAGGCGCTCCCCAAGGTGAAGAGCTAGGGCGAATAAAACCCTTCTCTAGTTGTTCTTGAATCTGCTTCTTGAGCTCTGCTAATTCCTTAGGAGGCATCCTATACGGCCTCTTAGCTATAGGTGCAGTTCCAGGTATTAAATCAATAACAAACTCAATGTCTCGATCAGGTGGCATACCTGGCAACTCGTCCGGAAAAACATCCAAAAATTCACACACCACCGGAATCTCCTCAATTGCGACACCGTCCATATGATTCAGCTCTAATTGCTTCGGTGCATGTTGGGTTGCTTCAAATTCTACGGTGATCCCTTCTTCATTAGTCAACTTCACCGTCTTTGTGGCACATTCAATAACTCCATTGTGCTTCCTCAACCAGTCCATACCAAGTATAATATCCAACCCTTGAGAATCTAAAACAATGAGGTTGGCGGAGAAGTCTACCCCCCTTATTCTAAGGCTTACTTTTGGACATACTATATTTGTCCTCATCTCTCCTCCAGGAGACTTAACCAACAGAGTAAACTTCATATGAGAGATAGGCAAACTATACTTGGCAACATACTTCGATGCAATGAATGAATGCGATGCTCCAGAATCAAATAACATAGTCGCGGGGTTGGAGTTGGCGAGAAACATACCAATGACCACGTCATCCGCTTGTTGAGCATCCTCCGTAGAGACATGGTTCACGTTGCCACGAGCAAAGTTCTGCTGTCCACGACTTCCTTGTGGCTGTCCTCCATTAGGTCTTGGGTTTTGCCTCGATGCATTGCTTCCTTGACCAAGGCCCGACTTAGGACATTGATGTGCAAAGTGTCCAGCTTCTCCACAAGTATAGCACTTCTTAACTCCACCAGAATTATTGGGACGAGCTTGGTTTTGAGCATTGGCTCCAGGAAAATCAGCACGAGGTGCATAAGGCGTCGGAGGCCTAGGTGCTTGCATGACAGGGCGCTGCTACACAAACTGAGTTGGGCGTGGTGCATATCCAGGGCGCTGAGCAGGAATAGAGGAGCTGTAATGAGGCGCATTGGGTGGCGCAAAGCGAGGGCGCACATTACTTCCTTGTTGTTGTCCTTGATATGGTGCCTTCCTCTTGATTTCTTGCTCCATCTCACGGATCTTGTTCTCGACCACAATTGCTTTGTCCACAAGCTTCTGAAAATTGACATAATCACAGTTGAGCAATTGCACTTGGATCGTATTGTTCAATCCCCTCATGAACAAGTATTGCTTCCGGCTGTCCCGGCTAACATCCTCAGGCGCATATCTTGAGAGTTGAGTGAATTTATTGAGGTATTCACTCACGCTTGATCTTCCTTGTCTCAAGTTCTCAAATTCTTGCCTCTTCAAGAGCATAACACCTTCCGGCACATAATGAGAACGGAAACTCTCCTTGAATTCCGCCCAGGTAATTCTCTCTTGGTTCTCATGAGCATTGCAATAAGAATCCCACCAATCTGCAGCTGCTCCAACGAGTTGATGAGAAGCAAATAGCACCTTCTCCCGATCACTGCATTGGACAATGGCTAGCTTCTTCTCCACGGACTTGAGCCAATCATCAGCGTCCATAGGGTCTATGGCTTGAGCAAAGGTTGGCGGCCTAGTCCTCATAAACTCTCCCAATCGGTTATGAGGAGGTGGAGGTGGCGGTGGAGGCATGTGGGGCTGATTGTTGATATTGCCAGCCTGCAGCTGTCCCATAGTCTGTATCATGGTCTGCATGAGCTGGTTTTGCATGGCCAAAAGCTGCTCGATGTTGATAGCTTCGTGAGCAGGTCCTTGCCCATTGTTGTTCTGAGGCACTCCATTGTTCTCCCCCTCATCATTGCCATCCCTCTGGTTGCGAGTCCTCACCATCTGAAGAAAAGAAATAGGTAAGAATTATAAAACGTCCCCAACTATATGCATCAAGGGATATGAAACTAAACAACTAGCTACACTAACCTAGGTGGACATGGCAATGCTAAAGCATCCCAAAATCCTCTATTAAGCACACAAGCAACCAATATATATAGCAAACAGCACACCAAGCAAGAACACATCGATTCCTGAGTGCTCCTATGTGCTCTAAAGTGTCCATTCTATCTAGGCTGCATCCTACGATCAACTTGTGGCTCTGATACCAATCTGTGACGCCCGGTTCCGAAAATGAACCAAGCTAACGCATATGTGTGCCCAGGATGTTCATCACACATATACGAGTGCAATCACAAAAGAGTATACAGAAAATTACCACAGAACAAGATTAATTATCAGATTTATTACACAAACCATATTATCCTCGAATACAAGCTCTAATAAATATTAATGACAAGTTCAACTAATGCAGCGGAAATAAACTAATTAAGCAAACTAAAGCAACTATGCAGCATAAGCTATAGGGTATATATGCGCAGCTCCAATCAACACCACAGGCAAAGCTGACGGTAGACACGGCCTAGAACTCCGCATTATCGCCATTAAAATCCCAGTCCTGACCTGCAACTGTTGGGGTGGGGGATTGCAAGAGTGAGTACATGTCGTACTCAGCAAGTGTGGAAAGTATGACATGTGGCTGATTCAAATGACGACAATAATAATGGCTAAGTGCTGAAAAGTACAGTAAAACCATTTGGAAAAGCAATAAATCATATTTATGTGAAGTAAACCCATCATAAACCATGTAACCATCATAATACCAGTCCATAAATCACCATTACCAATAACCATAATCAATGTCATAAACCATAATTTCATCCATAACTATAACCATAACCATAACATAATATCAACCATAACCATTACCAAACCATAACCATTCCAAATCCCAATTTCCCTCTAATCATGGAAGTTGTCCAGGTGCTCATAACCGGGAGCACGGCTATCATGATAGTTTTAATTACTCTGCAGAGTTTGTACCTCTTTACCCACGTGTTCGTGATTTCATCACCTTTCGGCGACTAAGAACCTCCCTTATGCCCATGACCCGTCGGTCACATTACACACTTCCGTTGGTGTGTGGCCAAGAGATCACAAAATAGCCTTTACAAAAGGGATTACTAGCCTATTTAGACCCCACTGAGGTTTCACCGGTGGCGATGTCTCCCGCAGAGCACATCTTCAACCAAGGGCCCCCTCTTGAGCCATTCGGATCCCAGGGTAGTCCCACCAATCACCAACAAACCCAATCCGACTACCCCTTCCCCGAGCATCCACAATGGTCCAAATAGCACTAGCAAAGCCCTAATTAATCAGATACGCCGCACCCATAACTTGGCCTCGTGGTGGCACTGTAGTCCTGGCTTATTCTCGCATGAACCGGTCCTTAGATCTAAAGCAAGCAAACCACCATGACGACCAACCCATCCACAAACCAGGCTTGCTTAGATCACCCATTACCATACCATGATTAACCAGTTCATGTTAACCATAATCTCATCCATGCATAATTAAATTGAGTGATATAGTTGTTTCCCATCCCAGTTGATTAAGCGAAGCAAAAAGGTAAAAACCCTTCCCGACTCTCTACCATAAATTCCAGGTGACAAGGGTGGTTTAGCAAATCTAGTAAACTTCCTACCATAGGATTCCCATCAAATTGACACAAGCATGCAGTTTTGCAAACAAAACATTTATTTTAAAACAGGATCAATATGCTTCAAGGACACTTGCCTTGCTCTTGCTGTTGATTAGGGTCAAAGCCTTCAAACTCTTGATGTTGTAGATCCTCCGCGGCACTCTCTAGCGCAAATCCGTCTAATCCACACAATAAACATACAAACAAGAAACACAATCAAAGAGTGCACAAATATTACTCAATATGACATGACATGCATGATTAATGCAAATGCAAGGTAGAACTTGTTACTAGATTGCTTTTAAAGATCACGAACTAGTTCTAATAGCTTTTAACAAGTTTATACAGGTTTGGATTCGATTAGATCAAATTTTAGAATCAATATAACACAATTTAATCAGAAAGATCGGACTAGTCCGCTAGGGACCGGACAAGTCCGCACTTGACGAGATCAGCAGATTAGGGTTTTCTAGATCGACGTGAATTTGGAGATTAGGGGTTGAATTCACATAAGGAAAAGAGAATAGAAGGTATACCAGGTGTTTAGAACTCCAATGAACCAAGAAACTTGGAGGTAACACTTGGATCTTGATGATCTAGGGTTGGTGATGAACTTGGAGATGAATTGGTGGTGAAGGACGAAACTTGGTGGAGATCTTGATCCTCCTTCGTTTCCTCCTCTTCTTCCTATTGCTTGGGATCTTCTCCTCCCTCCTTGATGGTGGCTCCCCACGAACTAGGGTTTGGGTGGGTGGAAAAGTGGCAAATAGATGTCCAACCAAGGGGTGGGGCTGTTTATATAGAGGTGGAGGCTAGGGTTAGATGGATTTCGAGTTTAGGATGAGTAGAGGCCGGTTTAGAGTCCCACATGGGCTCTAAAAGAGTTGGGCACGACGTCCCTAGGCCCACTTGACGTGAAATCCAAGAAACAAGTCGTAAAACAAAAGATCAACTCGGAGTCGTGAAATATCGGACAAGTCCGGACAGGACCGGACTAGTCCGAAGTCGTCCAGAGAGAAAATCGGACAAGTCTGGCCAAAAATCGGACAAGTCCGAATTTGAACAGAGAGGAAAAACGGACAAGTCTGCTGCAACACCGGACTAGTCCGGAAAAGTCCAGGGACTTAGAAAATTTCCAAGGATTCATGGAATATCGGACTAGTCCGCACAAAATCGGACAAGTCCGTTTTTATTCAGAGAGAAATCGGACTAGTCCTCAGTAAAATCGGACTAGTCCGCACTTTCCTGCGTTTTAAGTGCGGTTTTGCTCCAAATCAATTTTAAATGCTCCGAATCAATTTTAAACTCGTTCCTCTTGTTGTGGGCTAATGTTAAACATGTATATGAGTGCATGTAGGGCATGATGCATGAAAATGAGGGTGTTACACGTCGTGTCCTCAAGACATTGCGGCGGGACATGGCCTCAGTAGCTCCAATCACCAGGGCAGAGCCGCACCGTAAGTGGATGGACACTGCCATCACCTTCGATGCTTCATATTGCCCCCCGAAACATGATCGGAGCAGGCCAACTCCCATTGATGGTATCTCCGACCATCAACAACATCCAGCTCCACCATGTAATGGTGGACGGAGGTTTGGTATTGAACCTCATAAGCTTCAAAGCCTTCGTCAAGCTTCAGCTCTGACCTTCAGATCTTCGCCCCTCCTGACCTTTCTCTGGAGTAGGTCCAGGGGCCATAACTCCACTCGGTGCCATTACTCTCCCAGTGACCTTCAGGTCTCGAGAGAATTACAGGACCGAGAAGTTGGTCTTTGACGTGGCGCAGATCAACTTACCATTCAACACCATCTTGGGCAGACCAGCCTTGTACAAATTCATGGCTACTGCTCATTATGGCTACTTGGTGTTAGATGCCAACACCCTCAGGTGTTCTCCGAATCCACAGAGACCGCACTGTCGGAGTTACTGCTCTGGAAGAACTCCATACGCTCGCTACAGCATAGGAGGAAGAATCTGGAAAGGAACAAGCGCCGAAGCCTCCGAGCATTTGTCATCGAGGCTCCACCTCTGCACCTCATGTGCAACATAGCGGCGACACCGACATTCCCGTCAAAGTCGTACAAATTGGTTCCGACGCCGCTCAGACCACTCGTATATCGGGAGATCTGAATGACAAATAGGAACTCGCGCTCATCACTTTTCTTCGGGCCAATGTTGACGTGTTTGCCTGGCAACCGTCATAAATGGCTAGGATCCCTAGAGAAGTGATCGAGCACAATCTGAAGATTTATCCCGACGCTCGGCCTGTACATCAGAAGCTTCAGAAGCAGTCAGTAGAGCGACAAAACTTCATACGTCAAGAAGTGAAGAAGTTGCTCGAAGCTGGATTCATTCGAGAAGTCTTCCACCCAAAATGGCTGGCAAACCCAGTCGTTATACCCAAGGTCGGCGAGAAGCTTTGGATGTGTATCGACTACACTACACTGAATAAGGCATGTCCTAAGGATCCATTCCCACTACCTAGAATAGATCAGATAGTGGATTCCACCTCCGGGTTTGAATTACTGTGCTTCCTAGATGCATATTCTGGGTACCATCAAATCAGAATGTCTAGGGAAGATGAAGAGCATACTTCCTTCATCACAGTAGATGGATTATATTGTTACACAACCATGCCATTCGGTCTCAAAAATGCTACTTCAATGTTTGTTCGAGCTATGTACAAAACTTTTGGAGAGCTTATCACAGACGTAGTGGAAGTGTACATCGATGAAATCGTCGTCAAGATCAAGAACAAGGAATCATTCCTTGACACCTTGCAAGCTGTCTTCGACAAGTTGCGAATCACACGCACGAAGCTAAATCCGGACAAGTGTGTCTTTGGGGTAAGCTCCAGAAAGCTTCTTGGATTCTTGGTGAACCACCGAGGAATAGAAGCAAATCCGACAAAGATTAAAGCTATTGAAGACATGCGGCCACCAGCCCACATCAAGGACATCCAGAAGGTGACTGGATGTCTAGCTGCCCTCAGCCGGTTCATCTGGAGACTGGTAGAACGAGCACTACCCTTCTTCAAATTATTGAGGAAGTCCGGACCATTCCAATGGTTTAAAGAAGCAGAAAAGGCTTTCCAAGAGCTAAAGTAGCTCCTCACCACTCTACCAACTTTGGTAGCTCCGAATCCAGGTGAGCCACTTCTGCTTTACATTTCGGCAACTGTCGAAGTTGTCAGCATGGTCCTGGTTGCAGAAAGACCAGAACCATCTCTAGTTCAGGAAGCCAGACCCCTCCGGGAGGGTCCGGAGCTACCTGAAGGTGAGTTTGGGTCCCAGCCCCCAGACCCGGATCCTTGAGGTACGACACTAGAGGATCGACCTCCTTCAAATGAAGGAGTTGCAGTTGCTGAACAAGAAGATTTAGACCCCTCCAGGAAGGTCCGGGTCACTTCAGAAGAAGCTCCGAGTTCTTCAAGCAAGAACCTGGAGGTCCCCAAAGAAGGTCCGGACCCCTTCGGGGGGGGGGGGGGGGGGTCCAGGTTGATGATGAGGAAGCTTCGGGCCCCTCTGAGAGGGTCCGCACAGTCCAGCGCCCATTGTACTTCATCATTGAAGTACTCCATGACGCCAAGACTCGGTACCTGGAGCTGCATAAGCTGCTCTAAGTAGTTCTTATTGCCTCTAGGAAGCTTCGACACTACTTCCAAGCTCACAAGATTTCAATGGTAATATCCTATCCACTACATGGAATCTTGCATAACCCCAACTCTACTGGGAACATAGCAAAGTGGGCAGCGGAACTGGCCGAGTTCGATCTTGAATTCGTCCCAAGACAAGCGATCAAGAGTCAAGCACTGGCGAACTTCGTGGCAGAATGGACCCCTTCTCCATCAAATCCTGGGGGCCCTAGTGAGCAGAAGTCAGAACCCAAGGTTTCGGTCTTCACCGAGCCTCACTAGACTCTCTACTTCAATGGCTCCATGCAGAAGGAGGGGGCCAGAGTTGGAGTCCTTCTCCTCGCTTCAACTGGGGAGAAGGTCAAATACACGGTTCACCTTGACTTCAAGGCGACCAACAACATGGTGGAGTATGAAGCATTAATCTATGGGCTCAAGGTGGCACTATCATATGGTGTCAAGCAACTATTGGTAAAGGGTGATTCGCAGCTCGTCATAAAGCAAGTCAAGGGTGAATGCTGCTGGAACAACCTTCAACTAGCTGCATACATAGTTGAAGTCTAGAAGCTTCAGAAGGACATCGACATCCTAGATCTTTTCCATGTCCGGCATCTCAACAACGTTGAAGCCGACGAAATCTCGACGAAAGCTTCAACACGAGCTCCGGCTCCCATAGAACCTTCGTCCGGAGATTGTCAATACCAACATCTCAGCCTACCGAACTGAGCGAATGGGGCGAGACCAGCACCTTGAAGTTGGCGGTCTCGATGGCCCTGTTACCATGGCGTCCACGAAGGGTTGTAGGTGCTGCAGGAAGCTTCGAGCAACCCAGCACGCAAGACTCAAATGCTCAAGTTAGCTCCGATGCATGGATCTTGGAGATCCGGAGCTACTTGAAAGACAACTTCCTTCCTGAAGATAATGTATCCGCTGACCAGATAGTCAGATTGGCTAAGAGATACACACTGGTAGAAGGGGATCTCTACCGGCGTGGTGCCAACGGCGTCCTAATGCGGTGCATTACAAGGGAAGAAGGATGCGAGCTTCTCGCGAAAATCCATGGAGGCGAGTGTGGGAACCACGCATCTTCCCGCACGTTGGTCGGTAAAGCCTTTCGGCATGGTTTTTACTAGCCTACAGCACTCCAGGATGCAACCGAGCTAGTGAAGAAATGCGAAGCATGCCAGTTTCATGCGAAGAAAATTCACACACCAGCTCAAACCTTACAAATTATACCTCCTACATGGCCATTCGCTGTGTGGGGGATGGATATCTTGGGACCTTTACCAAGAGCCGTCGGAGGTTACAAGTTCCTGTACGTCGCCATCGACAAGTTCACCAAGTGGCCGAAAGCAACTCCAGTTGTGACAATAAACAAGCAATCAGCTATCAACTTTTTGTAGTCCATCGTATGCAGATTTGGAGTCCCAAACAAGATCATAACTGACAACGGGACCCAATTCACAAGCTCTGCATTCCAAGGATATTGCGAAGACCTCGGCATTCAAGTCAACTATGCTTATGTAGCTCACCCGGCAAGAAATGGCCAAGATGAGAGAGCAAATGCACAAATCCTAGACTCAAGACACGCACATATGAGCGACTGAAAAAACATGGAGCCAACTGGATTGAAGACCTTCCACCCACCTTGTGGGCAAATGGGACAACTCCAAATCGATCAACTTGAGAGACACCCTTCTTCTTGGTGTACGGAGCTGAAGTAGTCCTTCCTCCGGAAATCACCTTGGGGTCGCTCCGGGTCCGGACCTTCGACGATGCCACGCGGGACCAGCTCTGGCGTGAAGACCTTGACCACGTTGAAGAGGGAAAGTGCCGAGCAGCTGTTCGAAATGCACGATATCGCCAAGCACTCCAGCGCTATCACCAAAGGCATGTGCATAATCGATAGCTCGAGGAGGGCGATCTGGTGCTACAGAGAATACAAACTCGAGAAGTGTTAAACAAACTTTCCCCCAGCTGGTAAGGACCCTTTCGAGTGATCAAAGTATCCCGTCCCGGATGCGTTCGCTTGGCAACCGAGGATGGGACACCTCTCCCTAATCCTTGGAACATTGAGCACCTCCGTAAGTTCTACGCTTAATATCACAGAGGTGAGTCTATAGTTACATATGATGTATGTTATAGCGTCATTGTACAGAGTCGGGTAGCTCCTCCGGGAGAACAGCCAGACCTTTCCTGGAAGGTCCGCAAAGTTCAGGCAACACTTGTCACAGTCTCAGAGCTAAAAGTGTAGCTAGCTACCTTGGGTCAAACAAGAAATGCAACACACTTAGCCTGGTTCCAAACCCTAAGAGTGTACTTGTTTCCCTTGTATCCTGGACCTATAATGAAAGACATCATTATGTGAAAACAGACTCCACATGCATTTATTTTGTATAGGCTCAATTTTTTATTTTCTCTTTATTGTCTATAACAAAGTTGTACAATTCTCAAGAATCTTTAGCCCGACCAATTCATATATAATTCGAGTTGCTTTGTTAATTCTTTCGGGTCTTAACATTGTTGAATGGCCTACTCGCCTGAATGTCGCCAAGCCAATATAGGTCTAGAGTGTGCTATCAACTTAGCCTGGTCCTACACCCTAAGTACGCCACTCTACCTACACCCTGGTAGGCCGAAGTAAGGCGAGTCCAGGAACGATTGGACCTGAAGAAAACAAACAAATGCGCTTGATTGTATACAGAATTGTTGTCGATCTAAAATTTCTTTCAGGGATAGTAAGCTGCAATCGAGTTATAGATAAGAAATAGATTTTACTATTTTTCTTGACTTCAGTGTGCAGGAAAAATAAAGACCTCATGATGATGGTGGATGGAGCCGGAGCTATCAAAGCTCCGACACCCCCTAAGGTGGTCCGCTATCGATGTTTCAAACATTGATAGTAGGTGTCATCGGAGCTACCAAGTTCCGGCAAATCCAGGGGGCCAGCCATCAACGTGAAGAAAAGATGGTGGGAAGACTCCCCAGTGGGGTCAGTTGTCGATGCACCGCGTGTTGATAGTGGTCACTGTCGGAGCTACCAAGCTCCGACAACCCCAGAGGACTAACTGTTGACGCTCTACGTGTTGACAAGGGTCACTTCCGGAGCTACTAAGCTCCGACAACCTCAGGGGGCCCCTACTATCGACAACTTCAGACCTACAAACTACAAGTTTGAAGCACGCAAGTCTTCAACAAAATGCTACATCCTCTTGGTACATGGTCACAATCAAATTGTGTACATCTACCAGGGGGCAAGTGGTACAAAGGTGTTGAAGACAAAAAATGAGATTCATAAAATCCTTGGATTTCATTAATCTGAAGACAAGAGATTACAAAATTGGAGAAAAGAAGAGAAGATACAAGCACGAGCTACAAAGAGAAAGTCCTAGATCCTACGGAAGAATGAGGCAACCTTCTGGGCAACCTCCGACACACTGGCCTTGGCGGCATCTCCCTCTCCATCGATGGGGCCTTCAAGCACCGGGTCAAGTGGGAAGTGAGGATCCTGACTTGTGTAGCACGTTAGCATGTACTCTGCGATGTTCTTCGCCAGGGATTGTCCTTCAGTTTCCAACTGGTCCACAATGACATCGCCCATCTTGTTGAGTTTGCTGCCCGCCGAGCTCAACGCCTTCAATGCCAGGTCCAGCCCCGGCCCTGGGTCGTCCGGACGCATGGGACTAAAACCTAGCGGTGTCAGCACGTCATTGGCTTTGCCCAAGAAGACCCACACATGTTAGGACTCCGCAGCCCTCGAGCCTCGCACCTCTTCCAAGGACCTCTTGGTCGCCGCAAGCTTCAAATCCTCCCGGGCAAGGCGCTCGACCTCTTTGGCATTCTGTTGATTGTTTTCGGCAACTTGCCTTTCGAGTTTACCAAGCTCGTCTTCCTGGAGGTGGATCTTGTTCTGGCGGTCGACCAGGTCTCTCTCCTGGCCCCGCACTTTCTTCTCCCTGGCAGTAACCTCATTCTCCCTCTTAGTGAGGTCCTGTCCCCGCTACCAGGCCTTCTTCTCCTCTTTCTCGCAGCGCTCCTCCAGCTTCTTGGTGCGCTCCGCGAGGCTCTTGTCACCCAGAGTCAGCCTCTGAGTAAGCTTCTCCTCCCTCTTCACGAGGTCATCCCGCAGCTCCAGGAGTTTTTTCTCTTCATCTTCGAGCTTTTTCTCCCGCTCCTCAAGAGCCTCCCGGCGCTTGACGAGGCTGTTGTGGATGGCGCTGAGCTTCTCTTGGCGGTCATTCGTTGCTTCATTAGCAGCCAAGGCCTGTTCGTGGATGGCCCGGGACTGGTTGTCGAGGGATCACACCATGCTTTCCCTCTCATCCAGCAGCTGACCCCAGTACTCCAACCGGACCTTCTCCCTTTTCACCCATCCTTGTCGTCGGCCAGCATCGTCTGCGCCAACTTGGTCTTGAATTGGAGCCGGTTGTGCCACCTCCTAAGGGTTTGGCGCTCCTCCTCGAGGGCCTTGCTGTCGTGGTAAAAGGCCAGCTGGACCTGACGAAGGCTGGAGTAGGCGTTGTTGATAGACAACAAAAAAGGGATTGGCTCCAGACCTGTCGGGGTCTTCTCCGCTGGCTCCAACGGGTTCTCGGTAACAAAAATTGGGTCCCACTCTACAAGAGCGGTCCCCTGAGCCTCCACGGCACTAGGGCTGCCCTCCGAGATAGCCTCGACCGCTGCCGAGGAAGGTCCTGCAATGGAAGTTTCTACCTCCAGAGTCGGCTCTGAAGGTCCTGCCGCCAGGTAATCAGCAACTGGTCCCTCAGGCGGAGGACCAGCAGCTTCGTCTTGGCACCCTGGCTCAGGCGCGGGTACCTCCGGAACCACCGCCTCCGGGGCAGGAGTTGAAGGTTCGTCCGGAGCTGAGGCCACCTCCAGCTCTGATGCTCATACCTCCTCCACTGTCGGTTCAGGCGCCAGCGCTTCGACCTCCACCGGCTCGGGCGCCGGCACTTCTGCAACAACCGGCTCAGGCGCCGAAACTTCATCAACACCCGGCTCCACCGCCGGGGCTTCAACAACATCCGACTCTAGGGCCGGAACTGCAGCTACCTTCGGCTCTGGGGCCGGAGCGTCTATCATCACAGCATCCAAAACCGGAGCTTCAACCTCCGGAGCTGGTGCCACTGGTACATCTTCGTTCCCGTGGTCCGTAGCTACCACGGGAGCTTAAGGGGATAACTTGAGGTCAGGGACCACGACAGATGGCGCCGGAGCTACCGCGGCCTCAGCCACCACCTGGGGCGGCTCTGGAACTGGAGCCGGAGCCTCCGCCTGTGCAGCATCAGCTGCTGTTGCAGGAACCAGAGCTCCAACCCCTTTCTTGGGTACCCTGTGGATGAAGGACGAAGAAACTCAAAATATGGTTACAACAAAAACAATCAACTGAGGTAAAAAATTAAAATTACCTTGGAAGGCTTCCGCTCCAGCTAGCGTGTAACATCTTCACTAGACGCTAAGGACCGGACCCTATCGCCACTAGCGTAGTAGCTCCGGAAGGATCCCCGGAGCTTGCTGCCGCCGTCAGCGACGTCTTGGTTGAGGCCCCCCTCGATTGAGAAGGACCCTCGGACCTAGAGCCCTTAGCAGGCCCTGGTACCGGAGTCACATGGCCGGAGCTGGCATCCCAAGGAGATGCTGATGTTGGAGTAGGTGTCGCTATTGAAGACCTCCCCTGCCGGGGAGAAGGAGTTGTTGCAGAAGGAGCAGATCTGATGGACCTCCCGTCAGAGTTCTTCAACTTCCTCTTGCGGCAGGAGGGCTCGGCCAACTCCTTGCCCTTGCCTATGACTTCAGCTCTCTGTCTCGGGTGGAAGGGGGACCACCCTTGGAAGCTCCGGGGATCACCAACCTGGTGGTCGAACGCCTCTCAACTTCACCAAGGTCTTCAAGCACCGGCATCTTCCACCAGAGCTCCCTGCTGAACTCTACCTCCATGTTTAGAGGGAGGAAAGCTGCCGGCGGAGTCAAGTCATCGCCCTCGACGTCGATGTCGTGCTGGAACTTCTTGAGGTGAAGCTCCAAAGCTGCGCCTTCCATGTTGGACTTCAAACTGGTCTCTATCCGGTCGTCATCCATCACGCTATTAAGGGCCCAGGCGAGCTTCTCCCTCTTCTTTAGCGGAGCCCACCAGTTGACCAGGATGTTGCAGAATACCACCTGGGGAGTCACCCCTCCTTAGCTAAGAGGCCGTATAGGATGCCTCCTATGGAATTAGCGGAGCTCAAGAAGCAAATTCAAGAGCAATTAGAGAAGGGTTTTATTCGCCCTAGTTCTTCACCTTAGGGAGCGCCCGTGCTGTTTGTGGATAAGAAGGATGGAACCCAAAGGATGTGTGTGGATTACCGAGCTCTCAACGAGGTAACAATCAAGAACAAGTACACCTTGCCACACATAGAAGACTTGTTTGATCAGATGAAGGGTGCGTGTGTCTTCTCTAAGATTGATTTGAGGTCGGGATACTTTCAAATGAAGATTAGACCATCGGACATACCCAAGACAGCTTTTAGGACACGGTATGGATCTTATGAGTACACTGTGATGTCTTTTGGATTGACAAATGCACCTGCATACTTTATGTACCTCATGAATACATGAAGAGACATCACCTATTGAGTGTCTTTCAAGACCGCGGTATCCAATCCTTACAAATCATCAGACAATACTTGAGTTTTGTGTGTGTGGTTCATTTAGTCTTGCTCAAACTATAAAAGCTACTGCACCCTACAAGTGCACCATTTGCACCATACATGTGCACCATTTGCACCATACATATGCACCATTTGCACCATACATATGCACCATTTGCACCATACCATGTGCATATTCATTGCACCATACAACATATGACGTGTCATGAAGCATCATTATCAATGAAGTACGAATGATAGAATGCATGATAATACTAAAATTCAGAGCAAGATTATGTACTTCCATTCAGACTATTCCAAGGTGTACAATGACTACAATCATTTCACCATCTTCATTTGACTTCTTATAAAGTTGATCTCTCTTTCATTAAGTGATACCTGGGCAACCGATCACTCAACCTCCCTTGCAACTAAACAGACACTTGAACTTCCATCCTTGACTTGTTTAGGTTCAAGTGCTTTGATTGTTGCAATTATACCGTTCTTCATCGTGTGATCACCGCTAAGATGATCAACCTTGTACCATCCATGATTCTCATTACTCGCAAAGGTTCCGTTTGATTATCAACCTCGCAAAACTCCTTGAAGTTCCTACAAGTTCTTGACTTGGTATATGGTAACCTTGATACCTTGATAACCTTGTAGTTACCATATGATGAGTTCTTTGCGGTGTTGGGAGCATGTGAGGATACTAAATTCGTAAATCTTCATATGCCACTGCGAAGAGTCTTCAACTTCTATTTCTATTGTTTGAAGATGTTGATATACCCAATATCCTTGTAGTCGCCATATCTTCAATATTTCTGCTGTTTTGATCACATAAGAATGTTGAGTGCTTTGCTACTCTTATGCTACAGCTAAGGGATCCTATGGTTGACTAAACATCAAATGAGGTTATTAATTGTTATTTAACCTCGTAAACCATCTTAACTCATGTCAGGAGAAAATACCACATGAAGTTGTAAGGACCTATGCGAAACCAAGCAAGGAATCAAGAATCAATGCAAAGATAGTTTCAATCTATCGAGGTGACCTAGAGAAGCAAAGAACAAGTGCTGATTCTTCAAGTCAAGACTCGGACCAGTCAAGATGTCATGCCAGTGCAAGAGTACATCAATAAAAGTTCAGTAACAGACGTGAGAGTTTTACGACGTGATATTGTCATGTCGAACATCCTGTCAAGATTATCAACCTGAAGACTGGAATAACCAAAAGTAAACTTTAGAATTCCATAAGATGCATTAAGATAATCACTACTTTGTAGAACTCAAGTCTTTAAGGGCATTGTCATTTTCCTTAGTCAATGACCCTCTTTTACGGATCGTTCCCTACTCGTTTCTATTATTCTACTTGATAGAATCTCGAGACGAGATTCCTTTAAGGGGGAAGGATTGTAAAAGCCCACATTTAAGTAGAGCAAGAACACAAAACTGTGAACTTAAAAAATTTTAAAAATGGAATTTGCAATTATAGTTCACATGAAGTCATGTTAGTTACCAATGATCACGAAAATGAGGAATAGTTAAAAACTTCAAGCATTATCTGGAAAATGTCACATAAACCATTAAAGCTTAGGGTGTTACTTCAAATTCTAGTTTAACCCCAACTTGAGCAACATCGTGGTGTTTCCAATGAAGATAACACCTTGGGTGGGGCCCACTTATCAGGTGGCCCACCAGTCAGCTCTCATAAAACGTTGTTTGGTTTCCTCCTCTCCTCGTGCTTATCGGCAACCATATCGACGTGTGTGCCAATGATGCTTCACGCACAAGCTAGTTTTGAGGTTGTCCTTATCATCGATCCCAGTAGTACCCACATGCTCTCTCTCTGCTTCGACTTGTGGCACCCAGTAGAAAATTGTGTTAGTAAGGATGAAAATCCAAACGAATTCGAGCTTAAAGTTGAATTTACAAAATGTAGGGCTTAGAACCCTTAATTGATTAAGGCCAATTATTTAGGATTTCTATTGGTTTTTAGAAAAGAAAATAGATAAAGAATAAAAGCAAAAGCCTAGGGTGCTTTCAAATTCAAATTTGAATTTGAAATTCAATTGATTCAATTCTCGAATTTGGTTCAAAAATTTGAATTATCCACATACCAATTAACCTACCCAGGTTATTGTGCATTGAGCTCATTCAAACCTGGTTTTGAGTCCGGGAAAAAGCAAAAAGAGGATAAGATCAATTAGTGGGGACCACACGTCAGCCTTATCTCCTCATACAAACTTTGTTTTGCCCTACGTGTTTCAGTCTTCACTGCTTTCCCACGTTTCTTCTTCCTTATCGTCTCCCCGCCGCGCTGCGCTCCTCCCGACCCCTCCTCACCGCCGCCTGGTCGCCCGCGGCACCGCCCCACGCCGGCCGCCGGCTCGCCCCTGCTGCTGCTTGCCTTGATGAGCTGCGCACGCGCCCCGCTCGTGCGCACCTCGCCGCTCGCCCAAGCCGCACTGCGTCGCGCCCCCACTGGCTCGCACCGCCCGACCGCACGCCGCTCCGCCTTCCTCCAGCGCCCAACGTCTGCATGCGCCGCCCTGCCGTGTCTCCTCATCGTACCGCACGAGCCCCAGCTCGCGCGCACCCCATCACGCCCCTCCGGTCACTCAACAGTGCTCCTGGCCGAGCGCCTCGCCGCCTTGCATGTGCCACGCCCTGCTCCTCCGTCTCCCAGCCTTGCGAGCCGCTGCTACCGCCGTGCGCCCCTGCCATGGCCGTCAGCCAAGCTTTCCCCTACCGTGCCTCGCTGTGATGCCGACCTGCAACTTCTTTCCAGCCCCAGCGCGCACGCCGCCCAACTTGCCGGCGCCCTGTCAACCGTGCACCATCGCCCTGCTGCCGGACGCTGCTCACCTCCGCTGCCCTGCCGCTACTTTGTGCCGCGCCCCATGGCCACACTACTGTCCACATCGTTCCCTCTGCGATGCCGACCGTTCGCAACGTTGCTACCGCATCTCTACCTCACAACACATTTGCAGCACGTTCTAGGTCAACCGATGCACCACTGGCAAGACCGTGCACGTGTTCATGTCAGCTCGACTTGTGCTGTCCTGATGCTATCCATCTTTATGGCATCATCGCGGCGCTCCGAGCTGTGGAAGTGCCCTGGTAGCAAAGCAAGTTATGTATGTGCTGCACATGATGCGGGAACACATTGATGATGCATTGGCGATGACAATCGATCAATGGTTAGCTCTGATTTGTGCAAGATTGATTGGATCAGTGACTGCAGCCTAGGTGTTCGATGAATTGTTTACTAGGAAGGACAAGTTGTGTTGATGTTCAGTGCTGGTCTATGGATGCAGGTGTGTTGTGGTGTGGCAATCAACCAGGATATGTGCCAAGGTGCTCTTTGAATGTTGATGAAGTGACTGGATCAAGAACACACCCGAGATATTTGGTGAAATGAACAAGGTGAGCATGCTTATAAGGATCGCAAGGTAGTGCGACTGGTTTACCTAAAAGTGATTTGAACGTTCTTGTCGGTACCCTGGGTACCATATACCCCTTGGGATTGCAAAGATCTATATGGAATATCATCTACTTGATTTGAAGACCTTCGGAGGCCCACATGTCAGACATAATTGGACCCGCTTCCCCAACATTGTTAGTCCCAGGGTCGCCACGTGTACTATCAAACCGGAGCTACCGCCCACAAGGGGGAAGCTTCGGGCTATGTACCATAGCGGCACCCCCGTACCTAACCCCGGACCGAGGGAAGCTCCGGAACTAACACGTGTTAGGTGGCACCAGACCTATCTGTTTCCCACAGTACGCTCCAGAGCTGCCACGTGTCCAACCGTCGAATCTTCAGCCTCCAACCTCCGGAGGACTTCACAACGGCTCCGGATCTTCAAAGGGGAATCAATGACTTCAAGACCCGATTAAGTGTCATTAATACTATGTTAATGACACACGATCGGACGACCTTAATTACCAGAAACGGTGCTGTCAAAGCCTGTAATTCGGTCATTAAGGGTAATTAAGCGTATCAAATGTGTATCAATATTAGTAACCGCCGGGGCCATATGTCGGGCCAGGTGAACTTGTAACGGCCTGCCCTTGTACTATAAAAGGACATGCCGACAATACATACGAGGGGACTCGACGCGCTTACTCTACAGTCTCAACTCACGTTGAGCTCTTACAACCAATACAACACCAAGACACCCCGTGGAGTAGGGTATTACGCTCAGGCGGCCCGAACCACGTAAATCTTCGTGTCTCTTGCGTCGTTTTACATATCACCTTCTTGAATCTCCGCGCTCCCACACCGAATCTCAAACTCCTCTAACACTTTAGTAGTGTCGGGAGATTTGCCGGATCAAAACCACCGACAGTTGGCGCGCCAGGTAGGGGCGCCTGAGATTTCAAGAAAGGTGAACTCAGCTGCTGGATCATCCAACGGTCATCCCGCTGTTCAAGCTGTTGGGGGCAATCCCTCCAATATGCAGCCACCAGCAGGAACCCCAGTTCCAGCAGGAGTCACACTACCACCACTGACGCCTCCACCAGCAAATCAAGCTGGGCAGCACGATGGTGCACCGGCGTCAATCACTGCGTCAGCAAACCATGACAACCCAGAACACGCGCTCCATGCAGCACGTGCTCTTCTTCGGCGCCCACCACCTCCGGAAGCATCCCGGGATGCAATGGAGCAGTGGAGGGCCAATGTGGAACACTTTGTTGTAGCAGCAGCCGACCACATCAGCAACCAGGGTCCTCCTCCTTCAGGACGGGCCCCGTCGCAGCGACGGCCCTTGTCTGGCAGACTTGGTCCGCACGTTTCCAACAACAGGAGACGTGCTGCATCGCAGCAAGTGACGTCGTTGCCCTCCGGGGCACGGCGCACTCACACGGTGTCAAGGCTTTCAACTCATGACCTCCGGGCGGAGCTTGATCACCGATACCGTCAACAAGACGGCCGAGTCCATATTGAGCGTGCTCGTGAAAGACGAGAATCTCAGGACATACCTGCTCCTGAAGGAGTAGGAGGAGGCTGTTCGGACCTAGCCATGCATCTGCGTATGGTCAGGTGGCCACAGAAATTCCGGCCTCACTTGCCGGAGAAGTTTGACGGAACCGTTAATCCCGTTGAATTTCTTCAGATTTACTCCACTCCTATCCTGGCAGCTGGAGGAAATGAGGTCATAATGGCCAATTATTTTCCAGTGGCTTTAACTTGGACCGCCCGGTCCTAGTTTATGAGCCTTCCACCCAATTCCATCAACAGTTGGGAGGAGCTGTGCCGGCAGTTTACCGCCAACTTCGGGAGTTCATACACCCGACCAGGCACTGAACTGGACCTTTTTTCAGTCGTGCAAAAAGGGGGAGAATCCCTGCGATCATTCATCCAAAGATTCTCTCAGGTACGAAACACTATCCCTTCTATCTCTAGCGCTTCTGTCATTGTGGAGAAGATGTTGGAGAAACTGGAGATCAATTAGATCACCAGTGTCACGAAACTCTTCAGCTTGGCTGACAAATGTGCCAGAGCTGCGGAGGGCCGTGAAATGCACTCCAAACCACCTCTGGAGGATCACAAAAAATCCTCCAAAGGCGAAGCCACTACCTCTGGGAGTGGCAAGAAGAAGAAAAAGACCAACGGCAAGAAGAAGCCGTCGGCCGGTGCATCTAATGCTGCAGCTGCTGCAGCTCCGGGTGGCCGGGGGCCACGCCCCGAGAAACGACCTCGACCGTCCTCTGAAGACGGTGGTAAACCCAAGGTGTGGTGTCCAATTCATAAGACGGACATCCACAGTTTGGAAGACTGCCGGGAGGTCCAAAACCTTGCCGAGCGCTACAACAAGCACCGAGAAGAAGCTCCTTTCCAATAGAGGGAAGGAAAGCAAAAGGTTGACGAAGCTCCGGCTGAAGAGGAGTTAGGTTTTCAGGATCCCAAAAAGGTCCTGAAGGCCATCTACACCTCCGTCGACGACGATTCTGACGTCTCTGACAACGAGCGTCGGAAGACCATGAACACCATTTTTGGTGGATCATGGGACATCACCTCCCGTCGCGTCCTCAATACAATGCGCCAAGACATGGCTGCTGTAGCTCCTACAGCCAAGGCGGAGCCTCATCGGAAGTGGATGGACATGGCCATCACTTTTGATGCTTCGGACTGCCCCCGTAGCATGGTTGGAGTAGGACAGTTACCTTTGATGGTATCTCCCACCATCAATAACATTCAGCTCCACCATGTTATGGTAGACGGAGGTTCAGGGTTGAACCTCATAAGCTTCGAAGCTTTTACCAATAACATTCAGCTCCGACCTTCGGATCTTCACCCCTCCCGAACTTTCTCCGGAGTAGGTCCGGGAGCCATTACCCCACTCGGTGCTATTACCCTCCCCGTTACCTTCGTGACCCGGGAGAAGTATCGCACCGAGAAGTTGGTCTTTGACGTTGCTCAGATCAACTTACCCTTCAATGCCATCCTGGGTAGGCCTGCTTTGTACAAATTCATGGCAGCTGCTCATTATGGCTACTTGGTGTTAAAGATCCCAACACCAGTAGGCGTTCTCCGGATCTGTGGAGATCGTACTGCTGGAGTAACTGCTCTGGAAGAACTTCATGCGCTTACTACGGCGCAAGAGGAGGACTCCAGGAAGGAACAAGCTACAAAATCCCCGAGCATTCGTCAGCGGGGCTCGACTTCTGCACCTCATGTGCAGCCAAGCGGCGACACCAACATTCCCGTCAAAGTCGTCCAAATCGGTTCTGATGCCGCTCAGACTACCCGTATATCAGGAGGACTGAATGACAAAGAGGAATTCACGCTCATCGCTTTCCTCCGGGCCAATGTCGACGTGTTTGCCTGGCAACTATCACAAATGCAAGGGATCCCCAGGGAAGTGATTGAGCACAATCTGAAGATCTACCCTAACGCCCGACCCATACACCAGAAGCCTCGGAAGCAATTCGTGGAGCGACAGAACTTCATTCGACAAGAAGTTGCTCAAAGCTGGATTCATCCGAGAAGTCTTCCATCCAAAATGGCTGGCAAACCTAGTCGTTGTGCCCAAGGCCGGCGGGAAGCTTCGGATGTGTATCGACTACACAACACTAAATAAGGCATGCCCAAAAGATCCATTCCCACTACCTAGAATAGATCAGATAGTGGATTCCACCTCCTGGGTGTGAATTACTGTGTTTCCTAGACGCATATTCTAGGTATCATCAAATCAGAATGTCTAGGGAAGATGAAGAGCATACCTCTTTTATCGCAGTAGATGGATTGTACTGTTATACAGCCATGCCATTTGGTCTAAAGAATGCAGCTTCAACCTTTGTACGAGCTATGTACAAAACTTTTGAAGAACTTATTAGAGACATAGTGGAAGTGTACGTCGATGACATCGTGGTCAAGGTCAAGAACAAGGAGTCACTCCTTGACACCTTACAGGCTGTCTTCGACAAGTTGCGGGTCACGCGCACAAAGCTAAACCCAGACAAGTGTGTCTTCGGGGTTAGCTCTGGAAAACTTCTTGGTTTCCTAGTAAGTCACCGGGGTATAGAAGCTAATCCGGCGAAGATCAAAGCCATTGAAGACATGCGGCCACCAGCCCGCATCAAGGATGTCCAAAAGCTGACTGGATGTCTAGGAGCCCTTAGCTGGTTCATTTCAAGACTGGCGGAACGGGCACTTCCCTTCTTCAAGTTATTGAGGAAGTCCGGACCATTCCAATGATCTGAAGAAGCAGAAAAGGCGTTCGAGGAGCTAAAACAGTTCCTCACCACCCTACCAACTCTGGTAGCTCCGAACCCTGGTGAGCCTTTGCTGCTTTACATTTCAGCAACTGACGAAGTCGTCAGTATGGTCCTGGTTGCGGAGAGACCAGAACTATCCAATGCTCAGGAATGCAGACCCCTCCGGGAGGGTTCGGAGGTTCCTGAAAGCGAGTCTGGGTCCCAGCTCCAAGACTTGAGTTCACAAAAAGTTACTTCAGAAGACTCAGACCCCTCCGGGAGGGTCTAGGTCGCTTCTGAAGAAGCTCCGGGTCCCTCCAGCCAGGACCCAGAGGTCCCCGAAGAAGGTCCGGATCCCTCAGGGAGGATCTGGGTCAGTGAAGAGGAAGCTACGGGCCCCTCCGGGAGGGTCCGGACCATCCAGCGCCCAGTGTACTTCATCAGTGAAGTACTTCATGACGCCAAGACTCGATACCTAGAGGTGCATAAGCTGCTCTATGCAGTTCTCATTGCCTCCAGGAAGCTTCGCCATTACTTCCAAGCTCACAAGATTTCAGTGGTGACCTCTTACCCACTTCGAGCAATCTTGCATAATCCCAATTCAACTGGGAATATTGCAAAGTGGGCAATAGAATTGGCTGAATTCGATCTCGAATTCATTTCAAGGCAAGCAATCAAGAGTCAAGCATTGGCGGATTTCGTGGCGGAATGGACTCCCTCTCCATCAAACCCTGGGGGCCCCAGTGAGCAGAAGCCGGAACACAAGGCTTCGTTCTTCACCGAGCCTCACTGGACCCTCTACTTTGACGGCTCCATGCAAAAGCAGGGGGCCGGAGCTAGAATCCTTCTCCTTGCACCAACCGGAGAGAAGGTAAAATACATGGTACACCTTGACTTCAAGGTGAACAACAACATGGCGGAATACGAAGCACTCATCTACGGACTAAGGGTGGCACTGTCATACGGTGTCAAGCAACTGTTGGTCAAGGGAGATTCACAGCTCATCATTAAGCAAGTGAAGGGTGAATGCTCCTGCAACAATCTCCAGCTAGCTGCTTACCTCCTTGAAGTCCAGAGGCTTCAGAAGGACTTTGAAGTCCTAGATCTCCACCATGTCCAGCGTGCCCACAACGCTGAAGCCGACGAACTCTCGACGAAAGCGTCAACCGGAGCTCTGGCTCCTGATGGAACTTTTGTCTGGAGGTTGTCAAAACCCACAGCTCAGCCTGCCGAACTGAGCGAAGGGGGCGAGATCAGCATCCCGAAGCTGATGGTCCCGATGGCCCTATTACCATGGCAACCATCAAGGGTCGTAGGTGCTGCAGGAAGCTCCGAGCAACCCAACACGCAAGATCAAATGCTCAAGTTAGCTCCGACGCATGGATCTCGGAGATCCGGAGCTACTTGAAAGATAACATCCTTCCTGATGATGATGTATCCGCTGACCGAATAGTCAGATTGGCTAAAAGTTACACGTTGGTAGAAGGGGATCTCTACCGGCGCGGTGCCAACGGCGTCCTAATGCGGTGCATCACCAGGGAAGAAGGCTGTGAGCTCCTCGCAGAAATCCATGGAGGCAAGTGTGGGAACCACGCTTCTTCCCGCACGCTGGTCGGTAAAGCCTTCCGGCATGGCTTCTACTGGCCTACAGCACTCCAGGATGCAACTGAGCTGGTGAAGAAATGCGAAGCATGCCAATTTCATGCAAAGCAAATTCACACACTAGCTCAACCTCTACAAATGATAACTCCTACATGGCCCTTCGCCGTGTGGGGGATGGACATCTTGGGACCTTTCCCAAGAGCTGTCAGAGGTTACAAGTTCCTGTATGTCGCCATTGACAAGTTCACCAAGTGGCCGGAAGCAACTCCAGTTGTGACAATAAAGAAGCAATCTGCTATGAACTTTTTGCAGTCCATCGTATGCAGATTTGGAGTCCCAAACAAAATCATTACTGATAACGGGACCCAATTCACAAGCTCTGCATTTCAAGGGTATTGTGAAGACCTCGGCAATCAAGTCTACTACGCCTCCGTAGCTTACCCGGCAAGCAATGGCCAGGCCGAGAGAGCAAATGCTGAAATCCTGAAAGGACTCAAAACGCGCACCTATGAGTGCTTGAAAAAACATGAGCCAGCTGGATTGAAGAGCTTCCGCCGACTCTATGGGCCAACAGGACATCTCCAAACCGGTCAACTGGAGAGACACCCTTCTTCCTGGTGTATGGAGCTAAAGCAATCCTTCCTCCAGAAATCACCTTGGGGTCACTCCGGGTCCGAACCTTCGATGAAGCCACGCAGGATCAGCTCCGGCGTGAAGACCTAGACCTCCTTGAGGAGGGAAGGTGCCAAGCAGCTGTTCGGAATGCCCGATACTGCCAAGCCCTTCGGCGTTATCATCAGCGGCATGTACACAACCGACAGCTTGAGGAAGGCGATCTGGTGCTACGGAGAATACAATCCAGAGAAGGGTTAAAAAAACTTTCCCCCAACTGGGAAGGACCCTTCCGAGTGATTAAAGTATCCCGTCCCGGAAGCGTTCGCTTGGCAACCGAGGATAGGACACCTCTCCCAAATCCTTGGAACATTGAGCACCTCCGTAAGTTCTACACCTAATATCACGGAGGTGAGTCTGTAGTAACTTGAGGTGTATGTTATAGAGTCATTGTACAGAGTCGGGTAGTTCCTCCGAGAGAACAACCGGACCTTTCCCGGAAGGTCTACAAAGTTCATGCAACGCTTGGTACAGTCTCAGGACTAAAAGTGTGGCTAGCTACCCTGGGTCAAACGAGAAACGAAACACGCTTAGCCTGGTTCCTTACCCTAAGAGTGTACTTGTTTCCCCTGTACCCCGGACCTATAATGAAAGACATCTTCATGTGAAACAAACTCCACGTGCATTTATTTTGTACAGGCTCAACATCTTTTATTTTTCTCTTTCTTGTCCATCACAAGGATGTGCAATTTTTCAGAAATTTTAGTTCGACCGGTTCAAATACGATTCGAGCTGTATTGTCGATTCTTTTGGATTCAAATATTGTTCATGGCCCAATCGCCTAAATGCCGCCAAGCCAATCTAGGGCCGGAGTGTGCTATCGACTTAGCCTGGTCAAGCACCCTAAGTACGCCACTCTACCTACACCCCGGCAGGCCGAAGTAAGGCGGGTCCAAGTACAATTGGATCCGGAAGAATGAAGGCAATGCATTCGGTTGTATTCAGAATCGTGTTTGACCTAAAATTTTCTTGAGAATCGTAAGTCACGACGAAGTTATATGCAAGGAGCGAATTTTACTATTTTTCTTGGCTTCAGTGCGCAGGAAAAATAAAGAATCCACGTTGATGGAGAAAAGCCGGAGTTGACGAAGCTGCGACTCCCCCTAGGTGGCTTATAATCGATGTTAAACATTGAAAACAAGCATCACCAGAGCAACCAAGCTCCGGTAAAGCTAGGGGGGCCAGCCGTCGACACAGAATAAAAGATGGTGAGAAGATTCCACAAACGGAGTCTGCTGCCGACAAACTACGCGTTGGCAAAGGTCACTGCTGGAGCTACTAAGCTCCGACACCTCGGAGGTCTAACTATCGATGCTCTATGCGTTGATAGGAACTATTGCCGGAGCTACTGAGCCCCAACGGTAGTCAATACCGGAGCTTCAGAGCTCCGACAACCTCAGGGGGCCTTCACTATCGAAGACTTCGGACCTACACTCTGCAAGTTCGAAGCAAACGAGTCTTCAACAAAACACAATATCCTCTTGGTACATGTTCGCAATCAAATTGTGTACATCTACCAGGGGGCCAAGTGAAGACAAAAGTGTTGAAGACAAAAAATGAAATTCGCAAAAATTTGGATTTCATTCATCTAGAGACAAGGGATTACAAAATTGGGGAAGAAAAAGAGAGAATACAAGTGGGAGCTACAGAGATGGTCCTAGATCCTATGGAAGAACTGGGCAACCTTCTGAGCAACCTCCGACACGTTGGCTCGGCTGGCTTCACCTTCTCCTTCGATGGGACCTTCAAGTACTGGGTCCAGAGGGAATTGGGGATCCCGGCTGTTGTAGCACGTCAGCACATATTCTGCGACGTTCTTCGCCAGGGACTGCCCCTGTACCTACCACTGGTCCGCGATGATGTCACACACCTTGGAGAGTTTGCTACCCGCCGAGCTCAACGCCTGCAACGCCAGGTCCGGCTCCGGCTCCGAATCATCTGGACGCACGGGACTGAAGCCCATCGGTGTCAGCGCGTTGTTGGCTTTGCTCAGGAACTCCCAAACCTGTAGGGAGTCCGCAGCCCTCAAGCCCTTCAGTTCCTCCAAGGATCTTTTGGCCGCCGCCAATTCAGAATTCTCGCGAGCGAGGCGCTCAACCTCTTTGGCATTTTGTTTAATCTTTCCAGCAACCTGCTTCTCGAGTTTTCCGAGCTCCTCCTCCTGGAGGTAGATCTTGTTCCAGCGGTCAACCAGGTCCTTCTCCCTGCCCCTCACTATCTTCTCCCTGGCAGCGATGGCACACTCTTGCTGGTAGAGTTCCTGCCCTCGCACCCAGGCCTTCTCCTCCTCCTCCTCAGCGCAACGCTCTTCCAATTTCTTGGCGCGTTCCTTGAGGCCCTTGTCAGCCAGAGCCACCTTTTTGGCGAGCTCCTCCTCCCTCTTCAAGACGTCATCCCGCAGCTCTAGGAGTTTTTGCTCTTCATCTTCGAGCCTCTTCTCCCTCTCCTCAAGTGACTCCCGGCGCTTGATGAGAGTAGTGTTAATGGCTTCAAGCCTTTCTTGGTGTTCATCAGCCGCACTATTAGCTGCCTTGGTCTGCTCATAAATGGCCCGGGATTGAGCGTCGAGGGCGCGAGTCAAGCTCTCCCTGTCATCCAATAATTTGCCCCAGTATTCCACATGGACCTTCTCCTGCTTGATCCATTCTTTGTCATCTGCCAGCCTCGACTGCGCCAGCTTGGTCTCGAAGTAGAGCCGTTTACGCCACCACCTAAGGGTTTGGCGCTCCTCTTCAAGAGCCTTGCTGTCGTGGTAGAACGCCAGCTGAACTAGACGCAGGCTGGAGCAAGCGTTGTCAATAGACAACGTCAGGGGAATGGGTTCCGGACCTGCTGGGGCCTCCTCTGCTGGTTCCAGCGGGTTCTCGCTTACAAAAATTGGGTCCCACTCCACAAGAGTGGTCCCCTGAGCCTCCACGGCACTAGGGCCGTCCTCCGGGATAGCTTCAGTTGCCATTGAGGAGGGTCCCGCAGAAGAAGTTCCGACCTCCGAAAGTGGTTCCGAAGGCCCCGCCGCCAGGTCTTCATTTGCCCCCTCAGGCAGGGGGCCAGCGACTACATCTGGGCATTCCGGCTCAGCGGCAGGCATCTCCGCCGACAACACTTCCAGAGCAGGTGCTACTTCCAGCTCCGGCCTGGGCCCCTCCTCTGTTGATGGCTCGGCTGTTGGCATCTGGACCACCATGGGTTCGAGTGCTGATGCCTCCGCAATAACCGGCCCTGAGGCCGAAGCTTCAACCTCAACCGGCTCGGGCACCGGAAGGTCTTCGACTACAATCGGCTCTGAGGCCGGAGCTTCAGAGGTAGCTGGCTCAACCGCCGGAGCTTCCTCCACATCCGGCTCACTTGCCGGGACTTCAATTACCTCCGGCTCAACTGCTGGGGCTTCGACAATTTCTGGCTCTGGGGATGGAATTACTGCTTCCTCCGGCTCAACGGTCGAAGCTTCCATCATCTCAGCATCAAGACCCGGAGCTTCAACCTCCGGGGTAGGTGCCGCTGGCGCATCTTCTCTCCCGCGGTTCTGCGCTACCACGGGAGTCTCGGGGGATGAGTCGAGGTCCATGACCACGACAGCTGGCGCCGGAGCTGTCGCAGCTTCAGCCACCACTTGGGGAGGCACCGGGACAGGAGCAGGACCTTCCGCCCTCACAGCTTCAGCTGCTGTGGCTGAGGGTGGAGCCTCACTCCTCTTCTTGGGAACGCTGCAGATGATGGATGAAGAAACTTAAAAAACAGTTACTACAACAAAACAACTATCTGAGGTAAAGATTAAAAAAATTACCTTGGGAGGCTTCCGCACCAGCTTGTGCGGAACCTCTTTCCCGGGCGTTCTAGGCTGACCATAGCCGCCGCCAGCGTGGAAGCTCCAGAAGTCCCCCCTGGAACTCGTTGCAGCCACGGGCATTTCCTTAGTCGAGGCCCCCCTCGACCGGGAAGGACCTCCGGACCTAGAGGCCTCAACTGGCCCTGGTGCTGAAGTCGAATGCCCGGAGCTAGCACCCCGGGAAGACGCCACTGTGGGTACAGTCACCACAGTTGTATAAGACCTCCCCCTCTGGAGATAAGGAGCTGATGTGGAGGTTGCAGGCCTAACAAACCTTTCGTCGGCATGCTGTAGCTTCCTCTTCCGGCTCAAGGGTTCGTCCGCCGGATCCTTGTCCTTGCCGACGACTTCGATCCTTGGCTTCGAGGTAGGGTCAGAGCCACCTTCGGAAGCCCCAAGGATCACCACCCTGGAGGTCGATCTTCTCTCGACGACACCAAGGTCGTCAAGCACCAACATCGTCCGCCGAAGCTCCCTACTGAACTCTACTTCCACGTTTAGAGGGAGAAAAGCTGGTGGCGGGGTCAAGTCATCACCCGCGACGTCGATGCCGTGCTGGAACTTCTTGAGATGAAACTCCAAGGTTGCCCCCGCCATGTTGGACTTCAGCCCAGTCTCGACCCGGTCGTTGTCCATCACACTGTTGAGGGCCCAAGAGAGTTTTTCTCTCCTCTTCAGTGGTGCCCACCTGTTGACCAGGAAATTGCAAAACACCACCTGAGGAGTTAATCCTCCCTCCACGCACTGGCGGATCCTGGTCAGAGTAGGGTTGAAGGCATTCGACAGCACCGGAGCTTCACTCTAGACTGCAGTGTCGATGTTGGGGAGGCCTTCGGGCAGCTCCAGCTTCTCGTGATCCTCCACCCGGATGACTATCCAGTCCTTCTTCCATTCATCCCACTTTCCAGAGGGAAACAACCGGAGGTACTTGAATGGGCACTTCTTGCGCTTCACGAAGTAGTAGAAGCCAAGGTACTCATTACTCCTACCGGTGGTATGGACGATGAAGAAGGTCCAGAAGAGTTCAATGCAGGGGGGATGCCCACCCACATTTCACAGAAGTGGACGAAGACAGACACAAGAAGAATGGAGTGGAGGCCAAGGTGGTACAGCTGCATACCATAGAAATCTAGCAGCATCAAGAAAAAGGAGGAAAAAGGTGGGATCAACCCCACCATGGCGTACGAAGAGAAGTACACCATTTCGCCGGCGTGCTCCTTCTCGAACGGGAGCTCTCCCTCGGCGCGGACCAGGCAGTTGAAGAAGTCCGGGGACCATCCCATGAGGGCCCGAACCTTCTTCAGGTCACCTTCGGTCTTCAAACGGCTCTTGCGGAGACCCAACTCCATCGCGGCACAACAAGGCAAGAGAGGAAAAGCGAGCACAAGTTGGGAGTTTGAGCGCAAGATCAGATGAGAGGCGTAAAGAACCCCAGACGGTGCGCGCTTTCCTTCTTAAGTAAGCCCTCGCAACGCTTGGATGGAAACCGCAAGGAAGTCGAAGATACTACTAAAAAATTCCACCCAGCCGATGAAAAGAGGGCCCGGGACCACCCGGACGATCAAGTCGAGGTTCTTACCCAGGAGAACGGTTGTCATCATGAGGCGGGAAGCCTGAAGGCGGCAGTCTGACAAGGCGCGCGGAACCGATACGATTTTCGTATCGGGAACCGGCGACCTTCAATTGCGTGAGATCCGCACGCCAAAGATCTCATTTGCCGCACACGGGATATGCCACACGGCGAAGATTTAACTCCAAACCATCGCCAACGGCACATCCGAAGACCTTTGAAGACTCAGTTCAAAAGTCGAAGGATGGACCCACCTCCGGCGGAATGACTTCACCCAAGGGGTCTTCCCCAGAGGTGGGCCCAGGGGGCCACTGTCGGTACCCTGGGTACCATATACCCCTTGGGATTGCAAAGATCTCAAGGGAATATCATCTACTTGATTTGAAGACCTTCAGAGGCCCACATGTCAGACATAATCGAACCCGCTTCCCCAACATGGTTAGTCCCAGGGTCGCCACGTGTACTATCAAACCGGAGCTACCGCCCACAAGGGGGAAGCTCCGGGCTATGTACCATAGTGGCACCCCCGGACCTAACCCCAGACCGAGGGAAGCTCCGGAACTGACACGTGTTAGGTGGCATCAGACCTATCTGTTTCCCACAGTACGCTCCGGAGCTGCCACGTGTCCAACCGTCGGATCTTCAGCCTCCAACCTCCAGAAGACTTCACAACGGCTCCGGATCTTCAAAGGGGAATCAATGACTTCAAGACCCGATTAAGTGTCATTAATACTATGTTAATGACACACGATCAGATGACCTTAATTACCAGAAACGGTGCTATCAAAGCCCGTAATTCGGTCATTAAGGGTAATTAAGCGTATAAAATGTGTATCAATATTAGTAACCGTCGGGGTCACATGTCGGGCCAGGCGAACTTGTAATGGCCTGCCCTTGTACTATAAAAGGACAGGCCGACGATACATACAAGGGGACTCGACGCGCTTACTCTACACTCTCAACTCACGTTGAGCTCTTACAACCAATACAACACCAACACACCCCGTGGAGTAGGGTATTACGCTCAGGCAGCCCGAACCACGTAAATCTTCGTGTCTCTTGCGTCGTTTTACATATCACCTTCTTGAATCTCCACGCGCCCACACCGAACCTCAAACTCCTCTAACACTTTAGTAGTGTCTGGTGATCTGCCGGATCAAAACCACCGATAGTTCTCTTGGTACTCACGTCTGGTTAGCAATGCTTGCGATGACTCTTTGAGTCCAAGCAATGCTGATCTCACTTCACTTCCAAGTGTCGCTAGGGTTTCACTTTGATTCATCCTTATCAAAACCCTGCGACCACACTTATCACTTAACTAGGTTTGCTCCTTTATGAGTTGAAACAACTTCTTTGGTCGACTTCTGAGTCACGACCTCTTGTTGCACAGTTCACTGACATCTTGATCTCTCATTGTTCCACTTGATCCCATGGACATCCTTACCTGAATCAGTCGAACACCCCTTCACCATTTAGTCTTATCAATCTTGAGTGGCATAGCTCCAAGTGTTAAGTGAATAGTTGCATTGCGTGCTTGCATTGCACCTTTCGATTCATGTCTCGACACTACTATGACCACTTGACTTCTCCATTGTTTCTCCACCCATTCGAGACATATCTAATCTTCCATGTCAAGCCTCTTCTTCTTAAGGTTTATACAACTCATCAAGTCCATTATTAGATTACCTTAATTACTTTTATGCATATCATGTCGATAGGAACGTGATTATAGGTGATCAACGAGAAACTTCTCTTGGAGGAGAAGTCCGAGGAGTTCCAACTTCAAGATTCCATGGCGGATTCTCCGGAGGAAGACCAAGCCATAACAACTGACATTGCTGCAGAGTCACAAACAAGGCAAGCCCCGGTTTGCATTTAAGTTCCTTATAGTGTCTGCTGTTTTCATTCACCTTACATCTTCAGATGTTTGTGCATTACGTTTAAGGTGTTTGACATCCACTTGCATGACCAAATAACCGGGAGTGGTAAGAATAGCTCACAGCCACGTGTAGCAACTGCCATGCTAATGTTGTCAGAAAACCGGTAGAAGTCGAGTAATTGGAATCTACTCGCGAGATAGAAAGATGACACTCATCTACACTTGGTCGGGTAAATTCAAAGAATGGCTGTTAATATGAACTGGAGTCCGGTCATAGATGAGTAGGAAGCGACAAGACGTGGTCTTGGTTGCATAGCTATGACCGTGTCGATTAAGGCCCACGTCGTATGCGGCCCTGCTGCACAAGCTTGAATTGTACCAGCGACATACTGGAGAAATGGGCTCCAGCAAACTGACGTAGCTTGATACTGGTTTTTCGAGGCATACTGTTTTGTTTTATAGGCGTTGGTTGAGGGTAGCAAGGTGTAAATCAGCTGGTGGGCACGTCAGAGTACGCCCCACGCAGGGACCTCCTGCCCGTGACGGATCGACCGGTTCGGCGTTCGAGTGTTGGGTGAAAGGTGGCCATATACGACTAGTACTAAAGAGTTATGTAGGTACTGCTGTAAGTACTCGCTAGCGCTTCTGAAAGTGCGTATGTGTCGTGTTGTCCAGGTGTGTCCTGATTGCAATTAACGTCCCTCACGGTAATAGAGTACCACTTGTTCATTGTGTCGTGACGTAGTAAATAAGAGTAGTTGGAACATGATGAAAATGCTCTATTGATAATTATATATTATTGTATTGCAACCATGTATGGCTTAGTTGTAGCTCAATTAAAGTTTATAACTTCTGAACACTTAACCTGTCTATGGCTTATGTGCTTTGGGCATGTCATATCATCGATGAAGCATTTCTTGTTTGATTGTGAATTTTATGATGTGTTGTGCCCAAGGAATGTCATTTTCTATTTAAAACTTGAAAAATAAGGATTTACTATTAGGCGAGTCCTTTATGCAATTCAACTTTCCTATATTACTGTCCCTTGCATGTAGTGTCTCATAGATAGTGAGACGGGCCAGTCTTGCTGAGCCTTATGCCCACGTTTGCGCTTTTATGATTTTTACAGGTATTAGGTTTATTTCTGCTGTTCAGGTTGTACATGAGACCTCAAGGTGTCGAGATGAGTCTCATGTGAACCACGCCGCTGTTGAATGTTCTTCATGTTGCTAGTGAGAAGCATCCTAGGGCATGGACGTCTTCTCTCCTGCTTAGTTAAGTGAGATTATGAGAATGTATTTTCTGTTGCGTGTGTACCTCTATTGTACACTGCTTTGTAAACTCTTCTTATTGTTAAATAAAAACTTTGTTTGTTTTGCATTCTTATCGTGTGTGCTATCAGGTGCCGCATCACACGAGACCACCCAATGAGATCCTTGGACGTCGAGATTCTGGTCCTCATAGACATGGTATCAGATCTTCATTGGGAATAGCACGCTCGAAAAGAGTCTATTTACGAAAACTCCGAAGTTGTCGAGTGAGGATTAGCTATATGCCCATTAAGGACTATTACTAGTATAAGTTATAAAGGTGGTGAACTAACTTACTTGTTATCATATTTTGTAACGACATTCCATCGTCAAGGTAAGAGGTAAGGTACGCCACCGTGAAAGTGCAACTAGGAATCCCTTGTGGGTTTTGGTTGATTTATGACAAGCAAATGATATCCTAACCACTTTTTTGAGATGAGCACAGGTTCTAATGAGAAAATGAGCAAAGTGCCAAAAAGAAAAGAGAATGAGGAGCAATGCGGAAAAGAGCTCAAGAAACAAGTATAGTAGATCATTGTGTATGGAGTGTGTTAAGGAAACACACCCCAAGAGCTCAAGCACAAATAATCTCACATATTGCACAAATTTATACAGGACCGGACTAGTCCGACTGACTCTGGACTAGTCCGATATCTTTCTGCACAAGATCGGACAAGTCCTCACAATGCGGACTTGTCCTCACAGTCCAATTTTTCACTGACCAGACTAGTTCGATATCACCACGGACTAGTCCGATATCTCTCTAACTAGAATCGGACTAGTCCTCCCCAGTGCGTACTAGTCCCCCAAACACTTCACAAGTTGCACAAAATCGGACAAGTCCGATCACACAACGTGTGAGAAGGACCCATGAATTTGGTTATTTTCCCTTTGTGATTAGTGAAGAGGATTGGCCTCTGTGGCGATCTGACGAGGGTTGGGTTGGAGAAGACCCGGTCCTTTTTTAGACTCCTCAACGTGGATGTAGGTTGCCTCTGTGGGAACCGAACCATGGGATAAAGTGCTCGTGTTCTTATTTTGGACGCATCATTCTTACTCTTCATATCAATCTAGGGTTTCAATCAATCTTGTTCACTTTACTTTGAAACATTGAATATAAGATTAACTTGTGGTACATCCTCGTTCATAATTGTGTAACACCTAAGTTACAAGTATATTTCCGCTGCATACATCCTAGGATCAAGATAATCGATCAAATTCGATCAACCTAGTCGGTACACATCGGACTAGTCCGCACTCTATCGGACTAGTCCGATATTTCGAGATTTGATTTGGTTGTTAAGTGTTGCAGGTTCCGATAGAAAATAAAAAAGGCCTATTCACCCCCCTCTAGGCCACATTCAATTGGTATCAGAGCAGGACTCTTCAAAAGGAGACTAATCGCTCGAAGAGATCATGTCAGACATGAAGGACGTACACAAGAGCGTCAACCAAGAGAAGGTTGAAGAAGAAAAGAACCAAAAATTGGAGAGACTCCTCAAGGCCATTCAAGCCTTCGAGAATGACGATGAGGAGACGCTGGAACTCAAGGCGCTCCTAAGAAAGAAAACCCTCTCCAAGGGAAAAGTGAAGATTGAAGATGAGAAGACGAAGAAGGGGAGTAGTCACACCGACAACTCCCGATATCCTTTTAATTATGAGCGCCTAAATTCTAACAACAATCATTATCTATCTATTCCACTTGGAAAAGCCCCACACTTTGACGGCAATGACTACTCAATGTGGAGGCAAAACATGAAAATGCATTTGATTTCTCTCAATCCAGGTTTGTGGCACATAGTATGCACAGGAATAGATATCCTAGATGATGATGAGGAGCTCACACCTAGCCAAGAGCAAGCAATCCATCGAAATGCCCAAGCTGCTGCACTCATTACCTCATCACTCAGTCGGGATGAGTTCACAAAGGTGGATGGACTCAAGATCACAAAGGAGATATGTGATACATTGCAAACCGCACATGAAGGCGATCGTCATGTGCGAGAAGCGAAGATCGAGATGATTGAAGGCGAGTTGGGAAGATTCACCATTGAAGAAGACGAGTTGCCACAAGATATGTACAACCGACTAAAGACGCTCATCAACAAGGTGTGAGCATACGGAAGCAAGAAGTGGAACGACTACGAGGTGGTGAAGCTCATTCTTAGATCTTTCATGCCTCGCAATGTCACCTTGTGCTCGATGACACAAGAAAGCCCCGGGTACAAGAAGATGACACCGGATGAGTTACTTCAGAAAATCATCAACTTTGAGATGATGGAAAAGAAGGCCAAGTGTGACACCTGGCTCCGAAAAATGAACGAAGTGAACGCATATGTGTGCCCAGGATGTTCAACACACATACACGAGTGCATTCACAAAAGAGTATACAGAAAATTACCACAGAACAAGATTAATTAACCAAATTTTATTACACAAACCATAATATCCTCGAATACAAACTCTAATGAATATTAATGACAAGTTCAACTAATGCAGCAGAAATAAACTAAATAAGCAACTAAATAGCTAGGCAACAAGAGCAATAGGGTATAGCGCAGCTCCATGCAAGACCACAGGCAAAGCTGACGGTAGACACCGCCTAGAACTCCGCATTATCGCCATTAAACTCCCAATTCTGACCTACAACTGTTGGGGGGAATTGCAAGAGTTAGTACATGTCGTACTCAACAAGTGTGGAAAGTATGACATGTGGCTGATTCAAATGATGAATATAATAATGGTTGAGTGCTGAAAAGTACATTAAAACATTTAAAAAGCAATATATTACATGTATGTGAAGTAAACCCATCATAAACCATATAATCATCATAATACTAGTCCAAAATTCATTACCATCATCCATATACCAGATTTCACCATTGCCGATAGCCATATTCAATACCAGAAACTAATCCATAATGAGCCATAACCATTACCGAACCATAACCATCCCAAAAACCATTCCAATACCAAGTTTTCTCTAATCATGTGAGGGTACAGGTTGCTCATATCGGGAGCACAACTATCATGATAGTTTTAGACACACTCTGCAGAGGTTGTACCGCTTTACCCACGTGTTTGTGATTTCATCACCTTTCGATGACTATAGAATCTCAATTATGCCGTCTCACACTTCCGTTGGTGTGTGACCAAGAGATCACAAAGTAGCCTTTACAAAGGGATTACTAGCCTATTTAGACCCCACTAAGGTTTCACCAGTGGCGATGTCTCCAACTGAGCAAATCTTCAACCAAGGGCCCCCTCTTGAGCCATTCGGATCCCAGGGTAGTACCACCAATCATCAACAAACCCAATCTGACTACCCCTTCCCCAAGCATCCTTAATGGTCCAAATAGCACTGGCAAAGCCCTAATTAATCAGCTACGCCGCACCCTTACTTGGCCTCGTGGTGGCACTGTAAATCCTGGATGGTCGGTCCACGAACCGGTCCTTAGATCTAAAGCAAGCAAAACCACCATACATCCAACCCATCCACATACCAGGCTTGCTTAATTGCCCACTACCATATCAGATTTAACCAATTCATGTCAACCATAATCTCATTAATGCATAATCAAATTAAATAGTTGTTGACGGCTGTTATATATCAAATTCATCCGTTAATTTCACTCAATTATGTGAAGGATTTGTCATTTCTTGCACACATCACCCTTCTACCTAACCCAATTCCACTTGGACTTGGAGAAATATGTGTATGCAACATTTTATGCAGGAAATTAGGAAATGTAGAGGGAACAATCGTATAAAATATCATCCTAGCCAATCTGGCAACGACACGTGGCATCCCTTGGATCAAATGGCCCACAAACAGAAGTATCCGAGGAGATCCAATGGTGTATCACTCATATACATCAATGGGACCCACCTGGCAGCCACCTGGAGAAAGCACACAAGAATTGGTGCAATGACCAGGTCGGCCGAACCAGGGGGTCGGCCGACCTGGTCTCTGCACCAAACTTGGTCAGCCTCCACGTGTTGGCTCCTCCCGACTTCCTGGAGTCAATGGTTACTGATTCACGCGCTTTTGGTGGCGGGAACCAACCTCATCACTAGTATAAATAGGACCCCTACCCCTCACTTCAACACACACCACTTGAGCTTCATCTCTATTGTATACACTATCATCCATAGTCTTAGAGGAGTTAGGTTGTAGAGAGGAGAGTCTCTAGTCCCAAGTCCAAATTGGGAAAGGAGTAAGGAGTCTCTCTCTTCCCAATCCTACATTGGGAAAGTTATGACTCATGTATTCTTTCTTGTATTTGTGACTTTATGCATAATAAAGATAGTATCTTTAGTCTCTACTTATACATATACTTGGGCAAAGCGTTTCTTCTTGGATTGTGGAGTCCATGCATGTGGAAGGTATAACTTCTATGACTGTTTCATCATGAACATATCTCATTATCATAGAACCTATAGACCACCACTATAGTCTTGTTAATTATAACATAACTAGGTTAGTATGGATAATTATGTTGTGTATCAACATTGGTTCAATGATGATTCAATTCATTGCCTTAGGATTGATTGTGCCTAGGCTCTTAAGGTAATTACTTAATATGCTAACATGGTGCTAGGATAGCTAAGTAGCATTGGATGTCTCGTAGACCCATGAATTGAAGAGGTAGGCAGTAGGTGGTGACAGTCCTATCCGTCCTTTATAATCCTCCACGTTCGGCTATGCCACAGGCTCTTGGCGGGAGTCGCCCTAGTATTGCTAGGGGTAAGCCCATGCCCAATGTGTTGAACCACATAGCATAAGTATTCACTATTGATCTAGCTTATGGATAATTAGTTTATATTATGTATATGTACAATAGAGCATAGTAGGAGTACCTCCATAAATATCAACCTTAACTAACCTCTAGGATCCTCTTACCCCCCTTAGACTTGAAAGCTTTTGTGTGTGTCACACTACCTCCACTATTATTTTATCCATCCTTACTAGATTCTTACCTAGACCTTTCTACCCTTTCCACTTGATGATTGTTATATCTCTACCCCGCCTTCCTTTGGGATCAAATAAATGACACCCTTGGGAATACTCTTAAGGGGAAATGCTACAATGATACCACCGTGCGCTTGCAGAGTTCACTCTGTGATCCAATAGAACCATTAACAAGCATTTCTGACACATCAGTTGGACTTGTTTAGTTAATGGTGCGTAAGTAATACGAACAAGCATTTTTGGCACTATTGTCGGGGATGATTTGTTAGTATACCTTAGGAGCCGTCAACAATAGTGTAATTGTTCTTCCATCACAACTAATTAAGCGAGAAAAAGGTAAAAATCCCATTCCAACTTTCTACCATATATTCCAAGTGACAAGGGTGGTTAAATAAAACTAGTAAACTTCCTATCATAGGATTCCCATCAAATTGACACAAGCATGCAGTTTTGTAAACAAAAAATTTATTTTAGAAACAGGATCAATATGCTTCAAGGACACTTGCCTTGCTCTTGCGGTTGATTAGGGTCAAAGCCTTCAAACTCTTGGTGCTGTAGATCCTCAGCGGATTACTCTAGCGCAAATCTATCTAATCCACACAATAAACATACAAGACAAGAAACACAATCAAAGAGTGCACAAATATTACTCAATATGACATGACATGCATGATTGATGCGAATGCAAGGTGGAATTTGTTAATGGGTTGCTTTTAATGATCACTAGCTAGTTCTAATAGCTTTTAACAAGTTTATATAGGTTTGGATTTGATTAGATCTACTTTTAGAATCAATTCAACACAACTTAGTCAGCAAAATTGGACTGGTCTGCAGAAGACCAGACTAGTCCGCACTTCACAGAACTAGCGAACTAGGGTTTTCTAGATCGACGTAAATTTGAATTCTCGTAAGGAAAAGAGAATAGAAGGTATACCAGGTGTTTAGAACTCCAATGAATCAACAAACTTGGAGGTAACACTTGGATCTTGATGATCTAGGGTTGGTGATGAACTTGGAGTTGAATTGGTGATGAAGAACGAAACTTGATGGAGATCTTGATCCTCTTTCGTTTCCTCCTCTTCTTCTTCTTGCTTGGGATCTCCTCCTCTGTCCTTGGTGGTGGCTCTCCACGAAATAGGATTTGGGTGGGTTGGAAAAGTGGCAAATAGATGTCAGGCCAAGGGGTGAGGTTGTTTATATAGAGGTGGAGGCTAGGGTTAGATGGATTTCGAGTTTGGGATGAGTAGAGGCCGGTTTAGAGTCCCACATGGGCTCTAAAAGAGTTAGGAACGACGTACCTAGGCCCACATAACGTGAAACCCAAGAAACAAGTCATAAAACAAAAGATCAATTCAAAGTCGCGAAATATCAGACAAGTTCGAACAGGACTGTACTAGTCCAAAGTTGTCCAGAGAGAAATCGGACAAGTCTGGCCAAAAATCAGACAAGTCTGACTTTAGTCAGAGAGGAAAACGGACAAGTCCGCTGGGACATCGGACTAGTCCGAAAAAGTCCAGGGACTTAGCAAATTTTCAAGGATTCTTGGAATATCGGACTAGTCCGCACAAAATCGGACAAGTCCGAGAGTTTCTAGAGGCAAAATCGGACTAGTCCGCAGCAAAAATAGACAAGTCCATTTTTAGTCAGAGAGAAATCGGACTAGTCCTCACCAAAACGGACTAGTACGCACTTTTCAACATTTTAAGTGCGGTTTTGTTCCAAATCAATTTTAAATGTTCCAAATCAATTTTAAACACGTTCCTCTTTACGTGGGTTAATTTTAAACATGTATATGAATGTATGTAGGGCATGACACATGAAAATTAGGGTGTTACAAACCTATCCTCCTTAAAATGAATCTCGCCCTCGAGATTCGACGCGGAAGAGAAGAGATAGGGAAATTCCTTCTTGATATCATCCTCCAATTCCCACGTTGCTTCTCTTTCTGTGTGGTTCTTCCATTGAACTTTACACCATCTAATAACCTTGTACCTTGTGACTCTCTCCTTGGTTTCCAAGATTTTGATTGGTTGTTCGGCATAAGTCAAATCTTCCTCTAGTTCCAATCCTTCCATGGGCACTTGTTCTTCCGGTACTCTCAAGCATTTCTTGAGCTGGGAAACATGAAACACATCATGTACATCTGAAAGATGAGTTGGCATCTCCAACTTATACGCTACTTCTCCTCTTTTGTCCAAAATCTTGAATGGTCCAATGTATCGAGGTGCTAGCTTGCCTCTTATGTTAAACCTCTTATGACCTCTCATCGGTGACACCTTGAGGTAAACAAAATCTCCCACTTCAAAGGTTAATTTCCTTCTCCTATTGTCCGCATAGCCCTTTTGTCTTGATTGGACAGCCCTCACGTTTTCACAAATTATTTGGACTTGCTTTTCGGCTTCTTGCAACACATATGGACCAAATACTTGAGTTTCTCCTGCCTCATTCCAGAATAAAGGTGTCCTACACTTCCTTCCATATAGTGCTTCATATGGTGACATTTTCAAGCTTGCTTGGTAACTATTGTTGTATGAAAATTCTGCATATGGCAAGTTCTTGTGCCAACTTTTCCCATGCTTTAAAGCACAAGCTCTTAACATGTTCTCTAAAATCTGATTGGTGCGCTCGGTTTGTCCATCCGTTTGAGGGTGGTATGCTGAACTAAAATTCAACCTTGTTCCTAATGCTTCATGTAACTTTTGCCAAAACCTGGAAGTGGATTGTGAACCTCTATCCGAGACTATCTTCTTTGGAACTCCATGCAAACATACTATTCTTCCCATGTACAGTTCCGCCAACTTCTCTCCATTATAGGTGGTCTTGACGGGAATAAAGTGGGCTGACTTAGTTAACCGATCCACAATTACCCAAATTGAGTCGTAACCGGACTGAGTACGTGGTAAACCAACTATGAAGTCCATACCAATTTCTTCCAACTTCCATTCCGGAATATTTAGTGGTTGTAATAGTCCAGCTGGCCTTTGATGTTCCACCTTGACTTGTTGGCACACATCACACAATGCTACGTATTCAGCTATGTCCTTCTTCATGCTATCCCACCAATAGCAAGTCTTCAAGTCTTTGTACATCTTCGTATAACCGGGGTGAATCGAGTATGGCGAGTCATGTGCCTCCTTTAGTATTGTCTCGCGAATATGCTTTTCATTGGGCACGACAATCCTTTTTCCAAGACATAAGGTACCATATTCATCCTCATCAAATCTGAATTCTCTCCCCTCTTGGGTCCTTTCCTTGATTTCCTAAATTTCCTCATCTTTGGTCTGTGCCTCTCGAATTTCTTGCTCCAAGGTTGGGTTTAACTCCATTATTCCTATCTCATTAACAAATCCGAGGTTCAACCGTTCGAACTCCTTACATAACTCGGATGGCAACTCTCGAACTGCGAGTTGATGACTTACTCCTTTTCTACTCAAAGCATCGACCACTATGTTGGCTTTCCCCGGATGATAGTTGATCCCCAAATTATAATCTTTAATGAGCTCCAACCATCATCATTGCCTCAGATTCAGATCCGTTTGTGTGAAAGTATACTTCAAACTCTTACGATCCGTATAAATTTCACACCTATGTCCAAGAATATAGTGTCTCCAAATTTTCAATGCATGTATCACGGCTGCAAGTTCCAAATCATGCGTTGGGTAATTCTGCTCATGTTTCTTCAATTGTCTTGATGCATAGGCGACCACTTGTCCCTCTTGCATCAATACACATCCAAGTCCTTGTCTCGAGGCATCGCAATATATGTCAAAACTCTTGCTTACATTCGGCAGTACCAAAACTGGGGTTGTTGTCAACCTTTTTTTCAACTCCTTAAAACTATTTTGACAAGCTTGAGTCCATTGGAATGCCTTTCCCTTCATTAGCAATTCCTTTATTGGCTTGGCTATCTTGGAGAAGTCCTTGATGAATCGATGGTAATATCCAGCCATTCCAAGAAAACTCCTTATTTCCTTTACGTTTTGCGGCGGTTCCCACTTCAACACTTCTCTCACTTTTCCGGGGTCAACCGATACTCCTCCTCCTGAGATGATATGACCCAAAAACGACACCTCTCAACCAAAACTGACACTTGTTGAACTTGGCATACAATTGATGCTCCCTCAATTTCTACAACGTAAGCCTCAAGTGTTGCCCATGTTCCTTCTCATCCTTCGAGTACATCATAATGTCATCAATAAACACCACAACGAACCTGTCCAAGTACTCTATGAAGACCTTATTCATGAGGTACATAAAGTAGGCAGGCGCATTGGTCAATCCAAAAGACATCACGGTGTATTCATAAGATCCATACCGTGTCCTAAAAGCTATCTTGGGTATGTCCGATGGTCTAATCTTCATTTGAAAATATCCCGACCTCAAATCAATCTTAGAGAAGACACAAGCACCCTTCATCTGATCAAGTAAGTCTTGCGTGGCAAGGTGTACTTGTTCTTGATGGTCACCTCGTTGAGAGCTCGATAATCTACACACATCCTTTGCGACCCATCCTTCTTGTCCACAAATAGAACGGGCGCTCCCCAAGGTGAAGAGCTGGGTAGAATGAAACCCTTCTCTAGTTGCTCTTGAATTTGCTTCTTGAGCTCTGCTAATTCCATAGGAGGCATCCTATATGGCCTCTTAGCTATAGGTGCAGTTCCAGGTATTAAATCAATAACAAACTCAATGTCTCGATCAGGTGGCATACCTGACAATTCGTCCGAAAAAACATCCAAAAATTCACACACCACCAGAATCTCCTCAATTGCAGTACCATCTATGTGATTCAGCTCCAATTGCTTCGGTGCATGTTGAGTTGCTTCAAACTCTACGGTGATCCCTTCTTCATTAGCCAACTTCACCGTCTTCGTGGCACACTCAATATCTCCATTGTGCTTCCTCAACCAGTCCATACCAAGTATAATGTCCAATCCTTGAGAACCCAAAACAATGAGGTTGGCGGAGAAGTCTACCCCCCTTATTCTAAGGCTTACTTTTGGACGTACTATATTTGTCCTCATCTCTCCTCCAAGAGACTTAACCAATAGATTAAACTTCATATGATAGATAGGCAAACTATACTTGGCAACATACTTTGATACAATGAATGAATGCGATGCTCCAGAATCAAATAACATAGTCGCAGGGTTGAGTTGGCGAGAAATATACCAATGACCACGTCATCCGCTTGTTGAGCATCCTTCGTAGAGACATGGTTCACGTTGCCACGAGCAAAATTCTGCTGTCCACGGTTCCCTTGTGGCTGTCCTCCATTGGGTCTTGGGTTTTGCCTCGGTGCATTACTTCTTTGACCAAGGCCCGACTTAGGACATTGATGCGCAAAGTGTCCATCTTCTCCACAAGTATAGCACTTCTTAACTCCACCAGAATTATTGGGACGAGCTTGGTTTTGAGCATTGGCACCAGGATAGTTGGCACGAGGTGCATAAGGCATTGGAGGCCTAGGTGCTTGCATGATAGGGCGCTGCTATACAAACTGAGCTGGGCGCGGTGCAAATACAGGGCGTTGAGCAGGAATAGAAGAGCTAAAATAAGGCGCATTGGGCGGCGCAAAGCAAGGGCGCACATTACATCCTTGCGGCTGTCCTTGATATGGTGCTTTCCTCTTGTTATCTTGCTCCATCTCACGGACCTTGTTCTCCACAACAATTGCTTTGTCCACAAGCTTCTGGAAGTTGGCATAATCACAATTGAGCAATTGCACTTGAATTTCATTGTTGAGGCCTCTCATGAACAGATATTGCTTTCGGCTGTCCCGACTAACATCCTCAGGGGCGTACCTTGAGAGTTGAGTGAATTTGTTGAGATATTCACCCACGCTCGATCTTCCTTGCCTCAAGTTCTCAAATTCTTGCCTCTTCAGAATCATAACACCTTCTAACACATAATGAGAACGGAAGCTCTCTTTGAATTCGGCCCAAGTAATTCTCTCTTGGTTCTCATGAGCATTGCATAAAGAATCCCACCAATCTGCAGCTGTTCCAACTAGTTGATGAGAAGCAAATAAGACCTTCTCTCGGTCACTGCATTGGACAATAGCAAGTTTCTTCTCCACGGACTTGAGCCAATCATCTGTATCCATAGGGTCAGAAGCTTGAGCAGAGGTTGGCGGCCTAGTCCTCATAACTCTCCCAACAGGTTATGAGGAGGTGGGGGTGGCAGTGGAGGCATATGGGGCTGTTGTTGATGTTCCAGCCTGCAGCTGTCCCATTTTTTGTATCATGGTCTGCATGAGCTAGTTTTGCATAGCCAATAGCTGCTCAATATTAATAGATCCTTGGGCAGGTCCTTGTCCATTGTTATTCTGAGGTACTCCATGGTCCTCCTCCTCATCATTGATGTCCCTCTGGTTGCGAGTCCTCACCATCTGAAGAAAAGCAATAGGTAAGAATTAGAAAATGTCCCCAACTATATGCATCAAGGGATATGAATCTAGACAACTAACTAGCCTACGTGGACATGGCAATGCTAAAGCATCCCAAAATCCTCTATTAAGCACACAAGCAAACAATATACAGCAACAACACACCAAACAAAACACATCGATTCCTCAGTGTTTCTATGTGCTCTAAAGTGTCCATTCTATCTAGGTTGCGTCCTACGGTCAACCTCTGATACCAAATCTGTGACACCCGGTCCCGTAAAATGAACCAAGTGAACGCATATGTGTGCCCAAGATGTTCAACACACATACACGAGTGAATTCACAAAAGAGTATACAGAAAATTACCACAGAACAAGATTAATTAACCAAATTTTATTACAAAAACCATAATATCCTCAAATACAAACTCTAATGAATATTAATGACAAGTTCAACTAATGCAGCGGAAATAAACTAAATAAGCAACTAAACAGCTAGGAAGCAAAAGCAATAGGGTATAGCGCAGCTCCACGCAAGACCACAGACAAAGCTGACGGTAGACACGGCCTATAACTCTGCATTATCGCCATTAAACTCCCAATCCTGACATGCAACAGTTGGGGGGGATTGCAAGAGTGAGTACATGTCGTACTCAGCGAGTGTGGAAAGTATGACATGTGGCTGATTCAAATGACAAATATAATAATGGTTGAGTGCTGAAAAGTACATTAAAACATTTAAAAAGAAATATATTACATGTATGTGAAGTAAACCCATCATAAACCATATAATCATAATAATACTAGTCCATAATTCATTACCATCATCCATATACCAGATTTCACCATTGTCGATAACCATATTCAATACCAGAAATTAATACATAATGAGCCATAACCATTACCGAACCATAACAATCCCAAAAACCATTCCAATACCAAGTTTTCTCTAATCATGTGAGGGTCCAGGTTGCTCATAACCGGGAGCACGGCTATCATGATAGTTTTAGACACACTCTGCAGAGGTTGTACCACTTTACCCACGTGTTTGTGATTTCATCACCTTTCGATGACAATAGAATCTCAATTATGCCGTCTCACACTTCCGTTGGTGTGTGGCCAAGAGATCACAAAGTAGCCTTTACAAAGGGATTACTAGCCTTTTAGACCCCACAGAGGTTTCACCGGTGGCGATGTCTCCAACTGAGCACATCTTCAACCAAGGGCCCCCTCTTGAGCCATTTGGATCCCAGGGTAGTCCCACCAATCATTAACAAACCCAATACGACTACCCATTCCCCGAGCATCCTTAATGGTCCAAATAGCACTGGCAAAGCCCTAATTAATCAGCTACGCCGCACCCATACTTGGCCTCGTGGTGGCACTGTAAATCCTGGATGGTCGCTCCACAAACCGGTCATTAGATCTAAAGCAAGCAAAACCACCATACATCCAACCCATCGACATACCAGGCTTGCTTAATCGCCCATTACTATATCAGATTTAACCAGTTCATGTCAACCATAATCTCATTAATGCATAATAAAATTAAATAGTATAATTGTTCTTCCATCCCAATTAATTAAGCAAAGCAAAAAGGTAAAAATCCCATCCCGACTCTCTACCATATATTCCAGGTGACAAGGGTGGTTAAACAAAACTAGTAAACTTCCTATGATAGGATTCCCATCAAATTGACACAAGCATGCAGTTTTGCAAACAAAACATTTATTTTAGAAACAGGATCAATATGCTTCAAGGACACTTGCCTTGCTCTTGCGGTTGATTAGGGTCAAAGCCTTCAAACTCTTTGTGCTGTAGATCCTCCGCGGCACTCTCTTGTGCAAATCCGTCTAATCCACACAATAAACATACAAGACAAGAAACACAATCAAAGATTGCACAAATATTACTCAATATGACATGACATGCATGATTGATGCAAATGCAAGGTGGAATTTGTTAATGGGTTGCTTTTAATGATCACTATCTAGTTCTAATAGCTTTTAACAAGTTTATACATGTTTGGATTTGATTAGATCTACCTTTAGAATCAATTCAACACATTTTAGTCAGCAAAATTGGACTATTCTGCAGAAGGCCGGACTAGTCCGCACTTCGCAGAACTAACGAACTAGGGTTTTCTAGATCGACATAAAGGAGATTAGGGGTTGAATTCTCGTAAGGAAAAGAGAATAGAAGGTATACCAGGTGTTTAGAATTCCAATGAATCAAGAAACTTGGAGGTAACACTTGGATCTTCATGATCTAGGGTTGGTGATGAACTTGGAGTTGAATTGGTGATGAAGAATGAAACTTGATGGAGATCTTGATCCCCTTTCGTTTCCTCCTCTTCTTCCTCTTGCTTGGGATCTCCTCCTCCATCCTTGGTGGTGGCTCTCCACGAACTAGGGTTTGGGTGGGGTGGAAAAGTGGCAAATAGATGTCAGGCCAAGGGGTGGGGTTGTTTATATAGAGGTGGAGGCTAGGGTTAGATGGATTTCTAGTTTGGGATGAGTAGAGGCCGGTTTAGAGTACCACATGGGCTCTAAAAGAGTTAGGCACGACGTACCTAGGCCCACTTAACATGAAACCCAAGAAACAAGTCATAAAACAAAAGATCAATTCAGAGTCGCAAAATATCGGACAAGTCCGAACAGGATCAAACTAGTCCGAAGTCGTCCAGAGAGAAATCGGACAAGTCTGGAAAAAATCGGACAAGTCCGACTTTAGTCAGAGAGGAAAACGGACAAGTCTGCTGGGACACTGGACTAGTCCAGAAAAGTCCTGGGACTTAGCAAATTCTCAAGGATTCTTCGAATATTGGACTAGTATGCACAAAATTGGACAAGTCCGGAAGTTTCCAGAGGCAAAATCGGACTAGTCCGCACTTTTCAGCATTTTAAGTGCGGTTTTGTTCCATGTCAATTTTAAACTCGTCCCTCTTTACGTGGGTTAATGTTAAACATGTATATGAATGTATGTAGGGCATGATGCATGAAAATGAGGGTGTTACACCAAGCATGTTAAGGAGATTGCCGATCTCACCTTGGCAAAGAAGAAAGGGGTTGCTTTGAAGTCCACTCTCAAGCCCGTGTCTAAAGAAGCTCGAGAAGCTCAACTAGAAGAAGACGGTGATGATGAGAGCAGCGAATTGGATGAAGATGACATGATACTATTCATGAATAAATTCAAAAGAATGATGAAGAAAAGACAAGGGGCTAAATCAAGTGAAGGAAAGTACAAGGAAAAACCAAAAGCAAAGTTGAGGCGGGCATGCTATAATTGTGGTGAGTATAGCCACTTTATAGTTGTTTGCCCATATAAAGAAAACAAGAAGAAGAACAAGGAAACGAAGCCTCAACCCAAGAAATTCTTCAAGAAGAAGAAACAAGCTGAACAAGTGCATCTAGGGAAAGAGTGGGACTCAAATGATGAGTCCTCAACCGAAGAAGAAGAAGAGATGGCTAGCATAGCCATCGAGAAGACATCCAAGAAGTCCACTCTCTTCCCCACTCTCGGCGCATGGAAGGGGAACGACACTTGCCTCATGGCAAAGGAAGGTAAACAAAAGGTAACAACCAAAACCCCTTCCGTACATTCCTATTCTAGTGATAGTGAAATTGCTAGTGATAATGAAGATATGCTGATCGGATTAGATAAGAAAACAGCTGCAAAAATGAAATTTTTTACTTGATCAACTTGTTGAGAAGGAGAAGTTGATAAACCATCAAGAAGACATGATTATTTCCCAAAAGGAGGATTACGTTGAACTTGACAAGCTTCTAGAACTTGAAAAGGAGCGAAGCAAGTCACTAGAGCTTGAGTTAGCTTCAAGCAAGGAAGCTTGCTTGGAGCTAAGCGACTCAAATGGTACAATCAAGAACAAACTTGCTAACCTAATCAAGGTTAACAAGATCCTTGAGGTACAAGTTGAGTCACTCAAGCAAACTGACCCTTCATCCTCTTCAAGCTCGCCTTCTCAACCCCTTAAAATTGAAACTGCCTCTACTTGTGCATGTTGTAAAGTTGACACCAGCTTGAAAGACAAGTCAACCTCTAACAAGGACAAGCATCCTTCACAAAATGGCATATTTTACAAGGAGAAGATCAAATATGCACGTAGTGCATACTTGGTCACAAGACCTCCAAATGTCAAATATGGCATTGGTTACTCTTATGGCGAAAAGCAACATGCTAGAAGCCATAAGAATAACAAGGAGAGCACTGCCTTTGTAAAGGGAAGACCCTCTCAGACTGGAAAGTCCAAAGTTAACACACATGATCACCGGACTAGTCCGGTCGGGACACGGACAAGTCTGGTCTTCCGGACAAGTCCGATCCGCTGGACTAATCCTGTATATAAACAACAACAGTTGCTTTTTAGAACCTTTGATGCATCTTATGTTTTAATGAGAAGTAATTTTGGTAAAGTTTATGCTCATTATGTTGGGCCACACCATGGGAACACCAAGTCTCATGTGTGGATGCCTAAATCCCTTGTGACTAACCTAAAAGGACGCAAGCAATCTTGGGTACCTAAAACCAAGACATGATTTTTTTTGTATACCTATTCCTCCGGTGGATCTAAATGGGTGCTAGACAGTGGCTGCACCAACCACATGACCGGAGAAAGAAGGATGTTCGTTGAGTATGAAGAAAATGAGGATCCAAGCGAGGGCATCTATTTTGGAGACAATAGTCAAGGAAAGGTGCTCGGTACTGATAAAATTGCCATATCATCTCAACATACTCTTTCTCATGTGTTATATGTTGATTCCTTAGATTATAACCTGCTGTCCATATCTCAACTATGCGACAAAGGTTATAATTGCTTGTTCACTAATGAGGGTGTGACCGTCTCTAGAACGAGTGATGGTTCCATTGCCTTCAAGGGTATGTTAAAGGGAAAGCTTTACCTTATTGACTTCAACAAGGGTAAAGCCGAACTTGACACATGCTTGATTGTAAAGACCAACATGGGTTGGCTATGGCATAGACGGCTAGCGCATGTTGGTATGAGGAATCTTCAAAACTCCTCAAGGGCGATCACATCCGAGGTTTGAAGGATGTTGTTTTTGAGAAAGACAGGCCTTGTAGTGCGTGCCAAGCCGTGAAGCAAGTCGGAGTACCTCATCCCGCTAAGAACGTCATGACTACAACAAGACCGCTCGAGCTACTTCACATGGACTTATTCGGTCCAATTGCTTACATAAGCATTAGCGGTAAGAAATATGGCTTAGTAGTTGTTGATGATTTTTCTCGCTTCACTTGGGTTTTCTTTTTATATGATAAGGCAGAAACAAAGGAACCTTGAAGAAAATTTTCAAGTGTGCTCAAAATGAGTTTTCATTGACAATCAAGAACATTCGAAGTGACAACAGCACGAAGTTCAAGAACATACAAGTTGAGGAGTACCTAGATTAAGAAGGCATAAATCATGAATGTTCAGCACCTTACTCCTCTCAACAAAACGGAGTTGCCGAAAGGAAGAACCGAACCCTCATAGACATGGTGAGAACAATGCTCGATGAGTACAAGACCTCGAATCGATTTTGGGCGGAAGCGGTTAACACCGCTTGCCACGCCATAAATCGACTTTATCTTCATCGACTACTCAAGAAGACATCCTATGAGCTACTCACTGGTAACAAGCCTAATATTTCATACTTTAGAGTTTTTGGTTCCAAATGCTATATTTTGAACAAGAAGCCTAGGACTTCAAAGTTCGCTTCAAAGTCTGATGTAGGTTTCTTGCTTGGTTATGATTCGAACTCTTACGCCTATCGTGTCTTCAACAAGACCTCCAGACTTATTGAAGTAGCACGTGACGTAGTGTTCGATGAAACTAATGGCTCCCAAAAGGAGCAAGTTGATCCATGTGTGCTAGATGGAGAAGAAGCTCCCTGCCAAGCACTAAGAAGAATGGCATTGGGCAAAGTTTGTCCACAAGAACCACCTCTACATATGCATGAGGAAGATGAACCACAAGAGGAGGCCAGTGATCAAGGAGGAGCCTCCATAAAAGATCAACCTCAAGAAGACGAAAATGATCAACAAGTCAATGAGGGCAACCATCTAGGGGGAGAAGAAGATGACCATGAAGATTCAAGACAGCAAGTGCCACATCCAAGAGTACACCAATGCGTCCAAAGGGATCACCCAGTCGATAACATCATCGGTGATATCCAAAAGGGAGTAACTACTAGATCTCGCATAGCTAATTTTTGTTAGAATTATTCGTTTGTATCCTTTTTGGAACCGCGCAGGGTTGAGGATGCATTGAAGGATCCGTATTGGGTAGTGGCCATGCAAGAAGAACTTAACAACTTCAAACGGAATGAGGTGTGGGAACTAGTCGAAAGACCCAAATTCAATGTTATCGGCACCAAATGGGTCTTCCGCAACAAACAAGACGAACACAGAGTGGTGACAAAGAACAAGGCACGACTTATGGCCAAAGGGTATTCACAAGTCGAAGGTTTGATTTCGATGAGACCTTTGCTCCCGTAACTAGACTTGAGTCTATTAGAATATTACTTGCCTATGCTACTCACCATGATTTCAAGCTCTATCAAATGGATGTGAAAATCGCCTTCCTCAACGTACCAATCAAGGAGGAGGTGTATGTGGAGCAACCCACCGGGTTTGAAGATGAAGAGTTCCCCGACCACGTCTTTAAATTGCGTAAGGCTCTCTACGGCCTCAAAAAAGCTCCTAGAGCTTGGTATGAGTGTCTTAGAGATTTCTTAATTGAAAATAGTTTTAAGATCGGTAAAGTAGATTATACATTGTTTACAAAGAACTTTGACAATGATCTCTTTATTTGTCAAATTTATGTTGATGATATAATCTTTGGTTCAACTAATAGATCTTTTTGTGTAGAATTTAGTAAGATTATGATAGATAGGTTTGAAAAGTCTATGATGGGAGAGATAAAGTACTTCTTGGGATTCCAAGTGAGGCAACAAAAGGAAGGGACGTTCATAAGCCAAACTAGTACACTCAAGACATACTCAAGAAGTTTGGAATGGACAAGGCGAAGCCTATAAAGACTCCCATGGCAACGAATGGCCAGTTGGATCTCAATGAAGATGGACCAAATGTCGATCAAAAGGTATATCGCTCCATGATTGGATCTCTACTCTACTTATGTGCATCAAGTCCAGATATTATGTTGAGTGTATGCTTGTGTGCAAGGTTTCAAGCCAACCCAAAAGAGTGTCATTTGACAGCTGTCAAGAGAATCTTGCGGTATTTAGTTCATACACTCAACCTAGGCCTTTGGTACCCCAAAGGTTCCAAATTCAATCTCATCGGTTAGTCCGACGCAGATTATGCCGGATGCAAAGTAGATAGAAAAAGTACCTCCGTTACATGTCAATTTCTAGGTAGATCACTTGTTTCTTGGTCCTCCAAGAAACAAAACTCCATTGCCCTATCCACGGCCGAAGCGGAGTATGTTGTAGCCGGGAGTTGTTGTGCACAACTCATTTGGATGCGACAAACTCTAAGGGACTAAGGTTACAATATGAACCGTATTCCACTCCTTTGTGATAATGAGAGTGCCTCTAAAATTGCCCATAATCCCGTTGAGCACTCTGGGACCAAAAAAATAGACATCCGGCATCACTTTTTAAGAGACCATTCAATGAAGGGAGATATAGCCATTTCACATGTCAATACCGAAAAGCAACTAGCCGATATATTCACCAAGCCACTTGATGAAAAACGCTTTTGCAAACTCCGAAATGAACTAAATATCCTCGATGCTCAGAGTGTGGCTTGAAAACTTGTATACCTGAATGCTATCTTCAAAATTCATTGATTGTGTTGTGAAAACCATATCCCTCAATTTTTCCGAAAAACTATGTCAATTACTAGATCTTGGTGAATTATGATCATTGCTTGATTGTTGTATGCTTACTGATCATATTCATCAAGATTACTTGATTTGCTTTGCCTCCGTATTTTCTTAATAAGTACCTTCAAATATATACGAATGGGCTAAGTGTTGACGGCTGTTATATACCAATTTCAGCCATCAATATAACTCAATTATGTGAAGGATTGATCATTTATTGCACACATCACCTTTCTACTTGACCTATTTCCACTTGTACTTGGAGAAATATGTGTATTCAGATATTTATACAGGAATTGAGGAAAAGTATGGAGAGCAATCCTATAAAATATCATCCCAACCAATCAGGCGATGACACGTGGCACCACATGGATCAAATGGCCCACAAACAGAAGTATACGAGGCCATCCAACAGTGTAGCACCAATATCAGTCAATGGGACCCACCTGGCAGGCACCTGGAGGAAGTACGGGCCGTTTGGAGCCCTGACCAGGTCGGCCGAACCAGGGGGTCGGCCAACCTGGTCCTGGCGCCAAACGCTGTCAAATTCCACGTGTTGGCTCGTCCCGGCTCCCTGGAGTCAATGACGACTGATTCGCGTGCTTTTGGTGGCAGAAAACGACCTCAACACTAGTATAAATAGGACCCCATACCCCTCACTTCAACACACACAACTTGGGCACCATTCTATTGTATACACTATCTTCCATAGTACTTAGAGGAGTTAGGATGTAGAGAGGAGAGCCTCTAGTCCCAAGTCCAAATCATAAAGGAGTAGAAGGAGTCTATCTTCCCAATTCCACATTGGGAAAGGTATATCTCATGTATTCCTTCTTTTATTTGTGACTTTGTGCTCAATAAAGATATTATCTTTAGTCTTCTTTTATACGTATACTTGGACAAAGCGTTTCTTGTTTGATTGTGGAGTCCATGTAAGTGGAAGGTATAATATTTATGATTGTACTCTCATGATCACATCTTATGGTCATAAACACAATGGACCCCCACTATAGTCTATGTAGTTATGATATGATTATGTTAATATGAATAATTATGCTATGCAATCAACATTGGTTCAATGATGATTTAGTTCATGGCCTTAGGATGGCTTATGTTGCAGCTCTTAAGGTATTTGCTTAGTATGCTAGCATGGTGATAGGGTATTTAAGTAGCGTTGGATGTCTCGTAGACCCACAGATTGAAAAGGTAGGCAGTAGGTGGTGATAGCCCTATCTGTCCTTTGTAATCCTCCACGTTCGGCTATGCCACAGACTCTTGGCAGGAGTCGCCCTAGTATTGCTAGGGGTAAGCCCGTGCCAGATGTGTTGAATAGCATTGCATAGGAATTCATCATTGACATGACCATTAGTATCTGCCTTAGGCTATGTATATGTATTAGGTGCATTGTAGGAGCAACTATCTAACTCTTAATCCAATCTCCCTCTAGGACCCATTTACCCTTTAGAATAGATTGCCTAGGTGTGTGTCACACTACCCCTATTATCAACTTACCCCCTGTCCAGATAATTGATTAGTATCCCATAGCTTGACCATAAGAGTAGTATATACTTTCCTCCATTGCCTTCCTTTGGGATAAATACGATACCCTTGGGAATACTCATAGGTGAGATGCTACAAAGGTATCTTCCGTGCGCTTGCGGATATCATCTCTTTACCGAAGATGATTTGTGGTGTTAAGAAATACCAACAAGCATTTCTGGCGCTGTCGCCGTGATGATTTGTTAGTATATCTTAGGAGCCGTCATCAAGCATTTCTGGCGTCGTTGCCGGGGAAGGCAAAGGAAGTGAAGGATAGCTATCACTTGTGATTAAGCTACAGGTACTAATAGTTATTAGACAGGATAACCCTTGTTTGTGATCTCCTTTGTGTGAAAACAGGGTAGTGTTGGCCAACCCATTGTATGGGATGGCCAACGAGGACTCAAGTGCTAAACTGCAAGATGATTCAAGGTGTACCTCAACAAATGTCCGCTAGGCAACACCATTGCCTTTTGTGGGAGAATTTCAGCTTTCAGTAGGAGCCAAAGCCATCCATACCCAAGCTTGGGGAAGGCTCCAAGAAGTTCTTCTTGGTTTGCCTCCACCATGGGGTGGATAGTTGGCTCTTGATCCAACACTCGTGAATGGATTGGCTCCACCAATCCATGACCACATTCGTGCGGGAGCTGAAGGAGTCCTATTCTCATTCATCATGGATGAGAAGAAGGTCTCCACTCAAGGGGTGGATTGAAGAATGCTAGAGTTCCCATAGCTTGTCATGCACACCACTTCACAAGGTGGATATGCTAGTTATGGAACTACACCTCCCATTGAAGTGTCATGAATATCCAAGTCGTTGGAGATTTGTTTGGATAATCCAAGTCGTGGATATTCACATGATTTGTGAAAATCCATGTCCTCATGGGACGCATGAGAATTATTTCCCTAAGAGCCATGAGGACCTTTTTCAAACAACAACTCCAATGGATACCATTCACAAGGAGGTCAAGGGTGGAAGTAACATCACCCTTGTATTAAAGGAGGCTATGGCTTTCCAAGGGATTTAAGTTCAACTAGCCTACCATGAAGTATCTTGGCCAAGCAGAAATCAAGACAACATTCACATGTAGATCTTGGCGAAGGACAGGAACTTAAGGAGCCTTCAAAGTCCAAGATATCCCACATCACTTGTTGGGATTCCCACACTTCGACCAAACCCATTCAACCTAGGGCAAGTGACATTGTGGATGAAGCGTTTCTTGTTTGATTGTGGCGTCCGAATGTCATCATGCCCAAGGAAGCCTTTGATCCATGATCAAGGAATACATTAAAGAGGGAGAACCTGTCGCTACAACACCATGTGTATATGAATACAACGGGGAGAAGCTAGGGCCACCAGGTGGCCCACGTGTCCAAATGACAGCCAAATGAGTATGGCATGTCAAAACAGAAGAAATCATCCACATCTTCAACTCCAGGATTGGACAACAGATCATCGCGCTGAAGAAAATGGAGGTAAGTCCTAATCATCGGACTTCAAAAATTCGGTGAGTCCTCGCCAATAGGTTAATTGGTAGTTATCTCATATTTGTTTTCCAAATTGCATCAACCCTTGCATTTGCATGTTTGAAATTCCACACTTGCATGTTGGAAAGTAAAATTTCCAACCATCATAAAACTAAAAAATTGAATTAGGGGAGAAATTTAATTGGATATGAACTACGCACATGACCACTTGAATTTATCTTCCTAGTTCAAGCCAAAAAGATTTGCTTTGACCCTCATTGCATTTACAAGTTATTTCAAGTTGGGAAAGACAATTTGAAAATTGGGTTCAATTTTCTTTTGGCTAATGTAACCCGTTTTCGAGTTGTTTTGTGTGTTCTTTATTAAAGTGCAGCTAGGTCAAAATTGTGAAGAGGTGGCATGGCAATAAAGTGGAAGGTTTCATCAAGCTCAAGTCACCATTGGGAGGATTTGAGAACACTTCTCTCCTTCAAACTCATTTTGAGTTTGAGGAAGAGAAATGTTCAAGATGATGACCCAATGGAGGAGCCAAAACCAAATCCATTGCCAAATCCAATCTCAACTTGGCATTTGACATCAACCATCAAGCCTACGCCAAAAATAAAAGTTGTGAGTTTCTCACACAAAGGACTTTGTCACCAACGTCTCTTCAAATGAGGTATGAGTTTAGTATTTTTTATTGTCTGGTTTGCCATAGAATTGGATGTATTTGCTTGCATTTGTGAGGAAGGTCGACACTTCCTCATCATTTAATTCTCATGCATCCTCACAAGAGTAAGTGTGGGTATTGACTTTTGGATCTCCAAAAGGAAATCCCACCTTACTTGGAAAAATCTAAAACAAGTACCTAGAATCCTTTAAGAATTGTTTTGTAGACTTAGTCATTTTTGTCTAGTTTTAGAAAATAAAACTTTTGGGCATCACTTAATTGGTGAATTGGCATATAGAAACTTGGGCATAGTGACAACCATAATTTTTAATTGAGCTTCATGCATAGATGGTGTCACTAGATTTCAAACTCCTAGGAATAAGTGATATCCTTGCTCTAAAATTGAATTGCATTTTTTGGAGGAGTCACTAAATTTTAAATTCCTAGTGAAGTTCAGGAGGATAAAATTGATAATCTTGTTTGTCATGGTCTAAATGATAAAATTTGCTCTTGAAAGCGAAGATGGTTAGAAACTTTAAAAGATGTAGGGATCCATATAGTATATTTCTATCACATGCATTGCTATGAGTAGGAGCTTTAGAAAATATGCAACATGAATTATCCATAAAGCTCCACTCTTATCAATGAATAACACATTGATCATGGATACACTTGACATTGGAACCAATTCATCTTTGATTTTGTTCTTCCCCGTATGTACAAATGAAAGTTCGGTTACCTAACCTGAATGTTCATCTGTACAAGTATCGGGAGCTAACAATCCCTCTCTATTCAAGAGAGGAAGTTTACAGGAGTAATATTACTATGCAGGCATTCAAGAAGCTGATTGTTGGGATCCCTAGAGGATCCCATTTCAACATCTCTTGGCCAAGGAGTAAATGAGGATGGTTGCTACCTATCGGAAATTATGCCCGAATGTCATTCATAAATATACAAGGCTAGAGATTTGAAATGGGAACCCTCCATGAGCAACCAATGGGTTGCCACGAATGGGTGAGACCATTATGCTCTCAACTATTCTAAGCACTCATTCAAGCTCAAGGGATTTGCCACCATCATTGGGTGCAAGTTGTTCCTATGTGGCTGATACACCTTATCCAAAGAATGACGAAACATACTCAATGTATGTTGAGTGCACGTCATTCCTTTGGATCTAAAGGTTATCATTATCCTATCCAAGGAATGACAAATCACACCCAACACATGGAGACCCTGATGCGCGAACGACCAACATCGAAAACACTCTATTCAACCACACTCATGGTGTGCATGGGAGGCAACACAACAATCAACACTCAACCCTCCATTGTCAAAGCCACGCTGCAACAAGGATAGGCCAACTCATGGCCTACCTCTGTCGTTAGGGTTTCAACCCCTATCATGGACCTTGATCAAGAATAAGCTTGGGGAGGACCCCCACTCGAGGTAACTTGTATCACACCACTGCATTTTTATTTCAAATCATCCATTGCATATTTACTTTCCATTCATCCACCATCCACAATGCATCTAAAAAAACATAAAAATAGGAACTTAGATTTGCTTTTCTTATCAAATAAAGATGTGCAGTAAGAATGATTTAGAATTCACATAGATGAAATGATGAATAGTTGCTCTATTTTATTTTTTCTAAGTCCCTAGTTTACAACTTTCTACTCTCCGAATATTGCTTAAATTGGCTAAAATTAACTTTGCCTTGATTTAGAAATTGTGGGTAGCAAAAGCTTAATCTACTTCTAGGTTGTTGGGAGATTTGAATTAGTAATAGGGCTGCTATTCCTATTTTGAAAGTGTAACTTAGATTTCCAGCGAAATTCTATCAAGATTTAAGTTTCCCTCATTTGATTGGAAATACCTACCAAATCCATATGATATTCATACATAGACAACACCATATGCATATGCTATTTGCTTTCACATTGAGCAGTCAAACTAGTATAGACCTATGTGAGAAATCATTCAATTCTTTTTGAATTCAAGACTTCACTTGCACATGCTATACTTCTACACTAGAAGGAAGCAAAATTCCATCATATTCACCATTCCACAATAAAAAGAGAAACTCCATGCTATTCATAGTTAGCACTCTCTTCAAGTTATTGCATAAAAAGGAGTAGAAGACATGGCTACAAGAAAAAGAAAAAGAAAATGCATGCTTATATCATAAGCATGAGAAAAAAAAAGAAGAAAAAATATGCTTACTCCATAAGCATAAAAAAAGTAGCCATGTTTCATCCTTGCAATAAAGAGAGTCAACATCAGAAGGAGTCATCTCAATGTTTCCACATCCACCTCCATTCCATCACACATGCACAAGTCTTGATTCAAAAGTTTGAATTGATTTCTCCTAAGGATTGCTCTTTTGACTTAGCAATATTATGTGTTACAAATACGCCTACTTACTTTCCCTACCAAGCTCCACATACAAGCCATATTCAAAGAGTAGGAATAGTATAGGCATAATGCCTTGGTGAGCACATATTTCCGCTTTACACAAATGAGTGATTGAGAGAATCAATTGAGGTACTTATAATCTATTTTGAATCTCTCTGGAATTTAAGTAGAACTTGATATCTAGGCTATGCTTGCTCCATTTGCTATTCTATCTTTCAATTACCCATGAATAGGAGAAGGCATAGCTCTCATAATGACTTAAGAAGGGTGAAGTACCATAGCCACTTTTTGCAATACTAGGTAGAGTATTTTGTTGTGCACTTGGTACTTTCGAAAGGTAGAACATTGTAGCAACTCTTGATCATCAACCTAAAGTCTTGACTTTGCTCGGGACGAGCAAAGGATAAGCTTGAGGGAGTTTGTTGACGGCTGTTATATACCAATTTCAGCCGTCAATATAACTCAATTATGTGAAGGATTGATCATTTCTTGCACACATTACCTTTCTACTTGACCTATTTCCACTTGTACATGGAGAAATATGTGTATGCAGATATTTATACAGGAATTGAGGAAAAGTATGGGGAGCAATCCTATAAAATATCATCCCAGCCAATCAGGCGATGACATGTGGCACCACATGGATCAAATGGCCCACAAACAGAAGTATCTGAGGCCATCCAACGGTGTAGCACCAATATCAGTCAATGGGACCCACCTGGCAGCCACCTGGAGGAAGTACGGGTCGTTTGGAGACCTGACCAGGTCGGCCGAACCAGGGGGTCGGCCGACCTGGTCCTGGCACCAAACGCGGTCAATTTCCACGTGTCGGCTCCTCCTGGCTCCCTGGAGTCAATGACGACTGATTCGCACACTTTTGGTGGCGGGAACCGACCTCAACACTAGTATAAATAGGACCCCATACCCCTCACTTCAACACACACCACTTGGGCATCATTCTACTATATACACTATCTTCCATAGTCCTTAGAGGAGTTAGGATGTAGAGAGGAGAGCCTCTAGTCCCAAGTCCAAATTGGTAAAGGAGTAGAAGGAGTCTCTCTTCCCAATTCCACATTGGGAAAGGTATATCTCATGTATTCCTTCTTGTATTTGTGACTTTGTGCTCAATAAAGATATTATCTTTAGTCTTCTTTTATACGTATACTTGGACTAAGCATTTCTTGTTTGATTGTGGAGTCCAAGTAAGTGGAAGGTATAGTCTTTATGATTGTACTCTCATGATCACATCTTATGGTCATAAACACTATAAACCCCCACTATAGTCTATGTAGTTATGATATGATTATGTTAATATGAATAACTATGCTATGCAATCAACATTTGTTCAACGATGATTTAGTTCATTGCCTTAGGATGGCTTGTGCTGCATCTCTTAAGGTATTTGCTTAGTATGCTAGCATGGTGCTAGGGTATTTAGATAGAGTTGGATGTCTCGTCGACCCATGGATCGAAAAGGTAGGCAGTAGGTGGTGACAGCCCTATCTGTCCTTTGTAATCCTCCACGTTCAGCCATGCCACAGGCTCTTGGTGGGAGTCGCCCTAGTATTGCTAGGGGTAATCCCGTGCCCGATGTGTTGAATAGCATTGCATAGGAATTCATCATTGACATGACCATTAGTATCTACCTTAGGCTATGTATGTATTAGAAGCATTGTAGGAGCAACTCTCTAACTCTTAATCCAATCTCCCTCTAGGACCCATTTACCCTTTAGAATAGATTGCCTAGGTGTGTGTCACACTACCCCTATTATCAACTTACCCCCTGTCCGGATAATTGATTAGTATCCCATAGCTTGACCATAAGAGTAGTATATACTTTACTCCATTCCCTTCCTTTGGGATAAATACGATACCCATGGAAATACTCATTGGTGAGATGCTACAACGGTATCTTCCGTGCGCTTGCGGATCTCATCTCTTTACCGGAGATGATCTGTGGTGTTAAGAAATACCAACAAGCATTTCTGGCGCCGTTACCAGGGATGATTTGTTAGTATATCTTAGGAGCCGTCAACACTAAGCTTTTCTTTCCTGGTGACCACGAACTAGTCCATGGTTACCCGGACTAGTCCGCCCGTGCAGACTAGTCTGCAGAGAGACGGTTAGGCCGGACTAGTCTGGCAGACCACGGACTAGTCCGATATAGTCTTTGGAAAAATTCGGACTAGTCCGATCATTTTTGGAAAAGTACGATTTTTCGTGTCCATAATCCTAGCCGCCGCCAAACCCTAATCTTCCTCACTCCCACACTTGCCTCAAGCATTCTCTCTCCACGCTCGAGCTCCCCAAGGCGATTTGGTGATTCATCCATCAAAACTTCGCAAGTTTGGGTGGAAATCAACCTCCTTTGCATAGGGATTGAAGACCACGGACTTGTCTTCTCCTTCAACCCCTACATCTCCGAGAATCAATCAATTTCGGTAAAATCTCATCCCAAACCCTAGAAATTGCTATTTCCTTCATTTGTGATCAACTAGCTTGGTTCCTTCCACCATATACATGCTTCCTTGATGTATTACATTGATGCTAAGCTAGTTGTGCATTAGGAATCACCATTTGTCTCATAGTTAGGGTTTTAGAGGTTGAACACCAGACTAGTCCGGCCCATGTACGGACAAGTCCGGTCAACCGGACTAGTCCGGTCAACCGGACTAGTCCGTGCCTGTACACCAGACTAGTCCGATTTTTCTGAACTCAACCCTAACTTCTAACTCCTCAATGCAATTCCTTGTTATCTATTCTCATCAATACCTTGTGAAATCCAATCTCAGGACAATGTCAAGCACCAACGACAAAATCTCTGATTTTGAGGCCGAGATGGACCACGAAGACGTGCTTCGGTCCTCGACGAGCCTAAGCAAGAAGCGCCAAGAGCACCCATCCGAGCCGGCTACTTCTCCTCCCTAGGCTCGTCGGAAAGTGCTCGCAAAGAAGCCTGCCTCCAAGGCTTCTGCTGGAGGAGGTCCTAGCTCAGCAAGTGCCCGCCAAGCAAAAGGCAGGGGCAAAGGGATAGCAACGGTCCCGATTGGCCCCCTAAAGATGTCAGCTCCAAGGGAAGGGGCCCGGATCCTGCAGAGGAGAGATTTAATGGAAAGGGCAGGAACACAGCTGCGAGGTTCGGGAATGTGGATTGTTACAACCGTCCCAAGCAAGCTGCTGATGGGAGGTTTAGGAGTAACTTCCATGCAGACTTTTACAAGTCTGTCTATCTTCCAATGAAGACCCCCATGGTGCGCAACCAATGGATCGATTGGGCGCATTTTGAGAAGAAGGGTTGCTCACCCATTGCGGAGGTAGTAGAGGCAATCGAAAAGGACCTCTTCGCCTTCAGGAACAATTGGAATGATGAGGTCATCATGCAGTTCTATGTGACGTGCCACTTTGCTAGTGATGAGGAAGAAAGGGTGACGTGGATGACTCACGGATCCAACTACACTATTACTTATGAAGAGTTTGCAAGATTGCTACATCTTGACACCTCCAGCAATGACAATGTGATCATCCACAACATTGGTGTCATTGAGAAGGACAGGATGAAGTTTCTTTATGAACCCAACTCAAAGTTCAATCCTCATTCCACGAATAACATGAAGCCTTTCTTTGTGGTGTTGAACAGGGTTCTAAGGAAGACCATTGCCCCCAAGGATGGGGATGCAGGAAGTGTGCAGGGATACCTCAGGACCTTGATGAAGGTCATTAGCAAAGACAGGAAGTTTGATGTCTTTGGCTATATTTGGAACGACATGGTGAGCATCTCCTGCATGCCGAACAGGTCATGTGGCTACGCACCTTACCTCATGTTCATGATTGAGAAGGTCACAAGCATAGAGTTCGTCAAGGATGTGGAGCACCTTACCTTAAGGCCCCAGAAGCCTCAACAGCCAAGTATTCAAGCAGCTCCCTCTCCAGCTTCCAGCCCCGAGGCTCTAGTGAGAGCCAGTGGAGATGCTAGGGCTGCTCCCGCTCCTAGGGCCCCTCCTCAAAAGGGGTCCCCAAGTGGTATCTTGAAGTATCTGTCAGCCATCTTCACCTCTTGCAAAAAGGCCGAAGTAAAAGCCCACAAGCTGAACAAGAGGAGAAAGGCCGACATGAAATATGTCAAAGAGAATGTGAAACAAATTTGACAAAAGCTGGAGATCGAGCCCATTGGGTCTCCAGTCATTTCTGATGACTCAGATTCTGACTTCACCGAGCTCGGGCCCTTGTCTCCCTCCGAGCTTGCCTATTTTGGCATTGAGGACTTGAGTGGTTCCGTTCCTCCTCCTCCTCCTCATCATCAGCCATAGAATGAATATGAAGATGATGAGAGGACCGACAGCGAGGCTTGAAGACCTTAGGTCCCTCTTCTCCTTCTTTTTGGTGTCTTGATGCCAAAGGGGGAGAGATTGAGGGGGAGTCTTAGAGTCTTAGGATTTAGCTATAGGATGCGAGGAGAGCTCTCTTTTTGTGTCTTTTGTCTACTTGTGGGTTGTAAGTCTTATAATATGCTCTTTTGGTACTATTGGTACTGTGATGCAATGTTTTGAACTATTTGTGAAGATCTTGATGAAGTCTGTGATTTTGCTCTAAGAATGGCATATATGCTTGTTGTTAACATGTTGATGTCAATTATGTCATTCTCATCATGATTATTATTTCTATACACTTAGTTCTGCATCCCACCATAAAGAGTGCACATATGGATCATGTTTTCATTGCTTAATATGTTTTAAACTCATATATGTACACTTTATGAAAATCTCAACTTTTTATCATATTTTGTGAAATCTCAATTGGTTGTCATCAATCACCAAAAAAGGGGAGATTGAAAGTGCAACTAGGAATCCTTTGTGGGTTTTGGTTGATTTATGACAAGCAAATGAGATCATAACCACTTTGTTGAGATGAGCATAGGTTCTAATGAGAAAATGATCAAAGTGCCAAAAAGAAAGGAGAATGAGGAGCAATGCGGGAAAGAGCTCAAGAAACAAGTGTAGTAGATCATTGTGTATGGAGTGTGTTAAGGAAACACACCCTAAGAGCTCAAGCACAAATAATCTCACACATTGCACAAATTTATACAGGACCGAACTAGTCCGACAGACTCCGGACTCGTTTGATATCTTTCTGCACAAGATCGGACAAGTACTCACAATGTGGACTTGTCCTCACAGTCCAGTTTTTCATTGACCGGACTATTCCGATATCACCACGGACTAGTACGATATCTCTCTAACTAGAATCGGACTAGTCCTCCCCAGTGCGGACTAGTCCCCCAAACACATCACAAGTTGCACAAAATCGGACAAGTCCGATCACACAACGGACTAGTCCAATATCTTTCTGATGTCAATCGAACAAGTCCGATATTAGCACAGACTAGTCTGAAAACCCTCTAACCTAAATCGGACAAGTCCTCCAAGTGCGGACTTGTTCCTCAAATTCACTTAGGGTTTCACTTATCCGGACAAGTCCGATATTTATTGGACTAGTCTGAAGATTTTCATAACCAAAATCGGACAAGTCCGCTCTCAGCCGGACAAGTCCGATATTTCAGGACACCTAGGGTTTGCTACACGCAGCACACCGGACTAGTCCGGTGTCCACCACGGACTAGTCTGATCTTTCTAAACCCTAACGGTAACTTTTGGAAACCCCATTTAAATAGGTGTGCACGGGCCATCTTTCAGATCTCTTGACCCCCTACGCCATTACACCTCCCAAGAGCCTAGAAAACACCTCTCTCCATGAAATTAAACGCAAGAAAGATCAATCCCTTGAGGATACACTTTGGATCATTGGAGAGAAACGGTTCATCACCCATTGAGATCTTGGTTTGATTCCCTAACACACTCCTGTGGTTTTCATTGTGATCTTAAGAGTTTGTTCTTGGTGATGTTCATATTGTAATCTTGGGGAACCCTCAACATGTGATATGGCCCCGTGAATTTGGTTATATGCCCTTTGTGATTAGTGAAGAGGTTTGGCCTCCGTGGCGATCTGACGAGGGTAGGGTTGGAGAAGACCCGATCTTTTTGTGGACTCCTCAACATGGATGTAGGTTGCCTCTGTGGGAACCGAACCACGGGATAAAGTGCTCGTGCTCTTATTTTGCGCACATCGTTCTAACTCTTCATATCAATCTAGGGTTTCAATCAATCTTGTTCACTTTAGTTTGAAACATTGAATATAAAATTGACTTGTGGTACATCCTAGTTCATAATTGTGTAACACTTCAATTACAAGTATATTTCTGCTGCATACATCCTAGGATCAAGATAATCGATCAAATTTGATCAACCTAGTTGGTACACAACGGACTAGTCCGCACTCTACCGGACTAGTCCGATATTTCGAGATTTGATTTGGTTGTTAAGTGTTGCAGGTTCTGACGGAAAATCAAAAAGGCCTATTCACCCCCCTCTAGGCCACATTCACACCGAGAACAGATCAATCTCGGTAAGATCTGCATAGGAGGTGTGGTATGTGATATTTTCGTGGCTTAGCACAGAAAGTCAATATGAGTCTTTGAAACTATACATGTTTCTGGGAACATATGACATGTGGTACCCCCACGTAACACAAAATAAGTGAGAGGGGGGGGTTGAATAGGCCTTTTTGAATTTTAGTCAGAACCTGCAACACTTAACAAACTGATCAAACCCCGAGATATCAGACTAGCCCGGTAGAGTGTGGACTAGTCCGGTGCGTGCGGACTAAATTGATCAAGTTCGATCAATGATTTCAATACAATCACAGTACGCAGCGGAATATAGTATGAAAATTGAAAGTATTGAGTCAATGGAATTAAGTGTAGTACAAATTAACTTTTATTTGAACATTGTAACTTAAGATGGACAAGATCAATCAAACCCTAGAATATGATATGATAAACTTAAGAACAAGTTTAACACACGATTTTTATCCCGTGGTTCGGTTCATACAGAGGCAACCTATGTCCACATTGAGGAGCCCACAAACGCACCGGGTCTTCACTGACCCTAACCTCGTCGAATCGCCACGAAGGCAATTCTTCTTCCACTATCACAAAGGGGCAAATCACCAAGTTCAAGGGGCCTTCTCACAAGTTGAGGGCTCCCCAAGATTACAATTCAAACACCACCAAGAACACACTCGTAAGATCAACAATGAAACAATAGGAGTGTGTTAGAGATCAAACCCAAGAGCTCAAACGTGTGGAATTGTGTCTCTCCTTTGATCCAAAGTGAATCCTCAAGGGATTGATCTTTCTTGCGTTGGATTGCATGGAGAGATGTGTTTTCTAGGCTCTTGGAGGGTGTGACGGCGTAGAGGGTCGAGAGAGTTGATAGTTAGGCCATGCACATCTATTTATATTAGGGTTTTCAAAAGTTACCGTTAGGGTTTCGAGGGTCCGGACTAGTTTGTGGCGGAGTCCGGACTAGTCCAGTGTGCGACGTGCAGGAAACCCTAAGTGTCCAAGAATATCAGACTTGTCTGGCTAGGAGCGGACTAGTCCGATTTTTGTCAGAAAGGTTTTCTGACTTGTCCGTTGTGATATCGGACTAGTCCGATGTGGTGATATCCTTAGTGAATAGAGAACAAGTCCGCACTTAGAGTACTTGTCCGATTTTAGTCACAGGCATTATCGGACTAATCCGGACATTATCGAACTAGTCCGGTGCGAACAAGTCCGCACTGGCTGGACATGTTCGAACCTATACAGAGAGGTTATCGTACTAGTCCGGTGTATATCGCACTAGTCCGTTTTTCCTGTGAAATGTGAAGTGTGTGAGGATTTTTATGCTTGAGCTCTTGGGATGTGTTACACCAACACACTCCCTACACAATGATGTATTCTATTCTGAATTGATGCTCATTCTTCTTTCTTTTTGGCGCTTTCTTCATTCTTTCATTAAAATATGCGCTCATCTCAATAATGTGGTTAGTACCTCATTTGTTTGTCATAAATCAACCAAAACCCACAAGGGATGCCTAGATGCACTTTCAATCTCCCCCTTTTTGGTGATTGATGACAACCAATTGAGATTTCACAAAATATGATAAAAATGCAGAATTTTCATAATGTGTGCACATATGAGCTTGAAACTCATTTAGCAATGACAACATAATACATATGTGCACTCTTTATGGTGGGATGAAAAACTAAATGGGTGAGAGCAGTAGTCATGATGACAGTGAAATAATTGACATCAATATATCAACAACAAGCATATATGTCAATTTCAGAGCAAAATCACAGATATCATAAATATGAGCAAAAATAGTTAATAGCATTGCATCACAAGATTAAAAGTACCAAAAGAGCATAATATGAAGTCTTACAACCCAAAAGAGATAAAAGATGTATAAATGAAGCTCTCATCTCTCAACCTATAGCTAAGACCTAGTGACTCCCCCTCAATCTCCCCCCCTTTGGCATCAAGACACCAAAAAGAAGGAGAGGAGGGATCTAAGATCTTCAGTCCTCGATGTCGGTCCTCTCATCATCTTCGTCTTCATTCTCGGGTTGAAGATGAGGAGGAGCGGATCCACTCGAACCCCCAATGCCAAAATAAGCAAGCTCGGAGGGAGTCAAAGGCCCGAGCTCGGTGAAATCCGATGTTGAACCTTCAGAAATGACTGGAGATCCAATGGGCTCGATCTCCAGCTTTTGGCGAATGTGTTTGACATTCTCTTTGACATATTGCATATCAGCCTTCCTTGCCTTGTTTAGCTTGTGAGTGTTCACTTCGGCCTTCTTGCATGAGGCAAAGATTGATGCCAGGTACTTTAGGATTCCACTAGGAGACCCTTTTTGGGGAGGGGCCCTAGTGGTTGGATCAGCCGTTGCATCACCTCTAGCTCTCCTTGGTGCCTCTTCACTAGACACTGGAGAAGGAGCAGCTTGGATAGAGACTTGGGGAGGCTTCTGGGGCCTCAATGGAGTGTGCTCCACATCCTTCACACGTTCGATCCCTGTGACCTTCTCAATCATTAATATCAAGTAAGGTGTGTAGCCGCAGGACCTGTTAGGAGTGCGGGAGATGTTCACCATGTCATTCCATATGTAGTCAAAGAAATCAAACTTCCTGTCTTTGCTTATCAGCTTCATCAGTGTCCTGAGATAGCCTTGGACACTTCCTGCATCCCCATCCTTCGGGGCAATAGTCTTCCTCAAGACCCTATTGAGGACCACAAAGAATGGCTTCATAATCTTGGTGGAAGGAGGGTTGAAATTTGAGCGGGTGTCATAAAGGAACTTCATTTTATCCTTCTCAAGGACACCAATGTTGTGAATGATCAAGTTGTCATTGCTGGAGCTATCAAGATGTAGCAACCTTGCAAATTCATCATAGGTAATGGTGTACTTGGATCCATGAGTCATCCAAGTCACCCGCTATTCCTCATCACCTGCAAAGTAACATGTAGCGTAGAACTGAGCAATGACCTCGTCGTTCCAATTGTTCCGGAAGGCAAGCAAATCCTTCAATCCATGCCTCTCCACAACTTGAACTACTTCATCAAAGGCTGAGCAACTCTTCTTTTCAAAGTGCGCCCAATCAATCCATTGGCTGCGCACTACTGGAGTCTTCATTGTGAGGTACACAGACTTATAGAAGTCCGCATGGAAGTTGCTCCAGAATCTTCCATCGGCTGCCTGCTTGGACCGGCTGTAGCAGTCCACATTTCTGAACTTGGAAGCAGTGTCGCTTCCCTTGCCGTTGAACCTCTCCTCGGAGGGATCTCTGTTTACCTACCTTGGGGCATGCATCTTGAGAGGGCCGACTGGGCCCGATGCAATTCCTTTCCCTTTGCCCTTCACTTGGCGAAGAGCTGCCGAGCTAGAGCCGGCCGCGTCCTTGGCCTTGGACGCAGTCTTCTTGGCAAGCACCTTGCGCCGCACTTGAGGTGGGGAAGGTGCGGGCTTGGAGGGGCGCTCTTGCCTCTTGAAAGTGCATCTAGGACTCCCTTGTGGGTTTTGGATGATTTATGACAAGCAATTGGGATCCTAACCTCTTTGTTGAGATGAATGCAGGCCTATAATAGAAAAATGAGCAAAATACCAAAAAGATGGGATGAAGAGGAGCAAAGTGGAAATGAGATCAAGGAAAAAAGAATAGCAGATTATTGTGTATGGAGTGTGTTAAGGAAACACACCCCAAGAGCTCAATGATAATTAAACACACACATTGCACAGAGTTACACAGGACCGGACTAGTCCGTTCACAACCGGACTAGTCCTATAAACCTTTCTGCACCAAATCGGACAAGTCCGATATCTGTCGGACTAGTCCGATATCTTTCTGACTAGAATCAGACTAGTCCTCCCCAGTGCGGACTAGTCCTCAAAACACTACACAAGTCACACAAAATCGGACAAGTCCGTTATCAACCGGACTAGTCCGATATCCTTTCTGATCCACTTCGGACAAGTCCGATATTCACACGGACTAGTCCGAAAAACCCACTGATCTAAATCGGAAAAGTCCACCAAGTGCGGACTTGTCATGCAACACACTTAGGGTTTCACCTATCCGGACAAGTCCGATGGACATCGGACTAGTCCGAAGATTTCCAGTAGCAAAATTGGACAAGTCCGCTTTCAGCCGGACTAGTCCGATATTTCGGGACACTTAGGGTTTGCTACACACAGCACACCGGACTAATCCGGTGACCACCACGGACTAGTCTGAACTTTCTGAACCCTAACAGTCACTTTTAGAAACCCCATATAAATAGAGGTGCACGGCCCACTTTTACACTCTCTCAAACCCTAGCGCCGTCACACCTCCCAAGAGCCTCAAAAACGATCTCTCTCCACGAAATCAAGTGCAACATCGTCCAATCCTTTGAGGATTCACTTTAGATCATTGGAGAGACACTTGCAACACCACATTGAGCTCTTGGTTTGATTCTCTAACACACTCCTGTGTTTCAATTGTAACTTTTGAGTGTGTTTCCGGTGGTATTGTGTTTTGTAATCTAAGGGAGCTCTCAACGTGTGAGATTGCCCCTTGAGTTCGGTTATTCACCCCTTTGTGATTAGTGGAAGAGGATTGGCCTTCGTGACGATCCAACGAGGGTAGAGTTGGAGAAGACCCGGTCCTTTTGTGGACTCCTCAACGTGGATGTAGGTGGCCTTTTGTGGTAGCCAAACTACGGGATAAACACTTGTGTAATGTTTTTAGTGTTCATCATTCAAGTTAATCAACTTAATCTAGGGTTTCATACACATTGTTCATCTTACATTAAATTGTTGAACATAAGACTTAATTGTGATATAATCCAGCACATAACTATTAAACTGTTGTTTGATTCTATATTTCCGCTGTACACATAAAAGAATCAAACCAATTAATCAAGTTTAATCAACTTAGTCCGTGAACACCGGACTAGTACGCACTTTAACGGACTAGTTCGATATCTCTGGTATTGAACTGGTTGTTGAGTGTTGCAGGATCCGACAATTTTCAAAAAGGCCTATTCACCCCCCCTCTAGGCCTACATTCAATTGGTATCAGAGCAGGTTCTTAAAGAAAGAGTCTAATCACTCGAAGAGATCATGTCGGACATGAAGGACGTCCACAAAATCAACAACCAAGAGGAGGTTAACAACGACAAGACCCAAAAACTGGAGAAGTACCTTGAAGCCATTCAAGACTTTGAGGACGACGATGAGGAGATGCTGGAGCTAAAGGCGCTCCTCAGAAAGAAGGCACTTCCAAAGGGAAAGCAAAGGTTGAAGAGATGAAGAAGGGGAGTAGTCACACCGACTACTCCCGATATCCTTTTAACTATGATCGTCTAAATTCCAATAACAACCATTACTTATCTATCCCACTTGGAAAAGCCCCACACTTCGATGGAAGTGATTAATCCATGTGGAGGCAGAATATGAAAATGCATTTGATTTCCCTCAACCCAAGTTTATGGCATATTGTATGCACAGGGATAGATATTCCGGATGACAACGAAGAGCTCACCCCAAGTCAAGAGCAGGCCATTCATAGAAACGCTCAAGCCGCAGCTGTAATCACCTCCTCACTCAGTCGGGACGAGTTCACCAAGGTGGATGGACTCGAAATTGCTAAGGAGATATGGGATACTCTGCAAACTGCACATGAAGGTGACCAACACGTGCATGAAGCAAAGATTGAGATGATCGAAGGCGAACTAGGAAGATTCGCAATTGAGGAAGACGAGTCACCCCAAGATATGTACAATCGATTGAAGACACTCGTTAACAAAGTTCGATCATATGGGAGCAAGAAGTGGAATGACCACGAGGTTGTAAAGCTCATCCTTAGAGCTTTTATGTCTCGCAATGTCACGCTATGTTCCATAATTAGAGAAAGCCCCGGATACAAAAAGATGACTCCGGATGAATTGCTTGGAAAAATTATCAACTTTGAGATGATGGAAAAACAAGAAAAGCATGTCAAGGAGATTTCCGATCTCACCTCGGCTAAGAAGAAAGGGGTTGCTTTAAAGTCCACCCTCAAGCCTCTATCCAAAGAAGCAAGAGAAGCACAACTAGAGGAAGACAGTGACGAAGAGAGCAGTGAGCTAGATGAAGAGGACATGATATTATTCATGAAAAAGTTCAAGAGAATAATGAAGAAACGACAAGGGACAAAATCAAGTGAAGGCAAGTACAAGGAAAGAACAAAGCCAAAGTTGAGACAGGCGTGCTATAATTGTGGTGAATATAACCACTTTATAGTTGATTGCCCATATGAGAACAAGAAGAAGACTAAAGAATCCAATCCTCAACCTAAGAAATTCTTCAAGAAAAAGAAACAAGCTGAACAAGCACATATTGGGAAGGAGTGGGACTCAAACGATGAGTCCTCATCATCCGATGAAGAAGAGATGGCTAGCATAGCCATCGAGAGCACGTCCAAGAAATCTACACTCTTCCCTACACTCGGTGCAAGGAAGGGAAATGGCACTTGCCTTATTGCAAAGGAAGGTAAACGCAAAGTAATCATCAAAACCCCTTCTATGCATTCCTACTCTAGTGATGATGAAATAGATAGTGATGATGAGGATATGCTAAATGGACTAGATAGGAAAACTGCAACAAAAATGAAATTCTTACTTGATCAACTTGTTGAGAAGGAGAAGTTAATTCATTGTCAAGCGGACATGATTATCTCCCAAAAGGAGGAGTATGTTGAACTTGACAAACTTCTAGAGCTTGAAAAGGAGAAAAACAATTCACTAGAGCTTGAGTTAGCTTCAAGCAAGAAAGCTTGCTTGGAGTTAACTGACTCAAATGTTGCAATCAAGGACCAACTTGCTGACCTGATCAAGGTTAACAAGATCCTTGAAGTGCAAGTTGAGTCACTCAAGCTGAGTGAACCTTCCTCCTCTTCAAACTCACCTTCTCAGCCCACTAAAACTGAATTTGCTCATATGTGCACATTTAGTAAAACTGACACCAGATTGAAAGGGAAATCAACCTCCACAAAGGATAAAAATCCTACCCAATGTGGCATATTTGAGATCAACTATGCACGTAGTGCATACTTGGTCCAAAGACCTCCAAATGTCAAATATGGCATTGGTTACTCCTATGATCAAAAGCAGCATGCTGGAAGTCATAAGAATAACAAGGGAAGGATTTCTTTTGTGAAGGGAAGACCTTTTGAAACTGGTAAGTCGAAGAATAAAAACTTGAACTCACACGAATACCGGACTAGTCCGGTTGGTGTCCGGACAAGTCCGGTCCTCCAGACAAGTCCGACCCCTCAGACTAGTTCGTCTGATAAACAACGGCAGCTATTATTCAAAACTTTTGATGCCTCCTATGTATTAATGAGAAATAATCTTGGCAATGTCTGTGCTCTTTACGTTGGGCCACGCCATGGGAACACAAAATCCCATGTGTGGGTGCCCAAATGTATTATAACTAACCTCCAAGGACCCAAGCAAGCTTGGGTACCTAAAACCAAAGCATAATTTGTTTTTGCAGGCCTATTCCTCCGGTGGATCCAAATGGGTGCTAGACAGTGGATGCACCAACCACATGACCGGAGAAAGGAGGATGTTCATGGAATATGAAGAGAATGAGGATCCAAACGAGGGCATCTACTTCGGAGATAATAGTCAAGGAAGGGTGCTCGGTACCGGTAAAATTGCAATATCCTCTGAACACACGCTTTCTCATGTTTTACATGTTGAATCTTTAGATTATAACCTGCTGTCCATATCTCAACTATGTGACAAAGGTTATAATTGCTTGTTCACTAACGAGGGTGTGACCGTCTCTAGGAGGAGTGATGGTTCCATTGCATTCAAGGGTATGTTGAAGGGAAAGCTTTACCTTGTTGACTTCAACAAGGATAAAGCCGAACTTGACACATGCTTGATTGCAAAAAACCAACATGGGTTGGCTGTGGCAAAGACGGATAGCGCATGTTGGTATGAGGAATCTTCAAAAACTCCTCAAGGGCGATCACATCCGCGGTTTGAAGAATGTTGTTTTTGAGAAAGACAGGCCTTGTAGTGCGTGCCAAGCCGGGAAGCAAGTTGGAGCACATCATCCCGCAAATAACGTCATGACTACAACAAGACCGCTCGAACTACTTCACATGGACTTGTTTGGTCCAATTGCTTACATAAGCATCAGCGGTAACAAATATGGTTTAGTTATCATTGATGATTTTTCTCGCTTCACTTGGGTTTTCTTTTTGCATGATAAGTCAGAAACACAAGGAACACTCAAGAAGTTCTTCAAGCGAGCTCAAAACGAATTTTCATTGACAATCAAGAGTATTCGAAGCGACAATGGCACGGAATTCAAGAACACACAAGTGGAGGAGTACCTGGATGAAGAGGGCATCAAGCACGAATTTTCAGCGCCATACTCGCCACAACAAAACGGAGTTGCCGAAAGAAAGAACCGAACACTCATAGAGATGGCAAGAACAATGCTCGATGAGTACAAGACTTCGGATCAATTTTGGGCGGAAGCGATTAACACCGCTTGCCATGCCACAAATCGACTTTATCTTCATCGACTACTCAAGAAGACTCCCTATGAGATACTTACCGGTAACAAACCAAACATTTCATATTTTCGAGTTTTCGGTTCTCCATGTTATATCTTGAACAAGAATCCTAGGACTTCAAAGTTCGCTTCGAAGTCCGATGAAGGTTTCTTGCTTGGTTATGATTCGAACACTTACGCCTATCGTGTTTTCAACAAGGCCTCCGGACTTGTTGAAGTAGCACGTGACATAGTGTTCGATGAGACTAACGGCTCCCAAAAGGAGCAAGTTGATCCATGTGAATTTTGTAAAGAAGAAGCTCCTTGTCAAGCTTTGAAAAGAATGGCCCTAGGCGAAGTTCGACCACAAGAGCTACCTTCACACGTACATGAGGAAAATGAACCACAAGAGGAGACCATCAATCAAGGGGGAGCTTCAACACAAGATCAACCACAAGAGTACGAAGATGATCAACAAGTCAATGAAGGCAACCACTTAGGGTGAGAAGCGGACAATCATGAAGACACAACTCCTCAAGTGCCACACCCAAGAGTACACCAATGCGTCCAAAGGGATCAACCAATCGACAACATCATCGGTGACATACAAAAGGGAGTAACCACTAGATCTCGCATAGCTAACTTTTGTGAGCATTATTCGTTTGTATCCTTTTTGGAACCATGCAGGATTGAGGATGTATTGAAGGATCCGGACTGGGTGGTGGCAATGCAAGAAGAATTGAACAACTTCAAGCGGAACGAGGTGTGGGAACTTGTGGCAAGACCCAATGCAAACATCGTCGGCACCAAGTGGGTCTTCCGCAACAAACAAGACGAACACGGAGTGGTGACAAGGAACAAGGCACGACTTGTGGCCAAAGGGTACTCACAAGTCGAAGGTTTGGATTTCGATGAGACTTTTGCTCCAGTAGCTAGGCTTGAATATATTAGAATATTACTTGCATATGCTACTTACCACAATTTCAAGCTGTATCAAATGGACGTGAAAAGCGCCTTCCTCAATGGACCGATCAAGGAAGAGGTGTACGTGGAGCAACCACTCGGGTTTGAAGACGAAGAGTTCCCCGACCACGTATATAAATTGCGTAAGGCTCTCTACGGCCTCAAACAAGCTCCTAGAGCTTGGTATGAGTGTCTTAGAGATTTCTTAATTGAGAATGGTTTTCAAATTGGCAAAGTAGATTATACATTATTTACAAAGAATTTAGACAATGATCTTTTTATTTGTCAAATTTATGTTGACGATATAATCTTTGGGTCAACTAACCAATCTTTTTGTGAGGAATTTAGCAAAATCATGACAGACAAGTTTGAGATGTCAATGATGGGAGAACTGAAATACTTCTTGGGATTCCAAGTGCGGCAACAAAAGGAAGGAACGTTCATAAGCCAAACCAAGTACACGCAGGACATACTTAAGAAGTTTGGCATGGACAAGGCAAGGCCCATAAAGACCCCCATGGCAACAAATGGCCACTTGGATCTCAATGAAGATGGACCTAATGTCGACCAAAAGGTATATCGCTCCATGATTGGATCTCTACTCTATTTATGTGCATCAAGGCCAAATATTATGTTGAGTGTATGTTTGTGTGCAAGATTTCAAGCCAACCCTAAGGAATGTCACTTGACAGCCGTAAAAAGGATCTTAAGATATTTAGTTCATACACCCAACCTTGGTCTTTGGTACCCAAAAGGCTCAAAATTCAATCTCATTGGTTACTCCGATGCAGATTATGCCGGGTGCAAAGTCGATAGAAAAAGCACCTCCGGCACATGCCAATTCCTAGGGAGATCCTTAGTTCTTGGTCCTCCAAGAAACAAAATTCCATTGCCCTATCCACAGCCGAAGCGGAGTATGTTGCAGCCGGGAGTTGTTGTGCACAACTCCTCTAGATGCGACAAACTCTAAGGGATTACGGTTACAATATGAACCGTATTCCTCTCCTTTGTGACAATGAGAGTGCCATTAAAATTGCCCACAATCCAGTTGAGCACTCTAGAACTAAACACATAGACATAAGACATCATTTTTTGAGAGACCATTCCATGAAAGGGGATATAACCATCTCACATGTCAACACCCAAAAGCAATTGACCGACATATTCACCAAGCCACTTGATGAAAAGCGTTTTTACAAACTCGGAAATGAACTAAATATCCTTGATGCTCGGAGTGTGGCTTGAAAGGTTGCATACCTGTATGAATTCTTCAAAAGTGTTGATTGAATTGTGAAAATCATCTCCCTCAAATTTTCTTGAAAAACTATGTCAATTACTAGATCTTGATGAATTATGATCATTGTTTGATTGTTGTATGCTTACTGGTCAAATTCATCAAGATTAATTGATTTGTTTTGCCCCTCTATTCTCTATTTATGAACCTTCAAATATATATGAATGGGCTATGCAAATTTCTCCTGGTGATCATGGACTAGTCCGTGGTTACCCGGACTAGTCCGCCCTTGCAGACTAGTCCGCTGAGTGCCGGTTAGGCCGTACTAGTCCTTTAGACCACGGACTAGTCCGATATAGCTCTCTGGATGAGTTCGGACTAGTCCGGTCATCTTCGGACTTGTCCGATTTTTCGTGTCCATAACCCTAGCCGCCACCAAACCCTAATTCCTCTCATCCCCACTCTTTCTCACGCACTCTCTCTCTTGCGCTCGAGCTCCCAAGGCAATTCCTTGATCCCTCCATCAAAACGGTGCGCATTTGGGCAGAAATCAAGCTTGACCTCATGCAGATTGAAGCTAGCTGTGACGCCCAGTTCCGAAAAACGAACCAAGCTAACGCATATGTGTGCCCAGGATGTTCAACACACATACACGAGTGCAATCACAAACGATATACAAATAATTACCACATAACAAGATTAATTAACCAAGTTTTATTACACAAGCCATATTATCCTCGAATACAAGCTCTAATGAATATTTATGACAAGTTCGACTAATGCAGTGGAAATAAACTAATTAAGCAAACTAAGCATAAGGGATAGGGTATAGCGCAGCTCCAATCAACACCACAGGCAAAGCTGACGGTAGACACGGCCTAGAACTCCGCATTATCACCATTAAACTCCCAATCCTGACCTGCAACTGTGGGGGGGGGATTGCAAGAGTGAGTACATGTCGTACTCAACAAGTGTGGAAAGTTTGACATGTGGCTAAATCAAATGACGATGTCGGTACCCTGGATACCATATACTCCTTGCGATTGCAAAGATCTCAAGGGAAAGTCATCTACTTGATTTGAAGACCTTCGGAGGCCCACATGTCAGACATAACCGGACCCGCTTCTCCAACATGGTTAGTCCCAGGGTCGCCACGTGTACTGTCAAACCGGAGCTACCGCCCGCAAGGGGGAAGCTCCGGGCTATGTACCGAAATGGCATCCCTGGACCTAACCCCAGACCGAGGGAAGCTCCAGAACTGACACGTGTCGGGTAGCACCGGACCTATCTATTCCCCACAGTGTGCTTCGGCGCTGCCACGTGTCCAACCGTCAGATCTTCAGCCTCTAACCTCCGAAAGACTCCACAACGGCTCCGGATCTTCAAAAGGGAATCAAGGACTTCAAGAACCGATCAAGTGTCATTAATACTATATTAATGACACACGATCGGACGACCTTAATTACCAGTAACGATGCTGTCAAAGCCCATAACTCGGTCATTAAGGGCAATTACACGTGTTGAATGTGTATCAATATCAGTAACCACCGGGGCCACATGTCGGGCCAGGCTAACTTGTTACGGCCTGCCCTTGTACTATAAAAGGACAGGCCGATGATACATAGGGGGGACTCGAACACACACGGACTAGACGCACTCACACTACACTCTCAACTCACGTTGAGCTCATACATCCAATACAACATCAACACACCCCGTGGAGTAGGGTATTACGCTCAGGCGGCCCGAACCACGTAAATCTTGGTGTCCCTTGTGTCACTTGACATCTCACCTTCTCGAATCTCCGCGCGCCCATACCGAACCACGAACTCCTCTAACAGTTTAGTAGTGTCGGGAGATCTGCCGGATCAAAACCACTGACAGTTTGTTGGCGCCCCAGGTAGGGGGCGCCTGAGATTTCAAGAATGGTGAACTCCGCCGCTGGATCATCCAATGGTCATCCTGCTGTTCAAGCTGTTGGGGGTAACCCCTCCAATATGCAGCCACCAGCAGGAACCACGGCTCCAGCAGGAATCACACTTCCATCACCGCCGCCTCCACCAGCAAATCAATATGGACAACACGATGGTGCACCGGCGTCAATCACTGCGTCGGCGAATCTTGAAAACCCGGAACACGCACTCCATGCAGAACGTGCTCTTCTCCAACGCCCACCACCTCCGGATGCATCCCAGGATGCACTGGAGCAGTGGAGGACCGATGTGGAACATTTGGTTGCAGCAGCAGCTGACCGCATCAGCAACCAGGGTCCTTCTCCTTCAGGACGGGCCCCGTCGCAGCGATGGACCTTGTTTGGCAGACTTGGTCCATACGTTTCCAACAACAGGAGACGTGCTGCATCATAGCAGGTGACGTCGTTGCCCTCCGGGGCACGACGCACTCACACGGTATCAAGGCTTTCAACTCATGACCTCCGGGCAGAGCTTGATCGCCGATATCGCCAACAAGACGGCCCGAGTCCATATAGAGCGTGCTCGTGAAAGATGAGAAGCTCAGGACATTCCTGCTCCTGAAGGAGTAGGAGGAGGCTGTTCAGCCCTGGCCATGCATCTGCGTATGGTCAGGTGGCCACAGAAGTTTCGGCCTCACCTGCTGGAGAAGTTCGATGGGACCGTTAATCCTGTCAAATTTCTTCAGATTTACTCCACTGCTATCTTGGCAGCTGGAGGAAATGAGGCCGTAATGGACAATTATTTCCCAGTGGCTTTAACTGGGACCACCAGGTCCTGGTTCATGAGCCTTCCACCTAACTCCATCAGCAGTTGGGAGTAGTTGTGCCAGCAGTTCACCGCCAACTTCGGGAGTTCTTACACCCGACCAGGCACCAAACTTCGGGAGTCCCTGGTGAGCCTTTGTTGCTTTAAGTTTCATCTACTGACGAAGTCATCAGTATGGTCCTGGTTGCAGAGAGACTAGAACCATCCCATACTTAGGAGTCCAGACCCCTTCAGGAGGGTCTGGAGGTTCCTGAAAGCGAGTCTGGGTCCCAGCTCCCAGACTTGAATCCACAAGAAGTTACTTCAGAAGACCCAGACCCCTCCGCGAGGGTCCAGGTCGCTCCTGAAGAAGCTCCGGGTTCCTCCAGCCAGGACCCGGAGGTCCCCGAAGAAAATTTGGATCCCTCCGGGAGGATCCGGGTCAGTGAAAAGGAAGCTCCAGGCCCCTCCGGGAGGGTTCGGACCATTTAGCGCCCAGTGTACTTCATCAGCGAAGTACTACATGATGCTAAGACTCGATACCTAGAGGTGCATAAGCTGCTCTATGCAGTTCTTATTGCCTCCAGGAACTTCGCCATTACTTCCAAGCTCACAAAATCTCAGTGGTGACCTCTTACCCACTTCGAGCAATCTTGCATAATCCCAACTCAACTGGGAATATTGCAAAGTGGGCAGCGGAATTGGCTGAATTCGATCTCGAATTCATTTCAAGGCAAGCAATCAAGAGTCAAGCATTGGCGGATTTCGTGGCGGAATGGACTCCCTCTCCATCAAACCCTGGGGGCCCCAGCGAGCAGAAGCCGGAACACAAGGCTCCGGTCTTTATCGAGCCTCACTGGACCCTCTACTTCGACGGCTCCATGCAAAAGCAGGGGGCCGGAGCTGGAATCCTTCTCCTCGCACCAACCGGAGAGAATGTAAAATACATGGTACACCTTGACTTCAAGGCGACCAACAACATGGCGGAATATGAAGCACTCATTTACGGACTAAGGGTGGTACTGTCATACGGTGTCAAGCAACTGCAGGTCAAGGGAGATTCACAACTCATCATTAAGCAAGTGAAGGGTGAATGCTCCTGCAACAATCTTCAGCTAGCTGCTTACCTCCTTGAAGTCCAGAGGCTTCAGAAGGACTTCGAAGTCCTAGATCTCCACCATGTCCAGCGTGCCCACAACGCTGAAGCCGACGAACTCTCGACGAAAGCGTCAACCGGAGCTCCGGCTCCTGACGGAACTTTTGTCCGGAGGTTGTCAAAACCCACAGCTCAGCCTGCCGAACTGAGTGAAGGGGGTGAGATCAGCATCCCGAAGCTGACGGTCCCGATGGCCCTATTACCATGGCAGCCATCAAGGGTCGTAGGTGCTGCCAGAAGCTTCGAGCAACCCAGCACGCAAGACTCAAATGCTCAAGTTACTTCCGATGCATGGATCTCGGAGATCTGGAACTACTTGAAAGACAACATCCTTCCTAACGATGATGTATCTGCTGACCGGGTAGTCAGATTGGCTAAAAGATACACGTTGGTAGAAGGGTATCTCTACCGGCGCGGTGCCAATGGCATCCTAATGCGGTGCATCGCAAGGGAAGAAGTCCGCAAGCTCCTCGCAGAAATCCATGGAGGCGAGTGTTGGAACCACGCGTCTTCCCACACGCTGTTTGGTAAAGCCTTTTGGCATGGCTTCTACTGGCCTACAGCACTCTAGGATGCAACTGAGCTGGTGAAAAAATGCGAAGCATGTCAATTTTATGCAAAGCAAATTCACACACCGGCTCAACCCCTACAAATGATACCTCCTACATGGCCCTTCGCTGTGTGGGGGATGGACATCTTGGGACCTTTCCCAAGAGCCGTCGGAGGTTACAAGTTCCTGTACGTTGCCATTGACAAGTTCACCAAGTGGCCGGAAGCAACTCCAGTTGTGACAATCAATAAGCAATCTGCTATCAACTTTTTGCAGTCCATTGTATGCAGATTTGGAGTCCCAAACAAAATCATCACTGATAATGGGACCCAATTCACAAGCTCTGCATTTCAAGGATATTGCAAAGATCTCGGCATTCAAGTTTGCTACGCCTCCGTAGCTCACCCAGCAAGCAATGGCCAAGCCGAGAGAGCAAATGCTGAAATCCTTAAAGGACTCAAAACGCGCACCTATGAGCGTTTGAAAAAACATGGAGCCAACTGGATTGAAGAGCTTTCGCCCACTTTATGGGCCAACAGGACATCACCAAACCGGTCAACTGGAGAGACACCCTTCTTCCTGGTGTATGGAGCTGAAGCAATCCTTACTCCGGAAATCACCTTGGGGTCACTCCGGGTTCGGACCTTCGACGAAGCCACGCAGGACCAGCTTCGGCGTGAAGACCTAGACCTCCTTGAGGAGGGAAGGTGCCAAGCAGCTGTTCGGAATGCTCGATACCGCCAAGCCCTTCGGCGCTATCATCAGCGGCATGTACACAACCGACAGCTAGAGGAAGGCAATCTGGTGCTACGGAGAATACAATCCAGAGAAGAGTTAAACAAACTCTCCCCCAGCTGGGAGGGACCCTTCCGAGTGATTAAAGTATCCCGTCCCAGAATCGTTCGCTTGGCTACCGAGGATGGGACACCTCTCCCAAATCCTTGGAACATCGAGCACCTCTGTAAGTTCTACACTTAATATCATGGAGGTGAGTCTGAAGTAACTTGAGGTGTATGTTATAGAGTCATTGTACAGAGTTGGGTAGTTCCTCCGGGAGAACAGCCGGACCTTCCCCGGAAGGTCCGCAAAGTTCATGCAACACTTGTCACAGTCTCAGAACTAAAAGTGTGGCTAGCTACCCTGGGTCAAACACGCTTAGCCTGGTTCTGTACCCTAAGAGTGTACTTGTTTCCCCTGTACCCCGGACCTATAATGAAAGACATCTTCAGGTGAAACAGACTCCACGTGCATTTATTTTGTACAGGCTCAACATTTTTTATTTTTCTCTTTCTTGTCTATAACAAATTTGTGCAATTCTTAAGAAATTTTAGTTCAACCAGTTCATGTACAATTCGAGCTGTATTGTCAATTCTTTCGGATCCAAATATTGTTCATGGCCCACTCGCCTGAATGCCGCCAAGCCAATCTAGGGCCGGAGTGTGCTATCGACTTAGCCTGGTCAAGCACCCTAAGTACGCCACTCTACCTACACCCCGGCAGGCCGAAGTAAGGCGGGTCCAAATACAGTTGGATCTGGAAGAAAGAAGGCAACGCATTCGGTTGTATTCAGAATTGTGTTTGACCTAAAACTTTCTTGGGAATCGTAAGCTGCGACGAAGTTATAGGCAAGGAGCGAATTTTACTATTTTTCTTGGCTTCGGTGTGCAGGAAAAATAAAGAATTCACGTTGATGGAGAAAAGTCAGAGCTAACAAAGCTCCGACTCCCCCTAGGTGGCTTGTAATCAATGTTAAACATTGAAAACGAGCATCACCGAAGAACCCAAGCTCCGGCAAAGCTAGGGGGCCAGCAGTCGACGTAAAATAAAAGATGGTGAGAAGACCCCACAAGTGGAGTCTGCTGCCGACAAGCTACGCGTTGGCAAAGGTCACTGCCAGAGCTACTAAGCTCCGACACCCCGAAGGGCCAACTATCGATGCTCTACGCGTTGATAGGGACTATTGCCGGAACTACTAAGCTCCGACGGTAGTCAATTTGACCTCAGGGGGCCTTCACTATCGAAGACTTCGGACCTACACTCTACAAGTTCGAAGCAAATGAGTCTTCAACAAAACACAATATCCTCTTGTTACATGTTCACAATCAAATTGTGTACATCTACCAGGGGGCCAAGTGGAGACAAAAGTGTTGAAGACAAAAAGTGAAATTCACAAAAATTTGGGGATTTCATACATCTAGAGACAAGGGATTCAAAATTGAGGAAGAAAAGGAGAGAATACAAGTGGGAGCTACGGAAATGGTCCTAGAACCTATGGAAGAACTGGGCGACCTTCTCAGCAACCTCCGACACGTTGGCTCGGGTGGCATCGCCTTCTCCTTCGACGGGACCTTCAAGCACCGGGTCCAGAGGGAATTGGGGATTCTGGCTGGTGTAGCACGTCAGCACATACTCTACGACGTTCTTCGCCAGGGATTGCCCCTCAACCTCCAACTGGTCCGCGATGACGTCGCCCACCTTGGAGAGTTTGCTACCCGGCGAGCTCAGCACTTGCAACGCCAGGTCCGGCTCCGACTACGGATCATCCGGACGCACGGGGCTGAAGCCCATCGGTGTCAGCGCGTCGTTGGCCTTGCACAGGAACTCCCAAACCTGTAGGTAGTCCCCAACCCTCAAGCCCTTCAGTTCTTCCAAGGATCTTTTAGCCGCCACCAGTTCAGAATTCCCGCGAGCGAGGCGCTCAACTTCTTTGGCGTTCTGCTGAATCTTTTCAGCAACTCGCTTCTCAAGTTTTCCGAGCTCCTCCTCCCGGAGGTGGATCTTGTTCCGGCGGTCAACCAGGTCCTTCTCCCTGCCCCTCACTTTCTTCTCCCTGGCATCAAGGGCACACTCTTGCTCATAGAGTTCCTGCCCTCGCACCCAGGCCTTCTCCTCCTCCTCAGTGCAGCGCTCTTCCAATTTCTTGGCGCACTCTTTGAGGCCCTTGTCAGCCAGAGCCATCTTTTCGTTGAGCTCCTCCTCCCTTCTCAAGACGTCGTCCCACATCTCAAGGAGTTTCTGCTCTTCATCTTCGAGCCTTTTCTCCCTCTCTTCAAGTGCCTCCCGGCGCTTGATGAGTGTAGTGTTAATGGCCTCTAGCCTTTCTTGGCGTTCATCGGCCGCACTGTTAGCTGCTTTGGTCTGCTCATAAATGGCCCAGGATTGAGCGTCGAGGGCGCGAGTCATACTCTCCCTGTCATCCAGTAAGTTGCCCCAGTATTCCAGGCGGACCTTCTCCCTCTTAATCCACTCTTTGTCATCTGCTAGCCTCGACTGCGCCAGCTTGGTCTCGAAGTAGAGCCGGTTATGCCACCGCTTAAGGGTTTGGCGCTCCTCTTCAAGAGCCTTGCTGTCGTGGAAGAAGGCCAGTTGAACTTGACGCAGACTGGAACAGGCGTTGTCAATAGACAATGACAACGGGATAGGTTCCGGACCTGCTGGGGTCTCCTCCGCTGGTTCCAGCGGGTTTTCAGATACAAAAATTGGGTCCCACTCCACAAGTGTGGTCCCCTAGTTCTCCATGGCACTAGGGCCGTCCTCGGGATGGCCTCAGTCGCCATCGAGGAAGGTCCCACTGATGAAGTTCCGACCTCCGGAAGTGGTTCCGAAGGCCCCGCCGCTAGGTATTCATTTGCCCCCTCGGGCAGGGGGCCAGTGACTTCACCAGGGCACTCCGGTTCAGCTGCGGGTACCTCGGACATTGTCACTTCCGGAGCAGGGGCCGCTTCTGGCCCCGGCCTGGGCACCTCCTCTATTAGGGGCTCGAGCGTTGACCCCTCCGCAACGACCAGCTCGGGTGCCGGAAGACTTCAACAACAGCCGGCTCTGCGGCCGGAGCTTCCACAGCAACCGGCTCGGGAGCCGGAAGGTCTTCAACATCAACCAGCCCTGCGGCCGGAGCTCCAACAACGATCGGCTATGCGGCCAGTGCTTTAGAGGTACCCGTACCAACCGCCGGGACATCCTCAACACCCGGCACACATGCCGGGACTACAATTACCTCCGGCTCAACCGCCGGGGCTTCGACAATTTCTGGCTCTGGGGCCGGAATTACGGCTTCCTCCGGCTCAGCGGCTGGAGCTTCCATCATCTCTGCACCAGGACCCGGAGCTTCAACCTCCAGGGTAGGTGCCGTTGGCGCATATTCTCTCCCGCGGTCCGGTGCTACCACGGGAGTCTCTGGGGATGAGTCGAGGTCCATGACCACGACAGCTGGCGCTGGAGCTGTCGCAGCTTTAGCCACCGCTTGGGGCAGCACCGGGACAGGAGCAGAAGCTTCTGCCCTCACAGCTTCAGCTGCTGTGGCTGAGGGTGGAGCCTCACTCCTCTTCTTGGGAACGCTGCAGATGATGGATGAAGAAACTTAAAAAAACAGTTACTACAATAAAACAACTGTCTGAGGTAAAGATTAAAAATTACCTCGGGAGGCTTCCGCACCATCTTGCGCGGAATCTCTTTCCCGGGCGTTCTGAGCTGACCATAGCCGTCGCAGGCGTGGAAGCTCCGGAAGGCCCCCTGGAACTCGTTGCAGCCACGGGCATTTCCTTAGTCGAGGCCCCCCTTGACCGGGAAGGACCTCCGGACCTAGAGGCCTCAACCGGCCCTGGTGCTAAAGTCGCATGCCCGGAGCTAGAACCCCGGGAGGACGCCGTTGCGGGAACAACCACTGCAGTTGTAGAAGACCCCACCCCTCCAGGGAGAAGGAGCTGATGCAGAGGTGGCTGGCCTGATGGACCTTCCGTCGGCATGCTGCAGCTTCCTCTTCCGGCTCAAGGGTTCGTCTGCCGGCTCCTTGCCATTGCCGACGACTTCGATCCTTGGCTTCAGGGGAGAGTCGGAGCCACCTTCGGAGGCCCCAGGGATCACCACCCTGGAGGTCGATCTTCTCTCGGCGACACCAAGGTCATCAAGCACAGGCATCTTCTGCCAGAGCTCCCTACTGAACTCTACTTCCATGTTCAGAGGGAGAAAAGCTGATGGCAGAGTCAAGTCGTCACCCGCGATGTCGATGCCGTGCTGGAACTTCTTGAGATGGAACTCCAAGGTTGTCCCCGACATGTTGGACTTCAGCCTGGTCTCGACCCGGTTGTTGTCCATCACGCTGTTGAGGGCCCAAGCGAGTTTTTCTCTCCTCTTCAACGGTGCCCACCTGTTGACCAGGAAGTTGCAAAACACCGCATGAGGAGTTAATCCTCCCTCCACGCACTGGCGGATCCTGGTCATAGCAGGGTTGAAGGCTTCCGCCAGCACCAGAGCTTCACTCCAGACTGTAGTGTCAATGTTGGGGAGGCCTTCGGGCAGCTCCAGCTTCTCGTGCTCCTCCACCCGGATGACTATCCAGTCCTTCTTCCAGTCATCCCACTTTCTAGAGGGAAACGACCAGAGGTACTTGAATGGGCACTTCTTGCGCTTCACAAAGTAGTAGAAGCCAAGGTACTCATTGCTCCTACTGGTGGTATGAACGGTGAAGAAGGTCCGGAAGAGTTCAATGCAGGGGGGGTACCCACCCACATCTCACAGAAGTGGACGAAGATAGACACAAGAAGAATGGAGTGGGGGCCAAGGTGGTATGGCTGCAAACCATAAAAGTCTAGCAGCATCAAGAAAAAGGAGGAAAAAGGTGGGATCAACCCCACCATGGCGTACGAAGAGAAGTACACCATTTCGCCGATGTGCTCCTTCTCGAACGAGAGCTCTCCCCCGGCGCGTACCAGGTGGTTGAAGAAGTCCGGAGACCATCCCATGAGGGCCCGGACCTTCTTCAAGTCACCTTCAATCTTCAAACGACTCTCGCGGAGACCCAACTCCATCGCAGCACAACAAGGCAAGAGAGGAAAAGCGAGCACAAGTTGGGAGTTTGAGCGCAAGATCAGATGAGAGGTGTAAAGAACTCCAGACGGTGCGCGCTTTCCTTCTTAAGTAAGCCCTCGCAACGCTTGGATGGAAACCGCAAGGAAGCCGAAGATACTACTCAAAAATTCCACCCAGCCGATGACAAGAGGGCCCGAGACCACACTGACGATCAAGTCGAGGTTCTTACCAAGGCGAACAGTTGTCATCATGAGGCGGGAAGCCCGAAGGCGGCGACCTGACAAGGCGCGCGGAACCGATACGGTTTTTGTATTGGGAACCGGCGGCCTTCAATTTCGTGAGATCCGCACACCGAAGATCTCATCTGCCGCACACGGGATATGCCACGCGGCGAGGATTTAACTCCTAACTATCGCCAATGGCACATCCGAAGACCTTTGAAGACTCAGATCAAAAGTCGAAGGATGGACCCACCTCCGGCGGAATGACTTCACCCAAGGGGTCTTCCCCAGAGGTGGGCCCAGGGGGCCACTGTCGGTACCCTGGATACCATATACTCCTTGGGATTGCAAAGATCTCAAGGAAAAGTCATCTACTTGATTTGAAGACCTTCGGAGGCCCACATGTCAGACATAATCGGACCTGCTTCTCCAACATGGTTAGTCCCAGGGTCGCCACGTGTATTGTCAAACCGGAGCTACCGCCCGCAAGGGGGAAGCTCCGGGCTATGTACCGAAATGGCATCCCCGGACCTAACCCCAGACCGAGGGAAGCTCCGGAACTGACACGTGTCGGGTAGCACCGGACCTATCTATTCCCCACAGTGTGCTCCGATGCTGCCACGTGTCCAACCGTCGGATCTTCAGCCTCTAACCTCCGGAAGACTCCACAATGGCTCCAGATCTTCAAAGGGGAATCATGGACTTCAAGACCCGATAAAGTGTCATTAATACTATATTAATGACACACGATCGGACGACCTTAATTACCAGTAACGGTGCTGTCAAAGCCCATAACTCGGTCATTAAGGGCAATTAAACGTGTTGAATGTGTATCAATATCAGTAACCGCCGGGGCCACATGTTGGGCCAGGCTAACTTGTAAAGGCCTGCCCTTGTACTATAAAAGGACAGGCTGACGATACATAGGGGGGACTCGAACACACACGGACTAGACGCACTCACACTACACTCTCAACTCACGTTGAGCTCATACATCCAATACAACATCAAAACACCCCGTGGAGTAGGGTATTACGCTTAGGCGGCCTGAACCACGTAAATCTTGGTGTCCCTTGTGTCACTCGACATCTCACCTTCTTGAATCTCCGCGCGCCCATACCGAAGCTCGAACTCGTCTAACACTTTAGTAGTGTCGGGAGATCTTCCGGATCAAAACCACCGACAGACAACAATAATAATGGCAAAGTGCTGAAAAGTACATTAAAACATTTGAAAAGCAATATATTATATGTATGTGAAGTAAACCCATCATAAGCATAAGTAATATCATAATACCAGTCCATATTCCATATCCATCATCCATATAACAATAACCATATTCAATACCAGAATTTAATTCATAACCAGCCATATCCATTACCAAACCATAACCATCCCAAATACTAAGTTCTCTCTAATCATGGAAGTTGTCCAGGTGCTCATAACCGGGAGCACGGCTATCATGATAGTTTTATTTAACTCTGCAGAGTTTGTACCTCTTTACCCACGTGTTCATGATTTCATCACCTTTCGATGATTAAGAATCTCCCTTATGCCCATGACCCGTCGGTCATATTACACACTTCCGTTGGTGTGTGGCCAAGAGATCACAAAATAGTCTTTACAAAGGGATTACTAGCCTATTTAGACCCCACTGAGGTTTCACTGGTGACGATGTCTCCCGCAGAGCACATCTTCAACCAAGGGCCCCCTCTTGAGCCATTCAGATCCCAGGGTAGTCCCACCAATCACCAACAAACCCAATTCGACTACCCCTTCCCCGAGCATCCACGATGGTCCAAACAACACTAGCAAAGCCCTAATTAATCAGCTACGCCGCACCCAAACTTGGCCTCGTGGTGGCACTGTAGTCCTAGCTTATTCTCACATGAACCGGTCCTTAGATCTAAAGCAAGCAAACCACCATAACATCCAACCCATCCACATACCAGGCTTGCTTAGATCACCCATTACCATACCATATTAACCAGTTCATGTTAACCATAATCTCATCCATGCATAATTAAATTGAGTGGTATAGTTGTTTCCCATCCCAGTTGATTAAGCGAAGCAAAAGGTAAAAACCCTTCCCGACTCTCTCTACCATAAATTCCAGGTGACAAGGGTGGTTAAACAAAGCTAGTAAACTTCCTATCATAGGGTTTCCATCAAATTGACACAAGCATGCAATTTTGCAAACAAAACGTTTATTTTAAAACAGGATCAATATGCTTCAAGGACACTTGCCTTGCTCTTGATGTTGATTAGGATCAAAACCTTCAAACTCTTGGTGCTGTAGATCCTCCGCGGCACTCTTTAGCGCATCCGTCTAATCTGCACAATAAACATACAAGACAAGAAACACAATCAAAGAGTGCACAATATTACTCAATATGACATGACATGCATGATTTATGCAAATGCAAGGTAGAACTTTTTACTAGATTGCTTTTAATGATCAATAACTAGTTCTAATAGCTTTTAACAAGTTTATACAGGTTTGGATGTGATTAGATCAAATTTTAGAATTAATTCAACACAATTTAACCAGAAAGATCGGACTAGTCCGCTAGGGATCGGACAAGTCCGTACTCTGCGAGATCAGCGAATTAGGGTTTTCTAGATCGACGTGAATTTGGAGGTTAGGGGTTGAATTTACGTAAGGAAAAGAGAATAAAAGGTATACCAGGTGTTTAGAGCTCCAATGAATCAAGAAACTTGGAGGTAACACTTGGATCTTGGTGATCTAGGGTTGGTGATGAACTTGGGGATGAATTGGTGATGGAGAACAAAAACTTGGTGGAGATATTGATCCTCTTTCGTTTCCTCCTCTTCTTCTTCTTGCTTGGGATCTTCTCCTCCCTCCTTGATGGTGGCTCCCCACAAACTAGGGTTTGGGTGGGTGGAAAAGTGGCAAATAGATGTCAATCCAAGGGGTGGGGCTTTTTATATAGAGGTGGAGGCTAGGGTTAGATGGATTTCGAGTTTGGGATGAGTAGAGGCCGGTTTAGAGTCCCACATGGGCTCTAAAAGAGTTAAGCACGACGTCCCTAGGCCCACTTAACGTGAAACCCAAGAAACAAGTCATAAACAAAAATATCAACTCGGAGTCATGAAATATCGGACAAGTCCGGACAGGATTGGACTAGTCCGAAGTCGTCCAGAGCAAAAATCGGACAAGTCTGGCCAAACATCGAACAAGTCCGACTTTGAATAGAGAGCAAAACGGACAAGTCCACTGGAATGCCAGACTAGTCCGGAAATGTCCAGGGACTTAGCAATTTTTCAAGGATTCTTGGAATACCGGACTAGTCCGCACAAAATTGGACAAGGCCAAAAGTTTCCAGGGGCCAAAATCGGACTAATCCGCAGCAAAAACGGATAAGTCCGTTTTTAGTCAGAGAGAAATCGGACTAGTCCTCAGCAAAATCGCATTAGTCCGCACTTTCCTATGTTTTAAGTGCGGTTTTACTCCAAATCAATTTTAAATTTGTTCCTCTTGTTGTGGGTTAATGTTAAACATGTATATAAGTGTATGCAAGGCATGATGCATGAAAATTAGGGTGTTACAAACCTACCCCCCTTAAAATGAATCTCGCCCTCGAGATTCGATGCGGAAGAGAAAAGATAGGGAAAGTCCTTCTTGGGATCATCTTCCAATTCCCACGTTGCTTCTTTTTTAGTGTGGTGCTTCCATTGAACTTTACACCATCTAATAACCTTGTTCCTTGTGACTCTCTCCTTGGTTTCCAAGATTTTGATCGGTTGTTTGGCATAAGCCAAATCTTCCCCTAGTTCCAATTCTTCCATTGGCACTTGTTCTTCCGGTACTCTCAAACACTTCTTGAGATTGGAAACATGGAAGACATCATGGACATCCGAAAGATGAGCTGGCATCTCCAACTTATACGCTACTTCTCCTCTTTTGTCCAAAATTTTGAATGGTCCAATATAACGAGGTGCGAGCTTGCCCCTTATGTTAAACCTCTTATGTCCTCTCATTGGTGACACCTTGAGGTAAACAAAATCTCCCACTTCAAAGGCTAGTTTCCTTCTTCTATTGTCCCCATAGCCTTTTTTGCCTTGATTGGGCAGCCCTCAAGTTTTCACAAATTATCTAGACTTGCTTTTCGGCTTCTTGCAACACATCCGGACCAAATACTTGAGTTCCTCCTGCCTCATTTCAGAACAAGGGTGTCCTACACTTCCTCCCATAAAGCGCTTCATACGGTAACATCTTCAAACTTGCTTGGTAACTATTTTTGTAAGAAAATTCCGCGTATGGCAAGCTTTTGTCCCAACTTTTCCCATGATTTAAAGCACAATCTCTTAACATGTCCTCCAAAATCTGATTGGTCCTCTCGGTTTGTCCATCCGTTTGAGGATGATATGCTGAACTAAAATTCAACCTCGTTCCCAATGCTTCATGCAATTTTTCCCAAAATCTGGAGGTAAATTGAGAACCTCTATCCGACACGATCTTCTTCGGGACTCCGTGTCGACACACAATATGCTCCATGTATATTTCAGCCAATCGTGCAGCTGTATATTTGGTCCTCACAGGGAAAAAATGAGCCGACTTGGTTAAGCGATTCACAATTTCCCAAATTGAGTCATACCCGGACTGAGTACGTGGTAACCCAACTATGAAGTCCATTCCAATTTCTTCCCACCTCCATTCCGGGATCTTCAACGGTTGCAATAATCCGGCCGGCCTTTGATGTTCCGCCATGACTCATTGGCACACATCACACAATGCTACGTATTCAGCTATGTCCTTTTTCATGCTATCTCACCAATAGCAAGTCTTCAAGTCTTTGTACATCTTTGTACAACCAGGGTGAATCGAGTAAGGCGAGTTATGTGCCTCCTTTAATATTGTCTCCCGAATATGCTTTACATTAGGCACAACGATCCTCTTTCCAAGCCATAAGGTACCATGTTCATATTCATCAAATCTGAATTCTCTCCCTTCTTCGGTCCTTTCCTTGATTTCCTTGATCTCCTCATCTGCGGTTTGTGCCTCTCGAATTTCTTGCTCCAAGGTTGGGTTTAAATCCATCATCTCCGTCTCATTTACAAATCCGAGGTTCAACCTTTCAAACTCCTTACATAACTCAGATGGTAACTCTCGAACTGTGAGTTGGTGTGTAAGGATCGAATGCCCAAGAGGGGGGGTGAATTGGGCTTCTTTTTAAAAATCTAAGCAATAAAAATTAATTCCTAAATCCCAATTCCCTACGCAAACAATCTATGCATTTAAGTAACTAGAAACTTTGCGGAATGTAAAATGCATAAATGTAAGGGAGAGGAAGGGAATGCAAACTCCCGTGGAGACACGAGGATTTATCCCGTGGTTCGGCAAGATCGTCAAGATCTTCCTACATCCCCGTTGTGGCACCCACCAAAGGGTTTAGCCACACCCAAGTCACCGAGACGAGGGATCTCCACTATTCTTCTCCGTTTGCCAACCTTGGCAAGGTGGAGCTCAAGCCTTGTACAACTTCGACCCTCCGGGCTTCCACAAACGCCTTGGCAAGCTCCGGAAGTCTTCTCACTATTACAAACACCAAGGGGCACTCCCCTGAGGCTCTCACAATCCTAGAGATTCCACTCACCCAGAATGGAGGCACACAAGCTCTCTCTCTAGCTAGTTATAGCCTATTCCTTGGTGTATAGGTGATCGAAATGATGTAGAAGTGATTGCTCTTGGTATAGAACGCTTGTGGATGTGTTGAGAATGTTTTCTGATCAAGACTTGTCGAAATGACCGGTTTAAGGGGTATTTATAGCCAACCTCCCCGAAATAGTCGTTGGAAAAGTAGGCTAACAGAACTTTTCTGCGAACACCGGATGATCCGATGTCTCTCCTTTAGTTATCATCGGTCAAGTTTACTTTAGCTGACGTCAGTGTGTCAGATATGACCGTTGTTAGACCGATGTTGCACTTGTCTTCTCATCGGATGATCCGGTGGCTCTTCCTCCAGAATTGGTTCACACTTGGTGCTTACTGGAGTGATTGACCGATGTGTATACTTCTGTACATCGGATGATCCGGTGCTACACTTGGTCCAAGGATATTGCAAACTGTACTGATGGACCGATGTAGATGAGCCCTTAACATCGGATGATCCGGTGAGTGCTTTGTTCTGAGGTCTTCTTCTTCTGCTGAACCAACTCGACCGATGTGTTGTTCTCAGAAATCATCGGTTGATCCGGTGAGTTGATTTTGTTTGCTTCGAGTTGTTTCGAAGTGATTCTTTTGTGTCTTGCTCGATTGACCTCTTAGACTTTTGTTGGAAATGTACTTATGATGGTTGTCAAGCATTAAGTGTCATCAATTATGTTTGAATGACTTTGACATAAGAGCTTTCACTTCTTGTCTTCATATCATTGATTTGATCTCATAAAGTGATTGTATATGGGTCTCCAATGACATATAGATTTCATTTGATTGAGTGATTATGGGGACTTTGCATTCACAAATTCATTAGTAAAATCCAATGGTTGTCATTAATCACCGAAACGTACCTCATGGGGGCCTAGATGCTTTCAATCTCCCCCTTTTTGGTGATTGATGACAACACAACAATTAAAGCACAATAGTAATGAATTTGATAGTACGAAACTTAAGAGGATATGCAATGAATACAAGATTATCACACTTAAAATTTGAAGGCTCAATCAAAGAATAACTCAAGTGAATAAGTGATCATAAGATAGGCACCAAATAAGCTCAATCGATTAATAACACAAGAGTACTCAATAAACACCAAAAGAGTAGCAAAAACATCGAATTACAAAAGATAAGCACCAAATTACAAAAGATAGAGAAACAGACTCCCCCTGAGACTAAGCTATCCTCTAAGCAACCCTCCCCCTGACTCTCTAACTCTTCTCCCCATTTGGCATCAAGACACCAAAAAGGGATCCGAGTGCCTCAGGACCCTGAGTACTAGGCGCGATGACGAACTGGTCACCGTCGGGAGTGCTGTCGTCGGAGCTGCTGCCTGGAGTAGAGGTGGAAGGAGCTGTCGGAGCCGTAGGAGCCGCCATTGGTGCCTGCTGGGTAGGAGCTGCTGGAACAGGGGCACTGACGACGGATGCCGGCGTCTGCTGGAACAGCGTCGTCGCCGGCAGGGGAGAGTGAATCGGTGCGCTAGGGGCCAGCAATGGAGACATGCTAAACGAAGGGATCGGCGTAGTCGGCATTGGAGCGGCAGCTGGAGCCAGGACTGGTGGAGGTGGAGCAACTCCTGGTAGCTGCGACAGGAGGGCAATCCTGGTCTGGGTGTAGAGGTTGGTGATCAACCCCAGGATGCCCATCATCGCCTACTGTGTCTGCTGCTGCTGGTCGAGGGAGCGCTGGTGCATCTGGTCTATGAGCCCATTCAGCCGTTCAGTGTCCTCACGCCTCTCACGGGCGATCTGGCGCTGCATCTCCTGCTGCTGCTGCTGGAGCTCCAGAAGTCGTGCGGCCTGCTCTGCTCGGGCCTGCTCAGCTACAAGCCGGTCCAAGCGCTGCTGCTCAACCATCTGCTGAAGGAGAGATGTGAGCTCGGACGGCTGAGAAACCTGTGCCTCTGAGACGGGAGGTGGAGAAGGGGGTGGCACTGTAGAGCCTCCAGCCTCCGCATCGTGATGCCTGGGTGAGGGAGGAGGAGGGAAGTACTCCTCGACACTGTCATCCGTGTCGCTCTCGGACCAAATGTGCTGCAAGTCCTCACCCTGAGCCTCTGCCTCGGCCAGCCTCTCATCCTCCTTCTCCAGATCCGACCAGTCCTCCTTAGAAAGACGAGCCATGACCTGACGCTCGACTGGACAGCCAAGGCGGCGGTCTCCAGGAGCAGGAGCTCGGTAGTGGCTGAACCGTGTGACGCTCTCGTCAGTGAGACGGTCACGCACGACAGACTCCTCAGGAACCATCATAGAGAGCAGGTAGCTGATCCAATGTCCATATACAAGCTGCCGCATCATGCCCACTCCGTCGGTAATCACATCCTCCATCTCGCATATGAGGACGTCCACTATATCGAACTCCATCCCGTTCATGATGTAAAACAAGAGAGTCTGCTACAGACTGGTGAACCCCTCTAGGTATCCTGACCTTGGCAAGAGCGTGCGGCGCAAGGCAAGGTGCACTGTGCGCGCAGCTGGAGTCAGCAGGGCCGGTACCCTCGGCTGATCTGGAGAGAAAGTCGGACCAAACAGAGAACGAATCTCCTCAAGAGGTGGTGCCACTCCTTCAGTGAGCGGCCTCCTCGGCGGGTCTGCCTGACCATACACCCTCTCATGCACGCAAGTGTCGTGCAGCTCCACTCCCAGTAGCTGTGCAAGCGTCTGTCTTATCAGGTGATGGTGCTGTCCCATGAACATGAAGTCAATTGACATGCGGCCCTCAGAGACGTAGAGGGTAGCGTAGAACACGTGGACCCAATCCTCCACATATGCACTCTTCTCATAGGACATCAGCTGGACCAGCCCTCTATACCTCTCAAAGAAGGGGCGAATCTCCGTCTCTGCTGCCAGGGCAAGCTGATCCCAATCCAGAAAGTTATGTTGGAATAACTTGTGGCCTCGGCGTCTGTAGGTCTCGTAGAGTGACGCCTGTGTCACAGTCCAGAAATGACTGTCCACCATAGCCTCTCTGGGCTGCGGGTACCACTCCTGAAGCAACACACTCCATCTGAGTCTCCGGAGTTGCTTGGCCTTCATTTTGCGGTAATCTGTCAAACGGACTCCTTCACCGACACGGACGGTGGTGTCCATCTTGTGGATGGCTCTCTGGGCCTCCCTGTCCTCACGACGATCGGCAGCCGTCGGTCTCGAACGAGGTGCTGCCGGGGATGACCCCCACGGGTCCTGGCTGAGCGCCGGCGAACGAGTGGCACTTCCGGCTCTTCTTCGGCCTCGGACTCATCAATAACGGGAGGCTGCCTCGGACGAGCCTCGCGGATCCTCAGAGATCCTCCTCGGCCTCGCTCTCGCTCCTCGGCGGTGCGAGCGGCCATCAACGCCTTCTTCTCCTCCTTCGAGAGCTTCTGCTTCTTCGCGGTTGGCTCTGCAATGGCCTTGCCCTTGTTCTTCTTGTCACGAGCCATTGCGATGCACGAGAATGAGGTCGATGAAGTCAAGCGCACGGAACGACCATCGACGCGGCCGGAAACCCTAACGGCGACGAGACGGCGACCGTTGAGGGAGGCACCACGACGATGGTGGAGGTGGTGTGGTTGGGCGGCAGTGGTGCACGAGGGAGGCGGCGGCGGCGCTTGGGTGGAGCGGCGGCGGCGGCTGCGGTGGAGACACGTGGATGGCGGCAGCGCTGCTGTGCTGCAGCGGTGGCGGCGGCCGGAGGGTGGCGGCGGCGACCGGAGGCGGCGGTGGCGGCGGCCTGAGACGGTGGTGGCGCGGGTGAGAAGAGAGGCGGCGATGAGTGCGGCGCAGGTGATGAGATCGGGAGAGATAAAACGGCGGAGGAGAAGGGGCGTTTAAATAGTGTTTCCCAAACCCTAGCCGAACATTTAACACCGGATGGACCGATGTAGAAACGATAGAAGCATCGGTCGAATGGCACAGTAAGGGTATTCAAAAAGGTACCATTGACACCGGATGAACCGACGTGCAAAGAGATAGCATTGGTCGAATGTCACAGTAAGGGTATTTAAAAAGGTACTGTTGACATCAGATAGACCGACGTGGAAGGGAATATCATCAGTGGGATTCATCACAGTTCCAGAAATGTGAACACCGGATCAACCGATGTTTTTCAGAATGAACTCGTTGGATGATTTGAGAGACTGACTGATCTGACTCTTGGCTTTTGAACACCAACTGATCCGATGAGCTCCTGGCCTATGCATCCGATGACTACAAAACAGCAACATCCCATATATGTCCTTTGACCAAACAAACAAACAAAGAGAAACACATGTCTTAGGACTTTTTGGGCAACCCCTCACCCCTCAAAAAGTTAATATGCCAATAACTTGGCTAATCCTTAAAGCAAATAGAACATAGAAGAAAACGGGAAGGAAATCATCCAAATAAAATGTAAGGCCCATGCTTTGTGAGCTAGAGTATGAAGACTTCTATCTCTTTAGAGCATGTTCCTTTAGGCATTAACGCACCTAACATTTTGTTCTTTCCACCACATATGAGTTGAGATATTGCATTTCAAACAAGTCTCTTTCTCATGAGGTGGGTTCCCCTTTGTGACAATCTACCGTATGTAATGCCAAACAATTTTATAATGCAGGAAATTTAAATATGAGTGCAAGTCTATATGGCAAGCATCATGCAAGACATAAAGTAAATCTATCTTGCCAAATTGAACCTTTCAAAGGCTTCTTCAGGGAGAGCCACTCTCCAAGCCTTGGGGAAACCCAAAAGAACTTCCATCCCAAGCTAACCCTTGCTCACCCCTATCCTTTGAAAGTTAGACAAGACCTATATGATATGCATTCTTACATGATCATGGCAACTTACATGACGTTTGATGCATCTAGCACATTTAATTCACTTCTTAGACTAGAAAAAGTTTTCTCATCAAGTGGTTTAGTGATGATATCCACCAATTGTTCTTCGGACCTAACACCTCGCAAAGAGATGTCTCCCTTAGCTTCATGGTCTCTCAAGAAATGATGGCGAATATCAATGTGCTTAGTGCGGGAGTGTTGAATGGGGTTTTTAGCTATCTTAACCGCACTTTCATTGTCACAAAGGAGAGGCACACAACCAAGTTTAATACCAAAGTCCAAAAGGGTTTGCTTCATATAAAGAATTTTGGCACAACATGACATCGGGCCTAGATGCGGTAAGATAAAGCAATGAACCAATCTTAGAACGGTAGTTGGATTGATCAATAGGTTTACCGTCCTTATCCACGTCGAGATGACAATTTGTTGCCATTGAAGTGCTTCTTGAGCTACAATCTCCCATCTCAAATTTCTTCAAGAGGTCCTTGGTGTACTTCTCTTGATAGACGAAGGTCCCCTCTTGAAGTTGCTTGATTTGAAATCCAAGGAAGAAGTTGAGCTCTCCAATCATTGACATCTCAAATTCCCTAGACATCATTTTGCCAAACTCATGGCTAAAAGCTTTGTTAGTTGAATCAAAAATGATATCACCGACATTAATTTTGACAAATGAATAATTTTCCGTCGATGTGTAGATGTTGGGACTTGAAGCTCCCCCTTGATCATGGCCCTCCTCGACTTTAGGCTTGTCACAACAACATCATTCTTGCTAAAGATGCACGTTAGCCCAAAATCACCAAATTTGTGCAATATAAAGCAAATTGAAACTAAGTGACTTAACATGCAACATATTTGAAATAAATAAACCATGAAAAATACAATCTTACCCAACCAAATTACCTTCCCCTTAGCATTATCAGCAAAGGTGACTTGTTCATGATTGTCGGGGGGTCCTCTATGGAGGTGAACATACCATCATTGCCGGTCATGTGTTGAGTGTACCCGCCATTGAGTACCCAATGCTTTCCACTGGCTTTGTAGTTCACCTACACACATGAATTCAATTTTTGCTTTTTGGTACCCAAGCCAACTTAGGTCCTTGTATGTGTGATACAAGTGTCTTTGGGACCCAAAGTTGCTTGGGGAGCTTCCCCTTCATGCCCTTTATGTCCTTGCCAATGAACCTTGCCTTCACCTTGCAATCTACTTTACTTAAGAGATAATAATGGTCATTGAAAGTAGATTTGTAGTTAGTAGGAAATTTTGGAGAAGGTCGGTTAGGAAGAGGACACTCCCTCGTGTGGTGACCGGTGACCTCACAATGTTGGCAATAAGAACCAACTTCCTTGATGAAGCTTGTTCTTAGCTCCAGTGAGGGCACCTTTCCTTTGTTAGGCACCGGGAAGGATCCAAGTCCTCTCTTGTTGAAGGCCTTTGCTTGTTGGAAGAGGATTTCCTTGTGCTTGACTTATCCTTTTGAAAGTCTAGCCACACTAGTGCGGAGACTCTCAATTTCTTCCAACAAGTCCTTCTCCCTAGCATTTTCTTTCAAAGGCAAAGACTTGTGCAAGACATTAGTGGAATGAGAAGTAATGGATATCTTATCATTAAGAGTTTGTTTCTTCATAGTTTTTAACTCTTGATCAAGCACTTCATAAGCAAGGTTATGTGTTTGATGCTCTTGGATTAACTCATTGTGCTTTCCCAAGAGTGCTTGGTGGGCTAAGTCAAGCTCATGATGATCTAGCTTGATTTGAGCCTTATCCTCCTCAACTTGCTTGACATGGGATTTGAGCGTGTCATGCTCTTTGAGTATGCTTTCATACTTGTCAAGCAAATCAAGGTTAGCACTCTCAAGCTTAGCACGAGTTCCTTCAAGCGCCTTAACCTTACTCTTTTCCCTCTTAATGATAGTGTGATATTCATTTATTAAAGAAGTTAAATCATCGGGGGAAAGCTCATCATCGCTAGAATCGTCACATACATTTGTGTTACCTTTCGCCATGAGGCACATGGGCGGTGGATGAAGAGGTGAGTCATCATTGTTGGCAATGGCGAGGCCGGCCAAACTTTCTTCTTCCGCTTCACTCTCTTCATCACTTGTTTCTTCGTCGGTGACCCATTCATTTGCCTCACACATGAACACTTTTTGTGGGCCATTTCTCTTCTTTGGAAAGAGTCTTGCCTTCTTGCCCTTGTCATATCTCTTCTTCCCAAAGGTTCTTAGTTTAGGTTTGGCCTCTTCTTCATCATCATCACTTTCTTCAAGCTTGCGATGCTTGCTCTTGTGGTTCTCTCTTCTTTTGTCCGGTTTTGGACAATCATGAAGATATGACCTTGATTACCACAATTATAGCAAGTCTTGTTGTCATCTCTCTTTGGTAGAAATGCTTTATTTTTGGGATCAAAGGTGTATCCCTTCTTGGCAATCTTGGAGCTCAAGCGAGAGAACTTTTTCATCATTGATGCAAGCTCACCATCGTCATCTTCACTTGATGCTTGCTCTTCTTCACTTGGGCTAGGCTCAACCACTTTCTTTTTGTTGAAATTTGTTCTCTTGGTGGAGGCCTTTAGTGCTATTGTTTTTGAAGATGATTGCTCCATCATCCCAAGCACACTCATCTCATGAGCGTGAATTTCTCCAATGAGCTCCGAAACTTCAATGTGGTTAAGAGACTCTTTTTGGAGCATGGAGTTGATGATGTTGTACTTTGGCTTGGGAAGGAGCATGAGGATCTTGCGGTTGATGAGTCCCTTGCCAAGAGAAGCAATGTCAAGAGCATTAATTTCTTCAATAAGTACATTCAAGCGAGAGAACATCTCATTGACATTTTCATGAGGTAGCATCTTAAATTCATCATATTTTGCTTGAAGCATGTGATATTTAAGTTCCTTCACACGAGAAGAACCCTCATGAATTTCTATCAAGCAAGCCCAAATTTCACATGCCTTTTCCTTGCTAGCAATCCTAGAAAAAACATATTGACTAATGCACTCATAGATTGCATTCCTAGCTTTAGCATCCCATTTAATTTGATCACCAACATAGTTGTGTTCTACAAACCCCGCGTGGGTCGCTTCCCATACTTCGGGAGCAATAGCCTCTAGATAAGCGCGCATGCGTGCTTTCCAATAGGCAAAGTTCTTGCCCTCGAAGATAGGAACCGAACCCCCAACCTTGGCCATTTTAGCTCTCTAGCGGTGAAGCTAGAATGATCCTATGAGCAACCTTGCTCTGATACCAATTGTAAGGATCGAATGCCCAAGAGGGGGGGGGGGTAAATTGGGCTTCTTTTTAAAAATCTAAGCAATAAAACTTAATTCCTAAAGCCCAATTCCCTACGCAAACAATCTATGCATTGAAGTAACTAGAAACTTTGCGGAATGTAAAATGCATAAATGTAAGGGAGAGGAAGGGAATGTGAACTCCCGAGGAGACACGAGGATTTATCCCGTGGTTCGGCAAGATCGTCAAGATCTTCCTACATCCATGTTGTGGCACCCACCAAAGGGTTTAGCCACACCCAAGTCACCGAGACGAGGGATCTCCACTATTCTTCTCCGTTTGCCAACCTTGGCAAGGTGGAGCTCAAGCCTTGTACAACTTCGACCCTCTGGGCTTCCACAAACGCCTTGGCAAGCTCCAGAAGTCTTCTCATAGTTACAAACACCAAGGGGCACTCCCCTGAGGCTCTCACTATCCTAGAGATTCCACTCACCAAGAATGGAGGCACACAAGCTCTCTCTCTCTAGCTAGTTCTAGCCTATTTCTTGGTGTATAGGTGATCGAAATGATGTAGAAGTGATTGCTCTTGGTCTTGAACGCTTGTGGATGTGTTGAGAATGTTTTCTGATCAAGACTTGTCAAAATGACCGGTTTAGGGGGTATTTATAGCCAGCCTCCCCGAAATAGCCGTTGGAAAAGTAGGCTGACAGAACTTTTCTGCGAACACCGGATGATCCGATGTCTCCCCTTTAGTTATCATCGGTCAAGTTTACTTTAGCTGACGTCAGTGTGTCAGATATGACCGTTGTTAGACCGATGTTGCACTTGTCTTCTCATCGGATGATCCGGTGGCTCTTCCTCCAGAATTTGTTCAAACTTGGTGCTTACTGGAGTGATTGACCGATGTGTATACTTCTGTACATCGGATGATCCGGTGCTACACTTGGTCCCAGGATATTCCAAACTGTACTGATGGACCAATGTAGCTGAGCCCTTAACATTGGATGATCCGGTGAGTGCTTTGTTCTAAGGTCATCTTCTGCTGAACCAACTCGACCGATGTGTTGTTCTCAGAAATCATCGGTTGATCCGGTGAGTTGATTTTGTTTGCTTCGAGTTGTTTCTAAGTGATTCTTTTGTGTCTTGCTCGATTGACCTCTTAGACTTTTGTTGGAAATGTACTTATGATGGTTGTCAAGCATTAAGTGTCATCAATTGTGGTTGAATGACTTTGACATAAGAGCTTTCACTTCTTGTCTTCATATCATTGATTTGATCTCATAAAGTGATTGTATATGGGTCTCCAATGACATATAGATTTCATTTGATTGAGTGATTATGGGGACTTTGCATTCACAAATTCATTAGTAAAATCCAATGGTTGTCATTAATCACCGAAACCGTACCTCATGGGGGCCTAGATGCTTTCATGGTGACTTACTCCCTTTCTACTCAAGGCATCGGCCACTACATTGGCCTTTCCCGGATGATAGTTGATCCCCAAATCATAATCTTTGATGAGCTCCAACCATCTCCGTTGCCTCAAGTTCAGATCTGCTTGTGTGAAAATATACTTCAAACTCTTATGATCCGTATAAATTTCACACCTATGTCCAAGAATATAGTGTCTCCAAATCTTCAATGCATGTACCACGGCTGCAAGTTCTAAATCATGTGTTGGGTAATTCTGCTCATGTTTCTTCAATTGTCTTGATGCATAGGCGACCACTTGACCTTCTTGCATCAATACACATCCAAGTCCTTGTCTTGATGCATCTTAATAAATATCAAAACTCTTGCTTACATCCGGCAATACCAAAACTGGGGCTGTTGTCAACCTCCTCTTTAACTCCTCAAAACTATTCTGACAAGCTTCAGTCCATTGGAACGCCTTTCCCTTCATTAGCAACTCTGTCATAGGCTTGGCTATCTTGGAGAAGTCCTTGATAAACCGCTGGTAATATCTATCCATCCCAAGAAAACTCCTTATTTCCTTGGCATTTTGCGGCGGTTCCCACTTCAACACGTCTCTCACTTTTCCGGGGTCAATCGATACTCCTCCTCCTGAAATTATATGACCCAGAAACGACACCTCTCTCAACCAAAACTGACACTTGTTGAACTTGGCATACAATTGATGCTCCCTCAATTTCTGCAACGTAAGCCTCAAGTGTTCTTCATGCTCTTTCTCATCCTTCGAGTAGATCATAATATCATCAATAAACACCACAATGAACTTATCCAAGTACTCCATGAAGACCTTATTCATGAGGTACATAAAGTACGCAGGCGCATTTGTCAATCCAAATGACATCATGGTGTACTCATAAGATTCATACCGTGTTCTAAAAGCTGTCTTGGGTATGTCCGATGGTTTAATCTTCATTTGAAAGTATCCCGACCTCAAGTCGATCTTAGAGAAGACACAAGCACCCTTCATCCGATCAAACAAGTCTTTTATGCGTGGCAAGGTATACTTGTTCTTGATTGTTACCTTGTTGAGAGCTCGGTAATCCACGCACATCCTTTGGGATCCATCCTTCTTGTCCACAAATAGAACGGGTGCTCCCCAAGGTGAAGAGCTAGGGCGAATGAAACCCTTTTCTAATTGCTCTTGAATCTGCTTCTTGGGCTCCGCTAATTCCATAGGAGGCATCCTATACGGCCTCTTAGCTATAGGTGCAGTTCCAGGTATTAAATCATAACAAACTCAAAGTCTCGATCAGGTGGCATACCTGGCAACTCGTCCGGAAAAACATCCAAAAATTCACACACCACCGGAATCTCCTCAATTGCGGCACCGTCCATATGATTCAACTCCAATTGCTTAGGTGCGGTTTGAGATGCTTCAAATTCTACGGTGATCCCTTCTTCATTGGTCAACTTCACCGTCTTCGTGGCACACTCAATGACTCCATTGTGCTTCCTCAACCAGTCCATACCAGAGTATAATATCCAACCCTTGAGAATCCAAAACAATGAGGTTGGCGGAGAAGTCTACCCCCCTTATCCTAAGACTTACTTTTGGACATACTATATTTGTCCTCATGTCTCCTCCAGGAGACTTAACCAATAGAGTAAACTTCATATGAGAGATAGGCAAACTATACTTGGCAACATACTTCGATGCAATGAATGAATGTGATGCTCCAGAATCAAATAACATAGTCGTAGGGTTGGAGTTGGCGAGAAACATACCAATGACCACATCATACGCTTGTTGAGCATCCTCCGTAGAGAAATGGTTCACGTTGCCACGAGCAAAATTCTGCTGTCCACGGTTCCCTTGTGGGTGTCCTCCATTGGGTCTTGGGTTTTGCCTCGGTGCATTGCTTCCTTGACCAAGGCCTGACTTAGAACATTGATGCGCAAAGTGTCCGGCTTCTCCACAAGTATAGCACTTCTTAACTCCACCAGAATTATTGGGACGAGCTTGGTTTTGAGCACTTGTTGTAGGAAAATTAGCACGAGGTGCATAAGGCATTGGAGGCCTAGGTGCTTGCATAACAGGGCGCTACTGCACAAACTGAGTTGGGCGCGGTGCATAACCAGGGCGTTGAGCAGGAATAGAAGAGCTGTAATAGGGCGCATTGGGTGGTGCAAGGCGAGGGCGCACATTACTTCCTTGTTGCTGTCCTTGATATGGCGCCTTCCTCTTGATTTCTTGCTCCATCTCACGAATCTTGTTCTCAACCACAATTGCTTTGTCCACAAGCTTCTGGAAATTGGCATAATCACAGTTGAGTAGTTGCACTTGGATCTCATTGTTCAAGCCCCTCATGAACAAATATTTCTTCCGGCTGTCCCGACTAACATCCTCAGGCGCGTACCTTGAGAGTTGAGTGAACTTATTGAGATATTCACTCACACTTGATCTTCCTTTCCTTAAATTCTCAAATTATTGCCTCTTCAAGATCATAACACCCTCGAGCACATAATGAGAACGGAAATTATCCTTGAATTCGGCCCAAGTAATTCTCTCTTGGTTCTCATGAGCATTGCAATAAGCATCCCACCAATCCGCAGCTGCTCCAACTAGTTGATGAGAAGCAAACAAGACCTTCTCCCAGTCACTGCATTGGACAATAGCTAGCTTCTTCTCCACGGACTTGAGCCAATCATCCTCATCCATAGGGTCAGCAGCTTGAGCAAAGGTCGGCGGCCTAGTCCTCATAAACTCTCCCAATCGGTTATGAGGAGGCGGGGGTGGCGGTGGAGGCATGTGGGGCTGATTGTTGATATTGCCAGCCTGCAGCTGTCCCATAGTCTGTATCATGGTCTGCATGAGCTAGTTTTGCATAGCCAATAGCTGCTCAATGTTGATAGCACCCTGAGTAGATCCTTGTCCAATGTTGTTCTGAGGCACTCCATTGTTCTCCTCCTCATCATTGACATCCCTCTAGTTGCGAGTCCTCACCATCTGAAGAAAAGCAGTAGGTAAGAATTAGAAAACGTCCCCAACTATATGCATCAAGGGATATGAAACTAAACAGCTAGCTACACTAGCCTAGGTGGATATGGCAATGCTATAGCACCCCAAAATCCTCTATTAAGTACACAAGCAAGCAATATATATAGCAAACAGCACTCCAAGCAAAAACAAATCGATTTCTGAGTGCTCCTATGTGCTCTAAAGTGTCCATTCTATCTAGGCTGCGTCCTACGATCAACCTGTGACTCTGATACCAATCTGTGATGCCCGGTTCCGGAAAAAGAACCAAGCTAATGCATATGTGTGCCCAGTATGTTCAACACCCATACACGAGTGCAATCACAAACGATATACAGATAATTACCACAGAACAAGATTAATTGACCAAGTTTTATTACACAAGCCATATTATCCTCGAATACAAGCTCTAATGAATATTTATGACAAGTTCGACTAATGCAGCGGAAATAAACTAATTAAGCAAACTAAGCATAAGGGATAGGGTATAGCGCAACTCCAATCAACACCACAGGCAAAGCCGACGGTAGACACGGCCTAGAACTCTGCATTATCACCATTAAACTCCTAATCCTGACCTGCAACTGTGGGGGGGAATTGCAAGAGTGAGTACATGTCGTACTCAGCAAGTGTGGAAAGTATGACATGTGGCTGAATCAAATGACGACAATAATAATGGCAAAGTGCTGAAAATTACATTAAAACATTTGAAAAGCAATATATTATATGTATGTGAAGTAAACCCATCATAAGCATAAGTAATATCATAATACCAGTCCATATTCCATATCCATCATCCATATAACAATAACCATATTCAATACCAGAATTTAATTCATAACCAGCCATATCCATTACCAAACCATAACCATCCCAAATACTAAGTTCCCTCTAATCATGGAAGTTGTCCAGGTGCTCATAACCAGGAGCACGGCTATCATGATAGTTTTATTTAACTCTGCAGAGTTTGTACCTCTTTACCCACGTGTTCGTGATTTCATCACCTTTCAATGACTAAGAATCTCCCTTATGCCCATGACCCGTTGGTCATATTACACACTTCCGTTGGTGTGTGGCCAAGAGATCACAATATAGCCTTTACAAAGGGATTACTAGCCTATTTAGACCCCACTGAGGTTTCACCGGTGGCGATGTCTCCCGCAGAGCACATCTTCAACCAAGGGCCCCCTCTTGAGCCATTTGGATCCCATGGTAGTCCCACCAATCACCAACAAACCCAATCCGACTACCCCTTCCCCGAGCATCCACGATGGTCCAAACAGCACTCAAAAAGCCCTAATTAATCAGCTATGCCGCACCCATACTTGGCCTCGTGGTGGCACTGTAGTCCTGGCTTATTCTCGCATGAACCGGTCCTTAGATCTAAAGCAAGCAAACCACCATAACATCCAACCCATCCACATACCAGGCTTGCTTAGATCACCCATTACCATACCATATTAACCAGTTCATGTTAACCATAATCTCATCCATACATAATTAAATTGAGTGGTATAGTTGTTTCCCATCCCAGTTGATTAAGCGAAGCAAAAGGTAAAAACCCTTCCCGACTCTCTCTACCATAAATTCCAGGTGACAAGGGTGGTTAAACAAAGCTAGTAAACTTCCTATCATAGGGTTCCCATCAAATTGACACAAGCATGCAATTTTGCAAACAAAACATTTATTTTAAAATAGGATCAATATGCTTCGAGGACACTTGCCTTGCTCTTGCTGTTGATTAGGATCAAAGCCTTCAAACTCTTGGTGCTGTAGATCCTCCGTGGCACTCTCTAGCGCAGATCCGTCTAATCCGCACAATAAACATACAAGACAAGAAACACAATCAAAGAGTGCACAAATATTACTCAATATGACATGACATGCATGATTTATGCAAATGCAAGGTAGAACTTTTTACTAGATTGCTTTTAATGATCAATAACTAGTTCTAATAACTTTTAACAAGTTTATACAGGTTTGGATGTGATTAGATCAAATTTTAGAATTAATTCAACACAATTTAACCAGAAAGATCGGACTAGTCCGCTAGGGACCGGACAAGTCCGTACTCTGCGAGATTAGTGGATCAGGGTTTTCTAGATCGACGTGAATTTGGAGGTTAGGGGTTGAATTTTACGTAAGGAAAAGAGAATAGAAGGTATACCAGGTGTTTAGAACTCCAATGAATCAAGAAACTTGGAGGTAACACTTGGATCTTGGTGATCTAGGGTTGGTGATGAACTTGGGGATGAATTGGTGATGGAGAACAAAAACTTGGTGGAGATCTTGATCCTCTTTCGTTTCCTTCTCTTCTTCTTCTTGCTTGGGATCTTCTCCTCCCTCCTTGATGGTGGCTCCCCACGAACTAGGGTTTGGGTGGGTGGAAAAGTGGCAAATAGATGTCAATCCAAGGGGTGGGGCTGTTTATATAGAGGTGGAGGCTAGGGTTAGATGGATTTCAATTTTGGGATGAGTAGAGGCCGGTTTAGAGTCCCACATGGGCTCTAAAAGAGTTAGGCACGACATCCCTAGGCCCACTTAACGTGAAACCCAAGAAACAAGTCATAAACAAAAAGATCAACTCGGAGTCACGAAATATCGGACAAGTCCGGACAGGATCGGACTAGTCCGAAGTCGTCCAGAGCAAAAATCGGACAAGTCTGGCCAAACATCGGACAAGTCCGACTTTGAACAGAGAGGAAAATAGACAAGTCCGCTGGAACACCGGACTAGTCCGGAAAAGTCTAGGGACTTAGCAATTTTTCAAGATTTCTTGGAATACCGGACTAGTCCGCACAAAATCGGACAAGTCCGAAAGTTTCTAGGGGCCAAAATCGGACTAATCCGCAGCAAAAATAGACAAGTCCTTTTTTAGTCAGAGAGAAATTGGACTAGTCCTCAGCAAAATCGTACTAGTCCGCACTTTCCTACATTTTAAGTGCGGTTTTGCTCCAAATCTATTTTAAACTTGTTCCTCTTGTTGTGGGTTAATGTTAAACATGTATATGAGTGTATGCAAGGCATGATGCATGAAAATTAGGGTGTTACACTAGCGGACTTGTCCGGGCTCCAACTCCCTAATCCTCAAGCTTCAATCGTTTTCTTCGGTAATTTTCTCCCAAACCCTAGAAATCTTGTTTTTCTCCATTGTTGATCGAATAGCCTAGCATCTTTCACTAGATACATGCTTCTTTGATGTACTACGTGCATGCTAGACTTGTTATGCATTAGGAATCAGCCTTTGTCCAGTCTATTAGGTTTTTGAGGATGAACACCGGACTAGTCCAGTCCATGCATGGACAAGTCCGGTCCCCCGGACTAGTCCGTGCCTGTGCACCGGACAAGTCTGATGTTTCTGAACCTAAAACCTAATTCCTCAATTACTCAATGCAATTCCTTGCTATATTTTCATACCTATGCCTTGTATCACTCATCATCATTCTTGCAAATCATTCTCAGATCATGTCGAGCTCAAATGATGAAATCTCCGACTTTGAGGCCGAGATGGGCCACGAGGTGGCACCTCGGACCTCAACGGGTCTTGGCAAGAAGCGCCAAGAAAGACCTACTGAGCCAGCTCCATCCCCTCCACAAGTTCGGAGGAAAGTGCTAGCGAAGAAGCCAACCTCCAAGGTGCCAGCTTCTAGGGCTACCGCCAGTGGTGGCCCTAGCTCGGCAAGTGCCCGCCAAGCAAAGGGCAAGGGCAAAGGAATAGCGACGGGTCCAGTCAGGCCTTTGAAGCTGCATGCTCCAAGGGAAGCGGTCCGGGACCCTACTGAGGAGAAGTTCAATGGCAAGGGCAGTGACTCGGCCGCTAAATTCAGAAGCATTGACTGGTATGGCAGACCGAAGCAAACTGCAGATGGAAGGTTCTGGTGCAACTTCCATGCTAACTTCTACAAATTGGTATACTTGCCAATGAAGACACCGGTGGTGCGCATTCAGTGGATTGACTGGGCACACCTTGAGAGAAAGAGGTGCTCAGCTTTTGATGAAGTGATTGCAGCAGCTGAGAGACATGGCTTGAAGGACCTATTTTCCTTCAAGTACAACTGGAATGATGAAGTGGTGGCTCAATTATATGCCACCTGCCACTTTGCAAGTGATGAGGAAGAAAGAGTGACTTGGATGACTCATGGATCCAAGTACACTATCTCTTATGAAGAGTTTGCTAGAATGTTGCATCTTGACACCTCCAGCAATGATAATGTGGTCATCCACAATGTTGGTGTCATCGACAAGGAGAGGATGAACTTTATCTATGAGCCAAATTCAAAGTTCATCCCTCCCTCCACAAAGAGCATGAAGCCATTCTTTGTGGTGCTAAATCGAGTTTTGAGGAAGACCATTGCCCCTAAGGATGGGGATGCAGGTAGTGTACAAGGATACCTCCGGACCCTAATGAAGATCATAAGCAAGGACAGAAAGTTTGATGTGTTTGACTACATATTGAATGATATGGTCAACATCTCCAGCACCCCCAATAGGTCATGTGGCTATGCTCCCTATCTCATGTTTATGATTGAGAAAGTCACAGGGATTGAGTTTGTGAAGGATGTGGAGCATACTCTCTTGAGGCCTCTGAAGCCTCAACCAGTGAATGTTCAGGCTGCTCCCTCGCCAGCTTCCAGTCCCGAGGCACCGCCAAGATCAAGAGAAGGTGCTAGTGTTGTCCCTGCTTCTAGGGAAGCACCTCAGAGAGGATCAGCTAGTGGGATCCTCAAGTATATGGCTGCCATATTCTCCTCCTGCAAGAAGGCCAAAGTGAAGGCCCACAAGCTCAACCAGAAGAGAAAGGAGGACATGAAGTACATAAAGGCCAACGTGAAGCAAATCTGCCAAAAGCTGGAGATCGACCCCATTGGATCTCCAGTGATTTCTGAGGACTCTGACCGAGACTTCACTGAGCTCGCGCCCTTGAACCCCTCCGAGCTTGCCTACTTTGGCATTGGGGGCTCGAGTGGCTCCGTCCCTCCTCCTTCTCCTCCTCGTCAAGCTGATGATGAAGAAGACGAAGACGACGATGAGAGGACCGACAGTGAAGAGTGAAGACCCTAGGACCCTCCTCTCCTTCTTTTTGGTGTCTTGATGCCAAAGGGGGAGAGATTGAGGGGGAGTCTTAGCTTTAGCTGTAGGATGCGAGGAGAGAGCTCTTTTTACCTATCTTTGCTTTTGTAATGATTTAACGTTGTTTCTAGATTAACTTTGGTTCTGTGATGCAATACTTACTTAATTTGAGAAGTTTTTGTTAAAATCTGTAATTTTGCTCCTGGAATGACATATGTCTTTGTTTTGGTTGATTAATGCAAATTATGTCACTCTCAATGTCTTAATGTCTTAGTTATGCATCCCACCATAAAGAATGCACATATGGATAATTCTTTCACTGCTTGATGTATTTTTGATTCATATGTGCATACTTTATGAAAATCTCAATTTTTGTCATATTTTGTGAAATCTCAATTGGTTGTCATCAATCACCAAACAGGGGGAGATTGAAAGTGCATCTAGGACTCCCTTGTGGGTTTTGGATGATTTATGACAAACAGTTGGGATCCTAACCTCTTTGTTTAGATGAATGCAGGCCTATAATAGAAAAATGAGCAAAATACCAATAAGAAGGGATGAAGAGGAGCAAAGTGGAAATGAGCACAAGGAAAAAAGAATAGCAGATTATTGTGTATGGAGTGTGTTAAGGAAACACACCCCAAGAGCTCAATGATAATTAAACACAAACATTGCACAGAGTTACACAGGACCGGACTAGTCCATTCACTACCGGACTAGTCCTATAAACCTTTCTGCACCAAATCGGACAAGTCCGATATCTGTCGGACTAGCGCGAGACTCCGAAGCTCACGGCAGCGGGTCTTGTTCCATTTCATCTTCAAAGTCAGAGTCCCGAGAGAGCATTGCATAATGTAGGAATAAGAATTGATGACAAGGAAGTGCATTGAGGAATGAGTAATTAGGGTTGAGTTCAGGAAAAATCGGACTTGTCCAGTGTACAGGTACGGACTAGTCCGGGTGATCGGACTTGTCCGTACATGGACTGGACTAGTCTGGTGTTCATCACCTCAAACCCTAACTAGACGATCAATGGTGTTGATCAATGCAATAATAGCTCAATATCAATGTAATACATCAAGGAGGCATGTATTTGATGAAAGGAACTAAGCTATTTGATCAACAACGAAGGATACCAAGATTTCTAGGGTTTGGGAGGAAATTATACCGAAATTCCTCGATTCCTGGAGATGGAGGGGTTGAAGGAGCAGACAATTCCATGGTCCTCAATCCCTATGCAATGGAGGTCATTTTCCACCCAAACTTGGAGAGTTTTGATGGAGGAATCGCCAAATCACCATGGGGAGCTCGAGCGAGGAGAGAGAGCGTGGGGCAAGTTGTGAGGATGAAGAAGATTAGGTCTTGGCGGCGGCTAGGGTTATGGAGACGAAAAATCGGACTTGTCCAAAAATAATCAGACTAGTCCAAACTCTTCCAGAGCCTAAATCGGACTAGTTCGTGGTTTGCCACACTAGTCCGGACTACCAGGCCCTCTGCGGACTAGTTTGCGGGGGCGGACTAGTCCGGGTAATCACGGACTAGTCTGTGGTCACCGGAACAGAAATGCTTAGCCCATTCGTATATATTCGATTGTACTTATTAAGAAAATAGGGGGGCAAAGCAAATTAAATAATCTTGATGAATATAATCAGTAAGCATACAACAATCAAGCAATGACCATAATTCATCAAGATCAAGTAGTTGAAATAGTTTTTGGAGACAATTGAGAAAGATGATTTTCGCAACTCAAATAATATATTTTTGAAGAGTCCATACAAGTATGCAAATTTCAAGCCACATTCCGAGCATCAAGGATATTTATTTCAGTTCGAAGCTCGCAAAAACGTTTTTCATAAAGTGGCTTGGTAAATATATCGGCTAGTTGTTTTTCAGTGTTGACATGGGAAACAGCTATGTCTCCTTTCATTGAGTGGTCTCTTAAAAATTGATGTCAGGTGTCTATGTGTTTGGTTCTAGAGTGTTCAAATGGATTATGAGCGATTTTGATGGCACTCTCATTATCACAAAGGAGTGGAATACGACTCATATTGTAACCGTAATCCCTTAGAGTTTGTCGCATCCAAAGGAGTTGTGCACAACAACTCCCGGCTAAAATATACTCCGCTTTGGCTGTGGATAAGGCAATGGAATTTTGTTTCTTGGAGGACCAAGAAACTAGGGATCTACCTAGGAATTGGTAGGTGCCGAAGGTACTTTTTCTATCTACTTTGCATCCAGCATAATCTGCTTCGGAGTATCCAATGAGATTGAACTTGGAACCTTTGGGGTACAAAAGGCCAAGGTTGGGTATATGAACCAAATATCTCAAGATCCTTTTAACGGCTGTCAGGTGACACTCCTTAGGATTGGCTTGAAATCTCGCACACAAACATACAGTCAACATAATATCAGGCCTAGATGCACATAGGTAAAGTAAGGATCCAATCATGGAGCGATATACCTTTTGATCCATGCTTGGTCCATCTTCATTGAGATCCAAGTGTCCATTAGTTTCCATGGGAGTCTTGATAGGCTTCGCCTTGTCCATCCCAAACTTCTTGAGTATGTCTTGAGTGTACTTGGTTTGGCTTAAGAATGTCCCTTCCTTTTGTTGTCTCACTTGGAATCCCAAGAAGTACTTCAACTCTCCCATCATAGACATCTCAAACCTATCTGTCATAATCTTACTAAATTCTTCACAAAAGGATTTGTTAGTTGAACCAAAGATAATGTCATCAACATAGATTTGACAATAAAAAGATCATTGTCGAAGTGTCTCATAAATAATGTATAATATGCTTTTCCAATCTTGAAACCATTTTCAATTAAGAAATCTCTAAGACACTCATACCAAGCTCTAGAAGTGTTGACGGCTATTATATACCAATTTCAGCCGTCAATATAACTCAATTATGTAAAAGATTGATCATTTCTTGTACACAACACCTTTCTACTTGACCTATTTCCACTTGTACTTGGAGAAATATGTGTATGTAGATATTTATACAGGAATCGAGGAAAAGTATGGGGAGCAATCCTATAAAATATCATCCCAGCCAATCAAGCGACGACATGTGGCATCACATGGATCAAATGGCCCACAAACTGAAGTATCCAAGGCCATCCAATGGTGTAGCACCAATATCAGTCAATGGGACCCACCTGGCAGCCACCTAGAGGAAGTACGGGCTGTTTGGAGCCCTGAACAGGTCGGCCGAACCAGGGGGTCGGCAGGCCTGGTCCTGGCGCCAAATGCAGTCAACTTCCACGTGTTGGCTCCTCCCGGCTCCCTGGAGTCAATGACGACTGATTTGCGCACTTTTGGTGGCGAGAACCGACCTCAACACTAGTATAAATAGGACCCATACCCCTCACTTCAACACACACCACTTGGGCATCATTCTATTGTATACACTATCTTCCATAGTCCTTAGAGGAGTTAGTATGTAGAGAGGAGATCCTCTAGTCCCAAGTACAAATTGGAAAAGGAGTAGAAGGAGTCTCTCTTCCCAATTCCACATTGGGAAAGGTATGTCTCTTGTATTCCTTCCTGTATTTGTGATTTTGTGCTCAATAAAGATTTTATCTTTAGTCTTATTTTATACCTATACTTGGACAAAATGTTTCTTGTTTGATTGTGGAGTCCATGTAAGTGGAAGGTATAGTCTTTATGATTGTACTCTCATGATCACATCTTATGGTCATAAACACTATATACCCCCACTATAGTCTATGTAGTTACGATATGATTATGTTAATATGAATAATTATGCTATGCAATCAACATTGGTTCAACGATGATTTAGTTCATTGCCTTAAGATTGCTTGTGCTGCAGCTCTTAAGGTATTTGCTTAGTATGCTAGCATGGTGCTAGGGTATTTAAGTAGCATTGGATGTCTCATAGACCCACGGATTGAAGAGGTAGGCAGTAGGTGGTGACAGTCCTATCTGTCCTTTTTAATCCTCCACATTCGGCTATGCCACAGGCTCTTGGCGGGAGTCGCCCTAGTATTGCTAGGGGTAAGCAAGTGCCTGATGTGTTGAATAGCATTGCATAGGAATTCATCATTGACATGACCATTAGTATCTACCTTAGGCTATGTATATGTATTAGGAGCATTGTAGGAGCAACTCTCTAACTCTTAATCCAATCTCCCTCTAGGACCCATTTGCCCTTTAGAATAGATTGCCTAGATGTGTGTCACACTACCCCTATTATCAACTTACCCCCTGTCCGAATAATTGATTAGTATCCCATAGCTTGACCATAAGAGTAGTATATACTTTACTCCATTGCCTTCCTTTGGGATAAATACGATACCCTTGGGAATACTCATGGGTGAAATGCTACAATGGTATCTTCCGTGCACTTGCGGATCTCATCTCTTTACCGGAGATGATCTGTGGTGTTAAGAAATACCAACAAGCATTTCTAGCGCCGTTGACGAGGATGATTTTGTTAGTATATCTTAGGAGCTGTCAACAAGCATTTCTGGTGCCATTGTTGGGGATAATTTGTTAGTATATCTTAGGAGCCGTCAACAAGCATTTCTGGCGCCGTTGCCGGAGAAGGCAAAGGAAGTGAAGGATAGCTATCACTTGTGATTAAGCTATAGGTACTAATAGTTATTAGATAGGATTACCCTTGTTTGTTTTCTCCTTTGTGTGAAAACAGGGTAGTGTTGGCCAAGCCATTGTATGGGATGGCCAACGAGTACGCAAGTGCTAAACTGCAAGATGATTCAAGGCGTACCTCAACAAATGTCCGCTAGGCAACACCATTGCCTTTTGCGTTAGAATTTCAGCTTTCAGTAGGAGCCAAAGTCATCCATACCCAATCTTGGGGAAGGCTCCAAGAAGTTCTTCTTGGTTTACCTCCACCATGGGGTGTATAGTTGGCTCTTCATCCAACACCCGTGTCATAGGTTGGCTCCACCAATACATGACCACAATGATGCTAGAAATGAAGGAGTCCTATTCTCATTCATCATGGATGAGAAGAAGGTCTCCACTCAAGGGGTGGATTGAAGAATGCTCGAGTTCCCATAGCTTGTCATGCACACCACTTCACAAGGTGGATATGCTAGTTATGGAACTACACCTCCCATTGAAGTATCATGAATATCCAAGTCGTTGGAGATTTGTTTGGATAATCCAAGTCGTGGATATTCACATGATTTGTGAAAATCCATGTCATCATGGGACGCGTGGGAATTATTTCCCTAAGACCCATGAGGACCTTTTCCAAACAACAACTCCAATGGCTACCATTCACAAGGAGGTCAAGGGTGGAATTAACATCACCCTTGTATTCAAAGAGGCTATGGATTTTTCAGGGATTTAAGTTCAACTAGCCTACCTTGAAGTATCTTGGCCAAGCAGAAATCAAGACAACATTCACATGAAGATCTTGGCCAAGGACAAGAACTTAAGGAGCATTCAAAGTCCAAGATATCCCACATCACTTGTTGGGATTCCCACACTTCGACCAAACCCATTCAACCTAGGGCAAGTGACATTGTGGATGAAGTGTTTCTTGTTTGATTGTGGAGTCCACATGTCATCATGCCCAAGGAAGCCTTTGATCCATGATCAAGGTATGGGTTGATTCAATGGAATATCAATATTGTCAGAGTGGCACCCCTAAGAGGGTCAAAGCCTCACCATGCTCATGAAGGAATACATTCAAGAGGGAGAACCCGTCGCTACAACAACATGTCTATGTCAATACAACGGGGAGAGGCTAGGGCCACCATGTGGCCCACATGTCCAAATGACAGCAAAATGAGTTTGGCATGTCAAAACAGAAGAAATCGTCCACATCTTCAACTCCAGGATTGGACAATAAATCATCGCGCTGAACAGAATGGAGGTAAGTCCTACTCATCGGACTTAAAAAATTCAGTGAGTCCTCGCCAATAGGTTAATTGGTAGTTATCTCATATTTGTTTTCCAAATTGCACCAACCCTTGCATTTGCATGTTTGAAATTCCACACTTGCATGTTGGAAAGTAAAATTTCCAACCATCATAAAACTAAAAATTTGAATTAGGGGAGAAAATTTAATTGGATATGAACTACGTGCATGACCACTTGAATTTATCTTCCTAGTTCAACCCAAAAAGATTTGCTTTGACCCTCATTGCATTTACAAGTTATTTCAAGCCGGGCAAGACAATTTGAAAATTGGGTTCAATTTGCTTTTGGCTAACGTAACCCATTTTCGAGTTGTTTTATGTATTCTTGATTAAAGTCCAGCTAGGTCAAAATTGTGAAGAGGTGGTATGGCAAGAAAGTGGAAGGTTTCATCAAGCTCAAGTCACCATTGGGAGGATTTGAGAACACTTCTCTCCTTCAAACTCATTTTGAGTTGAGGAAGAGAAATGTTCAAGATGATGACCCAATGGAGGAGCTAGAACCAAATCCATTGCCAAATCCAATCTCAACTTGGCATTTGACATCAACCATCAAGCCTACGCCGAAAATTAAAGTTGTGAGTTTCTCACACAAATACCTTCGTAACCAACTGCTCTTCAAATGAGGTATGAGTTTAGAATTTTTCATTGTTTTGTTTGCCATAGAATTGGATGTATTTGCTTGCATTTGTGAGTAAGGTTGAGACTTCCTCATCATTTAATTCTCATGCATCCTCACAAGAGTAAGTGTGGGTGACTTTTGGATCTCCAAAAGGAAATCCCACCTTACTTGGAAAAATCTAAAACAAGTACCTAGAATCCTTTAAGCATTGTTTTGTAGACTTAGTCATTTTTGTCTAGGTTTAGAAAATAAAACTTTTGGGCATGACTTAATTGGTGAATTGGCATATAGAAACTTGGGCGTAGTGACAGCCATAATTTTTAATTGAGCTTCATGCATAGATGGTGTCACTAGATTTCAAACTCCTAGGAATAAGTGATATCCTTGCTTTAAAATTGAATTGCATTTTTTAGAGGAGTCACTAAATTTTAAATTCCTAGTGCAGTTCAGGAGGATAAAATTGAGAATCTTGTTTGTCATGGTCTAAATGATAAATTTGTTCTTGAAAGCTAAGATGGTTAGAAACTTTAAAATATGTAGGGTTCCATATAGTATATTTCTATCACATGCATTGCTATGAGTAGGAGCTTTAGAAAATATGCAACATGAATTATCCATAAAGCTCCACTCTTATCAATGAATAACACATTGATCATGGATACACTTGACATTGGAACCAATGCATCTTTGATTTTGTTCTTCTCCGTATGTACAAATGAAAGTTCGGTTACCTAACCCGAACGTTCATTTGTACAAGTATCGGGAGCTAACCATCCCTCTCTATTCAAGAGAGGAAGTTTGCAGGAGTAATATTACTATGCAGCATTCAAGAAGCTAATTGTTGGGATCCCAAGAGGATCCCATTTCAACATCTCTTGGCCAAGGAGTAAATGAGGATGGTTGCTACCTATCGGAAATTATGTCCGAAGGTCAATCATAACTATACGAGGCTAGAGATTTGAAATGGGAACCCTCCATGAGCAACCAATGGGCTGCCACGAATGGGTGAGAGCATTATGCTGTCAACTATTCTAAGCACTCATTCAAGCTCAAGGGATTTGCCACCATCATTGGGTGCTAGTTGTTCCTATGTGGCTAGAAGCCAAGGAATGACAAATCACATCCAACACATGGAGACCCTGATGTGCGGACGATCAACATCGAAAACACTCTATTCAACCACACTCATGATGTCCATGGGAGGAAACACAACAATCAACACTAAACCCTCCATTGTCAAAGCCACGCTGCAACAAGGATAGGACAACTCATGGCCTACCTCCGTCGTTAGGGTTTCAACCCCTATCATGGACCTTGATCAAGAATAAGATTGGGGGAGGACCCCCAGTTGAGGTAACTTGTATCACACCCACTGCATTTTTATTTCAAATCATCCATTGCATATTTACTTTCCATTCATCCACCATCCACCATGCATCTAAAAAAACATAAAAATAGGAACTTAGATTTTCTTTGCATATCAAATAAAGATGTGCGATAAGAATGATTTAGAATTCACATAGATGAAATGATGAATAGTTGCTCTGTTTTATTTTTCCTAAGTCCCTAGATTACAACTTGCTACTCTCCGAATATTGCTTAAATTGGCTAAAATTAACTTTGCCTTGATTTAGAAATTGTGGGTAGCAAAAGCTTAATCTACCTCTAGGTTGTTTGGATATTTGAATTAGTAATAGGGCTGCTATTACTATTTTGAAAGTGGAACTTAGATTTCCAGAGAAATTCTATCAAGATTTAAGTTTCCCTCATTTGATTGGAAATACCTACCAAAGCCATATGGTGCTTATACATAGACAACACCTTATGCATATGCTATTTGCTTTCACATTGAGCCTAGTCAAACTAGTATAGACCTATGTGAGAAATCATTCAATTCTTTTTGAATTCAAGACTTCACTTGCACATGCTATACTTCTACACTAGAAGGAAGCAAAATTCCATCATATTCACCATTCCACAATAAAAGGAGATACTTCATGCTATTCATAGTTAGCACTCTCTTCAAGTTATTGCATAAAAAGGAGTAGAAGACATGGCTACAAGAAAAAGAAAAAGAAAATGCATGCTTATATCATAAGCATGAGAAAAAAAGAAGAAAAAATATGCTTACTCCATAAGCATCAAAAAAAAGTAGCCATGTTTCATCCTTGCAATAAAGAGAGTCCACATGAAAAGGAGTCATCTCAATGTTTCCACATCCACCTCCATTCCATCACACATTGGTTCAATGATGATTTAGTTCATTGTCTTAGGATGGCTTGTGCCTAGGCTCTTAAGCTAATTACTTAATATGCTAGCATGGTGCTAGGATAGATGAGTAGCATTGAATGTCTCGTAGACCCACAGATTGAAGATATAGGCAGTAGGTGGTGACAATCCTATATATCCTTTGTAGTCCTCCACGTTCGGCTATGCCACATGATCTTAGCGGGAGTCGTCCTAGCGTTGCTAGGGTTAAACCCGTACCCGATGTGTTAATCCACTTAGCATGAAAATTCATAATTGATATAATCATTAGTAACTAAGTAAGTCTATGTATATGTACATAAGAAGCACAGTAGGAGTATCTACCTAACTATGACACCCGGTTCCGAAAATGAACCAAGTGCGATGCATATATGTGCCCAGGATGTTCAACACATATACACGTGTGCATGACAAACGTTATACAGTAAATTGCCACATCAAAAATTAAATAAGAAGGTACTTTTATTACAATATTCAAATAATCCTCAATTACAAGCTCTAATACCATTAATAATAGTTCGGAAAACTAATGCAGCAAAAATAATCTAAACTAAGCAAACTGAGCTAAGGGGAAATGCACGGATCCAAGCAACACCACAGGCAAGTCGACGACAACACACAACCTAGTACTCCGCATTATCCTCAAGATACTCCTGAACATCACTTGAAACTGTTGGTGTGAGAATTGCAAGGGTGAGTACATGTCGTATTCAGCAAGTGTGGGAAAATAATGACATGTAGCTTAAACAAGGAATGATGATAAATAATGGTTAATTGCTAAAAAGTATATTTAAAACATGTGAAAAGCGTCATACAATCTATGTGAAATAATCCCATCATCTCCCAATAATTACCAATTCTGAGTCCAAAACCATAAATTACCATGATATCACATTCATTAATAAATATCCATCCAATTATCAAATTATTACCATCATCATTATCTAAGTTCAATTATTGCAGCTCAAACCATAACCATAACCAAACCATCCCAATACCAAGTTTCCCACTAATCATGTGAGGGTCTAGGTTGCTCATAATCGAGAGCACGATTATCATGATAGTTTTAACACTCTGCAGAAGTTGTACCACTTTACCCACATGTTCGTGATTTCATCACCTTTCGATGACTAAGAACCTCTATGTTGCCCTGTCACACTTCCATTGGTGTGCGGCCAAGAGATCACAAAATAGCTTTTACAAAGGGACTACTAGCATGTACAGACCTACTAAGGTTTCACCAACAAGCTCGAATCACTATTCTCCCAACCACGGGCCCCCTCATGTGCCATGCGATTCCCAGGGCAGCCCTTCTCGACTCCCATTCCCCACACCATCCAATGGTGCATACAATACCAGCAGCACGCCTAATTATTCAGCTACGCCACACCCATACTTGGCCTTGTGGTGGCAATGTAAATCATCGATGGTCGCTCCACAAATTGGTCCTTAGATCTAAAGCAAGCAGAACCACCATAACATCCAACTCATTCCACAAACTATGCTTGCTTAGATCTCCCAAGTCCCACATTACCAATAAATCATGTTCATAGATTCATATCATCCATAAGTTCATTAATTCATGGTTAATCCTTTTGGTTGTTTTCCCATCCCAATTAATTAGAGCGAAGAAAAATGGTAAAATACCCTTCTCGACTCTCTATAACATGTCCCAAGCGACAAGGATAGTCAAACAAGACTAGTAAATTCCTATCTTGGGTTTACCATCAATTTGACACAAGCATGCAGTTTTGCAAACAAAACACTTAAAACTTGGATCAAAATGATCAAGGAGACTTGTCTTGCTCCTGAGATTGATTAGGGTCAAAAGCTTCGAAGTTCTGGTGCTGAAGATTCACAACAACACCCTCTAGAGCAACACCTTCTATTCCACGCAATAGACATACAAAACAGACATTCAATCAATAAATGATCATATGGTACTCAATATGCCATGACATGCATGATTAATGCAATTATGAGGTGGAACTTGTTAATAACTTGCTATTAATGTTTACTAACTAGTTACAATGGCTTTTAACAAGTTGGAACAGGTTTCGAGTTGATTTAAATCAAATTGGGATTAATTCAGCAACTTCAGATTCAAGTGGTCGGACAAGTCAGTACTGGAGACTGGACTAGTCCGCCCTGGACCGGAAAGTCAATACTAGTCCGCACTGGACTGGACAAGTCCGCTCGCCTAGGGTTTCTTTTGGCGAATTTCCAACTAGAGCATAGTTAAAGCTAATATAGGATCATATTTTACGTGGAAAAGGTGCACGAATCCAAGGGTCCAAAGGTCGGGCTTTGAGAATTAACTTCTAGATCCAAAGAAGACGGATAACTTGGTGGAGAATTGATGATGATGTCGATGAGTTGACGAAGATCGAACTTACTTGATCCTTCTCCTTCCTCCTTCTCTTCTCCTGGCTGCGGTGATCTTCTCTTGATGGCGGCTCCCAGGAACTAGGGTTTGTGGTTTATTCAATTATCATAAAGGGGTGAGAGGATGGGTATTGGGGTGTTTATATAGAGGTGGAGGTGGTAGGGTTTGATGGATTTCGAGTTCAAGGTGGTGGAGGCAGGGTAGGGGGTCCCACATGGGCTCCATAGGGGTTGGGCATGATGTTCTTGGGCCCAATTGAGGCAAATACCCAATAATATGTCATGGAGGAAAAGATTGAATCCGAGTCAGGCATACCGGACAAGTCCGCTAGGGGTCAGACTAGTCCGATCGGTTCTAAAGAGCAAAAACGGACAAGTCCGGTATGGGGTTGGACAAGTCCGAAGAAGTGTTCGATTATCTGAAAACCGAACCAAAGAGGGGTCTACCGGACAACTCCAAAAAGTTCCAATGTATAGGAACGGACTAGTCCGTACTCAACAACGGACAAGTCCTGGCAACAACAGAATCTTAATCGGACTATTCTGAAGCTAGAGCGGACGAGTCTGGAGGCTCAACAGAGGATAAAACCGGACTAGTAAGGGGTCCAAACTGGACAAGTTGGCAACTATATAGGTTTTTAAATGCTGTTCTGGTTCTAATTCATTTTAAACTTGTTCTATTAAGTGTTTCTTAATGTTAAACATGTATAAGAATGTATGCAATGCATGATGGATGAAAATGAGGGTGTTACACTAACTCTTAGCCTAGTCTCTCTTTACCTCATTTACTCCACTTAGGATAGAATGCTCTTGTGTGTGTCACACTACCTCCAAATTATCATTTATCCATCCTTGCTAGAACCCTACCTAGACCAACCTAGCCTCTCCATTTGATGATTGCTTTGATTCCACCTAGACTTCCTTTGGGAGAATATAAATGACAGCCTTTTGGGAATACTCTAAAAGGGGAAATGCTACATCGATACATTCTCGTGCGCGTGCAGATTTATATCTGTGATTTAAGAACTATCAACAAGCATTTCTAGCACCATTTCTAGGAATGATTCGTTAGTAGTGCGTAGGAAATATCAACATAGGGCCATGCCACAAGAGGCAAAAAGCTTGTGTGTGGGTGCCTAAAACACTTGTGACTAACTTTCGAGGACCCAAGCAAACTTGGATACCTAAAACCAAGACATAACTCTGTTTTGTGGGCCTACTACTCCAGTAGATCAAAGTGGGTGTTAGACAGTGGATGCACCAATGACATGGCCGAAAAGAGGAGAATGTTCATAGAATATGAGCGAAATGCGGATCCAAGTGAAGGGATCTACTTCAAAGAAAACAGCCAAGGAACAATCCTTGGCACCGGTAAAATTGCAATCTCATCTCGACACACACTTTCCAATGTTTTACATGTTGATTCTTTAATTATAATCTTTTGTCCATATCCCAGCTATGTGACAAAGGATACAATTGTTTATTCACTAATGAGGGTATGACAGTCTTTAGAAGAATCGATAACTCAATTGCATTCAAGGGAATGTTGAAGGAAAAATTTTATCTTGTTGATTTCAACAAAGATAAAGTCAAACTCAACACTTGCTTGGTTGCAAAAACTAACATGGGATGGTTGAGGCATAGACGGCTCGCCCATGTTAGGATGAGAAATCTGCAAAAACTTCTAAAGGGTGGTCACATCCGAGGTTTGAATGATGTTGTGTTTGAGAAACACAGGTCGTGTAGCGCATGCCAAGTTGGTAAACAAGTTGGAGCACCACACCCCGCGAAGAACGTGATGACTTCATCAAGACCGTTGGAACTCCTACATATGGATCTTTTCGGTCCAATGGCTTATATAAGCATCGGCGGTAACAAATACGATTTGATTATTGTTGATGATTTTTCTAGATTTACCTGGGTATTTTTCTTGTATGATAAATCAGAGACCCAAGAATCCTAAAGATGTTCTTGAATAGGGCACGAAATGAATTCACCTCAACCATCATGAACATTAGGAGTGACAATGGAACCGAGTTCAAAAATACTCAAGTTGAGGAGTACCTGGATGAAGAAGGAATAAAGCACGAGTTCTCGGCACCCTACTCCCCTCAACAAAATGGAGTGGCTGAAAGAAAGAACGGGACACTCATTGAGATAGCAAGAACAATGCTAGATGAATACAAGACTTTGGACCGATTTTGGGCGGAAGCGGTAAACATCACTTGTGATGCCACAAAGTGGTTATATCTTCATCGACTTTTGAATAAGACACCATATGAGATCCTAACGGGTAACAAACCGAATATTTCATTTTCACAGTATTTGGGAGTAAATGTTATATTTTGAACAACAAACCTAGGACTTTGATGTTCGCTTCAAAAATCTGATGAATGGTTCTTGCTCGGTTATGACTCAAACACCTACACCTATCATGTTTTCAACAATGACGCTAACATTGTTAAAGTGGCACGTTACATAGTGTTTGATGAGACTAATAACTCCCAAGTGGAGCAAGTTGATAAGTGTGTGCTAGATTAAGAAGAAGCCACATGTCAAGCATTGAGGAAGATGACACTTGGTGATATTCGACCTCAAGATCAATCACGAGACTTAAGTGCTCAAGATGTACCTCAACCGGAGAACAATGATCAATGGGGGGATTCTACACAAGATCAATATCAGGAGGATCGAGATGATCAATATAATCATGGAAGCAATGATCTAGGGGGAGACATTGAATATGAAGATGATGAAGATCAAATGACCTCACAAGTGCCTCACCGAAGAGTACATAAGAGTATACAAAGAGATCATCTCGTTGACAACATCATCGGAGATATTGCAAAGAGAGTAAATACTAGATCTCGTATTGCTAATTTTTGTGAACATTACTCTTTAGTCTCGTTTCTGGAACCATATAGGGTTGATAAAGCATTAAAAGATCCAGATTGAATGACCGCTATCCAAGAGGAGCTGAGCAACTTTAAAAGAAATGAAGTGTGGGAGCTTGTGGAAAGACCAAAAGCCAACATCGTGGGCACCTAATGGGTCTTTCGGAACAAGCAAGATGAACACAGAGTAGTAACGATAAACAAAGCACAACTTGTGGCCAAAAGTTACTCACAAGTTGAAGGTTTGAATTTCGATGAAACCTTTGCTCCCGTAGCTATACTTGAGTCCATTCAAATATTATTAGCCTATGCTACTCACCATAATTTTAAGCTGTATCAAATGGACGTCAAAAGTGCATTCCTCAACAGTCCTATCAAGGAAGAGGTATATGCAGAGTAGCCACCAGATTTTGAAGATCAAGAGTACCCCAACCATGTGTACAAACTGCGTAAGGCTCTCTATGGCCTCAAAAAAGCTCCTCAAGCTTGGTATGAGTGCCTTAGGGATTTTCTCACTCAAAATCGTTTTAAAATAGGAAAAGCCGATTATACATTGTTCACAAAGCATTTTGATGGTCATCTATTCATATGTCAGATTTAAGTTGATGACATCATTTTTGGATCTACTAATGAATCTTTTTGTGAGGAATTCAGTAAAAATATGATTGACAGATTTGAGATGTCAAGAATGGGCGAATTTAAGTTCTTTTTGGGATTTCGAGTGAAGCAACTTAAAGAAGGCACTTTTATCTGCCAAACCAAGTACATAGAGCATATCCTAAAAAATTTCAATATGGACAAAACCAAGCCCATCAAGACTCCCATGGCAACTAATGGACATCTCGATCAAAACGAGTCAGATGTGGATCAAAAGGTATATCGACCAATTATAGGCTCACTGCTTTATTTATGTGCATCTAGGCCTGATATCATGCTTAGTGTTTGTATGTGTGCAAGGTTTTTAAGCCGCACCTAAAGAGTGTCATTTAGTAGCTGTAAAAAGAATCTTAAGATACCTTGTTCACACACCCAACTTGGGCCTTTGGTATCCTAAAGGGTACAAGTTCAACCTCATAGAATATTCTGATGCCGAATATGCAGGCTGCAAATCAATAGAAAAAGCACCTCAGGAACCTGCCAATTTCTTGGCAGATCCTTAGTTTCATGGCCCTCTAAGAAGCAAAATTTCATTGCCCTTTCCACAGCCGAAGTAGGGTATGCCACAGTCGGTAGTTGTTGTGTGCAACTACTTTAGATGCGGCAGACTCTAAGGGATTACGGTTACAATCTGAACTGTATTCCACTCCTATGTGATAATGAAAGTGCCATAAAAATTGCACACAATCCAGTAGACCACTCAAGAACCAAACACATAGATATACGTCATCATTTTCTAAGAGACCATTCACTAAAAGGTGACATAGTAATTTCACATATTAGGACTAAAAAACAATTAGCAGACATATTCACCAAGCCATTAGATGAAAAGAGATTTTGCGAGCTTAGAAGTGAACTAAATATTCTTGATGCTCGAAATGTGGCTTGAAAACTGCATACTTGGTTGACTCTTCAAAGTTTACTTATTTTGTGAAAATTCATCCCTTATCATGATTTTCTCTCGAAAACTATTTTAATTATTGAATCTTGGTGAATAATGGCCATCGTATGATTGTTGATTGCTTACTGGTCATATTCATCAATATTATTTATAAAATGATGTCCTTTAGATCAATATTAGTTCAAATACAAAAAATCTCTTTGTTCTAATTCAATTCTGTCCAGCTGACCCAAACTAGTCCGTGATCGGCAATGGACTAGTCCGGCTCTGATCCGGTGTATCGAACTAGTCTAGTCTATTGCAGAACAGTACGCTACTGTTAGGCTTAACCCTAGCCAGCCGCCAAAACCCTTCTTCTTCCTCTCACGATTGCCTTTACATTCTCTCTCCTCAAGCTCAAGCTCCCAAGCTGATTTCCACTTTGAGCCACCAAAATCGAACGTTCTTCTACAGAATCTTCCCCCTTGGCGCGAAGCATCCCTCCTTCGGACTAATAAAAAAATTTCTCCGCTCCTCTGTCCTCAAATCTTCAATTTTCGGTAAAAATGAAATCCTAACCCTAGTTCTCATCTTTCCTCAGGTCTTGCTTACTTTTCTTGATTCCTAGGGTATACGTTGCATTGATGTGTGTATTCCTATCATCCTTCTACCATTTTGTATCAATTTGAGTTAGATTTGTTGAAATAAGAAGTTCGGATTCATACGTCAAACAAGACTAGTCTGATACTTGGTGCGGACAAAACTGGTGCTCCGGACAAGTCCGTAATCTGAAATCGGACAAGTCTGGCCCCTTGACAGTTTGATCCTCTAAATTCTTGTACCCACAAAGTCTAATTCCCATTCTTACCACACCTTGTACTCTCTATGTCAGGCACGATGTCGTCCGCATCAAATGATAGCATGTTTGACTTTGAAGCCGAGCATTATCGCGAGAGAGTGGCCAGAGCAAAAGAATAGAGAAGCAAGAAGCGCCATGATCATGATGCAAATGATTCTCTCCCGACTCTAAGATCCAAAGAAAGAGAAAGGTGACAGTGAAGAAACCATCAAGCAAGGACGGTGTCGATGCCAGCTCAACGGCACCAAGGAGAAGCACTAGCAAGGGCAAGGGACTTGCTAGTGGACCTATTGGTCCATTGAATATGAAGTCACCTTTGCAGCGCAACAGGCATACCTCTGAAGATGATTTCTCGGGCAAACGCAATGATTTGGCTGACAAGCTTAGGAAGGTCAAAGTCTATGAGCAGCCAAAGCAAGCGGCTGACCCAAGGTTCTGGAGTCACTTCCATGCAGACTATTATGAGCATGTGTACAGGAAGATGAGAAATCCAGTGGTTGCGAGTCAGTGGGTGGATGTGACATATTTGCAATCAAAGAACTTCCAAGCCTATCATAAAGTCTTAGAGGCTTTTGAGAGACATGGATTGAAATATCTTCTCTCTTTTCGATACAATTGGAACAATGAGGTTATCACCCAATTCTATTCCACTCTCTACTCCTCGGGTGATGATGAGGAAGGAATCACTTGGATGACACATGAATCCAAGTACAATATCACTTATGAGGAGTTTGCCAGGATACTCCATCTCAAACACACTTTGGAAAATGAGCTTGTGATTCACAACTTAAAGCCGTTGGAGAAGGATGAGCTAGCTTTTCTCTATGACACGAGAATGCCATACAAGCCACCTACCATAAAGTACTTGAAGCCATTCTTTGCGGTGCTTAACAGAATTTTGAGAAGACTATCGCTGCAAATGATGGAGATGCGGGCACAATTGAAGGGACACGAAGGACCTTGATAAAAGTGATAAGCATGAGACAGATCTTCAATTTCATTGAGTATATTTACAATGGCATAGTGAACATCTCAATCACTCCCAACGGGTCGTGTGGCTATACACCATACATCATGTTTATGATCTAGAAGGTAACCGACCTTGAGTTTGTCAAGGATGTTGAGCATGCCGGTCTCAAGCCTTAGAAGCCCACAACCTACAGTGTTCCCAATGCACCTGCCTCACCTTCAAGGGAACAAAGATCAAAGCAAGCAAATGAAGGCACAAGGGCTCCAGCTACTACCTCTGTTCCTTCACCCTCCATAGAGTCCTCCAATGGAGTTATAAAGATGCTTTCCTCTATCTTTGCATCCTGTTGCAAATGGAAGTTAAGCAAAACAAGGAAAACTTGGCAAGGAAGAGGCACAAGAGGTACATGAAGGCAAACATCAATTATATCTGTGAGAAATTGAAGATTGGGCCAGTGGGATCTCCTCAAATCTCCATGACTCCAAAGAGAAGTTCACAGAGATGGCACCTCTCACACAGGAATTGGCCTCTTTTGTACTTGTGAGTGTCTCCGTTCCTCCTCCTCAGCACGATCATGAATCTAAAGATGAAGACGAGGGCATAACTGAGAGTGAAAGAGGGAGTGATGGAGAGTAACTTCCCTCAATTTTTCCCTTTTTGGTGCCTTGATGTCAAAGGGGGAGAGATTGAGACTAGTAGTCTATTTATGAGCTTCTCTTTTATGTTTTAAGTTTCAAACTATTGTAATCTCTAGTTGGATGATGCCTATTTTGTTTAATATGGATGTGTGATGCTCATTATGATATTCTTGTGATGGTTGTTTATTATAATTGTTGTATTTTCAATTATGCACATCACAAGATCTGCTCACACACACTCTATAGGAACCCCACCATAAAGAGTGCATGTATGTGAGAAATTTTATTCTTTCTCATACATCATTCTCATATATGCACACTTTATAAAAATAAATTTTTACTCTTAATTGTGAAATCTCAATTGGTTGTAATCAATCACCAAAAAGGGGGAGATTGAAAGTGCATCTATGTAAGACCCTCATTTTCATGTATCATGCCCTGCATCCATCATTAAATATGTTTAACATTAAGAAACATAAAAAGGAACAAGTTTAAAATCAATTAGAAACAAAACCGCACTAAAGAATTCTGGGAAGTGCGGACTAGTCCGATTTTGGTGCGACTAGCCCGATCTCTCTCTAACCTCGCTCGGACTTGTCCGTTTTGATGCGGACTAGTCTGTTTTTTCCTCGGGACACTTTCGGACTTGTCCGGTTTAGTGCGGACTAGTCTGGTATTGAAAATTGCTTGAAATTTTGCTAAGTCCCTGGACTTGTCTGGACTAGTCCGGTATTCTAGCGAACTTGTCCGTTTTTCCCATCTGACTAAAGTCGGACTTGTCTGATTTTGGCCAGACTTGTCTGTTTTTCCCCTCTACATAAGTTTGGACTTGTTCGATGTATAGTCCGAACTTGTCTGATTTCTCTCTATCCATCTTCGGATTAGTCCGACCCTTTTACGAACTTGTCCGATAAATCGCGACTCTAAGTTGATCTTTTGTTTCACGACTTGTTTCTTGGGTTTTACGTTAAGTGGGCCTAGGAACGTCGTGCCTAACCCATTTAGAGCCCATGTCGGACTCCAAGCCGACCCCTATTCATCTCAAACTCGAAATCCATCTAACCCTAGCCTCCACCTCAATATAAACAACCCAACCCCTTGGCTTGATATCTATTTGCCACTTTTCCACCACACCCAAACCCTAGCTCATGAATAGCCGTCACCAAGAAGGGAGAAAGAGATCTATAGCAAGAAGAATAAGAGGAGGAAAAGAAAGAGGATCATGATATCCATCAACTTCGCGTTCTTCAACAACAATTCACCATCAAGTTCTTCGTCAACCCTAGATCTTCAAGATCCAAGTGTTGCCCCCCAAGATCCTTGAAGTTTTGGACACCTGGTATACCTTATATTCTCTTTTTCTCACGAGAATTCAGCCCCGTTTCCCCAAATACACGTCGATCTAGAAAACCCTAATCTGTTGTTCTTGCTCAGTGCGGACTTGTCCGGTCCCTAGCGGACTAGTCCGATTTTACTGGTTAAATTGTGTGATGTTGGTTCTAAAATTGCTTTGACTAAAATCCAAACCTGTGTAAACTTGTTAAAATCCATTAGAACTAGTTAGTGATCATTAAAAGAAACTCATTAACAAGTTCTACCTTGCATTTGCATTAATCATGCATGTTATGTCATATTGAGTAATGTATGTGTACTCTTTGATTGTGTTTCTTGTCTTGTATGTTTATTGTGTGGATTAGACAGATTTGCGCTAGAGAGTGTCGCGGAGGATCTCCAGCACCAAGAGTTCGAAGGCTTTGACCCGAACCAATCCCAGGAGCAAGGCAAGTGTCCTTGAAGCATATTCATCATGTTTTAAAATAAATGTTTTGTTTGCAAACTGCATGCTTGTGTCAATTTGATGGGAATCCTATGATAGGAAGTTTACTAGATTTGTTTAACCACCCTTGTCACCTGGAATACATGGTAGAGAGTCGGGATGAGCTTTTTACCCTTTTTGCTTCTCTTAATTCATTGGGATGGGAGACAACTATACCACTTAACTTAATTATATATTAATGAGGCTATGCTTACCATGAATTGTTTAATATGATATGGTAATGGGTGATCTAAGCAAGCATGATATGTGGATGGGTTGGATGTTATGGTAGTTTGGTTGCTTTAGATCTAAGGACCGGTTCGTGGAGCGACCATCCAGGATTTACTGTGACACCACGAGGCCAAGTATGGGTGCGGCGTAGCTAATTAATTAGGGCTTTGCCAGTGCTATTTGTACGATTAAGAATGCTCGGGGAAGGGGTTGTCAGATTGGGTTTGTTGATGATTGGTGGGACTACCCTGAGATCCGAATGGCTCAAGAGGGGGGCCCTTGGTTGAAGATATTCTCAGTTGGAGACATCGCCACCGGTGAAACCTCAGTGGGGTCTAAATAGGCTAGTAATCCCTATTGTATAGGCTATTTTGTGATCTCTTGGCCACACACTAACGAAAGTGTGAGACGACATAATATAGGTTCTAGTCACCACAAGGTGATGAAATCACAAACACGTGGGTAATGTGGTACAACCTCTACAGAGTGTGTCTAAAAACTATTATGATAGTCGTGCTCCCGATTATGAGCAACATGGACCCTCACATGATTAGAGGAAACTTGGATTTGGGACGGTTTGGTAATTGTTATGGGATGGTATTATGGTTTATGGTATTGATTATGGTTATTGGTAATGTGAAATCTGGAATATGGATGATGGTAATGAATATGGACTGGTATTATGATAACTATATGGTTTATGATGGGTTTACTTCACATACATATAATATATTGCTTTTTTCAAATGTTTTAATGTACTTTTCAGCACTTAGCCATTATTATATTCGTCATTTGTATCAGCTACATGTCATACTTTCCGCACTTGATGAGGACGACATGTACTCACCCTTGCAATTCCCCCCACCAACAGTTGCAGGTCAGGATTGGGAGTATAATGATGATAATGCAGATTTCTAGGCCGTGTCTACCATCAGCTTTGCCTGTGGAGTGTTGGAGCTGCGCTATACCCTATTTGCTTATGCTGCTTAGTTGCTCAGTTTAGTTTATTTCCGTTGCATTAGTCGAACTTGTCATTAATAATCATTAGAATTTGTATTCAGGGATATTATGAATTGTGTAATAAAAGTACTTAATTAAACTTGTTCTGTGGTAATTTTCTGTATACACTTTTGTGATTGCACTCGTGTATGTGTGTCGAACGTCCTGGGCACACATATGCGTTCACTTGGTTCATTTTCGGAACCGGGTGTCACAATCTAGACATTCTATTGTGGGTTTTGGACAATTGATGACAAACAAATCAGATCCTAATGGAATTTGTTGAAATGAACGGGCATAGCGATAGAAAGAGGAGTAATTCGACTCGATATGGACTAAGCGTAAATGAAACCTTTGCAAAAAGAAAGCAGGTATATGAAGAATAGAACTAATGGTGCACAAAAATGTGAAAAAATGAGGATTGAGAAAGGAAAAGCCCAAGTGAAGAATGGAAGCGCAAAGTAGATGAATGTATAGGATGTGTGTGAGAGAGACATCCAGAGAGCTCATAACTTTGCGTAGAGGGTAAGCCTAAAATCAAGAACTAAGCAATTCACTAAAGCATCAGACATGTCCGCTCACGAGCGGACTAGTTCGACACACTTTCTGTTCTCACATGGACAAGTCCGGAACAGAACCGAACTAGTCCGATCAACTCACTGTTTTCATCCAAACAAGTCCGTTCAACTGTCGAACAAGCCCGTTCAATTTTCTGATGTTTTGCTGACACAATACATATCACCTTGCACAGGACAAGTCCGTCCAATTGCGGACTAGTCCGATTGAGTTTTTGCAGTCATAACGGACTAGTTGGGATAACTTTCTGTTCCAATGCGGACAAGTCCGGATCACATCACACAAATTAGGGTTTCAGGTGTGCTACACAATTCATGCAAGTTTTACATAGCACACCGGACTAGTCTGATCCCAAAAGTAGACTAGTTCAGTCGTCGAGATCACTAACGGTAACTTTTTTAGAAAGTCTATAAATAGGTGATCTGCCACCCCACAACACACAACTAAGAACCCTAGCGCCGTCATACGTTCCAAGAGTACATAAACACTTCTCCCCACACATCTAAAGCCCTAAAAAGTTAAATATTTTGGGAATCCAGATTTGGGAAGGAGAGATCATCTTCTACGCATTGTTGAGCTCTTGGGGTTTGAGTCTCTCATATAATATTGCATCTATTGTACATATTTTGAGTGTATTTGATTTGTTTCCTCGCTATAATTTGTGTGGGAGTCCTCAGCGTGTGAGGTTGCACCATTAACTCGGTGATTACCCCGTAATAGTGGAACTCAAGTCAACCTCTGTGGTGACTTGAAGAGGCAAAGAGTTCATTGAGATCCGGCTTTTTGTGAGCTCCTCAACGAGGAGTAGACCCCTTTGGTGAGATTGAACCTCGATAAAAATCCTTGTGTCGTGTGTTCTAGTTCTATAATTTTGCAATCATCATCATCTAGGGCATATGGTTAATCAAACTTGCAACTTGTATTAATTTTGTATTCCACGTGCTAATTATTTACTTAATCAAGTTGTTAGGATAGTTTACTACATTCTGTTGCGATAATGTTTGAAAAGATTCATAAAATAGTTATTCCTTTCGTAGATACATCAAGCACACCGGACTAGTCCACATTCTATACCGGACTAGTCTGACCATCCTGTATTTGATGATTTTAGTTAAGTGTTGTAGAAAGATTCATAAAATAGTTATTCCCTCTATGCCACATTCATTAGTGTTTGATCATCGTGACATAGAGTTTACTACTATTTATCTAGTTTTTGGTGTTCTTTCCTCTCGATCTTGGAAGTCAGTATGTGTAGGTACCCTGGATACAAGATACCCCATGATATTGTGGATAATGTCATGGAGTACCGCCTTACAATGTTGAAGAATCCCGAAGGCAACACTTGTCCCGCAACACTGGGCCCGCCTCCCTCGTCTCAGTAGCTCTGGAGCTACCATGTGTTCTGTAGGTCCGGACCTACCTTCCTTCATAGGGAAGCTCCGGTGCCGCCACGTGTCCAGTAGCTATGAACCTAACCCCCATTAGAGGGAAGCTTCGGTGCTGCCACATGTCAAGTAGCTCCGGACCTGCCTCCCGCAGGGGGAAGCTCTGGAGCTGTCACATGTCAAACCTCCAAAACTAAGCCTGCAACAGGAAGACAACTAGATCTCCAATGGCACTGACATTCAAGAGGCTATTAAACAGCCATTACAAGACCTGGTTAATGTGTCATTAATGTTTTATTAATGATGCATGATCAGAGGGCTATCAAGACTTATAACGCCACCATTAAGGCACGTTATCACACTGTTAATCACCCACATCACCAGTAGATCGTGTATAGGGTGTTATGACTGCCAGGGCCACTTGTTAGGCCAAGCATACACTGTAACGGCCAGTCCTTAGCATATAAAAGGATCGCACCATACAGTAGGAGGCAATCTGAGACACTCGCTACGCATAGACACTCACACAATCAAAAACCACCCCGTGGAGTAGGGTATTATGCTCAAGCGGCCCGAACCACGTGAAAACCCCCAATGTTCACCTCTTGTTCTTGATCTTATGCGCGCCCAGCCTAAATACAAACCTTTACGGACTACGCTTTAGTAGTACTGGGGGAAGTGTCGTTGCTACACTTCGACATTTGGCACGCCACGTAGGGGGTGCCTAAGATTTCAAGATGGTGAATTCCACCGCTGCTTCGGCCGACGGTTTAGTTGAGCAGCCTGCTGGAGGAAATCCCTCCAATGTGCAGCAGCCAGCCAACGTCATTGTACTAGCGGGTGTTGCCGCACCACTCCCACCACCTGAACCAGCAAACAATGCTGGACAATAGGATGGTGAATTTTTATCAGTCGTTGCATCGACCAATAACCCAGAGAACACGCTGAATGCAGCACAGACTCTGCTCCAGTGTCCTCCAGTGCCTGGAGCTCCTCTGGCTGCTATGGATCAATGGCGCACTGATGTTGAGCATTTAGTTGCAGCTGCAGCTAATGCCCTCAGCATCCAAGGTTTGCTCCATGCAGGGTAGGCACCTTCTCAACATAGGACCTTGTCTAGTAGACTTGGTCCTCAGGCGTCACAGCACAGGAGACGTGCGCCCTCCAAGCAAGTGACGTCACTGCTCTCTGGGGCTCGCCGTACCCACACGGTATCGAGTCTTCCTACTCAGGACCTCCGATGTGAGCTCGACTGGCATTACATGAGGCAGGATGGCCGCTTCCACATCGAGAGCGCTCACAAAAGGCGAGCTGCTCGGGAAAACCCTTCTCCTCTGGGAGTGGGGGGTGGGTGTTCGGCCCTAGCCATGCTCCTTCACATGGTCGAATGGACACCCATGTTCCAGCCTCATCTGCCGGAGAAGTACGACCGGGCAGTCAACCCCATCGAATTCCTTCAAATATACTCCACCGCCATCCTCTCGGCTAGAGGCAATGAGGCCGTGATTGCCAACCACTTCCTCGTGGCTCTAACCAGGACAACAAGGTCTTGGTTCATGAGTCTTCCTCCTGCCTCTGGGGACTATATTGTCAGTTCACCGCCAACTTCGGGAGTTGCTACACCCGACCTGGCACCGAGCTAGACTTATTCACCGTACAGTAGAATCAGGAGAGTCGCTGCGATCATTCATCCAGCGGTTTTCTCAGGTACGGAATACGATCCCTTCTATCTAGAATGCTTCTGTCGTTGTCGCATTCTGACAAGGGTTATGAGATAAGAATATGTTGGAGAAGCTGGCAACAAAAAATGTCAGCAGCCTCATGGAGCTCTTCAGCCTAGCTGACAAATGTGCTAGGGCTGCGGAGGGCCAAGAGATGCACTCCAAACCAGCTGCAGAGGCTGATAAACCCTCCTCTAAGGCTGAAGCTACTGCCTTAGGCAGTGGAAAAAAGAAGAAGAAGTCCAACGGAAAGAAGACGTCATTGGCCGGCATGCCTACTGCTGCAGCTCCTGGTGGTCGGGGGCCACACCCCGAAAAATGACCCCGACCATTATCTGAGGACGGCAACGGTGAGAAGATGTGGTGTCCGATTCATAAATCGAACACCCATAACCTTGAAGACTGTTGCGAGGTTAAGCGACTTGTTGAATGCAACAACAAGCGCCAAGAGGAAACCCCTTTCCGCCAACAGGAGGGGAAACAAAAAGTCGGTGAAGCTCCATCCGATCAAGGGCTAGGCTTCCATGACGCTAAGAAGGAGTTGAAGGCCGTCTACAACACCATCGACGAGGACTTTGATGTCTCTGACACCGAGCGTCGGAAGACCTCCTGATGTATCCTTAAGACAATGTGTCAGGAGATGGTTGCTGCACCTCCCACCACCAAGGCAAAACCTCATCTGAAGTGGATGGATACTGCCATCACCTTCAATGCTTCGGATTGCCCGAAGAACATGACCGGAGTTGGTCAGTTGCCTTTGATGGTCTCTCCTACTATGAACAACATACAGCTCTACCATGTCCTGGTGGATGGAGGTGGGGCGCTCAACCTCCTCAGCTTCGCAGCTTTCGTGAAGCTCCAGCTCAGCCTATCGAAACTTAGGACCTCACGTTCTTTCTCTGGAGTAGGTCCGGGAGCCATCACTCCTCTTGGGTTATTTACACTCCTTGTGACCTTCGGGACTCGGGACAACAATAGGTCTGAGAAGCTAGTGTTTGATGTGGCACACATCAACCTTCCCTTCAACACCATCCTAGACAGACCACCCTGTAGAGGTTCATGGTCGTAGCCCATTAAGGCTATCTGGTGTTGAAGATGCTGACTTCTTCAGGCGTCCTTTGGATCTGTGGGGATTGTACTGCTGGAGTCACTGTGCTGGAAGAACTTCATGCGCTCACAACGGCGCAAGAAGAAGAATCTGGCAAGGAGCGACCAGCTCAACCACCTTGAGCTCGCGTCAACGTGGATCAACCTCTACACCTCGTGTGAAATTAAGCGGTGACACTAACATCCTCATCAAAGTAGTCCAAATTGGCTCCGGTGTTGCCCAGACCACTCGTATATCGGGAGGTCTGGATGACAAATAGGAACTCGCGCTCGTCACTTTCATTTGGGTGAATGTGGATGTGTTTGCATGGCAACTGTGACACATGCTTGGGATCCCTAGGGAGGTGATCGAGCACAGCCTGAAGATATACCCTGATGCATGGCCAGTACATCAGAAGCCCCGAAAGCAATCTATCGAGCAATAGTACTTCATTAGACAAGAAATCAAGAAGTTGCTCGACGCTGGTTTCATCAGGGAGGTTCACCATCCCGGTGGCTGGCAAACTAAATCGTTGTACCAAAGGCCGGTGGGAAGCTTCGGATGTGCATCGACTATACCACCTTGAATAAGGCATGCCCAAAAGACCCATTTCTACTTCCCAGAATAGATCAAATAGTGATTCTACTTCCGGATGTGAATTACTGTGTTTCCTATACGCATATTGTAACACCCTCATTTTCATGCATCATGCCCTACATCTATTATTGAATATGGTTAACATTAAGTCATACAAAAATGAGCAAGTTTAAAATGAATTAGAAGCAAAACCGCACATAATAATTTTGGAAAGTGCGGACTTGTTCGTTTTTGGTGCAGACTTGTCTGTTTTCTCTTCGACCTCTCTTCGTACATGTCCGTTTTCGTGCGGACTAGTCCGGTTTTGTCTCTGTACAATTTTCGGACTTGTCCGGTCCATTGCGGACTAGTCCGATATTCCGATTTCTTGAAATTTTGCCAAGTCCCTGGACTTGTCTAGACTTGTCTGTTTTACTCTCTTACTAAGTTTTGACTTGTCCGATTTCGTCCGGACTTACCCATTTTCTTCTCTGACTAACATCAGACTAGCCCGGTCTTGTGCAGACTTGTCCGGTGACCGCGACTTCGATTCAATCTTTTCTTCCACGACTTGTTTTTGGGTTTTTACCTTAAGTGGGCACATGGACATCGTGTCTAACCTTTTTGGAGCCCATGTAGGACCTCACACCGGCCTCCACCCTCTCTAAAACCGACCTCTATCAAACCCTAATCCTCCACCCCTATATAAACAACCCAACACCCCACCCTTTTACCTCTTTGCCTCAATTGAAAGACCACCAAACCCTAGTTTGCGGGAGACGCCACCAAGGGGAGATCCAGCAGCAAGGAGGGGAAGGAGATCATGAAGAAGAACCAAGCAATCAAGATCTTCATCAAATTTACGTTCTTCATCACCAATTCACCCTCAACTCTCCATCATCAACCCTAGATCGTCAAGATCCAAGTGTTGCCTCCAAACTCTTGATCCTTGTAGTTCTAAACATGTGGTATACCTTATACCTTCTCTTTCTCACATGAATTGAACCCCGTTTCTCGAAATTTACATTGATCTAAAAAACCCTAGCTCGCTGGTTCTGCGTAGGGCAGACTAGTCCGACCCTACACCGGACTTGTCTGGCCTCTAGATCTAACTACTGTTAAATTAATTCTGAATTTAATTGAATCAACTTGAACCTGTTAAAACTTGTTAATAACCATAGTAAACGACTAGTAAACATTAATGGTAACTCATTAACTCGTTTCACTTTGCATTTGCATTAATCATGCATGTCATGTCATATTGAGTAATATATGTGCACTTATTTGTAATTCCTGTCTTGTATGTTCGTTGCGCGGATTAGACAAATTTGCGCTAGAGGGTGCTGCAGAAGACCTCTAGCACCAGCACTTTGAAGTCTTTGATCCCTATCAAGCCCAAGAGCAAGGCAAGTGTCCTTGATCATTTTGATCCTGTTTTTAAATGTTTTGTTTTCAAACTTGCATGCCTGTGTCAATTTGATGGGACTCCTATGATAGGAAGTTTACTAGCTTTGTTTAACCATCCTTGTCACCTAGAATACTTAGTAGAGAGTCGAGAAGGGTTTTACCTTTTTGCTTCACTCTAATTAATTGGGATGGGAAAACAACCAAGTTACCTGATTATAAATTATTGAGATTATGGACAATGTACGTTAATGAACATGGTTAATGGTAACATGGTAACGGGTGATCTAAGCAAGTGTGGTATGTGGAATTGTTGGATATCATGGTGGTTTGCTTGCTTTAGATCTAAGGATCAGTTCGTGGAGCGACCATCCAGGATTTACAGTGTCACCACGATGCCAAGTATGGGTGCGGTGTAGCTGATTAATTAGGGTATTGCTAGTATTGCGCGAATAATTTGGCGCACCGGGGAAGGGGTGTCGGATTGGGTTTGGATTTGTGGCGGGACTCCCTGAGATTCGAATGGCACAAGAAGGGGCCCTTGGTTGAACATGTGCTCAGTTGGAGGCATCGCCACCAGTGAAACCTCAGTGGGTCTGTACATACTAGTAATCCCTTTGTAAAGGCTATTTTGTGATCTCTTGGCCACACACCAACGGAAGTGTAAGACAATATAATGGAGGTTCTTAGTCACCAAAAGGTGATGAAATCACTAACCTGTGGGTAAAGCGGTACAAACTCTGCAGAGTCATAAAACTATCATGATAGTCGTGCTCTCGGTCATGAGCAACCTGGACCCTCACATGATTAGAGAGGTTTTGGGATTTGGAATGGTTTGGTTATGGTTTGGTACTAGTTATGGTTGGTAATATGGTTATAGCTGGTTATAGATTGAATTATGGTATTGAATATGGTTAATGGTAATGGTGAAATCTGGTATAATGGTGATGGATATGGAATATGGACTTATACTATGACAATCATTATGGTATATGATGGGTTTACTTCACATACATATAATATACTGCTTTTCAAATGTTTTAATGTACCTTTCAGCACTTAGTCTTTATTATTGTCATCATTTGTATCAGCTACATGTCATACTTTTCCTGTGTTGTTGCTTGGAGTTGCGCTACCCTATTTGCTTAGTTTGCTTAGTTGCTTAATTAGGTTATTTCCGCTGCATTAGTTCAGACTTGTCATTAATGTTTCACTAGAGCTATATTTGAGGATTTCTCTGAATTCTGTAATAAAAAGTGCTTAATTAATTTGTGTTGTGGTGATTATCTGTTTATCATTTGTGGATCACTCGTGTATGTGTGTTGAACGTTCTGGGAACACATATGCATTGCACTTGGTACATTTTTGGAATCGGGTGTCACACATATTCTGGATACCATCAGATTCAAATGTCGAGGGAAGATGAAGAGCATATTGCTTTCATTATAGTAGATGGGTTGTACTGTTACATTGTCATGGCTTTCGGTCTCAAAAATGATGCTTCAACTTTTTTGTGAGCCATGCACAAAACGTTTGGAGAGCTCATCAGTGACTTGGTGAAGGTCTACGTCGATGGCATCGTCGTCAAGGTTAAGAACAAGGAATCACTCCTTGACAATTTGCAAGCCGTCTTTGACAAGCTGCGCTTGACCTGTACGAAGCTCAACCCGGACAAGTGCATCTTCGGGGTTAACTCCGGAAAGCTCCTTGGTTTCTTGGTGACTCACCAAGGAATTGAGGCAAATCCAGCCAAAATTAAGGCCATTGAAGAGATGCGGCCTCCAGCCCGCATCAAGGACGTCCAGAAGCTAACTAGGTGTCTAGCTGCGCTCAGCTGGTTCATCTCAAGGCTAGCAGAGTGGGCGCTTCCCTTCTTCAAATTATTGAGGAAGTCCAGACCATTCCAGTGGTCTTAAGAAGCGGAAAAGGCATTCCGAGAGCTCAAGCAGCTCCTCACCACACTACCAGTTTTGGTACCTCTGGAACCTGGTAATCCTCTTCTACTTTATATTTCAGTAACTACAAAGGTTGTCAGTATGGTTATGGTTGTGGAGAGACCAGAGCCATCATCAGCTCAGGAGCCTAGACCCCTCCGGGAGGGTCCGGAGCTACCTGAAGGCGAGTCTGGGTCCTAGCCTCCAGGCACGGATCCTAAAATCAAGATGCATATGTATCAACCTCTCTCAACCGAGGGAGTTCCTGTAGTTCAAGAAGAAGGTCTGGACCCCTCCAGGAAGGTGCGGGCTAAACAAGAAGAAGCTCCGGACCCTTTTGGGAGGGTGCGAGTTGATGAAGAGGAAGCTTCGGGCCCCTCCGAAAAGGTTCGATTGTCCAGCGGCCGATGTACTTCATCAACGAGGTACTCCACGACACCAAGACTCGGTACATTGAGGTGCATAAGCTGCTATATGCAGTTCTTATTGCCTCAAGAAAGCTTCGTTACAACTTCCAAGCCCACAAGACATCAGTGGTGACCTCTTATCCATTGAGCGCTATTTAACACAATCCCAATTCTATGAGAAATGTCACCAAGTGGGTAGCAGAGTTGGCAGAATTCGATCTCGAATTCCTGTCATGACATGCGATCAAGAGTCAAGTGCTGGCAGACTTCGTGGTGGAATGGACTCCATCTTCATCAAGTCTGGAGGGTCCCAGTGAGCAGAAGCCGGAACCTAAGGTCCCGATCTTCACTGAGCCTCACTAGACTTTCTACTTTGATGGCTCTGTGCAAAAGAAGGGGGCCGGAGCTGGAATACTTCTCCTCGCTCCATCCGGGGAGAAGGTCAAGTACATGGTGCGTCTTGACTTCAAGGCAACCAACAACATGGCAGCGTATGAAGCTCTCATCTTTGGACTCAAGGTGGCGCTATCATATGGCGTACGACAGCTGCTGGTTAAGGGTGACTCGCAACTCATCATCAAACAAGTCAAAGGTGAATGTACTTGCAACAACCCTCAACTCGCTGCTTATTTACTTGAAGTCCAGAGGTTGCAGAAGGACTTCCACGTCTTGGTTCTCTATCAAACATTGAAGCTAACGATCTCTCAATGGAAGCTTCAACTGGAGCTCAAGCACCCGACAGAGTTTTTGTCAGGAGATTATCAGGATCTACCACTCAGTCTGCTGAACTGAGTGATGGGGGCGAGACCAGTACCCCAAAGCTGGTAGTCCCGGTGGCCCTGTTACCATGGCGCCCACCAAAGATCGTAGGTGCTGCAAGAAGCTCCGAGCAACCTTGCGTGCAAGATCCAGAAGCTCAAGTTTGCTCCGATGCATGGATCATGAAGATTTGGAGCTACTTGAAGGATAACATCCTTCCTGGAGATGGTGCTTCCGCTGAGCGAGTCATTAGATTGGCTAAAATATACACGTTGGTAGAAGGGGATCTCTATTGACATGGTGCCAACGACGTTCTAATGCGGTGCATTTACTAGGAAGAAGGTCATGAGCAACTCGCGAAGATCCATGGAGGCGAGTGTGGGAATCACGCATCATCCCGCACGTTGGCCGGTAAGGCCTTTCGGCATGGTTTTTATTGGCCTACAGCACTCCAGGATGAAGTCGAGTTGGTAAAGAAGTGTGAGGCATGCCAGTTTCATGCAACTCAGATTCACACACTAGCGCAGTCACTACAGATGATACCTTCCACGTGGCCATTCGCTGTGTGGGGGATGGAGATTATGGGACCATTCCCAAAAGCCATCGGAGGTTACAGGTTCCTGTATGTCTCCATCGACAAGTTCTCAAAGTGGCCGGAAGATACTCCAGTTGTAACAATCAACAAGAAATCTGCAATCAAGTTCTTGAAGACCATCGTCTACAGATTTGGAGTTCTGAACAAAGTCATCACTGACAGCGGAACCTAATTCACAAGTGCAGCCTTTCAAGAGTATTGTGAAGATCTCGACATTCAAGTAAGCTACGCATCAGTAGCTCACCCGGCAAGCAATAGCCAAGCTAAGAGAGCAAATGCAGAGATACTAAAGGGACTCAAGACACGCACATACGAGCGCTTGAAGAAACATGGTGCCAACTGGATCGAGGAACTTCCGTTCGCTCTGTGGGTGTTGACGGCTGTTATATACCAATTTCACCCATCAATATAACTCAATTATGTGAAGGAATTGTCATTTCTTGCACACATCACCTTTCTATTTAACCTATTTCCACTTGTCCTTGTAGAAAATGGTACACGCAGGAGATTTATGTAGAAATGAAGTGAAACAAGGGGATGGATCCTATAAAATATCATTCTAGCCAATCAGGCGACAACACATGGCACCACATGGATCAAATGGCCCACAAACAGAAGTATTTGAGGCCATCCAACGGTGTAGCACCCATATAAAGGAATGGGACCCACCTGGCAGAGACATAGAGGAAGCACAACCCCAACGGGGCCAAGACCAGGTCGGCTGACCCCCCTAATCGGCCGACTAGGTTTTGCCGCCAAACGCAGTCAAACGCCACGTGTTGGCTCCTCCGGACTTGAAGAGGTCACGGGTGACTGATTTGCGCGCTTTTGGTGGAGAGAACTGACCCTTCTCCAAGCTATAAATAGGACCCCTCACCCCTCACTTCAACACACACCACTTGAGTATTCTTCCTTTGTATCCACTACTCTACATAGGTTTAGAGGAGTATAGGTTGTAGAGGAGGAGAGCCTCTAGTCCATAGTCCAAGTAGGAGAGAAGTAGAAGGAGTCTCTTCCCAATTGAGAAAGGTATGTCTCCCATATTCCTATTTGTATTTCTGAGTGTATTCATAATAAAGATGATATCTTTAGTCTTCCATTGTTCATATACTTGGATGAAGCGTTTCTTGTTTGATTGTGGATTCCATGTATGTGGTAGGAATAGTATTTATGATTGTGTTATACCATGCTCATTATATCATCATAAACACTATAAACCTCCACTATAGTCTAATTAGCTATGATATGACTATGTTAATATGAATCACTTATACTATGAATTAACATTGGTTCAACGATGATTTGGTTCATTACCTTAGGATGGCTTGTGCCTAGGCTCTTAACGTAATTACTTAATATCCTAGCATGGTGCTAGGATAGGGAGTCGCATTGAATGTCTCATAGACCCACAGATTCAAGAGGTAGGCAGTAGGTGGTGACAGCCCAATATGTCATTTGTAATCCTCCACGTTCGGCTATGCCACAGGCTCTTGGCAGGAGTCGCCTAGTCTTGCTAGGGGTAAACCCGTGCCCGACGTGTTAATCCACTTAGCATAATAATTCATAATTAATATAATCATTAGTAACTAACTTAGCCTATGTATATGTACATTAGAAGCATAGTAGGAGTATCTACCTAACTCTTAGTCTAGTCCCTCTATTAACTTTTTTATCCCCGTAGGATAGAACGCTTCTGTGTGTGTCACACTACCTCCACCTATCAATTAACCCATCCTTGATAGAACCCTACCTAGACCAACCTAGCCTCTCCATTTGATGATTGCTTTGCTTCCACCTAGCCTTCCTTTGGGAAAATATAAATGACGCCCTTTGGGAATACTCTTAGAGGGAAATGCTACATCGATAGTTTCCGTGCGCTTGCAGATTTACATGTATAATATAAAACCTACCAACAAGCATTTCTAGCGCCCCTACTAGGGATGAATTGTTAGTAGTGCGTAGGAAATATAAACAAGCATTTTTGGCACCCTTGCTGGGGAAGACAGCCGAAGTATTGCATGATTGAGTGAATAATATAAGACCCTGGTAGGTTTTAATAGGATGACCCTTCTTTGTTTTCGCATTTTATGTGAAAATAGGCTAGTGTATGTATGGTTTCCATTTGTCGAAAAACTTTGTTGAAGATCCTGAATCCCTTCTGAGAGATCGACCTCGTGTCATTACTGAAAGTGCATCTAGGCATCCCTTGTGGGTTTTGGTTAATTTATGACAAACAAATGAGATCCTAACCACATTATTGAGATGAGCGCAGGTTTTAATGAAAGGATGAAGAAAGCACCAAAAAGAAAGGAGAATGAGGATCAATTCGGAAAAGAGCTCAAGAGCTGAATAGAACACATCATTGTGTAGGGAGTGTGTTGGTGTAACACATCCCAAGAGCTCAAGCACAAAAATCCTCACACACTTCACATTTTACAGGAAAAACGGACTAGTTCGATATACACCGAACTAGTCCGATAACCTCTCTGTATAGGTTCGGACAAGTCCAGCCAGTGCGGACTTGACCGCATCGAACTAGTCCGATAATGTCCAGACTAGTCCGATAATGCCTCTGACTAAAATCGGACAAGTCCTCCAAGTGCAGACTTGTTCTCTATTCACTAAGGGTATCATCACATCGGACTAGTCCGATATCACAACAGACAAGTCCGAAATCCTTTCTAACTAAAATCGGACTAGTCCGCTCCTAGCCGGACAAGTATGATATTCCTGGACACTTAGGGTTTCCTGCACGTTGCACACCCGACTAGTCCAGACTCCACCACGGACTAGTCCGGACCCTCGAAACCCTAACGGTAACTTTTGAAAACCCTAATATAAATAGATGTGCACGGCCTAACTATCAACTCTCTCGACCCCTTGCGCCGTCACACCCCCCAAGAGCCTAGAAAACACATCTCTCCGCGCAATCCAACGCAATAAAGATCAATCCCTTGAGGATTTACTTTGGATCAAAGGAGAGACACGATTCAACACATTTGAGCTCTTGGGTTTGATCTCTAACACACTCCTGTTGTTTCATTGTTGATCTTTCGAGTGTGATCTTGGTGGTGTTTGAATTGTAATCTTGGGGAGCCCTCAACTTGTGAGAAGGCCCCTTGAACTTGGTGATTTGCCCCTTTGTGATAGTGGAAGAAGAATTGACCTTCGTGGCGATTCGACGAGGTTAGGGTCAGTGAAGACCTGGTCTTTTTGTGGGCTCCTCAATGTGGACGTAGGTTGCCTCTGTGGGAACCGAACCAAAAATCGTGTGTTAAACTTGTTCTTAAGTTTCTCATATCATATTCTAGGGTTTGATTGATCTTGTCCATCTTACGTTAAAACGTTCAAATACAAAAGTTAATTTGTACTACACTTAATTTCATTGACTCAATACTTTCAATTTACATACTATATTCCGATGCATATTGTGATTGTATTGAAATCATTGATCGAACTTGATCAATTTAGTCTGCACGTACCGGACTAGTCCGCACTCTACCGGACTAGTTCGATATCTCGGGGTTTGATCAGTTTGTTAAGTGTTGCAGGTTCCGACTAAAATTCAAAAAGGCCTATTCACCCCCCCCCCTCTAGGCCACATTCAATTTGTATTAGAGCGGGACTCTTCACAAGAGACTAACCGCTCAAAGAGAACATGTCGGACATGAAGGATGTGCACAAAAGTCTTAACCAAGAGAAGGTTGAAGACGAAAAAGCTCAAAAATTGGAGAAGCTCTTCAATGCCATCTAGGACTTTGAGGATGATGATCAGGAGACGCTTGAACTAAAGGCGCTCCTAAGGAAGAAAGCTCTCTCGAAAGGGAAAGTGAAGGTTGAGGACGAGGACGAGAAGAAGAAGAAGGGGGTTAGTCATACCGACTACTCCCGATATCCTGTCAACTACGATCGTCTTAATTCTAACAATAACCATTACTTGTCCATTCATCTAGGAAAATCCCCACACTTCGACGGCAATGACTACTTAATGTGGAGGCAGAATATGAAAATGCACTTAATCTCACTCAATCCCAGTTTAAGGCACATTGTGTGTACAGGAATAGATATCCTGGACAATGATGAAGAGCTTGCCCCAAGTCAAGAGCAAGCAATTCATCAGAATGCTCAAGCTGCAGCATTCATAACATCCTCTCTAAGTCGGGATGAGTTCACCAAGGTAGATGGGCTCGAGATTGCGAAAGAAATCTGGGATACATTGCAAACTGCACATGAAGGTGATCGTCATGTGCGAGAAGCGAAGATCGAAATGATCGAAGGCGAATTGGGAAGATTCGCCATAGAAGAAGATGAGTCGCCACAAGACATGTACAACCGGTTAAAGACGCTCATCAACAAGGTTCGATCATACGGAAGCAAGAAGTGAAACGATTACGAGGTGGTGAAGCTCATCATTAGAGCTTTCATGCCTCGCAATGTCACCTTCTGCTCAATGATTAGAGAAAGCCTCGAGTACAAGAAAATGACCCTGGATGAGCTGCTTGGGAAAATCATCAATTTCGAGATGATGGAAAAGCAAGCAAAGCATGTCAAGGAGATTGCCGACCTCACCTCGGCAAAGAATAAAGGGGTTGCTTTGAAGTCCACTTGCATGCCCTTGTCTAAAGAAGCTCGAGAAGCTCAACAAGAAGAAGACATCGATGACGAGAGCAGCAACATTGACGAAGAGGACATGATCCTCTTTATGAAGAGATTCAAGAAAATGATGAAGAAAAGACAAGGGGGAAAATCAATTGAAGGAAAATACAAAGAGAAGTCAAGACCAAGGTTGAGGCAGGCATGCCATAACTGTGGTGAATATGACCACATTATAGTTGATTGTCCATATGAAGAAAACAAGAAGAAAACCAAGGAAACGAAGCCTCAACCCAAGAAATTCTTCAAGAAAAAGAAGCAAGCTGGACAAGCGCACCTAGGAAAGGAGTGGGACTGAAATGATGAGTCCTCATCCGAAGAGGAAGAGGAGATGGCAAGCATAGCCATCGAGAAGACAACTAAGAAGTCCACCCTCTTCCCAAATCTCGGCGCATGGAAGGGCAACAACAATTGCCTCATGCCAAAGGAAGGTAAATGAAAGGTAACAAACAAATCCTCTTCCTTGCATTCCTATTCTAGTGATAGTGAAGTTGCTAGTGGTAATGAAGACATGCTCGTTGGCTTAGATAAGAGAACAGCTACGAAAATGAAATTTCTACTTGATCAGCTTGTTGAGAAAGAGAAGTTGATCAACCGTCAGGAAGATATGATTATCTCCCAAAAGTAGGAATATCTTGAACTTGACAAACTTCTCGAACTTGAAAAGGAGCGAGGCAAGTCACTAGAACTTGAGCTAGCCTCAAGCAAGGAAGCTTGCTTGAAGTTAAGCGACTCAAACAACACCATCAAGGATGAACTTGCTAACCTATCCAAGGCTAACAAAATCCTTGAGGTACAAGTTGAGTCACTCAAACAAAGTGACCCCTCATCCTCTTCAAGCTCACCTTCTCAACCACTTAAAACTGAAGCTACTATTACTTGTTCATGTGCTAACATTGACACTAGGTTGAAGGAAAATTCAACCTCTACCAAGGACAAGCATCCTTCCCAAAGTGGCATATTTGACAAGGAGAAGATCAAATATGCACGTAGTGCATACTTGGTCACAAGACCTCCTAATGTAAAATATGGCATTGGGTATTCTTATGGTGAAAAGCAATATGCTAGAAGCCATAAAAATAACAAGGAGAGCATTGCCTTTGTGAGGGGAAACTCCCCTCAAGCTAGAAAGACCATTAATTCTAATAAGTCCAAGATAGTCAACACATACAATAACCAGACTAGTCCGGTCCTAACTCGGACAAGTCCGGTCCTCCGGACAAGTCTGGGTTCCCGGACTAGTTCTGTTCATAAACAACAACAAATATTATTCAGGACCTTCGATGCATCCTATGTTCTAATGGGAAGCAATTTTGGTAAAGTTTATGCTCATTATGTTGGGCCACGCCATGGGAACACCAAGTCTCATGTGTGGGTGCCCAAATCTCTTGTAACTAACTCAAAGGACCCAAGCAAGCTTGGGTAACTAAAACCAAGGCATGATTTGGTTTTGCAGGCCTACTACTCCAGTGGATCAAAATGGGTTCTAGACAGTGGTTGCACCAACCATATGACCGGAGAAAGAAGGATGTTCATTGAGTATGAAGAAAATGAGGATCCAAGTGAGGGCATCTATTTTGGAGACAATAGTCAAAGAAAGGTGTTCAGTACCAGTAAAATTGCTATATCGTCTCAACATACTCTTTCTCATGTGTTACATGTCGATTCCTTAGATTATAACCTGCTTTCCATATCTCAATTATGTGACAAAGCTTTACCTTGTTGACTTCAACAAAGATAAAGTCGAACTTGACACATGCTTGATTGCAAAGACTAACATGGGTTGGCTGTGGCATAGACGGCTAGCACATGTTGGTACGAGGAATCTTCAAAAACTTCTCAAGGGCGATCACATCCGAGGTTCGAAGGATGTTGTTTTTGAGAAAGACAGGCCTTGCAGCGCGTGCCAAGCCGGGAAGCAAGTAGGAGCCCCTCATCCCGCGAAGAATGTCATGATGACAACTAGACCGCTCGAGCTACTTCACATGGACATTTTCGGTCCAATTGCTTACATAAGCATCGACGGTAACAAATATGGCTTAGTAATTGTTGATGACTTTTCTCGCTTCACTTGGGTCTTCTTTTTGCATGATAAGACAAAAACTCAAGGAACCCTCAAGAAGTTTCTCAAGCGTGCCCAAAATGAGTTCCCATTGAAGGTCAAGAACATACGAAGCGACAACGGCATGGAGTTCAAGAACACTCAAGTTGAGGAGTACCTAGAGAAAGAAGGGATAAATCATGAGTTTTCAACAACCTATTCCCCTCAACAGAACGGAGTTGCCGAAGGAAGAACCGAACCCTCACAGAGATGGAGAGAACAATGCTCGATGAATACAAGACCTCGGATCGGTTTTGGGCGGAAGAGGTTAACACCGCTTGCCACGCCATAAATCGACTCTATCTTCATCGACTACTCAAGAAGACATCCTATGAGCTACTCACTGGTAACAAGCCAAATATTTCTTATTTTCGAGTTTTTGGTTCTAAATGCAATATTTTGAACAGAAGCCTAGGACTTCAAAGTTTGCTTCGAAGTCCGATGAAGGTTTCTTGCTTGGTTATGATTCGAACTCTTACGCCTATTGTTTCTTCAACAAGACCCCTAGACTTGTTGAAGTAGCACGTGACGTAGTGTTCAATGAAACTAACGGCTCTCAAAAAGAGCAAGTTGATCCATGTGTGCTAGATAGAGAAGAAGATCCATGTCAAGCATTGAGAAGAATGGTGTTGGGCAACGTTCGACCACAAGAGCCACCTCTACATGCACATGAGGAAGATGAACCGCAAGTGGAGGCCAATGATCAAGGGGGAGCTCCCACACAAGATCGACCTCAAGAAGACGAAGATGATCAACAAGTCAATGAGGGCAACCATCTAGGGGGAGAAGAAGAAGATCATGAAGACACAAGACCGCAAGTGCCACACCCGAGAGAACACCAATGCGTCCAAAGAGATCACCCAATCGACAACATCATCAGTGACATCTAAAAGGTAGTAACAACTAGATCCCGCATAGCTAACTTTTGTGAGCATTAATCTTTTGTACCCTTTTTGGAACCACGCAGGATTGAGGATGCATTGAAAGATCCGGACTGGGTGGTGGCGATGCAGGAAGAAATGAACAACTTCAAATGGAACGAGGTGTGGGAACTCGACAAAAGACCTAACGCAAACGTCGTCGGTACCAAATGGGTCTTCCGCAACAAACAAGACGAACACGGGATGGTGACAAGGAACAAGGCACGACTTGTGGCCAAAGGGTATTCACAAGTCGAAGGTTTGGATTTCGATGAAACCTTTGCTCTGTAGCTAGATTTGAATCAATTAGAATATTGCTTGCATATGCTACTCACCATGATTTCAAGCTCTACCAAATGGATGTGAAAAGTGCCTTCCTCAACGGTCCAATCAAGGAGGAGGTGTACATGGAGCAACCTCCCGGATTTGAAGACAAAGAGTTCCCCGACCACGTCTTTAAACTGCGTAAGGCTCTCTATGGACGCAAACAAGCTCCTAAAGCTTGATATGGTTGTCTTAGAGATTTCTTAATTGAAAATGGTTTCAAGATTTGAAAAGCAGATTATACATTATTTATGAAACACTTCGACAATGATCTTTTTATCTGTCAAATCTATGTTGATGACATTATCTTTGGTTAAACTAACAAATCCTTTTGTGAAGAATTTAGTAAGATGATGACAGATAGGTTTGAGATGTCTATGATGGGAGAGCTGAAGTACTTCTTGGGATTACAAGTGAGACAACAAAAGGAAGGGACATTCATAAGCCAAACCAAGTACACTCAAGACATACTCAAGAAGTTTGGGATGGACAAGGCGAAGCCTATCAAGACTCCCATGGCAACTAATGGACACTTGGATCTCAATGAAGATGGACCAAGCGTGGATCAAAAGGTATATCGCTCCATGATTGGATCCTTACTTTACCTATGTGCATCTAGGCCTGATATTATGTTGAGTGTATGTTTGTGTGCAAGATTTCAAGCCAATCCTAAGGAGTGTCACCTGACAGTCGTTAAAAGGATCTTGAGATATTTGGTTCATACACCCAACCTAGGCCTTTGGTACCCCAAAGGTTCCAAGTTCAATCTCATTGGATACTCCGATGCAGATTATGTCGGATGCATAGTAGATAGAAAAAGTACCTCCAGCACCTGCCAATTCCTAGGTAGATCCCTAGTTTCTTGGTCCTCCAAGAAACAAAATTCCATTGCCTTATCCATGTCCGAAGCGGAGTATGTTGCAACCGGGAGTTGTTGTGCACAACTCCTTTGGATGCAACAAACTCTAAGGGATTACAGTTACAATATGAGTTGTATTCTACTCCATTGTGATAATGAGAGTGCCATCAAACTCGCACATAATCCAGTTGAACACTCTAGAACCAAACACATAGACATCCGGCATCATTTTTTGAGAGACCACTCAATGAAAGGAGACATAGCTATTTCCCATGTCAACACCGAAAAACAACTAGCCAATATATTTACCAAGTCACTTGATGAAAAACGTTTTTGCGAGCTTCAAAATGAACTAAATATCCTTGATGCTCGGAATGTGGCTTGAAAACTTGCATACTTGAATGGACTCTTCAAAAATACATTATTTGAGTTGCGAAAATCATCTTTCTCAATTTTCTCCAAAAAAACTATTTCAACTACTTGATCTTGATGAATTATGGTCATTCCTTGATTGTTGTATGCTTACTGATCATATTCATCAAGATTATTTTATTTGCTTTGCCCCCTTATTTTCTTAATAAGTACCTTCAAATACATACGAGTGGGATAAGAATTTATGTTCTGGTGACCATGGACTAGTCCGTGGTTACCTGGACTAGTCTGCCCCTGCAGACTAGTCCGCAGAGTGGCCGGTAGTCTGGACTAGTCCAGCAAACCACGGACTAGTCCGATTTAGGCTCTGGAAGATTTAGGACTAGTCTGATTTTTTGTCCACATAACCCTAGCCGCCGCCAAGAACTAATCTTCTTCATCCTCACAACTTTCCCCACGCTCTCTCTCCTCGCTCGAGCTCCCCACGGCGATTTGGCGATTCCTCCATCAAAACTCTCCAAGTTTGGGTGGAAAACGACCTCCATTGCATAGGGATTGAAGACCAAAGACTTGTCCGCACCTTCAACCCCTCCATCTCCAAGAATCGAGGAATTTCAGTAAAATTTCCTCCCAAACCCTAGAAATCTTTATTTCCTTCGTTGTTCATCAAATAGCTTAGTTCCTTTCATCAAATACATGCCTCCTTGATGCAATACATTGATATTGAGCTATTCTTCCATTGAGCAACACCGTTGATCGTCTAGTTAGGGTTTGAGGTGATGAACACCGGACTAGTCCAGTCCATGTATGGACAACTCCGGTCACCCGTTCTAGTTTGTACCTGTACACCGGACAAGTCCGATTTTTCCTGAACTCAACCCTAATTACTCATTCCTCAATGCATTTCCTTGTCATCAATTCTTATTCCTACATTGTGCAATGCTTTCTCAGGACAATGTCGAACAAGAACATCTCTGACTTGGAAGATGAAATGGAACAAGACCTGTTGCCGCGAGCTTCAGAGTCTCGTGCTCAGAAGAGGCAAGAGCGCCCCTTCGAGCCCGCACCTTCCCCACCTCAGGTGTGGTGCAAGTTGCTTGCCAAGAAGCCTGCGTCCAAGGCGAAGGACGTAGCCGGCTCCAGCTCGGCAGCTCTTTGCCAAGTGAAGGGCAAAGGGAAAGGAATTGCATCGGGCCCAGTCAGCCCTCTCAAGATGCATGCTCCAAGGAAGGGAAACAGAGATCCCTCCGAGGAGAGGTTCAACAGCAAGGGAAGCGACACTGCTTCCAAGTTCAGAAATGTGGACTGCTACAGTTGGTCCAAGCAGGCAGCTGATGGAAGATTCTGGAGCAACTTCCATGCGGACTTTATAAGTCCGTGTACCTCACAATGAAGACTCCAGTGGTGTGCAACAAACGGATTGATTGGGCGCATTTTGAAAAGAAGAGTTGCTCGGCCTTTGATGAAGTAGTTCAAGCTGTGGAGAGGCATGGATTGAAGGATCTGTTTGCCTTCCGGAACAATTGGAACGATGAGGTCATTGCTCAGTTCTATGCTACATGCTACTTTGCAAGTGATGAGGAAGAGTGGGTGACTTGGATGACTCATGGATCCAAGTACACCATTACCTATGACGAATTTGCAAGGTTGCTACATCTTGATAGCTCCAGCAATGACAACTTGATCATTCACAACATTGTTGTCCTTGAGAAGGACAAAATGAAGTTCCTTTATGACACCCGCTCAACTTTCAACCCTCCTTCCACCAAGAATATGAAGCCAGTCTTTGTGGTCCTCAATAGGTTCTTGAGGAAGACTATTGCCCCGAAGGATGGGGATGTAGGGAATGTCCAAGGATATCTTAGGACACTGATGAAGGTGATAAGCAAAGATAGGAAGTTTGATGTCTTTGAATACATATGGAATGACATGGTGAACATCTCCTGCACTCCTAACAGGTCCTGTGGCTACGCACCTTACTTGATGTTCATGATTGAGAAGGTCACAGGGATCAAGTTTGTGAAGGATGTGGAGCACACTCCATTGAGGCCCCAAAAGCCTCCCCAAGTCTCTATCCAAGCTGCTCCTTCTCCAATGTCTAGTGAAGAGGCACCAAGGAGAGCTAGAGGTGATGCAAGGACTGATCCAACCACTAGGGCCCCTCCCCAAAAAGGGTCTCCTAGTGGAATCCTAAAGTACTTGGCAACAATCTTTGCCTCATGCAAGAAGGTCGAAGTGAACACTCACAAGCTGAACAAGGCAAGGAAGGCTGATATGCGATATGTCAAAGAGAATGTAAAACACATTTGCCAAAAGCTAGAGATCGAGCCCATTGGACCTCCAGTCATTTCTGAAGATTCAGCCTCGGATTTCATTGAGCTCGGCCCTTTGACTCCCTCCGAGCTTGCTTATTTTGGCATTGGGGGTTCGAGTGGATCCGCTCCTCCTCCTCCTCAACCCGTGAATGAAGACAGATATGATGAGAGGACCGACAGCAAGGACTGAAGATCTTAGATCCCTCCTCTCCTTCTTTTTGGTGTCTTGATGCCAAAGGGGGAGAGATTGAGGGGGTGTCACTAGGTCTTAGCTATAGGTTGAGAGATGAGAGTTTCATTTATGCATCTTTTATCTCTTTTGGGTTGTAAGGCTTCATATTGTGCTCTTTTGGTACTTTTAATCTTGTGATGCAATGCTATGAACTATTTCTACTCATATTTATGAAATCTGTGATTTTGCTCTGAAATTGACATATATGCTTGTTGTTGATATATTGATGTCGATTATTTCACTGTTATCATGACTACTGCTCTCACTCACTTAGTTTTGCATCCCACCATAAAGAGTGCACATATGTATTATGTTGTCATTGCTAAATGAGTTTCAAGCTCATATGTGCACACTTTATGAAAATTTTGCTTTTTTATCATATTTTTGTGAAATCTCAATTGGTTGTCATCAATCACCAAAAAGGGGGAGATTGAAAGTGCATCTAGGCATCCCTTGTGGGTTTTGGTTGATTTATGACAAACAAATGAGATCCTAACCACATTATTGAGATGAGCGCAAGTTTTAATGAAATAATGAAGAAAGCACCAAAAAGAAAGGAGAATGAGGGTCAATTCGGAAAAGAGGTCAAGAGCTGAATAGAATACATCATTGTGTAGGGAGTGTGTTGGTGTAAAACATCCCAAGAGCTCAAGCATAAAAATCCACACACACATCACATTTCACAGGAAAAACGTACTAGTCTGATATACACCGGACTAGTCCGATAACCTCTCTGTATAGGTTCAGACAAGTCCAGCCAGTGCGTACTTGTCCGCACCGGACTAGTCCGATAATGTACGGACTAGTCTGGTAATGCCTCTGACTAAAATCGAACAAGTCCTCCAAGTGCGGACTTGTTCTCTATTCACTAAGGGTATCACCACACCGGACTAGTCCGATATCACAATGGACAAGTTCGAAATTCTTTCTGACTAAAATCGGACTAGTCCGCTCCCATCCGAATAAGTCCGATATTCCTGGACAATTAGGGTTTCCTGCACATCGCACACCAGACTAGTCCGGACTCCACCACGGACTAGTCCGGACCCTCGAAACCCTAACGGTAACTTTTGAAAACCTTAATATAAATAGATTTGCACGGCCTAACTATCAACTCTCTCGACCCCATGCGCCATCACACCCTCCAAGAGCCTAGGAAACACATCTCTCCACACAATCCAACACAAGAAAGATCAATCCCTTGAGGATTCACTTTGGATCAAAGGAGAGACACAATTCCACACGTTTGAGCTCTTGGGTTTGATCTCTAACACACTCCTGTTGTTTCATTGTTGATCTTACGAGTGTGTTCTTGGTGGTGTTTGAATTGTAATCTTGGGGAGCCCTCAACTTGTGAGAATGCCCCTTGAACTTGTTGATTTTCCCCTTTGTGATAGTAGAAGAAGAATTGGCCTTCGTGGTGATTTGACGAGGTTAGGGTCAGTGAAGACCTGGTCCTTTCGTCGGCTCCTCAATGTGGACGTAGGTTGCCTCTGTGGGAACCGAACCACGGGATAAAAATCGTGTGTTAAACTTGTTCTTAAGTTTGTCATATCATATTCTAGGGTTTGATTGATCTTGTCCATCTTACGTTAAAACGTTCAAATAAAAGTTAATTTGTACTACACTTAATTTCATTGACTCAATACTTTCAATTTACATACTATATTCCGTTGCATACTGTGATTGTATTGAAATCATTGATCGAACTTAATCAATTTAGTCCGCACGTACCGGACTAGTCTGCACTCTACCGGACTAGTCCGATATCTCGGGGTTTGATCAGTTTGTTAAGTGTTGCAGGTTCCGACTAAAATTCGAAAAGGCCTATTCACCTCCCCTCTAGGCCACATTCAGTTACCCCTCAGAAGCTTCGAGCGGCAAAGCAAGCCAACACAACTGCAGCAACAACCGAAACACCTATGGCCCAAAAGACCCTTCATGAGTTTTTGGCTCCCTCTACTAACAATGTGCCTATTGGGCCCACTGTTAACATGGGAGACATAAACTTCGAAATCAATACTGGCCTGATCACTATGGTTTAAGCCAACCCATTAGTGTAGGAAGGATAATGAGGATGCAAGTGCTCACCTGCAACAGTTCCTTGAGATCTGCAACACTTTTAAGATTAAGGATGTATCCCCTGATGTTGTCCGTCTTAGGTTGTTCCCCTTCTCTCTTTTTCAGAGAGCGAAATAGTGGTTATACGCAAATCGAAGTGTTGTAGACACTTGGGAGAATGTTCTGCAGCATTCCCCGCTAAGTTTTTTATGTTGGACAAGACCAATGCCCTATGTGGAAGAATTTCCAGCTTCCAACAAGATGCCAAGGAATCTATTCCCGAGGCTTGGGAAAGACTTCAGGAGTATATCCTAGCCTGTCCCCACCATGGGATGGATGACTGGCTCATAATCCAAAACTTCTACAACGGGCTGATCCCTTCCGCCTGTGACCATGTTGATGCCGCTGCTGGCAGTGCCTTCTTCTCATTAACGGTGCCCAAAGCAAAAGATTTGATTGAGAAGATGGTTTCAAACATGTGTTGGAGCGACGAGTGTCTCCATACCCAACAGCGAGGCATGCACACCTTTGAAGGAGGTGGACATGATCACGGCCAAATTTGACCTCCTTATGAAGAAAATTGATGGACGAAGCAATGGTTAGGTATGCGGCAATGTCTATGCCCTAGACTCTCACATCACTTGTGAAGTCTATAGCAACACGGGTCAGTTGGGCAATGACTGCCTAGAAATCCGTGAGGATGCCTTATACGTAGCCAACAATGGAAACAACACTGGCTATCGTCTTGGAGGTCAAGGGTGGGGCCAGCCACGCCCATTCTTTCAAGCAGGGTACAACAACAATGGCAACAATGGAAATCAGCCCAACTTGAGATAACTTGCCATTAGCCAGCTAAAGATCAATGATGTTCTATCAAAGAAGCTATGGGCTAGTGAAGAGACCCTAGAGAGCATCAATGTCAAGATTGAATTACTATCCTCAGCCTTTAAGAATCAGTTAAGCTTCAACAAAATCTTGGAGACTCGGTTGGCTCAACTAGAAACTATTGTTCCTCCAATGGAGAATGGCAAGATGTTAGGACAGCCCAAACCTCCCATGCAAAGTGCCAACATGATTTCTCTACAAGGAGGCAATTGACTGAAGGACCCCAGATGTCCTACAATCTCATGCTCAATTGGGGCACACCACTTTGACAAGGCCCTTTGTGACCTTGGAGCAAGTGTGAGTGTTATGCCCAAGGTGGTTTTCGACCAGCTAAACTTCACGGAACTCACTCCAACACCAATGCAGCTCCAACTGGCTGATTCCTCAATCTGTTATCCGGCGGGTATAGCCGAAGATGTCCCGGTGAAAATCCGGAACTGCTTCATACATGTGGATTTCATGGTGCTCGACATGGAGGTCAAGAATGATATGTCGCTCATTCTTGGGCGCCCATTCCTAAGCACCACGAAGGCTCGCATAGATGTGGGAGCTGGAGAATTCCACTTCCATATCAATGGCAAGGAGGAGAAGTTTAACTTTCGCCCAAAGTTGGAGCAATGCTCCATGATCTGTATCAAGTATAGGCCGAATGTTAAACACATTCAAGAGGTCAAGATCACACCTCCAAAGGTGGACCCACTCATTGCATTCATGAGGAATTTGATCTATGCAGAAAACCCGTCTTATCGTCCACGCCGACACCCAAAGCATACGGAAAATTTCGGGCCTCCCCAAAGGCCTAAGTCCACCAAGCTGCTAAAGAAGGTATGGCGGAAGAAGCAAGACAAGCCGTCTGAGCCCATTCCTCTGGGCCCGGATGTCAAGAAATGAAGAAGGAGGGATGTCCATCTCATCGGACGGTGGTGAGACCTAGCCAATAGGTTAAATTAGTAGTTATCATTTTCTTGTTTTTTCTTTTCTCTTTATTTTATTTTCCCCATTTAGTTTGATTTTCACCACTGCATATTTGGTTTTCCTAGTAAGTTGAGAATCTTATATTCTCAACTATAATTTTTATTTCTTTATTTTTCACAAAAAAAAATTGTTGGGTTTTGAAAAAGGAGTTTTTATTTGGAAAACAATTTTCCGAGCTGCAAAAGTGGTATTTCACCAACGTGCTAATTGCATAGCCATTGGGGAGCCACCTGCCAAAAGGGAGAACAAGGGGGCCCACTTGTCAGGTTGGCCGACCCCTTGCTCGACCGACTAGGGGAAAGATCCATTTTGGCTCTCTCTCCTCCAACGGCCACATTTAGTTCCCTAGTGATTGTTAGGGATTGCACACTACAAATGGAGGCCATGAGGAGCTCTTCTCCTCACACTTCACCTCATTTCATACATCCCCAAAGTCACTCTTGCTCACATTGTTTTTCTTGCTCTTCGTTGAAGTGCTCTTGATCAATTCACAACTCAAAAAGATTTGCTTTTATTTGCATTTGCAATTAGCTCTCAAGTTCTTCAAGGGAAAATTCGCCAAGGTTTGTTTTCACTAATGTCACCTCTTTTGAGTTTTTGCCTTGTTGTGTTCTTGTTTGTTGTGGCCATGAAAGGGATAAAGAGGTTGTTTGGGAAGGGGAAGGAGGATGAAAGCTCAAGCCATGGCAGAGATTCAAGTGCACACCCCTCTTTCGTTGCTACACCAAGTTCACGGAGGAGTGTAGGGGAGGGCACTCCCATGGGTGAGAGGAGCAACCCACACCAACTTCTTCATGACAACGACCTCGACATTCAAAGTGAAGTTGAAGATCAAGCACGCAAGCTCCTCCAAGATCGTGAGTTTTCACATACGAAAGCTTATGATCCGTATTTGATCACCAAAATAGGTATGGATTCCGAATTCTATTCCATTTGGCGTGCATTAGGATGGGAAAATTTTGCTCACATAGAGGAGAAAGGTTCACGCCTTCTCTCCATAAAATTCCTTTGCACATTCAAAATAGGATTTGATGGTATTACTTTTAGACTATTTCAAAAATAATACAACATCCTATGGAAATAATTGAGTGAAATCCTATACTTCTATAAACGTTGTTTGCTATATTTAGACACGTTGCCTAAGTTTAACAAACAAAGTTTTCGGCAAGATTTAACTGGTGAGGTCAGGTGTAGTGCACCTAGGAATAGCCACTTGCACAACCCTACTTTACGCTTCATGCATAGATGGGTGGATGTGACTATGTTCCCTAGAGGAGATGTAAGGATAGTGCATGATGATGAGCTGAAAATTTTATTTGCCATGATTAAAAAGATAAAGTTGCTCCAGTTATTGCCATGATGACACAATGGTTAGATTATATTCCAAGAGTAGGGTCAATTGAATATACTTCATTGATTACTCATATTGCTACTAGGGTAGGAGCACTAGAATATTCTTCATTTGAGTATATTGAAAATGAAAGAGAATTAATTGGTGAAGATTATTTAGTGCAAGGACATACCGTTAAGCATGATCAAGATGGCTCTTTGATATTTTATTATCCCGGATTTGTCAATGAAATTCGGTTACCTAACCTGGATTATCATTTGTACAAATGTCAGAGGCTAACCATTGACCTACTTCCCATCGAGGAAGGCTGAAGAAGTAATGTCTCTGACAGGATAACAAGGAGCCGTACAAGGAGGGCGGCCATGCTCCCGACAACCTCCACGGTCCATGAGTACGAAGAGGAAGAGGACCCAATAGGTGATGCACCCGGATGGACTCAACCTCCATCGTATGAGATTGAAGGTCCGTCTTGGCATGGGTGGCCAGGTGCTACATGGGAGACACCCCTATCCACTTCAAGCTCTAGCAGCTTGCCTCCAACATCTATGAGAAGATGTCATTCCACTTTGACTAGAAGTCATCGTGACTATAGCCAAGGAATGATTGACTTCTCTAGACGTATGGAGGAGCTTGAAGTAAGGACGGGTGACATCTACAACACTCTCCAAGGGCATGTCCAAGGTACCCAGGACTGGCAACAACACATGGACACTCAATTCACCAACTTCAACCCCATGATACAACAACAACAAGCCGATAAATCGCGGCATACTTTCGTCATCAAGGGTTCAACCCTCATCATGAAGGTTAGTGAAGAATAAGCTTGGGGGAGGACCCCCACTTGAGGTAAATTGTATCAACCCCTATGCATATTTATTTTCCACTTACCCATCATCCACCTTGCATCTAAAAAAATAGGATAGGTTTTATTTCAAATAAAATAAAAGGTGTGCAGTAAGAATGACTTGGAATTCACATAGATTAAATGATGAATAGTTGCTCTGTTTCATTTTCCTAAGTACCTAGTTTACAACTTACTACTCTCCAGCATATTGCTCTCATTGGCTAGAATTGATTTTGCCTTGATTTGGAAATTTTGGGTTGCAAAAGCTTAATCCATTCTAAGTTGTTGTGAGATATGATATAGTGGTAGGGCTGCTATTCCTAGTTTGAAAGTGAAACTTAGATTTCCAGAGAATTTCTAAAAAGATTTAAGTTACTCTCGTTTGATTGGAAATACCCACCAAAGCCATATGATACATTACATTGATATACCTTATACATATGTTATTTGTCTTCACATTGAGCTTTGTCAAACTAGTATAGACCTATGTGAGATTTCTTTCATTACTTTTGAATTCAAGACTTCACTTCCACATGCTATACTTCTATACTAGAAGTAATCAAATTTTCATCATACCACCATTCCACAATAGAAAGAGAAACTTCATATCATTCATGCTTAGTACTTTCTCCAAAATTCATTGCATAAAAAGGGAGTAGAAGACACGACTACAAGAAAAAGAAAAAGAAAATGAATGCTTACATCATAAGCATGAGAAAAAAATTAGCCATGTTTCATTCCTGCAAAATAAGAGAGTCCACTCAAAAATGAGTCATCTCAAGATCCACATCCACTCCATTCCATCACACATGCACAAGTCTTGAATCAAATTGTTTTGAATTGATTTCTCCTAAGGTTTGCTATTTTGACTTAGCAAAATTATGTGTTACAAATATGCCTACTATATTCCCTACCAAGATCCACATACAAGCCTTATGTAGAGGTAGGATGAATTTAGGCACTATGCCTTGGTGAGGACATATTTCCACCACACATAGGAGAGACCTGAGAGAATCAAATTGAGATACTTAAAATCTAAATTAAACTCTCTGAAATTTGAGTGAAACTTGATTTCTAGGGTAAGTGTGCTCCATTTGCTGTTCTATCTTTGACCACCCATGAATAGGAGATGGCATAAGCCCCATAATGACCTAAGATGGGGTGAAGTACCATGCCAATTTTTACAATACTAGGTAGAGTATTTTGTTGTTCACATGGTACTTTTGAAAAAATAGAACATAGTAGCAACTCTTGATCATCAACCTAAAGTCTTGACTTTGATCGGGACGAGCAAATGGTATGCTTGGGGGAGTTTGTTGACGGCTGTTATATACCAATTTCACCCGTCAATATAACTCAATTATGTGAAGGAATTGTCATTTCTTGCACACATCACCTTTCTGTTTAACCTATTTCCACTTGTCCTTTGAGAAAATGGTACATGCAAGAGTTTTATGCAGAAATGAAGTAAAATAAAGGGATGGATCCTATAAAATATTGTTTCAGCCAATCAGGTGACGACACGTGGCACCACATGGATCAAATGGCCCACAAACTGAAGTATTCGAGTCCATCCAATGCTGTAGCACCCATATAAAGGAATGGACCCACCTGGCAGAGACCTGGAGGAAGCACAACTCTAACGGGGCCAAGACCAGGTCAGCCGACCCCCCTAGTCGGCCGACTAGGTCTTGCCGCCAAACGCGTTCAGACGCCACGTGTTGGCTCCTTCCGGCTTGAAGAGGTCATGGGTGACTGATTCGCATGCTTTTGGTGGATGGAACCGACCCTTCTCCAAGCTACAAATAGGACCCCTCACTTCAACACACACCACTTGAGTATTCTTCCTTTGTATCCACTACTCTCCATAGGTTTAGAGGAGTATAGGCTGTAGAAAGGAGAGCCTCTAGTCCATAGTCCAAGTGGGAGAGGAGTAGAAGGAGTCTCTTCCCAATTGGGAAAGGTATGTATCCCATATTCCTATTTGTATTTGTGACTTTATTCATAATAAAGATGATATCTTTAGGCTTACATTGTTCATATACTTGGATGGAGTGTTTCTTGTTTGATTGTGGATTCCATGTATGTGGTAGGAATAGTGTTTATAATTGTGTTATACCATGCTCATTATATCATCATAAACACTATAAACCTCCACTATAGTCTAATTAGCTATGATATGACTATGTTAATATGAATCACTTATGCTATGAATTAACATTGGTTCAACGATGATTTAGTTCATTGCCTTATGATGGCTTGTGCCTAGGCTCTTAAGGTAATTACTTAATATGCTAGCATGGTGCTAGGATAGAGAGCAGCGTTGAATATCTCGTAGACCCACGGATTGAAGAGGTTGGCAGTAGGTGGTGATAGCCCTATTTGTCCTTTGTAATCCTCCACGGTCGGCTATGTCACATGCTCTTGGCTGGAGTCGCCTAGTGTTGCTAGGGGTAAACCTATGCCCGTTGTGTTAATCCACTTAGCATGAGAATTCATAATAAATATAATCATTAGTAACTAACTTAGGCTATGTATATGTACATTAGAAGCATATTAGAAGTATCTACCTAACTCTTAGCCTAGTCCCTCTATTACCCCTTTTATCCCTGTAGGATAGAATGCTCTTGTGTATGTCACACTACCTCCACCTATCAATTAACCCATCCTTGCTAGAACCCTGTCTAGACCAACCGAGCCTCTCCATTTGATGATTGCTTTGCTTCCACCTAGCCTTCCTTTGGAAAAATACAAATGACACCCTTTGGGAATAATCTTAGAGGGGAAATGCTACACCGATAGTTTCCGTGCGCTTGCAGATTTACATGTATAATATAAAACCTACCAACAAGCATTTCTAGCACCCCTGCTACCGATGAATTGTTAGTAGTGCGTAGGAAATATCAACAGTGGGCAAGCAGGACAACACCTAGTTGGGCTACTGGAGAGACACCTTTCTTTTTGGTGTACAGAGCTGAAGCAGTCCTACCTGCGGAGATCATCATGGGGTCCCTCCGAGTCCGGACCTTCAACAAAGCCGCGCATGACAAGCTCCGACGTGAAGACATGGACCTCGTCGATGAGGGAAGGTGCCAAGCAGCTGTTCAGAATGCACGATACCGCTAGGCGCTCTGGCGCTATCACCAAAGGCATGTGCGCAACTGGCAGCTATAAGAAGGTGATCTGGTGCTGCGAAAAATATTAACTCGTGAATGGATGAACAAACTCTCCCCCAGCTGGGAAGGTCCCTTCCGAGTGATTGAAGTTTCCCGTCCCAAATGCGTCCGCTTGGTAACAGAGGATGGGATCCCGCTTCCCAATCCATGGAACATCAAGCACCTCTGTAAGTTTTATGCTTAGTTTCATGGAGGTGAGTGTGTATTTACACATAATGTACCTTATAGAGTCTATGAACAGAGTCGGGTGGGTCCTAGTTAAAAAGCACACTTAACTTGGTCATTGTACTTTAAGTGTGTCTTTACCTTCCCTAGGTTAGAACAAGATGAATAACACACTTAACTTGGTTTTGTACTTTAATTGTGTCCTTGTCTCCCCTGTTATTCGAACCTATAATGAAATACATTTTTGTGTGAAAGCATACTCGACGTGCATTACTTTTATGCAAGCTCGTTACATCTATCATCTTTTCCTTCTTGTCTATAGAAATGTTGTGCAGTCCCTTTGAAGTTTAGTCCTGGATATTCGTGTGATATATAAGTTGTACTAGTAATATTCTTTGGGGTCCTAGTACTGCTATATGGTCTACTTTCATGAAAACCAAAAGCCAATGACAGGTCCAGGGTGCGCTATCGAATTAGTCTGGTCAGGTACTCTAAGTACGTCGCTCTACCTATATCCTGGCAGGTCTCAGTAGGGCGGGTTTGGAAGGCAATCGGACCTAAAGGGATTTAGCCAGTACACTTGTGTTATGCCATTGAGTTCCTTAGAACCTAAAATTCAAAGAAGGATAATAAGCCACAAATAAGTTATAGACAAGAGGATGAATTTTACTGCTTTTCTTGTTTCTTATGCGCAGGAAAAATGAATATTTGATGGTGATTTGTTCGGTGATGGTGGATGTTGTCAGAGCACTTAGCTCCGACAACCCCCAGGGGGCCTGCCGTCGACATTCTAAGAGTTGATAGTGGGCGCTGTCGAAGCTATGAAGCTCCGACAACTCCCAGGGGACCCGCCGTCAACGTTCTAAGCGTTGACAGTGGGCGCCGTCGAAGCTACGAAGCACCAAAAACTCCTAGGGGGCTCGCCGTTGATGTTCTAAGCGTTGACAGTGGGCGCCGTCGAAGCTACGAAGCTTCGACAACTCCCAGGGGGGCCGCCGTTGACATTCTAAGTGTTGACAATGGGTGCTGTCAAAGCTACAAAGCTCTGACAACTCCCAGGGGGCCCGCTGTCGACGTTCTAAGTGTTGACAATGGGCGCTGTCGAAACTACCAAAATTTGACAACCCCCAGGGGGCCCACCATAGATGCTCTACAAGTTGGCAGTGGGCGCCGTCGAAGCTACCAAGCCACGACAACTCTCAGGGGGTCCGCCGTCGATGTAACAAAGGGCCCTGGAGATATCGGAGGAAAAACTCAGAGCTCGGAGCTATCATACTGGCTACGAGTTTGTAGCTATCAAGTTTTCAACACATTGTCTAAATCCTCATGGTAGATGTCCTCAATTCATTGAACACATCTACCAGGGGGCCAACAATATAAAGGGAAATGCATTGAAGACACCAAAATGGAATTCGAAAGGATTTCATTCATTTAAAAGTGGAGAATTACAAGTTCAAGGTACAAAGAGAAAGGTCCTAGCTACTAGAGTTCCTCACGAAGAACGAAGCAACCTTCTCAGCGGCTTCTTGGATGTGGGCCTTGGTAGCTCCCTCCTCTTCAATGATGGGTCCCTCAAAAACGGGAGTTAGAGACATCGAAGACTCACGGCTCTGGAAGCACGTCGGCATGTACTCTGCGATGTTCCAAGCCAGCGACTTCCCTTCAGTCTCGATCTCATCGACGACCACATCTTTGATAGCTTCCAGTTTCGCGTCGGCTGAGTTGAGCGCCACCAAGGCCTTGTCCATCTCTAGCCCCGGATTGTGACATTCTAGCTCAAGGCTTAATGGGATTGATAGAATACTCATACTACCAAGGTATACCTTCTTTTTTGGAGCCCACCTGCAAAGAACTCTGAGGTTAAGCGTGATTGGGTTGGAGCAATTTACGGATGGGTGACCGATTGGGAAGTCTTCTCGGGTGCGCACGAGTGATGACAAAATGCGCATAAAAGACTAGTGTTGGTCTGTGGGGCTAGTATGTGATCCTAGAGAGCTGCCAGATGTAACGACCGCCAGGCGCGTAGTGGCTGGGGTGTTACAGAATGGTACCAGAGCCGATCCTCAGGGTTTCACGGGTGCGTACAGGGCAGGAACGTGGGTACATATGCATGACGCATGGGTCCTCTAGGATTGACACGGTATGGTATGCATGCCAGTACTGAACGTATGAACGTGGCCAAGAGAGGACGTTCCTGGCTTGGGGTTGACCGACGAGGACGTCTATCTTCTAAGGGGGGTGGATTGTGACATTCTGGCTCAAGGCTTAATAGGATTAATAGAATACTCATACCACTGTTTACGGCTCCTAAGATATACTAACAAATCATCCCAGACAACGGCGCTAGAAATTCTTGTTGGTATTTCAGATCATCTCCGGTAAAGAGATAAGATCCGCAAGCGCACGGAAGATATCGTTGTAGCATTTCACCCATGAGTATTCCCAAGGGTATCGTATTTATCCCAAAGGAAGGCAATGGAGTAAAGTATATACTACTCTTATGGTCAAGCTATGGGATACTAATCCATTATCCGTACATGGTAAGTTGATAATAGGGGTAGTGTGACACACACCTAGACAATATATTCTAAAGGGTAAAATGGGTCCTAGAGGGAGATTGGATTGAGAGTTAGAGAGTTGCTCCTACAATGCTCCTAATACATATACATAGCCTTAGGTAGATACTAATGGTCATGTCTGAATTCCTATGCAATGCTATTCAACACATCGGGCACGGGCTTACCCCTAGCAAAACTAGGGCGACTCCCGCCAAGAGCATGTGGCATAGCCGAACGTGGAGGATTACAAAGGACAGATAGGGCTGTCACCACCTACTGCCTACCTCTTCAATCTGTGGGTCTACAAGACATCCAACGCTACTTAAATACCCAAGCACCATTCTAGCATACTAGGCAAATACCTTAGGAGCCATGGCACAAGCCATGCTAAGGAAATGACTAACCTAAACATCGTTGAACCAATGTTGAAGCATAGCATAAGTCATTCATATTAACATAATCATATCATAACTACATAGACTATAGTGGGGGTCTATAGTGTTTATGACCATAAGATGTGATCATGAGAGTGAAATCATAAAGACTACCTTCCACATACATGGACTCCACAATCAAACAAGAAACTCTTTGTCCAAGTATATGTATAAAAGAAGACTAAAGATAATATCTTTATTGAGCACAAAGTCACAACTACAAGAAGGAATACATGAGGCATACTTTTCCCAATGTGGAATTGGGTAGAGAGACTCCTTCTACTCCTTTCCCAATTTGGACTTGGGACTAGAGGCTCCCCTCTCTACATCCTAACTCCTCTAAGGACTATGGAAAACGGTGTATACAATAGAATGATGCCTAAGTGGTGTGTGTTGAAGTGAGGGGTAGGGGGTCCTATTTACACTAGTACTGAGGTCAGTTCCCGCCACCAAAAGCGCGCAAATCAGTCACCACTGACTCCAGGGAGCCGAGAGCAGCCAACATGTGGAGGCTGACCGAGTTTGGTGCAAAGACCAGGTCGACCGAACCCCTGGTTCGGCCGATCTGGTCATTGCACTGTTTCTTGTGTGCTTTCTCCAGGTGGCTTCCAGGTGGGTCCCATTGATGTATATGGGTGATACACCATTGGATCTCATTGGATACTTCTGTTTGTGGGCCATTTGATCCATGGGATGCCACGTGTCGTCGCCTGATTGGCCGGGATGATATTTTATAGGATTGGTACCTCTACATTTCCTCATTTCCTGCATAAAATGTTGCATACACATATTTCTCCAAGTCCAAGTGGAATTGGGTTAGATAGAAAGGTGATGTGTGCAAGAAATGACAAATCCTTCACATAATTGTGTTAAATTGACGGATGAAATTGGTATATAATAGCCATCAACAAACTCCCCCAAGCTTATCCTTTGCTCGTCCTAAGCAAAGTCAAGACTTTAGGTTGATGATCAGGAGTTGCTACAATATCTTATTTTAAAAAGTATCTAATGCACAACAAGATACTCTACCTAGTATTATAGAAATTGGTTATGATACCCTACCTTTCTTAAGTTATAATGGGGCTTATGCTTTTTCATATTCATGAGTAGTTGAAAGGTAGAATATCAAATGGAGCAAACATAGCCTAGAAATCAAGCTCCACTTAAATCCAGGAGAATTCAATTTAGATTTTAAGTACCTCAATTTGATTCTCTCAGTCACTCTTTTATGATAGTGGAAATATTTCCTCACCAAAGCATTGTGCCTCTACTATTCCTACTCATTGAATATGGTTGTATGTGGAGCTTGGTAAGGAAAGTAAGTAGGCATATTTGCATCACATATATTTCTATGTCAAAAGAGTAACCCTTAGGAGAATTCAATTCAAAACTTTTTGATTCAAGACTACTACATGTGTGATGGAGTGGAAGTGGATGTGGATACTTGAGATAACTCCTTTTTGGTATAATCTCTCTTTTTTGTAGGGATGAAACATGGCTACTTTTCTTTTCTCTCTTTTTTTTCTCATGCTTATGATGTAAGCATGCCCCCTTTTTCCTTTTTGTAGCCATGTTTTCTACTCCCTTTCTTTGTGTCGGTACCCTGCGTACTGGATACCCCTTGGGACTGCAAAAGGAGCAAAGGAACCTCACCTGTCTGAGTTGAAGACCTCTGAAGGCCCCACGTGTCATACGAAACGGGACCTGCCTCCCTTCTATGGTTAGTCCTAATGCTGCCACGTGTATCGTTAAACCGGAGCTACATTCGCTACACGGGAAAGCTCCGGACTAGATACTTGTGTGGCACCCCTGGACCTAACCCCCGACAGAGGGAAGCTCCAGTACCGACACGTGTACAACAGCACCGGACCTACTCGTCCAAGACTGTAGGCTCCGGAGCTGTCACACGTCCAACCGTCGGACCTTCAACTTCAACAAGCAGACTGGTGGACCTCCAATAGCTCGGACATTCAAGGGACAATTAAAGACTTCAAGACCCGATTAAGTGTCATTAATGCTATCTTAATGACACACAATCGGAGGGCCCTTAATGCCAGTAACGCCACTATCAAAGTGCGTTACCACACTATTAAGGGTAATTAAACACAATAATTGTGTATTAAGCATCAGTAACCGCCAGGGCCACATGTCAGGGCAGGCTAACGATGTAACGACTAGTCCTTGTACTACAAAAGGACTGGTCGAGCGATACACAAGGCAGATTTCCACACTCGACTCTTACACACAAGCGCTCAGACGTTCAATACAACAACAACACACACCCGTGGAGTAGGGTATTACGCTCAGGCGGCCCGAACCACATAAATCCTCGTGTCTACTCATCATCCTGTTCTGAATCTCTGCGCGCCCACAACCGAACTACAAACTCCGCGGGCTGCCAACGGTAGTACCGGGAGAATTGCCGGAATCACACTCCGACAGTTGGCGTGCCAGGTAGGGGGTGCCCGAGATTCAAGGATGGTGAATTCTGCTACTGGATCGTCCAACGACTACCCTACTGCGCAACCTCCTGGAGGCAACCCCTCCAACATGCAGCAACCAGCAGGTGTTTTGGCTGCAGCAGGAGTCATGCCACCGCCACAACCATGTGCTCCTGCAAATCAAGTTGGACGTCGAGATGGGGCGTCTGCGTCGGTCACTGCATCAGCAAACAACAACCCTGAACACGCGATTAATGTCGCACGTGCTCTTCTCCAACGTCCACCGCCTCTAGGAGCACCCCAGGGTGCAATGGAGCAGTGGAGAGCTGATGTGGAACATCTGGTTGCAGCAGTAGCCGATGGCATCAGCAATCAAGGTACTCCCCCCTTGAGGCGGGCCCCATCGCAGCATCGGACCGTGTCAGGTATACTTGGTCTGCACGCCTCGCAGCACAGGAGGCGTGCTGCATCTCAACAAGCAACATCGCTGCCTTCTGGGGCGCGACGTACCCACACGGTAACCAGGCTTTCGACTCACGACCTCTGGGCTGAGCTCTATCGTCGTTACCGTCTAAAGGACGGTCGTGTCCACATCGAGCGTGCTTGCGAGAGGCGAGAGGCTCGGGACAGCCCTGCTCTTGAGGGAGTAGGAGGAGGCTGTTCTGCCTTATCCATGCACCTACGCATGGTCAGATGGCCGCAACAGTTCCGGCCTCACCCGCCAGAGAAATTTGATGGGACTGTCGATCCCGCTGAATTTCTCCAAATTTACTCCACCGCTATCCTTGCGGCTGGGGGAAATGAGGCCGTGATGGCCAATTATTTCCCTGTGGCTTTAACTGGGACTGCCAGGTCTTGGTTCATGAGCCTTCCACCTGACTCCATCAACAGTTGGGCAGAGTTGTGCCAACAGTTCACTGCCAACTTCGGGAGTTCATATACCCGACCAGGCACGGCACTGGACCTTTTTGCTGTCAAGCAGAAGTGGGGAGAGTCCCTGCGATCCTTCATCCAGAGGTTCTCCCAGGTACGAAACATCATTCCTTCTATCTCAAGCACTTCTGTTATTGTAGCATTCAGACAGGGCATTCGAGACAAGAAGATGTTGGAGAAGCTGGCGACCAAGGAAGTCACCAGCGTCACGGAACTCTTCAGCTTGGCAGACAAGTGTGCCAAGGCTGCGAAGGGCCATGAAATGCACTCCCAACCACCTCCGGAGGACAACAAAAAGTCCTCCAAGGGTGAAGCCGCTACCTCCAGGAGTGGCAAGAAGAAGAAAAAGTCCAACGGCAAGAACAAGCCGTCGGCCGGTACACCTACTACTGCAGCTGTTGCAGCTCCGGGTGGCCTGGGGCCACGCCCCGAGAAATGACCTCGGCTGTCGTCTGAAGACAGTGGCAGTTCCAAGATGTGGTGTCCCATACACAAGATGAACAGCCACAACCTGGAAGGCTGTCGAGAGGTCCGGAACCTCGCCGAGCGCTACAACAAGTGCCGGGAAGAAGTTCCTTTACGTCAAAGGGAAGGAAAACAAAAAGTCGATGAAGCTCCGACTGAAGAGGAGTTAGGCTTCCAGGACCCCAAAAAGGTCTTGAAGGTTGTTTACACCTCTGTTGATGACGACTCAGACGTCTCTGACAACGAGCATCAGAAGACCATGAAAACCATCTTTGTTGGTTCGTGGGACATCACCTCCCGTCGTGTCCTCAAGACATTGCGGCGGGACATGGCCTCAGTTGCTCCCATCACCAGGGCGGAGCCGCACCGTAAGTGGATGGACACTGCCATCACCTTCGATGCTTCAGATTGCCCCCCGAAACATGATCGGAGCAGGCCAACTCCCATTGATGGTATCTCCGACCATCAACAACATCCAGCTCCACCATGTAATGGTGGACGGAGGTTCGGTACTGAACCTCATAAGCTTCAAAGCCTTCGTCAAGCTTCAGCTCTGACCTTCAGATCTTCGCCCCTCCTGACCTTTCTCTGAAGTAGGTCCAGGGGGCATAACTCCACTCGGTGCCATTACTCTCCCAGTGACCTTCAGGTCTCGAGAGAATTACAGGACCGAGAAGTTGGTCTTCGACGTGGCGCAGATCAACTTACCATTCAACACCATCTTGGGCAGGCCAGCCTTGTACAAATTCATGGCTACTGCTCATTATGGCTACTTGGTGTTAGATGCCAACACCCTCAGGTGTTCTCCGAATCCGCAGAGACCGCACTGCCGGAGTTACTGCTCTGGAAGAACTCCATACGCTTGCTACAGCACAGGAGGAAGAATCTGGAAAGGAACAAGTGTTGAAGCCTCCGAGCATTTGTCATCGAGGCTCAACCTCCGCACCTCATGTGCAACATAGCGGCGACACCGACATTTCCGTCAAAGTCGTACAAATTGGTTTCGACGCCGCTCAGACCACTCGTATATCAGGAGATCTGAATGACAAATAGGAACTCGCGCTCATCACTTTTCTTCGGGCCAATGTTGACGTGTTTGCCTGGCAACCATCACAAATGGCTAGGATCCCTAGAGAAGTGATCGAGCACAATCTGAAGATTTATCCCAACGCTCGGCCTGTACATCAGAAGCTTCAGAAGCAGTCAGTAGAGCGACAAAAATTTATACGTCAAGAAGTGAAGAAGTTGCTCGAAGCTGGATTCATTCGAGAAGTCTTCCACCCAAAATGGCTGGCAAACCCAGTCGTTATACCCAAGGTCGGCGAGAAGCTTCGGATGTGTATCGACCACACTACACTGAATAAGGCATGTCCTAAGGATCCATTCCCACTACCTAGAATAGATCAGATAGTGGATTCCACCTCCGGGTTTGAATTACTGTGCTTCCTAGATGCATATTCTGGGTACCATCAAATCAGAATGTCTAGGGAAGATGAAGAGCATACTTCCTTTATCACAGTAGATGGATTATATTGTTACACAGCCATGCCATTCGGTCTCAAAAATGCTACTTCAATGTTTGTTCGAGCTATGTACAAAACTTTTGGAGAGCTTATCACAGACGTAGTGGAAGTGTACATCGATGAAATCGTCGTCAAGATCAAGAACAAGGAATCATTCCTTGACACCTTGCAAGCTGTCTTCGACAAGTTGCGAATCACACGCACGAAGCTAAATTCGAACAAGTGTGTCTTTGGGGTAAGCTACAGAAAGCTTCTTGGATTCTTGGTGAACCACCGAGGAATAGAAGCAAATCTGACAAAGATTAAAGCTATTGAAGACATGCGGCCACCAGCCTGCATCAAGGACATCCAGAAGGTGACTGGATGTCTAGCTGCCCTCAGCCGGTTCATCTGGAGACTGGCAGAACGAGCACTACCCTTCTTCAAATTATTGAGGAATTCCGGACCATTCCAATGGTCTAAAGAAGCAGAAAAGGCTTTCCAAGAGCTAAAGTAGCTCCTCACCACTCTACCAACTTTGGTAGCTCCGAATCCATGTGAGCCACTTCTGCTTTACATTTCGGCAACTGACGAAGTTGTCAGCATGGTCCTGGTTGCAGAAAGACCAGAACCATCTCCAGTTCAGGAAGCTAGACCCCTCCGGGGGGGTCCAGAGCTACCTGAAGGTGAGTTTGGGTCCCAGCCCCCAGACCCGGATCGTCGAGGTACGACACCAGAGGATCGACCTCCTTCAAATGAAGGAGTTGCAGTTGCTGAACAAGAAGATTTGGACCCCTCCAGGAAGGTCTGGGTCACTTCAGAAGAAGCTCCGAGTTCTTCAAGCAAGAACCTGGAGGTCCCCAAAGAAGGTCCGGACCCCTTCAGGGGGGGGGGGGGTCCAGGTTGATGATGAGGAAGCTTCGGGCCCCTCTGAGAGGGTCCGCACAGTCCAGCGCCCATTGTACTTCATCATTGAAGTACTCCATGATGCCAAGACTCGGTACCTGGAGCTGCATAAGCTGCTCTAAGTAGTTCTTATTGCCTCTAGGAAGCTTCGACACTACTTCCAATCTCACAAGATTTCAGTGGTAATATCCTATCCACTACATGCAATCTTGCATAACCCCAACTCTACTGGGAACATTGCAAAGTGGGGAGTGGAACTGGCCGAGTTTGATCTTGAATTCATCCCAAGACAAGCGATCAAGAGTCAAGCACTGGCGGACTTCGTGGCGGAATGGACCCCTTCTCCATCAAATCCTGGGGGCCCTAGTGAGCAGAAGTCGGAACCCAAGGTTCCGGTCTTCACCGAGCCTCACTAGATTCTCTACTTCAATGGCTCCATGCAGAAGGAGGGGGCCAGAGCTGGAGTCCTTCTCCTCGCTTCAACTGGGGAGAAGGTCAAATACATGGTTCACCTTGACTTCAAGGCGACCAACAACATGGTGGAGTATGAAGCATTAATCTATGGGCTCAAGGTGGCACTATCATATGGTGTCAAGCAGCTATTGGTAAAGGGTGATTCGCAGCTCGTCATAAAGCAAGTCAAAGGTGAATGCTGCTGGAACAACCCTCAACTAGTTGCATACCTAGTTGAAGTCCAGAAGCTTCAGAAGGACTTCAACATCCTAGATCTTTGCCATGTCCGGCATCTCAACAACGCTGAAGCCGACGAACTCTCAACGAAAGCTTCAACCAGAGCTCCGGCTCCCATAGAACCTTCGTCTGGAGATTGTCAATACCAACAGCTCAGCCTACCGAACTGAGCGAATGGGGTGAGACCAGCACCTTGAAGCTGGCGGTCTCGATGGCCCTGTTACCGTGGCGTCCATCAAGGGTTGTAGGTGCTGCAGGAAGCTCCGATGCAACCCAGCACGCAAGACTCAAATGCTCAAGTTAGCTCCGATGCATGGATCTCAGAGATCCGGAGCTACTTGAAAGACAACTTCCTTCCTGAAGATAATGTATCTGCTGACCAGATAGTCAGATTGGCTAAGAGATACACACTGGTAGAAGGGGATCTCTACCGGCGTGGTGCCAACGACGTCCTAATGCGGTGCATTACAAGGGAAAAAGGATGCGAGCTTCTCGCGAAAATCCATGGAGGCGAGTGTGGGAACCACGCATATTCCCGCACGTTGGTCGGGTAAAGCCTTTTGGCATGGTTTTTACTGGCCTACAGCACTCCAGGATGCAACCGAGCTAGTGAAGAAATGCGAAGCATGCCAGTTTCATGCGAAGCAAATTCACACACCAGCTCAACCCTTACAAATGATACCTCCTACATGGCCATTCGCTGTGTGAGGGATGGATATCTTGGGACCTTTACCAAGAGCCGTCGGAGGTTACAAGTTCCTGTACGTCGCCATCGACAAGTTCACCAAGTGGCCGAAAGCAACTCCAGTTGTGACAATAAACAAGCAATCAGCTATCAACTTCTTGCAGTCCATCGTATGCAGATTTGGAGTCCCAAACAAGATCATAACTGACAACGGGACCCAATTCACAAGCTTTGCATTCCAAGGATATTGCGAAGACCTCGGCATTCAAGTCAACTATGCTTACGTAGCTCACCCGACAAGCAATGGCCAAGCTGAGAGAGCAAATGCACAAATTCTAGACTCAAGACACGCACATATGAGCGACTGAAAAAACATGGAGCCAACTGGATTGAAGACCTTCCACCCACCTTGTGGGCAAATGGGACAACTCCAAATCGATCAACTGGAGAGACACCCTTCTTCTTGGTGTACAGAGCTGAAGTAGTCCTTCCTCCGGAAATCACCTTGGGGTCGCTCCGGGTCCGAACCTTCGACGATGCCATGCGGGACCAGATCTGGCGTGAAGACCTTGACCTCGTTGAAGAGGGAAAGTGCCGAGCAGCTGTTCGAAACGCACGATATCGCCAAGCACTCCAGCGCTATCACCAAAGGCATGTGCATAATCGATAGCTCGAGGAGGGCGATCTGGTGCTACAGAGAATACAAACTCGAGAAGTGTTAAACAAACTTTCCCCCAGCTGGTAAGGACCCTTTCGAGTGATCAAAGTATCCCGTACCGGATGCGTTCGCTTGGCAACCGAGGATGGGACACCTCTCCCTAATCCTTGGAACATTGAGCACCTCCGTAAGTTCTACGCTTAATATCACAGAGGTGAGTCTGTAGTTACATATGATGTATGTTATAGTATTATTGTACAGAGTCGGGTAGCTCCTCCAGGAGAACAGCCAGACCTTTCCTGGAAGGTCCACAAAGTTCAGGCAACACTTGTCACAGTCTCAGAGCTAAAAGTGTAGCTAGCTACCTTGGGTCAAACAAGAAACGCAACACACTTAGCCTGGTTCCAAACCCTAAGAGTGTACTTGTTTCCCTTGTATCCCGGACCTATAATGAAAGACATCATTATGTGAAAACAGACTCCACGTGCATTTATTTTGTATAGGCTCAATTTTTTATTTTCTCTTTATTGTCTATAACAAAGTTGTACAATTCTCAAGAATCTTTAGCCCGACCAATTCATATATAATTCGAGTTGCTTTGTTAATTCTTTCGGGTCTTAACATTGTTGAATGGCCTACTCGCCTGAATGTCGCCAAGCCAATCTAGGTCTAGAGTGTGCTATCGACTTAGCCTGGTCCTACACCCTAAGTATGCCACTCTACCTACACCCTGGTAGGCCGAAGTAAGGCGAGTCCAGGAACGATTGGACCTGAAGAAAACAAACAAATGCGCTTGATTGTATACAAAATTGTTGTCGATCTAAAATTTCTTTCAGGGATAGTAAGCTGCAATCGAGTTATAGATAAGAAATAGATTTTACTATTTTTCTTGACTTTAGTGTGCAGGAAAAATAAAGACCTCATGATGATGGTGGATGGAGCCGGAGCTATCAAAGCTCCGACACCCCCTAAGGTGGTCCGCTATCGATGTTTCAAACATTGATAGTAGGTGTCACCGGAGCTACCAAGTTCCGGCAAATCCAGGGGGGCCAGCCGTCAACGTGAAGAAAAGATGGTGGGAAGACTCCCCAGTGGGGTCAGTTGTCGACGCACCGCGTGTTGATAGTGGTCACTGTCGGAGCTACCAAGCTCCGACAACCCCAGAGGACTAACTGTTGATGCTCTACGTGTTGACAAGGGTCACTTCCGGAGCTACTAAGCTCCAACAACCTCAGGGGGCCCCTACTATCGACAACTTCAAACCTACAAACTACGAGTTTGAAGCACGCAAGTCTTCAACAAAATGCTACATCCTCTTGGTACATGTTCACAATCAAATTGTGTACATCTACCAGGGGGCAAGTGGTACAAAGGTGTTGAAGACAAAAAATGAAATTCATAAAATCCTTGGATTTCATTAATCTGAAGACAAGAGATTACAAAATTGGAGAAAAGAAGAGAAGATACAAGCACGAGCTACAAAGAGAAAGTCCTAGATCCTACGGAAGAATGAGGCAACCTTCTGGGCAACCTCTGACACACTGGCCTTGGCGGCATCTCCCTCTCCATCGATGGGGCCTTCAAGCACCGGATCAAGTGGGAAGTGAGGATCCTGACTTGTGTAGCACGTCAGCATGTACTCTGCGATGTTCTTCGCCAGGGATTGTCCTTCAGTTTCCAACTGGTCCACAATGACATCGCCCATCTTGTTGAGTTTGCTGCCCGCCGAGCTCAACGCCTTCAATGCCAGGTCCAGCTCCGGCTCTGGGTCGTCCGGACGCATGGGACTAAAACCTAGCGGTGTCAGCGTGTCATTGGCTTTGCCCAAGAAGACCCACACATGTTGGGACTCCGCAGCCCTCGAGCCTCGCACCTCTTCCAAGGACCTCTTGGTCGCCGCAAGCTTCGAATCCTCCCGGGCAAGGCGCTCGACCTCTTTGGCATTCTGCTGAATGTTTTCGGCAACTTGCCTTTCGAGTTTACCAAGCTCGTCTTCCTGGAGGTGGATCTTGTTCTGGCGGTCGACCAGGTCTCTCTCCTGGCCCTGCACTTTCTCCTCCCTGGCAGTAACCTCATTCTCCCTCTTAGTGAGGTCCTGTCCCCGCTACCAGGCCTTCTTCTCCTCTTTCTCGCAGCGCTCCTCCAGCTTCTTGGTGCGCTCCGCGAGGCTCTTGTCACCCAGAGTCAGCCTCTGAGTAAGCTTCTCCTCCCTCTTCACGAGGTCATCCCGCAGCTCCAGCAGTTTTTGCTCTTCATCTTCGAGCTTTTTCTCCCGCTCCTCAAGAGCCTCCCGGCGCTTGACGAGGCTGTTGTGGATGGCGCTGAGCTTCTCTTGGCGGTCATTCGTTGCTTCATTAGCAGCCAAGGCCTGTTCGTGGATGGCCCGGGACTGGTTGTCGAGGGATTGCACCATGCTTTCCCTCTCATCCAGCAGCTGACCCCAGTACTCCAACCGGACCTTCTCCCTTTTCACCCACTCCTTGTCGTCGGCCAGCATCGTCTGCGCCAGCTTGGTCTTGAATTGGAGCCGGTTGCGCCACCTCCTAAGGGTTTGGCGCTCCTCCTCGAGGGCCTTACTGTCGTGGTAAAAGGCCAGCTGGACCTGACGAAGGCTGGAGTAGGCGTTGTTGATAGACAACGACAAAGGGATTGGCTCCAGACCTGTCGGGGTCTTCTCCGCTGGCTCCAACGGGTTCTCCGTAACAAAAATTGGGTCCCACTCTACAAGAGCGGTCCCCTGAGCCTCCACGGCACTAGGGCTGCCCTCCGGGATAGCCTCGACCGCTGCCGAGGAAGGTCCTGCAACGGAAGTTTCTACCTCCAGAGTCGGCTCTGAAGGTCCCGCCGCCAGGTAATCAGCAACTGGTCCCTCAGGCGGAGGACCGGCAGCTTCGTCTTGGCACCCTGGCTCAGGCGCGGGTACCTCCGGAACCACCACCACCGGGGCAGGAGTTGAAGGTTCGTCCGGAGTTGAGGCCACCTCCAGCTCTGATGCTCATACCTCCTCCACTGTCGGTTCAGGCGCCGGCACTTCGACCTCCACCGGCTCGGGTGCCGGCACTTCCGCAACAATCGGCTCGGGCGCCGGCACTTCTGCAACAACCGGCTCATGCGCCGGAACTTCATCAACACCCAGCTCCACCGCCGGGGCTTCAACAACATCCGACTCTAGGGCTGGAACTGCAGCTACCTTCGGCTCTGGGGCCGGAGCGTCTATCATCACAGCATCCAAAACCGGAGCTTCAACCTCCGGAGATGGTGCTGCTGGTACATATTTGTTCTCGTGGTCCGTAGCTACCACGGGAGATTAAGGGGATGACTTGAGGTCAGGGACCATGACAGATGGCGTCGGAGCTACCGCGGCCTCAGCCACCACCTGGGGCGGCTCTGGAACTGGAGCCGGAGCCTCCGCCTGTGCAGCATCAGCTGCTGTTGCAGGAACCGGAGCTCCAGCCCCTTTCTTGGGTACCCTGTGGATGAAGGACGAAGAAACTCAAAATATGGTTACAACAAAAACAATCAACTCAGGTAAAAAATTAAAATTACCTTAAAAGGCTTCCGCTCCAGCTAGCGCGTAACATCTTCACTAGACGCTAAGGACCAGACCCTATCGCCACTAGCGTAGTAGCTCCGGAAGGATCCTCGGAGCTTGCTGCCGCCGTCAGCGACGTCTTGGTTGAGCCCCCCCTCGATTGAGAAGGACCCTCGGACCTAGATCCCTTAGCGGGCCCTGGTACCGGAGTCACATGGCTGGAGTTGGCATCCCGAGGAGATGCTGATGTTGGAGTAGGTGTCGCTATTGAAGACCTCCCCCGCCGGGGAGAAGGAGCTGTTGCAGAAGGAGCAGATCTGATGGACCTCCCGTCAGAGTTCTTCAACTTCCTCTTGCGGCAGGAGGGCTCGGCCAACTCCTTGCCCTTGCCTACGACTTCAGCTCTCTGTCTCGGGTGGAAGGGGGACCACCCTCGGAAGCTCCGGGGATCGCCAACCTGGTGGTCGAACGCCTCTCAACTTCACCAAGGTCTTCAAGCACAGGCATCTTCCGCCAGAGCTCCCTGCTAAACTCTACCTCCATGTTCAGAGGGAGGAAAGCTGCCGGCGGAGTCAAGTCATCGCCCTCGACGTCGATGCCGTGCTGGAACTTCTTGAGGTGAAGCTCCAAAGCTGCGCCTTCCATGTTGGACTTCAAACCGGTCTCGATCCGGTCGTCATCCATCACGCTATTAAGGGCCCAGGCGAGCTTCTTCCTCTTCTTTAGCGGAGCCCACCAGTTGACCAGGATGTTGCAGAATACCACCTGGGGAGTCACCCCTCCTTAGCTAAGAGGCCGTATAGGATGCCTCCTATGGAATTAGCAGAGCTCAAGAAGCAAATTCAAGAGCAATTAGAGAAGGGTTTTATTCTCCCTAGTTCTTCACCTTGGGGAGCGCCCGTGCTGTTTGTGGATAAGAAGGATGGAACCCAAAGGATGTGTGTGGATTACCGATATCTCAACGAGGTAACAATCAAGAACAAGTACACCTTGCCACGCATAGAAGACTTGTTTGATCAGATGAAGGGTGCGTGTGTCTTCTCTAAGATTGATTTGAGGTCGGGATACTTTCAAATGAAGATTAGACCATCAGACATACCCAAGACAGCTTTTAGGACACGGTATGGATCTTATGAGTACACCGTGATGTCTTTTGGATTGACAAATGCACCTGCGTACTTTATGTACCTCATGAATAAGGTCTTCATGGAGTACTTGGATAAGTTTGTTGTGGTGTTTATTGATGACATTATGATCTACTCAAAGGATGAGAAGGAACATGAGGAACACTTGAGGCTTACGTTGCAGAAATTGAGGGAGCATCAATTGTATGCCAAGTTCAACAAGTGTCAATTTTGGTTGAGAGAGGTGTCATTTTTGGGTCATATAATCTCAGGAGGAGGAGTATCGGTTGACCACGGAAAAGTGAGAGACGTGTTGAAGTGGGAGCCCCCGCAAAATGTAAAGGAGATCAGGAGTTTTCTTGGAATGGGTGGATATTACCGTAGATTCATCAAGGACTTTTCCAAAGATAGCCAAGCCAATGACGGAGTTGCTAATGAAGGGAAAGGCTTTCCAATGGACTCAAGCTTGCCAAAATAGTTTTGAGGAGTTGAAGAAGAGGTTGACAACAGGCCCAGTTTTGGTACTACCGGATGTGAGCAAGGGTTTTGATATTTATTGCGATGCATCGAGACAAGCACTTGGATGTGTATTTATGCAAGAAGGTCAAGTGGTTTCATATGCTTCGAGACAACTGAAGAAACATGAGCAGAATTAGCCAACACATGATCTAGAACTTGCAGCCGTGGTACATGCGTTGAAGATTTGGAGACACTATATCCTTGGACATAGGTGTGAAATTTATACGGATCATAAGAGTTTGAAGTATATTTTCACATAAATGGATCTGAACTTGAGGCAACAGAGATGGTTGGATCTCATCAAAGATTACGATTTGGGAATCAACTATCATCCGAGAAAGGCCAATGTAGTGGCCGATGCTTTGAGTAAAAAGGGAGTAAGTCATCAACTCACAGTTCGAGAGTTACCATCAGAGTTATGTAAGGAGTTTGAAAGGTTGAAACTCGGATTAATAAATGAGATGTAGGTGATGGAGTTAAACCCAACCTTGGAGCAAGAAATTCGAGAGGCACTGACCAAGGATGAGGAAATTCAAGAAATCAAGGAAAGGACTCAAGAGGGGAGAGAATTCAGATTTGATGAAGATGAACATGGTACCTTATGGCTTGGAAAGAGAATCGTTGTGCCTAAGGTGAAGCATATTCGGGAGACAATATTAAAGGAGGCACATGACTCGCCATACTCGATTCACCCTGGTTGTACGAAGATGTATAAAGACTTGAAGGCTTGCTATTGGTGGGATAGCATGAAAAGGAACATAGCTGAATATGTAGCATTGTGTGATGTGTGCCAACGAGTCAAGGCGGAACATCAGAGGCCAGCTGGATTATTGCAACCATTGAAGATACCGGAATGGAAGTGGGAAGAAATTGGAATGGACATCATAGTTGGGTTACCACGTACTCAGTCCGGGTATGACTCAATTTGGGTAATTGTGGATCGCTTAACCAAGTCAACTCATTTTGTCCCTGTGAAGACCAAATATACAGCTGCACAATTGGCTGAAATATACATGGAGCATATTGTGTGTCGACACAGAGTACCGAAGAAGATAGTCTCGGATAGAGGTTCACAATTTACTTCCAGATTTTGGCAAAAACGGCATGAAGCTTTGGGAACGAGGTTGAATTTTAGTTCAGCATATCATCCTCAAACGGATGACAAACCGAGAGGACCAATCAGATTTTGGAAGAAATATTAAGAGCTTGTGCTTTGAAGCGTGGGAAAAGTTGGGACAAAAGCTTGCCATACGCAGAATTTTCATACAACAATAGTTACCAAGCAAGCTTGAAAATGTCACCGTATGAAGTGTTTATGGGAGGAAGTGTAGGACACCTTTATTCTGGAATGAGGCAGGAGAAACTCAAGTATTTGGTCCGGATGTGTTGCAAGGAGCCGAAAAGCAAGTCCAAATAATTTGTGAAAACTTGAGGGCTGCCCAATCAAGGCAAAAAGGTTATGCGGGCAATAGAAGAAGGAAATTAGCCTTTGAAGTGAGAGATTTTGTTTACCTCAAGGTGTCACCATGAGGGGTCATAAGAGGTTTAACATAAGAGGAAAGCTAGCACCTCGCTATATTGGACCGTTCAAGATTTTGGACAAAGAGGAGAAGTTGGAGATGCCAGCTCATCTTTCAGACGTACATGATGTCTTTCATGTTTCCCAGCTCAAGAAGTGCTTGAGAGTGCCGGAAGAACAAGTGCCAATGGAAGAGTTGGAACTAGAGGAAGATTTGACTTATGCCGATCAACCGGTCAAGATTTTGGAAACCAAGGAGAGAGTCACAAGGAACAAGGTGATTCGATGGTGTAAAGTTCAATGGAAGCACCCCACAAAAAAAGAAGCAACGTGGGAATTGGAGGATGATCTCAAGAAGGAATTTCCCTATCTCTTCTCTTCCGTGTCGAATCTCAAGGGCGAGATTCATTTTAAGGGGGGTAGGTTTGTAACACCCTCATTTTCATGCATCATGCCCTACATACACTCATATACATGTTTAACATTAACCCACATAAAGAGGAACGAGTTTAAAATTGATTTGGAACAAAAACGCACTTAAAATGCAGGAAAGTGCGGACTAGTCCGATTTTACTGAGGACTAGTCCGATTTCTCTCTGACTAAAAATGGACTAGTCCGATTTTGTGCGGACTAGTCCGATATTCCAAGAATCCGATATTGCTAAGTCCTTGGACTTTTCCGGACTAGTCCAGTGTTGCAGCGGACTTGTCCGTTTTCCTCTCTGTTTAAAGTCAGACTTGTCCGATTTTTTTGCCAGACTTGTCCAATTTTTCTCTCTGGATGACTTCGTACTAGTTCGGTCCTTTCCGGACTTGTCCGATATTTCATGACTCCGAGTTGATCTTTTGTTTTACGACTTGTTTCTTGGGTTTCACGTTAATTGGGCCTAGGGATGTCATGACTAACTCTTTTAGAGCCCATGTGGGACTCTAAACCGGCCTCTACTCAATCCCAAACTCGAAATACATCTAACCCTAGCCTCCACCTCTATATAAACAACCCCACCCCTTGGTTTGACATCTATTTGCCACTTTTCCACCCCACCCAAACCCTAGTTCGTGGAGAGCCACCACCAAGGAGGGAGGAGAAGATCTCAAGCAAGAAGAAGAGGAGGAAACGAAGGAGGATCAAGATCTCCACCAAGCTTTTGTTCTTCATCACCAATTCACCTCAAAGTTCATCAACAACCCTACATCACCAAGATCCAAGTGCTACCTCCAAGTTTCTTGATTCATTGGAGTCATAAACACCTGGTATACCTTCTATTCTCTTTTCCTTACGAGAATTCAACCCCTAATCTCCAAATGGATCTAGAAAACCCTAATATGCTGATCTCGCAAAGTGCGGACTTGTTTGGTCCCTAGCGGACTAGTCCGGTCTTCCTGGCTAAATTGTGTTGAATTGATTCTAAGGTTTGATCTAATAAACTCCAAACCTGTATAAACTTGTTAAAAGCTATTAGAACTAGTTATTGACCATTAAAGCAATCTAGTAACAAGTTCTACCTTGAATTTGTATCAATCATGCATGTCATGCCATATTGAGTAATATATGTGCACTCTTTGATTGTTTTTCTTGTCTTGTATGTTTATTGTGTGGATTAGACGGATTTGCGCTAGAGAGTGCCGTGGAGGATCTACAGCACCAAGAGTTTGAAGGCTTTGACCCTAATCAACCGCAAGAGCAAGGCAAGTGTCCTTGAAGCATATTGATCCTGTTTTAAAATAAATGTTTTGTTTGCAAAACTGCATGCTTGTGTCAATTTGATGGGAAATCCTATGGTAGGAAGTTTACTAGTTTTGTTGACCACCCTTGTCACCTGGAATATATGGTAGGGAGTCGGGAAGGGCTTTTTACCTTTTTGCTTCGCTTAATCAATTGGAATGGGAGAACAACTATACCACTCAATTTAATTATGCATGGATGAGATTATGGTTAATATGAACTGGTTAAATATGATATGGTAATGGGCGATCTAAGCAAGCTGTTATGTGGATGGGTTGGACGTATGGTGGTTTGCTTGCTTTAGATCTAAGGACCGGTTCATGCAAGAATAGGCTAGGACTATAGTGCCATCACGAGGCCAAGTATGGGTGCGGCGTAGCTGATTAATTAGGGCTTTGCTAGTGCTGTTTGGACCATTGTGGATGCTTGGGGAAGGGGTAGTCGGTTTGGGTTTGTTGATGATTGGTGGGACTACCTTGGGATCCGAATGGCTCAAGAGGGGGCCCTTGGTTGAAGATGTGCTCTGAGGGAGACATCACCACCAGTGAAACCTCAGTGGGGTCTAAATAGGCTAGTAATCCCTTTGTAAAGGCTATTTTGTGATCTCTTGGCCATACACCAAAGGAAGTGTAATTGGCATAAGGGAGGTTCTTTAGTCGCCGACGGGTGATGAAATCACAAACACGTGGGTAAAGTGGTACAAACTCTGCAGAGTATTAAAACAATCATGATAGTCGTGCTCCCGGTTATGAGCACCTGGACAACTTCCATGATTAGAGGGAAATTGGGTTTTTGGGATGGTTATGGTTCGTATTATGGTTATGGATGGTTATGGATTAATTTCTGGTATTGAATATGGTTATTGGCAAATTGTGAAATTTGGAATTATTGATGATGGTAGTGAATTCAGACTGGTATTATGATATTACTTATGATTATGATGGGTTTATTTCACATACATATAATATATTGCTTTTCAAATGTTTTAATGTACTTTTCAGCACTCAACCATTATTATTGTCGTCATTTGAATCAGCCACATGTCATACTTTCCACACTTGCTGAGTACGACATGTACTCACTCTTGCAATCCCCCCCCCAACAGTTGCAGGTCAGGATTGGGGGTTTAATGGTGATAATGCGGAGTTCTAGGCCATGTCTACCGTCAGCTTGCCTGTGGTGTTGATTAGAGCTGCGCTATACCCTACTGCTTATGCTGCCTAGCTGTTTAGTTTGCTTAATTAGAGTATTTCCGCTGCATTAGTTGAACTTGTCATTAATATTCATTAGAGCTTATTTTCGAGAATAATATGGTTTGTTTAATAAAATTTGGTTAATTAATCTTGTTTTATGGTAATTTTCTGTATACTCTTTTGTGGATGCACTCGTGTATGTGTGATGAACATCCTGGGCACACATATGCGTTAGCTTGGTTCTTTTTCGGAACTGGGCGTCACATCTTGCCATTGGTGTAGATGGTGAAGAAGGTGTGGAAGAGCTCAACGCAGGGGGGAATACCCACCCACATCTCGTAGAAGTGGACAAAGGTCGACACCAGAAGAATGGAGTGGGGGCCAAGGTGGTACAGCTGCAGACCATAGAAGTCTAACACATCAAGAGAAAGATGGAGAAAGGTGGGATCAGTCCCACCATGGCGTACGTGGAGAAGTACACCATGTTGCCGACGCGCTCCTTCTTGAACGGGGGTTTGCCAGCGCGGACCAGGTGGTTGAAGGAGTCGCTGGACCACCCCATGTAGGTCCGGACCTTCTTCAAATCACCATCGGTCATCAGATGGCTCTTGCAGAGACCCAACTCCATCGCAGCACAGCGGGACAAGAGATGAAAAGCAAGCGAAAGTTTGGAGGATTCGAGTGCAAGTTCAAATGAAGGTGTAAGGAATCCCCAAACGGTGCACGCTTTCCTTCTTAAGTAAGCCCCCGCAACGCTTGGATGGAAACCACAGAGGGGCTGACGATACAGTTCAAAAACTTCACCTCGCCAATGACAAGGAGGTCTGGGGCCACCTTGACGATCAAGTCAAGGTCCTTACCCCAGGCGAACAGTTGTCATCATGACAAGCGGGAAGCCCAAGGGCGGGGCCTGATAGGGCGTGCGGAACCAATACGGTTTTCGTATCGGGAACCGGCGACCTTCAATTGCATGAGATCTGCACGCTCAGATCTCACCTGTCGCATCCTGGATATGCCACGCGGCGATAGTTTAACTGCGAACCACCACCCCAACGGCACAGCCAAAGACCCTTGAAGACACGGAGCAGAAATTGAAAGATGGAACCACCTCCGATAGAATGACTTCATCCAAAAGGTCTCTCCCAGAGGTGGGCCCAGGGGGCCACTGTCGGTACCCTGCGTACCGGATACCCCTTGGGACTGCAAAAAGAGCAAAGGAACTTCACCTTTCTGAGTTGAAGACCTCCAAAGGCCCCACGTGTCATACGGAACCGGACCTGCCTCCCTTCTATGGTTAGTCCTAATGCCGCCACGTGTATCATTAAACCGGAGCTACATTCCCTACACGGGAAAGCTCCAGACTAGATACCTATGTGGCACCCCCGGACCTAACCCCCGATAGAGAGAAGCTCCGGTACCGACATGTGTACAACAGCACCGGACCTACTCGTCCAAGACTGTAGGCCCCATAGCTGCCACGCATCCAACCGTTGGATCTTCAACTTCAACAAGCAGACTGGTGGACCTCCAACAGCTCGGACCTTCAAGGGACAATTAAAGACTTCAAGATCCGATTAAGTGTCATTAATGCTATCTTAATGACACACGATCGGAGGGCCCTTAATGCCAGTAACGCCACTGTCAGAGCGTGTTATCGCACTATTAAGGGTTATTAAACACATTAATTGTGTATTAAGCATCAGTAACCGCCAGGGCCACATGTCTGGCCAGGCTAATGATGTAACGACCCATCCTTGTACTATAAAAGGACTGGTCGAGCGATACACAGGGCAGATTTCCACACTCGGCTCTTACACACAAGCACTTAGACGCTCAAAACAACAACAACATCACACACCCGTGGAGTAGGTTATTACGCTCAGGCGGCCCGAACCACGTAAATCCTCTTGTCTACTCATCATCCTGTTCTGAATCTCTACGCACCCACAACCGAACTACAAACTCCACGGTCTGCCAACAGTAGTATCGGGAGAATTGCCAGAATCACACTCCGACACTTTGCAATGAATTTTGAAGAGAGTGCTAAACATGAATAACATGGAGTTTCTCTTTTTGTTGTGGTATGGTGGATATGATGGACGTTTTGCTTACCTCTAGTGTAGAAGTATAGCATGTGCAAGTGAAGTCTTGAATTCAAAAAGAGTTGAATGATTTCTCACATAGGTCTATACTAGTTTGACTAGGCTCAATGTGAAAGCAAATAGCATATGCATAAGGTTTTGTTGATGTATGAACATCATATGGCTTTGGTAGATATTTCCAATCAATTGAGGGAAACTTAAATCTTTTTTAGAATTTCTCTGGAAATATGAGTTTTACTTTCAAACTAGGATTAGCAGCCCTATTACCAATTCTAGTCTTGCAACAACCTAGAATTAGATTAAGCTTTTGCTACCCACAACTTCCAAATTAAGGTAAAAGTATTTCAAACCAATGAAATCAATATTCGGAGAGTAGCAAGTTGTAAACTAGAGACTTAGGAAAATAAAACAGAGCAACTATTCATCATTTCATCTATGTGAATTTTAAATCATTCTTACCGCACATCTTTATTTGATGAAAGCAAATCTAACCTATTTTTATTTTTTATTTTTTTTTAAATGCAAGGTGGATGATGGATGGATGGAAAATAAATATGCAATGGATGATTTGAAATAAAAATGTAGTGGGTGTGATACAAGTTACCTCAAGTGGGGGTCCTCTCCCAAGCTTATTCTTGATCAAGGTCCATGATAGGGGTTGAAACCTTAACAACCGGGGTAGGCCATGAGTTGGCCTATCCTTGTTGCAGCATGGCTTTGACAATGGAGGGTTGAGTGTTGATTGTTGTGTTGCCTCCCATTGACACCATGAGTGTGGTTGAATAGAGTGTTTCCGATGTTGATCGTCCGCACATCAGGGTCTCCATGTGTTGGGTGTGATTTGCCACTCCTTGGCTAAGATAATGATAACCTTTTAGATCCAAAGAAATGACGTGCACTCAACATACATTGAGTATGTTCGTCATTCTTTGGCTAAGGTGTATCATATATTTTTGCCATAAGGGAGTGACATGTGCCCAACATGCATTGGGTATGATCAGTTGTTCCTTGGGTAAGGTACAACATACCTTCTAGCCACATTGGGGCAACTTGCACCCAATGATGGTGGTAAATCCCTTGAGCTTGAATGAGTGCTTAAAATAGTTGAGGTCATAGTGCTCTCACCCATTTGTGGCAGCTCATTGGTTACTCGTAGAGGGTTCCCATTTCAAATCTCTAGCCTCATATAGTTATGATTGACCTTAGGCCATAATTTCCGATAGATAACAACCATCCTAATTTACTCCTTGGCCAAGAGATGTTGAAATGGAATCCTCTAGGGATACCAACAATCAGCTTCATGAATGCCTGCATAGTAATATTACTCCTGCAAACTTCCTTTCTTGAATAGAGAGGGATGGTTAGCTCCCGAGACTTGTACAAATGAACATTCGAGTTAGGTAACCAAACATTAATTTGTACATACGGGGAAGAACAAAATCAAAGATGCACTGGTTCCAATGTCAAGTGTATTCATGATCAATGTGTTATTCATTGATAAGAGTGGAGCTTTACGGATAATTCATGTTGCGTATTTTCTAAAGCTCCTACTCATAGCAATGCATGTGATAGAAATATACTATATGGATCCCTACATCTTTTAAAGTTTCTAACCATCTTAGCTTTCAAGAGCAAATTTTATCATTTAGACCATGACAAACAAGATTCTCAATTTTATCCTCCTGAACTTCACTAGGAATTTAAAATTTAGTGACTCCTCCAAAAAATGCAATTCAATTTTAGAGCAAGGATATCACTTATTCCTAGGAGTTTGAAATCTAGTGACACCATCTATGCATGAAGCTCAATTAAAAATTATGGTTGTCACTATGCCCAAGTTTCTATATGCCGATTCACCAATTAAATCATGCCCAAAAGTTTTATTTTCTAAACCTAGACAAAAATGACTAAGTCTACAAAACAATGCTTAAAGGATTCTAGGTACTTGTTTTAGATTTTTCCAAGTAAGGTGGGACTTCCTTTTGGAGATCCAAAAGTCAATACCCACACTTACTCTTGTAAGGATGCATGAGAATTAAATGATGAGGAAGTGTCAACCTTCCTCACAAATGAAAGCAAATACATTTGATTCTATGGCAAACCAAACAATGAAAAATTCTAAACTCATACCTCATTTGAAGAGCAGATGGTGACGAAGGTCTTTGTGTTAGAAACTCACAACATTGATTTTCGGTGTAGGCTTGATGGTTGATGTCAAATACCAAGTTGGGATTGGATTTGGCAATGGATTTGGTTCTAGCTCCTCCATTGGGTCATCATATTGAACATTTCTCTTCCTCAAACTCAAAATAAGTTTGAAGGAGAGAAGTGTTCTCAAATCCTCCCAATGGTGACTTGAGCTTGATGAAACCTTCCACTTTCTTGCCAAACCACCTCTTCACAATTTTGACCTAGCTGCACTTTAATCAGGAACACACAAAACAACTCAAAAACGGGTTACGTTAGCCAAAAGCAAATTGAACCCAATTTTAAAATTGTCTTGCCCAGCTTGAAATAACTTGTAAATACAATGAGGGTCAAAGCAAATCTTTTTGGTTTGAACTAGGAAGATAAATTCAAGTGGTCATGCACGTAGTTCATATCCAATTAAATTTCTCCCCTAATTCAAATTTTTAGTTGTATGATGGTTGGAAATTTTACTTTCCAACATGCAAGTGTGGAATTTCAAACATGCAAATGCAAGGGTTGATGCAATTTGGAAAACAAATATGAGATAACTACCAATTAACCTATTGACAAGGACTCACCGAATTTTTGAAGTCCGATGAGTAGGACTTACCTCCGTTTTGTTCAGCGTGATGATTTGTTGTCCAATCCCGGAGTTGAAGATGTGGACGATTTCTTCTGTTTTGACATGCCAAACTCATGACACTTCAATGGGAGGTGTAGTTCCATAACTAGCATATCCACCTTGTGAACTGGTGTGCATGACAAGCTATGGGAACTCGAGCATTCTTCAATCCGCCCCTTGAGTGGAGACCTTCTTCTCATCCATGATGAATGAGAATAGGACTCCTTCAGCTCCAGCATGAATGTGGTCATGGATTGGTGGAGCCAACCCATGACACGAGTGTTGGATGAAGAGCTAGCTATCCACCCCATGGTGGAGGCAAACCAAGAAGAACTTCTTGGAGCCTTCCCCAAGCTTGGGTATGGATGACTTTGGCTCCTACTGAAAGCTGAAATTCTCCCGCAAAAAGGCAATGGTGTTGCCTAGCGGACATTTGTTGAGGTACGCCTTAAATCATCTTGCAGTTTAGCACTAGCGTCCTCGTTGGCCATCCCATACAATTGGTTGGCCAACACTACCCTGTTTCCACACAAAGGTGAAAACAAACAAGGGTAATCCTGTCTAATAACTATTAGTACCTATAGCTTAATCACAAGTGATAGCTATACTTCACTTCCTTTGCCTTCCCCGGCAACGGCGCCAGAAATGCTTGTTGACGGCTCCTAAGGTATACTAACAAATCATCCCCGGCAACGGCGCCAGAAATGCTTGTTGGTATTTCAGATCATCTCCGGTAAAGAGATGAGATCCGCAAGTGCACGAAAGATACCATTGTAGCATTTCACCTATGAGTATTCCCAAGGGTATCGTATTTATCCCAAAGGAAGGCAATGGAGTAAAGTATATACTACTCTTATGGTCAAGCTATGGGATACTAATCCATTATCCGGACAGGGGTAAGTTGATAATAGGGGTAGTGTGACACACAGCTAGGCAATCTATTCTAAAGGGTAAAATGGGTCCTAGAGGGAGATTGGATTGAGAGTTGATAATAGAGAGTTGCTCCTACAATGCTCCTAATACATATGCATAGCCTTAGGTAGATACTAATGGTCATGTCAATGATGAATTCCTATGCAATGCTATTCAACACATCGGGCACGAGCTTACCCCTGGCAATACTAGGGCGACTCCCGCCAAGAGCCTGTGGCATAGCCGAACGTGGAGGATTACAAAGGACAGATAGGGTTGTCACCACCTATTTCGTACCTCTTCAATCTGTGGGTCTACGAGACATCCAACGCTACTTAAATACCCTAGCATCATGCTAGCATACTAAGCAAATACCTTAGGAGCCATGGCACAAGCCATCCTAAGGCAATGACTAACCTAAACATCGTTGAACCAATGTTGAAGCATAGCATAAGTCATTCATATTAACATAATCATATCATAACTACATAGACTATAGTGGGGGTCTATAGTGTTTATGACCATAAGATGTGATCATGAGAGTGAAATCATAAAGACTATACCTTCCACATACATGGACTCCACAATCAAACAAGAAACACTTTGTCCAAGTATACGTATAAAAGAAGACTAAAGATAATATCTTTATTGAGCACAAAGTCACAAATGCAAGAAGGAATACATAAGTCATACCTTTCCCAATGTGGAACTGGGAAGAGAGACTCCTTCTACTCCTTTCCCAATTTGGACTTGGGACTAGAGGCTCTCCTCTCTACATCCTAACTCCTCTAAGGATTATGGAAGATAGTGTATACAATATAATGATGCCCAAGTGGTGTGTGTTGAAGTGAGGGGTAGGGGTCCTATTTATACTAGTGTTGAGGTTGGTTCCCGCCACCAAAAGCGCGCGAATCAGTCACCATTGACTCCAGGGAGCCGAGAGGAGCCAACACGTGGAGGCTGACCGAGTTTGGTGCAAACACCAGGTCGGCCGACCCCCTGGTTCGGCCGACCTGGTCATTGCACCGTTTCTCGTGTGCTTTCTCCAGGTGGCTGCCGAGTGGGTCCCATTGATGTATATGGGTGATACACTGTTGGATCTCCTTGGATACTTCTGTTTGTGGGACATTTGATCCATGGGATGCCACATGTCGTCGCCTGATTGGCTGGGATGATATTTTATAGGATTGGTCCCTCTACATTTCCTCATTTCCTGCATAAAATATTGCATACACATATTTCTCCAAGTCAAGTGTTATTGGGTTAGATAGAAAGGTGATGTGTGCAGGAAATGACAAATCCTTCACATAATTGAGTTAAATTGACGAATGAAATTGGTATATAACAGCCGTCAACAACCACCAAGGTATACCTTCTTTTCCGGAAGCCCACCTGCAAAGAACTCTGAGGTTAGGCGTGCTTGGCCTGGAGCAATTTACGAATGGGTGACCAACCGGGAAGTCTTCTCGGGTGCACACGAGTGAGGACAAAATGCGCAGAAAAGACTAGTATTGGTATGTGGGGCTAGTCTATGACCCTAGAGAGCTGCCAGATGTAACGACCGCCAGGCCCGTAGTGGCTGGGGTGTTACACGGATCAGCCGGTCGAACTGGGTTGAATCCAAAAGGTACCAGTGCATCATTTGTCTGTCCAAGGAAGTCCCAGATCTGTTGGGACTCGATCGCGCTAGCTCTCCGAAGCTCCTCCAGTGACCTCCTAGCAGAAGATAGCTTCGCAGACCTCTCCTTTGAGAAGCGCTCGACCTCCTTGGCATGATGCTGAATTCGCTCAACTAGTAGCTTTTCTTGGTCAACAATGTTCTTCTCTTGGCAGTGAATGTGGCCTCTCTGTCTGCAAGGTCCTTCTCCTTTGCCTTCATCTTGTCCTCCCTGGCAGAGACAGCGATTTCTCTTCCACTAAAATCTTGACCCACCTGCCACAACCAGTGCTTCTCTTATTCGCACCAAGCCTCAAATTCTTTCATACGGTTAGCCAAGTCATGCTTATCGTGTGCCAGCTTCTGAGAGAGCTCATCCTCCCTCTGTTGGATCTTATTTTATTTCTCTTGGAGGTTGACCTCCTTATTATCGAGCTCATCCTGGCGCTTGAGGAGAGTTTCCCTCAAATCTTCGAGACTCTCCGAGTGGCTGTCGGCCATTTCACGGGCCCTCTACGCATGATCATAGATCTCCTGAGTCTTCTTGTCGAGGGCCTTAATACCGGCATCTCTTTCATCCAATGCCTTGTTCAAGCACGACTGTCGGGCCTTCTCTAAAGCCACTGTTGACAGCTGTTATATACCAAATTCATCCATCAATTTAACTCAATTATGTGAAGGATTTGTCATTTCTTGCACACATCACCCTTCTACCTAACCCAATTCCACTTGGACTTGGAGAAATATGTATATGCAACATTTTATATAGGAAATGAGGAAATGTAGAGGGACCAATCCTATAAAATATCATCCCAGCCAATCAGGTGATGGCACGTGACATCCCATGGATCAAATGGCCCACAAACAGAAGTATCTGAGAAGATCCAACGGTGTATCACTCATATATATCAATGGGACCCACATGGCAGCCACCTGGAGAAAGCACACGAGAATTGGTGCAATGACCAGGTCGGCCGAACCAGGGGGTCGGCCGACCTAGTCTCTGCACCAAACTCAGTCAGCCTCCACGTGTTGGCTCCTCCCGGCTTCCTGGAGTCAATGGTGACTGATTCGCACGCTTTTGGTGGCGTGAACCAACCTCAACACTAGTATAAATAGAACCCCTTACCCCTCACTTCAACACACACCACTTGAACTTCATCTCTATTGTATACACTATCACCCATAGTCTTAGAGGAGTTAGGTTGTAGAGAGGAGAGTCTCTAGTCCCAAGTCCAAACTGGTAAAGGAGTAAGGAGTCTCTCTCTTCCCAATCCTACATTGGGAAAGGTATGACTCATGTACTCTTTCTTATATTTGTGACTTTATGCATAATAAAGATAGTATCTTTAGTCTCTACTTATACATATACTTGGGCAAAGCATTTCTTGTTTGATTGTGGAGTCCATGTATGTGGAAGGTATAGCTTCTATGACTATTTCATCATTAACATATCTCATTATCATATAACCTATAGACCCCCATTATAGTCTAGTTAATTATAACATAACTAGGTTAGTATGGATAATTATGTTGTGTATCAACACTGGTTCAATGATGATTCAATTCATTGCCTTAGGATGGATTGTGCCTAGGCTCTTAAGGTAATTACTTAATATGCTAGCATGGTGCTAGGATAGCTAAGTAGCATTGGATGTCTCATAGACTCACGGATTGAAGAGGTAGGCAGTACGTGGTGACAGCCCTATCTGCCCTTTGTAATCCTCCACGTTCGGCTATGCCACAAGCTCTTGGCGGGAGTCGCCCTAATATTGCTAGGGGTAAGCCCGTGCCCGATGTGTTGAATCACGTAGCATAAGTATTCACTATTGATCTAGCTTATGAATAATTAGTTTAGACTATGTATATATACAATAGAGCATAGTAAGAGTACCTCCATAAATCTCAACCTTAACTAACCTCTAGGATCCTCTTACCCCCCTTAGACTTGAAAGCTTTTGTGTGTGTCACACTACCTCCACTATTATTTTATCCATCCTTACTAGATTCTTACCTAGACCTTTCTACCCTTTCCACTTGATGATTGTTATATCTCTTCCCTGCCTTCCTTTGGGATCAAATAAATGACACCCTTGGGAATAATCTTAAGGGGAAATGCTACAATGATACCTCTGTGCGCTTGCAGAATTCACTTTGTGATCCAATAGAACAATTAACAAGCATTCCTGACACATCAGTTGGATATGTTTAGTTAATGGTGAATAACAAATACCAACAAGCATTTTTGGCAGCCTTGCCGGGGATGATTTGTTAGTATACCTTAGGATCCATCAACAAGCATTTCTGGCGCCGTTGCCGGGGAAGGAAAATAGATATATAACATGACTGAGAGAATAGGATAGAACCATGGGTAGGACTTTAGTAGGATAACCATTCTTTGTTTTCACATTTTTAATGTGGAAACAGGGTAGTGTATCTCTGGTTTCCGCCTACCGGAAAACTTTGTTGAAGATCCCGAATCTCTTCTAAGAGACCGACCTCGTGTCATTACCCCTCCGAAGATTCGAGCGGCAAGGCAAGCCAACATTTCTGCACCAATAATACAAACACCAATGGCCCAGAAGACCCTTCGTGAGTTCTCAGCTCCCTCTGCTAACAGTGTGCCTATTGGGCCTACTGTTAACACGGGAGATGTGAACTTCGATATCAAAATTGGCCTTATCACTATGGTGCAAGCCAACCCATTCTGTGGGAAGTCTAACGAGGATGCAAGTGCTCACCTGCAACAATTCCTCGAGATCTGCAGCACTTTTAACATCAACGATGTGTCTCCGGATGCGGTCTGTCTGAGACTGTTCCCGTTCTCTCTCCTTGGGAGAGCGAAACAGTGGTTCTACACGAACCGAAGTGTTGTAGACACTTGGGAGAAGTGTTCTACGGCATTCCTCGCCAAATTCTTCCTGTTGGGCAAAACTAATGCCCTACGTGGAGGGATTTCCAGCTTTCAGCAAAATCCCAAGGAATCTATTCCCGAGGCATGGGAAAGGCTTTAGGAGTACATCCTAGCCTGTCCCCACCATGGGATGGATGACTGGCTCCTTATTCAAAACTTCTATAATGGGTTGATCCCATCAGCTCGTGACCATTTGGATGCTGCTGCTGGAGGAGCCTTCTTCTCATTGACGGTGCCAAAAGCTAAAGATCTTATTGAGAAGATGGTGTCCAACATGGGATGGAACGATGAGCGTCTCCATACCCAACAGCGAGGCATGCACACCTTGAAGTAGGTGGACATGATCGTTGCAAAATTGGACCTCCTAATGAAGAAAATTGATGGACAAGCCAGTGGTGAAGTGTCTGGCAATGCCTATGCCTTAGACTCTCACATCATGTGTGAAGTCTGAGGCAACACGGGTCATATGGGCAATGATTGCCTAGAAACTCGTGAGGATGCCCTATACCTCGCCAACAACGGAAATTTCAACAACAGCAATGGCTATCGTCCAGGAGGTCAAGGGTGGGGTCAACAACGCCCATTCTCTCAAGGAGGGTACAACAACAATGGCAACCCTAGCAATCAGCCCAACTTGAGAGAACTTGCCATTAGCCAGCTCAAGATCAACGAGGCCCTATCCAAGAAGCTGTCAGCTAATGACAAGACCCTAGAGAATATCAATGCAAAGATTGAAGGACTATCCTCAGCATTCAAGAATCAACTAAGCTTCAACAAGATGTTGGAGACTCAGTTGGCACAACTTGCTGTAGTTGTCCCTCCATTAGAAAACAACAAAATTTCACGGCAGCCAGAAGCCCCAGTGGAGAACGTCAGTGCAGTGGTTACGAGAGGAGGAAAGACCACTCGTGACCCACCATATCCCACACAAGAAAAGAGGACAGCTGAGCCTGAGAAGGAGGATGTCCCAAGTGAATTACTTGGTGAGAGAATGGCCAAACACTTTGAAGACACACACTTATTGCCATTCCCTCACAGACAAAGGAAGCCAACAGTGGATGAGCAATTCAACCGTTTTGTTGAGATCATCCAAAGATCCACATTAATGTGCCCTTGATTGATGTGATACAAGTCCCCGCTTATGCTCGCTATCTCAAGGACATATTGAACAACAAACGGCCATTGCCTACAACTGAGGTCGTCAAGCTTACGGAAGACTGCAGTGCAGCCATCCTCAATAGGCTTCCTGAAAAGAAGAAGGACCCCGGATGTCCTACCATTTCATGTTCAATTGGGGCTCAACACTTTGACAAGGCACTTTGTGATCTGGGAGCAAGTGTTAGTGTGATGCCCAACGTTGTGTTCGACCAGCTGAACTTCACAGAACTGACTCCAACAACAATGCAGCTACAACTAGCTGACTCTTTAGTCCGTTATCCAGCGGGAATTGCTGAAGACATCCCGGTGAAGATCCGGAACTGCTTCATACCCGTGGATTTTGTGGTGCTAGACATGGACACCGAGACAGATACACCACTCATTCTTGGGCTTTCCTAAGCACTGCAAAAGCTCGCATAGATGTGGGAGCTGGAGAAATCCACTTCCATATCAATGGCAAGAGGAAAGGTTTAACTTTCGACCAAAATCAGAACAATGCTCCATGATTCGAATCAAGTATGGGCCGAATGGTAAACACATCAGAGAGGTCGAAGTCACACCTTCAAAGGTGGACTCACTCATTGCATTCATGGGAAGATTAATCTACGAGGAGAATCCATCATTTCGACCACGGCGATATCCAAAGATGACAGAATCATCTGGACCTTCCCGAAGGCCCAAGTCCACCAAGCTGCCAAAGAAGGAATGGTGGAAGAAGCAAGACAAGCCGTCCAAGCCCATCCCTCTAGGACCGAATGTGAAATGAAGACGAAGGAGTGTCCATCTCATCGGACGGTGGTGAGACCTACGCCAATAGATCAAATTGGTAGTTATCCCACTTTATTTTTCTTTCTTTCTTTTTTCACCACATTTTGATTTTTGTCATTGCATATTTGATTTTTCCTAGCAAGTTGACAGCTGTTATATACCAAATTCATCCGTCAATTTAACTCAATTATGTGAAGGATTTGTCATTTCTTGCACACATCACCCTTCTACCTAACCCAATTCCACTTGGACTTGGAGAAATATGTGTATGCAGCATTTTATGCAGGAAATGAGGAAATGTAGAGGGACCAATCCTACAAAATATCATCCAAGCTAATCAGGCGAAGACACGTGACATCCCATGGATCAAATGGCCCACAAATAGAAGTATCCGAGGAGATCCAATGGTGTATCACTCATATACATCAATGGGAACCACCTGGCAGCCACCTAGAGAAAGCACACGAGAATTGGTGCAATGACCAGGTCGGCCAAACCAGGGGGTCGGCCGACCTGGTCTCTGCACCAAACTCGGTCAGCCTCCACGTGTTGGCTCCTCGCGGCTTCCTGGAGTCAATGGTGACTGATTCGCACGCTTCTGGTGGTGGGAACCGACCTCAACACTAGTATAAATAGGACCCCTTACCCCTCACTTCAACACACACCACTTGAGCTTCATCTCTATTGTATACACTATCATCCATAGTCTTAGAGGAGTTAGGTTGTAGAGAGGAGAGTCTCTAGTCCCAAGTCCAAATTGGGAAAGGAGTAAGGAGTCTCTCTCTTCCAAATCCTACATTGGAAAAGGTATGACTCATGTATTCTTTCTTGTATTTGTGACTTTATGCATAACAAAGATAGTATCTTTAGTCTCTACTTATACATATACTTGGGCAAAGCGTTTCTTGTTTGATTGTGGAGTCCATGTATATGGAAGGTATAGCTTCTATGACTATTTCATCATGAACATATCTCATTATCATAGATACTATAGACCCCCACTATAATCTAGTTAATTATAACATAACTAGGTTAGTATGGATAATTATGTTGTGTATCAACATTGGTTCAATGATGATTCAATTCATTGCCTTATGATGGATTGTGCCTAGGCTCTTAAGGTAATTACTTAATATGCTAGCATGGTGTTAGGATAGCTAAGTAGCATTGGATGTCTCGTAGTCCCACAGATTGAAGAGGTAGGCAGTAGGTGGTGACAGCCCTATCTGTCCTTTCTAATCCTCCATGTTCGGCTATGCCACAAGCTCTTGGCGGGTGTCGCCCTAGTATTGCTAGGGGTAAGCCCGTGCCCGATGTGTTGAACCACATAGCATAAGTATTCACTATTGATCTAGCTTATGAATAATTAGTTTAGACTATGTATATGTACAATAGAGCATAGTAGGAGTACCTTCATAAATCTCAACCTTAACTAACCTCTAGAATCCTCTTACCCCCCCCCCCCCTAGACTTGAAAGCTTTTGTGTGTGTCACACTACCTCCACTATTATTTTATCCATCCTTACTAGATTCTTACCTAGACCTTTCTACCCTTTCCACTTGATGATTGTTATATCTCTTCCCTGCCTTCCTTTGGGATCAAATAAATGACACCCTTGGGAATACTCTTAAGGGGAAATGCTATAGTGATACCTCTGTGCGCTTGAGGAATTCACTTTGTGATCCAATAGAACCATTAACAAGCATTCCTGACACATCAGTTGGAGATGTTTAGTTAATGGTGCATAAGAAATACCAACAAGCATTTCTGGCACCCTTGCCAGGGATGATTTGTTAGTATACCTTAGGAGCCGTCAACAGCCACCCACTCCTTCTGGTCGGCGAGCCTGGATTGTGTCAGCTTCGTCTTGAAGAAGAGTTTTTGGTGCCAACGTCCTAGAATGGTGCGCTCCTCTTCAAGAGACCTCCGCTCGTAGTCAAAGACAAGTTGGACCTATCGGAGGCTAGAGCAAGCATTGTCAATTGACTGTTCCAGAGGGATTGGCCTTGGGCCTGTTTGAGGGTCGTCCTCTGGTTCCTCCAAGTCTTCTTGGATGGACGTTGGATCCCGTGGAACGAGCATGGACTCTAGCAGGTCGACGTCAGCGGGGCCAGTCTCCGGCAATTCATCCATCTCCGGTGCGGGTGAGGAAGGTCCCACAGCCAAATCTTCTACCTTCGGAGTGGATGAGGAGGGTCCTACCGCTGGAACTTCATCCATCAGTGCAGAAGCTGAAGTTCCTGCAGCCGGATCCCCTTGTGCAAGATCCAGCAGGTACACCTCTGGTGTTGCCACCTCCGGAGTTGGCGTTGGGACTTCCTCCAGAGCTTCATCAATTCCCGGTTGTCGGTACCTTCAAGACCGGGTACCCCCGCATACAAGAAGAAGCTCTAGACCCGACCTCCCCGCTGAGGCGTCCTCCGGAGCTGCCACGCGTCCTCCGGCTCTGGACCCTTGCTCCCACCAAGGAGGGCTCCAGAGCTGCCACGCGTCCTTCGGCTTCGGTCCCTTGCTCCTGCCAAGGAGGGATCCGTATCTGCCACGCGGCCTCCGGCATTGAGCCCTCGCTCCCACCAAGAAGGGCTCGAGAGAAGAAGTGTGTCCCACGACCTGCAATAAGCTGTGGGCCCCAAAGAGTAAAGGGTGGTGTGTCATGTCCAGTTGTGTATTGAAGGTGCGCACCTTCCCCAAGCACACGATGCTGCAGACGCCCCCTGTCAGCTACCGCTGCGTCCAATAACCCGACAGCAAAGGCGCCGCAAGCCTACTTCACATCGCCAAGTGGGTAGCTTATGGCGATAAGACGGATGGGACGTTCCCTGCCATCATTAACGACCACGCATAGCCACTGGAGTTCGACACATCAAGAGGACGGGCCTTCAAGCTACGTTCAGAGGCAGCGTACGCAAGAAATCTTAGATCTTGTATAGGATAAGATCACCCTAGGGCCACCTGTCGGGACTTGGGCCCCACTTGTAAGTTGTTCGGCCTTGGACTATAAAAGGATTGGGCAGCCACCGACTTAGACACCTTCTCTGGTCCGCTCGGACTAGGGGACCAGACTCAGAATCCCCGATGCACACACATACGCATACACACTCACCAAGCAATACAATCCACCATGGAGTAGGGTGTTACGCTCCTTGCGGCCTGAACCACATAAGAACAACTGTCTCATACTCTTCCACTAGAACACTAGTATGAGGCTTAAGCCCCGCCGAACAAGAACCTCTGCGGGCTGCTCCTTAGCTGATCCGGGAGAAGTGTTGCATTGACCCTTCGATATTTGGCGCGCCATGTAGGGCTTTTTTCCCTCAAAAAAGTGGTAGCGCTTTCACCAATCATGGGTTCATCAAGCCTGCAAGTAGTAGCAAGATCAGGCCACAAAAGGTCAGCCTGCTCCAGCACCACCCAAGGGGCCTGTCGTCGATGTTTCTACAACGACGATGGGCGACGACGGAGCAGCCAGCTCCAGCATCACCCAAGGGGCCTACTGTCGACGTTTCTACAGCGACAATGGGGGACGCTGGAGCAGTCATCTCCTACACCACCCAAGGCGTCTGCTGCCAAATTTTCTACAATGACGATGGGCGACACCAGAGCAGCCAGCTCTGACACCACCCAAGGGGCCTACCATCGACGTTTCTACAGCGACGATGGGCGACGCCAGAGCAGCCAACTCCGGCACCACCCAAGGGGCTTGCCATTGACGTTTCTACTGCGACGATGGGCAATGCCGGAGCAGCCAGCTTCAGCACCACCCAAGGGGCCTGCCGTCGACATTTCTACAGCGACGATGGGCGACGCCGGAGCAGCCAGCTCCGGCACCACCCAAGCGGCCTGTCGTCGATGTTTCTACAGCGACGATGGGCGACACCGGAGCAGCCAGCTCCGGCACCACCAAAGGGGCCTGCCGTCGACTTTTCTACAGCAACAATGGGCAATGCCGGAGCAGGCAGCTCTAACACCACCCAAGGGGCTTGCCATCGACGTTTCTACAACGACGATGGGCGACGCCGGAGCAGCCAACTCCGGCACCACCCAAGGGTCATGTCGTCGATATTTCTACAGTGACTATGGGCGACGCCAGAGCAGCCAGCTCCAGCACCACCCAAAGGGCCCGCCGTCGATGTTTCTACAATGACGATGGGCAACGCCGGAATAGCCAGCTTCAGCACCTCCCAGTGGGCCCGCCGTCAACGTTCCGCACATTGCGGGTGGGCGCCGCCCTGGTTCGGTGGCTGCTTCATTGCCATCGCCGCCAGCGTCAACTATTCAAGCTCTCGCTCTCTGTCGGGGGCCCACTGACAACATCCTGCGACTAAGTGGTAGGTGTGTCCAACCAGTTGGCCACACCTACAAGGGGGCCTCTAAGGGGTCGCATGGGTAGGACGTTAAGCGGTTTCCCGCCACCACCGTGACAACGACGTCACCAAGGTGTTACGGTAAGTTCGACCCGAAGATCCGCTGTAAGTTTTACTTTTGGCACTGTGAGAGGTCCAGAGTATGCAGCCTGCTTAGTCTGGTCCTCCACCCTAAGCGTGTACACTTTGCCTCCCCAGCGCCACTTCGGTAAAGCTTCATCCTGGGCGTAGTGGTAGGATAGTCATTTTTTCCTAAGAAGGGTGTCATAGCGTCTAGAAGCAGTGATCGAATCAACTAAGCTCCGGTGGGTTCGGTCCGGGGTGTTTAGACTACTTAGCATGGTTCCATACCCTAAGACTGTACATTTTTCCTCCCTTATCATCTGGAGCGGGTCGTTGCCTTCTTGCAAAGTCTGCCTCTTCCTATGATTACCAAGTTAGAAGAAACATTGTCTTGCCCTATGATTCGTTTATGTTAATTTAATTAAGCATTAATTTTATGATCATCAAATTATGATCGTTCTTTCATATTCTCTGTCATATGCACGGACACTCTCTCCCTATCTCGCACCTAGTGGAGTTATGCAATCCTGCTGCTGACGGGTCTGCTTGAGGTTTCTGTGATATATTTGGGTTCTTTGGTTGCTTCCCTACTCGAGAGCCTGTGGCGCCGAATGGTCACTCCCCTGAAAAGCTAACACCCGTGGGAGGTCCAGAAGGTACAACCTGCTTAGCCTGGTCCTGCACCCTAAGTGTGTACATTTTGCCTCTTCAGCGCTAACAGTTGAGTACAGGGGGCCGGACGGCACACACTCTTGAGCAGGGCGATAACAATAATCCGGATACCGTCGCACTGAATTACCCACGCACCATAAGCCCGGCTTAGGACCATAAGACATAGCGAGACTAAAAGCACGAAGGGAGTAACTGACAAGTAAAATTATTTACATTAAACTTTAATTTTTTGCTTACTTTCGTACATCGTCTGCCATATGCCCGGTTACATTTCTCTTGTCTCGTCCTAGTTGGAGTTGTGCTATCCTACTAAAAGCATATCCGCATGAGGCACCTGTAATGTGTTTGGGGTCTGATGATCATTTTCTTGGTCAGGGTCCATGGTGCCAAATGGTTTCTAACTCCTGAAAGGCTAACACCGAGCTGGAGGTCCAGGGTGTGCAGCCTGCTTAGCCTGGTTCTATACCCTAAGCATGCGCACCTTGCCTCCCAGTGCTGACAACTGAGTACAAAAGGTCGTACGGCTCATGCCCTAAGCAAGGCAGCGACCATAGCCTGGATGTTGTCGCACCGAATTATCCATGTCCTGTATCTTAGCTAAGGATCTTAAGCCATAACGAAACTAAAGAGCATGGAAGTGGTGACCGATGAGCGAAATTAATGTTTGTCTATCGTATGTGCAGGACACACAGGGAGTTGTCGTCGATGTTATACATGTCCTTTGTAGATGCTAGCGTCACTTCTCTGGCTCTGGCACCCTCCAAGAGGGCCACCGGTGCCGTCGACACTTCTCCGAGCTCCGCCGTCCCCAAGGGGGCCGCTGGCGTTACTTCTTCGAGCTCCGGCGCCCCCCAAGGGGGTCGCTGGCGTCACTTCTCCGAGCTCCAGCGTCCCCAAGGGGGCCGCTAGCGTCACTTCTCTGAAGCTCCGCCGCCCCCCTGGGGCCCGCTGGTGTCACTTTTACAAAACAAGATTAAGGCCCCACCTTCAGGATCGTCACCTCTCCTGAGGTGGGCCGGGGGCCACTATCGATATCCTCAAGACCAGGTACCCCCGCATACAAGAAGAAGCTCAAAACCCGACATCCCCGATGAGGCGTCCTCCAGCTCTGGACCCTTGCTCCCACAAAGGAGGGCTCCGAAGCTGCCACATGTCCTTCGTCTCCGGGCCCTTGGTCCCACCAAGGAGGGCTCTGGAGCTGCCACGCAGCCTCCAGCATCGAGCCTTCGCTCCAACCAAGCAGGGCTCTGGAGCTGGAGTGTGTCCCACAATCTGCAATAAGTCATGGGTCCCGAAGAGTAAATGGTGGTGTGTCATGTCCAGTCGCGCATTGAAGGCGCGCGCCTTCCCCAGGCGCACGATGCTGCACACGCCCCCTGTCAGGTACCACTGCATCCAATAACATTGTAGCAAAGGCGCCGCAAGCCTACCCCACACCGCCAAGTGGGTATCTTATGGCGACAAGACAGATGGGACGTTCCCTGCCATCATCAACGATCACACATAGCCACTTGCGTCCGACACATCAAGACGACGGGCCTTCAAGCTGTGGTCAGAGGCAGCGTATGCAAAAAATCTTAGATCTTGTATAGGATAAGATCACCCCGGGGCCACCTATCGGGCCTCAGGCCCCACTTGTAAGTTGTCCGACCTTGGACTATAAAAGGATTGGGCAGCCACCAACTTAGACACCTTCTCTGGTCCGCTCGGACTAGGGGACCAGACTCAAAATCCCTGATACACACACATACGCATACACACTCACCAAGCAATACAATCCACCATGGAGTAGGGTGTTATGCTCCTTGCGGCCCAAACCACGTAAAAAGAATTGTCTCATACTCTTCCGCTAGAACACTAGTTTGAGGCTGAAGCCCCGCTGAACAAGAACCTCTGCGGGCTGCTCCTTAGCAGATCCAGGGGAAGTGTCACATTGATCCTTTGACACCAGCATTGATACCAGAACCTCCACAGCCAGCTCTGAGAATGATGGAGTTTGCTCGAACACTTCTTCTTTGTGGTCCGACGCTACCACGGGCTCTTCGGTCGTCGGCACGGGACTTGTCTCCACAACAGCTGGCACCGAAGTTGTTGTGTCGTCCACTACAGTCACTGGGGGAGGATTTGGAGCTGAGGCAGGAGCTTCAGCAGCCTATGCAGCTGTCGCAGGCGCCAGAGCTGCAATCTCCTTCCTCGATATTCTGGAAAGAGAGCATAGAGAATTCAAGATAAAGCAAGAAACAAAATCAAGACAAAAGTTGAAGGTTCGGCCCTTACCTGGGGATTTTGCCGCTCCAATCGACACGGACCTTCTTTCTTGGGTGCCTGGAGCTAGAACCTGCCGTCGTCGATGTGACGGATGCTTCAGGACCCAACCCTGAAGTTGAGGCGGCCACCAGCGCTGCCACCTCTAGTACCTCCCTCGTTGGAGGATGCACTCCGAACGTAGAGCCATCAGCTGGCACTAGGGTGGGGGTCGATTTGCCAGACCCAACGCCCTCTGTGGGAACTGGAGCCGAAGGACCAGCCAGAGTTGGGGGCACGACCAGCACGGACCTAAGCCGAGGCTGAGGGGTCACTTCTTTGTGAGCTCCACCCACACTGCTCCCATCACTCCTTGTCAGCTTCCGCTTGCGACTCGGAACTTCGACGGGAGCTTTCTCTTTGCCTCGGCGGGAGGTTGATTTCTTGGGAGGTGAAGTCGCGAGACATTTGCCTTTGCCATTGACTGGTGTAGGTTTGGAGCCTTCATGGGAGCAAGGAGCTCCGAGGATCACAATCCTTGCTCGAGGAGTGCTCCAACGCTTATCAACAAGGCCCAGTTTATCAAATGTTGGCATCTTCTTCCGCAGCTCCCTCCTGAACTCTGGCACCATATTCAACGGCAGAAATTGTGCTGGAGTTGTAAGATCATCGGGGCGGATGGCTCCGTGGTGTAGTTTTTGAAGATGAAGTCTCAAAGCCTTCTCATCCAAATTGGAGTCTCAATCCGGTATGGGTCCATTTCTCCACCGAATGCCCACACAGGTCATTCCCTCTTCTTCAGCAGAGCCATCGGTTGGTTAGGAAGTTGGTGATGACCATCAGGGGAGTCACTCCTCCTTCAATGCACTCCCAGATCCTTGTCAAGATCGGGTTGTACTCCTTCGACAGCATCAGAACCACCTCCCAGGCATCGGTGTCAAAGGTCGGAAGGCTGTCAGGCAGCTCCAGCATATCGTGGCAATCCACCGTGATGACCACCCAGTCCTTCTTCCAACCATCCCACTTCCCGAAAGGGAACATCTTCAGATACTTGAGGGGCGAGTTCTTGCGCTTCACGAAGTAGTAGAAGCCAAGGAACTCATTGCTCTTCTCGGTTGCATGGACCGTGAAGAAGGTCCGGAAAAGCTCGATGCAGGGCGGCACACCCACCCACATCTCACAAAAGTGGACGAATGTCACCACTAGCAAGAAAGAGTGGGGGCTGGGATGGTGGAGTTGCAGGCCGTAGAAGTCCTGAATGTGACCTAGAGGGGGGGTGAATAGGACTTTTGAATTTTTGTCAGAACCTGCAACACTCAGCAACTTGATCAAATACTGATAAATCGGACTAGTTCGGTAGAGTGCGGACTAGTCCGGTGCATGCGGACTAGATCGATCAAGTTTGATCGATGATCTCAATCCAAGTACTCTATGCAGTGGAAATTAAGATGTAACTAGAGTATGATGCTTCAAATAAACTGAAGATAGCACAAGGTGAACTTAGTTTCAAGTTTTAACGTAATTTAACTAAGATCAATTAAACCCTAGATGCAATGAATAATAAACACAAAGTGAAGACACAAGATTTTTATCCTGTGGTTTGGTTCCCACGAAGGCAACCTACATCCACGTTGAGGATCCCACGAAAGGATTGGGTCTTCACCAACCCTACCCTCGTCGAATCGCCACAGAGGCTGATTCTCTTCCACTAATCACAAAGGGGTAAGAATAACCGTGTTCAAGGGTCCTTCTCACAAGTTGAGGGCTCCTAAAGATTACAAATCAAAACACCACCAAGACACACTTGTAAGATCTGCAATGAAACAACAAGAGTGTGCGAGAGAATCAAACCCAAGAGCTCAAGACTTGAAGAATCGTGTCTCTCCTTTGATCTAATGTTAATCCTCAAGGATTTGATCTTTCTTGCGTTGGATTGTGTGGAGAGATGTTTTTTCTAGGCTCTTGGAGGGTGTGACGGCGCAAGGAGTCGAGAGATATCATAGTTGGGCCATGCACTTCTATTTATACTAGGGTTTCCAAACATTACCGTTAGGGTTTTCAAAGTCCGGACTAGTCCATGGTGGACTCCGGACTAGTCCGGTGTGCGGTGTGTGGGAAACCCTAAGTGCCACGAATTATCGTACTTGTCCGTCCAGGGGCGGACTTGTCCGTTTTTGCCTTTGAAAATGTTCGGACTAGTCCAGCACATATCGGACTAGTCCGGTGGTGGTGAAACCCTTAGTGAATTGGGGACAAGTCCGCACTTGGAGGACTTGTCCGATTTTAGTCAGGAGATTTTTCGGACTAATCCGGGCATATATCGGACTTGTCCGATTTGGGTCAGAAGGATATCGTACTAGTCTGTGGTGATATCGGACTTGTCCGATGACATGCAAAAGTTGTGAAGTGCTGAGGACTAGTCTGCACTGGAGAGGACTAGTCTGATCTTAGTCAGAAAGATATCGCACTAGTCCTGGTGATATCAGACTATTCTGGTCTGTGTAGACCTGGACTGTGCAGACAAGTCCGCACTCAAAGGACTTGTCTGATTATGAAAACAGGGATTATCGGACTAGTCTGGGGTATATCGGACTAGTCTGGTCCTGTGTAAATTTGTGCAGTGAATGAGTTTTCTTGTGCTTGAGCTCTTGGGGTGTGTTTCTCCAACACACTCCATACACAATTATCTAATTTATTCAGATCTTGAGCTCTTTTCCATATAGATCCTCATTCTCCTTTCTTTTTGCACTTTCTTCATAATTTCATTAAAACCTACGCTTATCTCAACAATTCGGTTAGGATCTCATTTGTTTGTCATAAATCAACCAAAACCCACAAGGGATGCCTAGATGCACTTTCAATCTCCCCCGTTTTGGTGATTGATGACAACCAATTGAGATTTCACGAATATGATTAAAAATGCAAAATTTTCATAAAGTGTGCACATATGTGTTTGGAACAAATTAAGCATGACAACATTAAGGCATATGTGCACTCTTTATGGTGGGGTGCAAAATTAAGTGTGTGTGAGCAATAATTGTGATGAGAATGAAACAATTCACATAATTATCTCGACATCAAGCATATATGTCAATTTGAGAGCATAAGCACATATTACAGCAACTCATCATCACAGATTTCATAAATATAACTTAGAGGCATAAGCATAGTCATAGCACCACATCACAAGACCAAAAGCATGAGAGAAAACAGATAAAGTTTTTACAACCCAAAATAAACACGAATAGAGCTCTCCTCTCAACCTACAGCTACACTTAGTGACTCCCCCTCAATCTTTCCCCCTTTGGCATCAAGACACCAAAAAGAAGGAGAGGAGGGATCTAGTGCCTTCATTCCTCGATGTCGGTCCTCTCCTCGTCTTCATCTTCATCTTCAGGTTGTGGAGGAGGAGGAGGAGTGGATCCACTCGAAGTGCCCCCAATGCCAAAATAGTCAAGCTCAGAAGGTGAAAGGGGTGGAAGCTCGAAGAAGTCAGAGGTTGAATCTTTAGAGATAACAGGGAATCCAATAGGCTCGATCTCCAGCTTCTGGCAAATATGCTTGACATTTTCTTTGACATACCTCATATCTACCTTCCTTTACTTGTTCAATTTATAGAGCTTCACTTCAACCTTCTTGCAAGAGCCAAAGATGGCAGCCAAGTATTTCAAAATGCCACTTGAGGACCCCTTCTTGGAAGTAGCAACTCCTGAGTTTGATGGGGGTCTTGCTTTAGCTTGGGCCCTCCTGGGAGCCTCCTCACTAGACACTGGATGTAACACCCTAATTTTCATGCATCATGCCCTACATACACTCATATACGTGTTTAACATTAACCCACAACAAGAGGAACGAGTTTAAAATTGATTTGGAACAAAACCGCACTTAAAATGCAGAAAAGTGCGGACTAGTCCGATTTTGCTGAGGACTAGTCCGATTTCTCTCTGGCTAAAAATGGACTTGTCCATTTTTGCTGCGGACTAGTCCAATTTTTGGCACTGGAAACTTTCGGATTTGTCCGATTTTATGCGGACTAGCCCGATATTCCAAGAATACTTGAAAATTTGCTAAGTCCTTGAACTTTTCTAGACTAGTCCGATGTTCCAGTGGACTTGTCCGATTTCCTCTCTGTTTAAAGTCAGACTTGTCCGATGTTTGGCCAGACTTGTCCGGTTTTCTCTCTGGACGACTTCGGACTAGTCCGGTCCTTTCCAGACTTGTCCAATATTTCGTGACTCCGAGTTGATCTTTTGTTTTACGACTTGAATCTTGGGTTTCACGTTAAGTGGGCCTAGGGACGTCGTGCCTAACCCTTTTAGGGCCCATGTGGGACTCTAAACCGTCCTCTACTCATCCCAAACTTGAAATCCATCTAACCCTAGCCTCCACCTCTATATAAACAACCCCACCCCTTGGATTGACATCTATTTGCCACTTTTCCACCCCACCCAAACCCTAGTTCGTGGGGAGCCACCATCAAGGAGGGAGGAGAAGATCCCAAGCAAGAAGAAGAAGAGGAGGAAAGGAAAGAGGATCAAGATCTCCACCAAGTTTCGTCCTTCACCACCAATTCATCCCCAAGTTCATCACCAACCCTAGATCATCAAGATCCAAGTGCTACCTCCAAGTTTCTTGATTTATTGGAGTCCTAAACACCTGGTATACCTTCCATTATCTTTTCCTTACGTGAATTCAACCCTTAATCTCCAAATTCATGTCAATCTAGAAAACCCTAATCTGCTGATCTCGTAAAGTGCGGACTTGTTCGGTCTCTAGCGGACTAGTCCAATCTTTCTGGTTAAATTGTGTTGAATTAATTCTAAAATTCGATCTAATCAACTCCAAACCTGTATAAACTTGTTAAAAGCTATTAGAACTAGTTAGTTATCATTAAAAGCAATCTAGTAACAAGTTATATCTTGCATTTGCATTAATCATGCATGTCATGACATATTGAGTAATATTTGTGCACTCTTTGATTGTGTTTATTGTCTTGTATGTTTATTGTGTGGATTAGACGGATTTGCGCTAGAAAGTGCCACAGAGGATCTACAGCACCAAGAGTTTGAAGGCTTTGATCCTAATCAACAGCAAGAGCAAGGCAAGTGTCCTTGAAGCATATTGATCCCGTTTTAAAATAAATGTTTTGTTTGCAAAACTGCATGCTTGTGTCAATTTTGATGGGAATCCTATGATAGGAAGTTTACTAGCTTTGTTTAACCACCCTTGTCACCTAGAATATATGGTAGAGAGTCGGGAAGGGCTTTTTACCTTTTTGCTTCGCTTAATTAATTGGGATGGGAAAACAACACTACACATTTAATTATGCATTAATGATATTTTGGTTAATGTGAACTGGTTAATATGATATGGTAATGGGTGATCTAAGCAAGCTTGGTATGTGGCTGGGTTGGATGTTCTGGTGGTTTTGCTTGCTTTAGATCTAAGGACCGGTTCATGCGAGAATAAGCCAGGACTACAGTGCCACCACGAGGCCAAGTATGGGTGCGGCGTAGCTGATTAATTAGGGCTTTGCCAGTGCTATTTGGACCATTATGGATGCTTAGGGAAGGGGTAGTCGGATTGGATGATTGGCGGGACTACCCTGGGACCCGAATGGCTCAAGAGGGGGCCCTTGGTTGAAGATGTGCTCAGTTGGAGACATCGCCACCGGTGAAACCTCAGTGGGGTCTAAATAGGCTAGTAATCCCTTTGTAAAGGCTATTTTGTGATCTCTTGGCCACACACCTACGGAAGTGTGAGACGGCATAATAGAGGTTCTAGTCATCGAAAGGTGATGAAATCACAAACACGTGGGTAAAGTGGTACAAACTCTGCAGAGTTAAATAAAACTATCATGATAGCCGTGCTCCCGGTTATGAGCACCTGGACAACTTCCATGATTAGAGGGAAATTGGAATATGAGATGGTTATGGTTTGTTAATGGTTATGGTTGGTTATGGATTTATTTCTGGTATTGAATATAGTTATTGGCAAATGGTGAAATTTGGAATTATTGATGATGGATATGGAATATGGACTAGTACTATGATTTTAATTATGGTTTATGATGGGTTTACTTCACATACATGTAATATATTTCTTTTCAAATGTTTTTATGTACTTTTCAGCACTTAGCCATTAATATTGTCGTCATTTGAATCAGCCACATGTCATACATTCCACACTTGCTGAGTATGACATGTACTCACTCTTGCAATCCCCCCCCCCCAACAGTTGCAGGTCAGGATTGGGAGTTTAATGGTGATAATGCGGAGTTCTAGGTTGTGTCTACCGTCAGCTTTGCCTGTGGCGTTATTGGAGCTGCGCTATACCCTATTGCTTATGTTGCCTAGCTGTTTAGTTTGCTTATAGTTTATTTCCGCTGCATTAGTTGAACTTGTCATTATTATTCGATAGTGCTTGTAATCGAGAATAATATGGTTTATGTAATAAAACTTGGTTAATTAATCTTGTTCTGTGGTAATTATTTGTATATCATTTGTGATTGCACTCGTGTATGTGTGTTGAATATCCTGGGCACACATATGCGTTAGCTTGGTTCATTTTTCAGAACCGGGCGTCATAGATTGGTATCAGAGCCACAGGTTGACCGTAGGATGCAGCCTAGATAGAATGGACACTTTAGAGCACATAGGAGCACTCAGGGACCGATGTGTTTTGCTTTGTGTGCTGTTGTTATATATATTGTTTGCTTGTGTGCTTAATAGAGGATTTTGGGGTGCTTTAGCATTGCCATGTCCACCGAGGCTAGTGTAGCTAGCTGTTTAGTTCCATATCCCTTGATGCATATAGTTGGGGACGTTTCTAACTCTTACCTATTGCTTTTCTTCAGATGGTGAGGACTCGCAACCAGAAGGATGGCAATGATGAGGAGGAGAACAATGGAGTGCCTCAGAACAACATTGGACAAGGATCTACTCAGGGAGCTATCAACATTGAGCAGCTATTGGAAATGCAAAACCAACTCATGCAGACCATGATACAAACAATGGGACAGCTGCAGGCTGGCAATATCAACAATCAGCCCCACATGCCTCCACCGCCACCCCCGCCTCCTCATAACCGATTGGGAGAGTTTATGAGGACTAGGCCGCCGACCTTTGCTCAAGCTGCCGACCCTATCAACGCGGATGATTGGCTCAAGTCCGTGGAGAAGAAGCTAGCTATTGTCTAATGCAGTGACCAGGAGAAGGTCTTGTTTGCTTCTCATCAACTAGTTGGAGCAGTTGTGGATTGGTGGAATGCTTATTGCAATGCTCATGAGAACCGAGAGAGAATTACTTGGGCCGAATTCAAGGAGAATTTTCGTTCTCATTATGTGCTCGAGGGTGTTATGATCTTGAAGGAGCAAGAATTTGAGAATTTAAGGCAAGGAAGATCAAGCGTGAGTGAATATCTCAATAAATTCACTCAACTCTCAAGGTATGCGCCTGAGGATGTTAGTCGGGACAGCCAGAAACAATACTTGTTCATGAGGGGCTTGAACAATGAGATCCAAGTGCAACTACTCAACTGCGATTATGCCAATTTTCAGAAGCTTGTGGACAAAGCAATTGTGGTTGAGAACAAGATCTGTGAGATGGAGCAAGAAATCAAGAGGAAGGCGCCATATCAAGGACAGAAACAAGGAAGTAATGTGCGCCCTCGCCTTGCACCACCCAATGTGCCCTATTACAGCTCCTCTATTCCAGATCAACGCCCTGGATTTGCACCGCGCACAACTCAGTTTGTGCAGCAGCGCCCTGTCATGCAAGCACCTAGGACTCCAATGCCTTATGCACCTCGTGCTAATTTTCTTGGTGCAAATGTTCAAAACCAAGCTCGTCCCAATAATTCTGGTGGAGTTAAGAAGTGTTATACTTGTGGAGAAGTTGGACACTTTGCACATCAATGTCCTAAGTCAGACCTTGGTCAAGGAAGCAACGCACCGAGGCAAAACCCAAGACCCAATGGAGGAGCACCACAAGGAAGCCGTGGACAGCAGAATTTTGCTCATGACAACGTGAACCATGTCTCTACGGAGGATGCTCAACAAGCGGATGACGTGGTCATTGGTATGTTTCTCGCCAACTCCAACCCCGCGACTATGTTGTTTGATTCTGGAGCATCGCATTCATTCATTGCATCGAAGTATGTCGCCAAGTATAGTTTGCCTATCTCTCATATGAAGTTTACTCTATTGGTTAAGTCTCCTGGAGGAGAGATGGGGACAAATATAGTATGTCCAAAAGTAAGCCTTAGAATAAGGGGGGTAGACTTCTCCGCCAACCTCATTGTTTTGGATTCTCAAGGATTGGACATTATACTTGGTATGGACTGGTTGAGGAAGCACAATGGAGTTATTGAGTGTGCCACGAAGACGGTGAAGTTGACCAACGAAGAAGGGATCACTGTAGAATTTGAAGCATCTCAAACCGCACCGAAGCAATTGGGGTTGAATCATATGGACGGTGCCACAATTGAGGAGATTCCGGTGGTGTGTGAATTTCTGGATGTTTTTCCGAATGAGTTGCCAGGTATGCCACCTGATCGAGAAATTGAGTTTATTATTGATTTAATACCTGGAACTGCACCTATAGCTAAGAGGCCGTATAGGATGCCTCCTATGGAATTAGCAGAGCCCAAGAAGCAAATTCAAGAACAACTAGAGAAAGGTTTTATTCGCCCTAGTTCTTCACCTTGGGGAGCGCCCGTGCTGTTTGTGGACAAGAAGGATGGAACCCAAAGGATGTGTGTGGATTACCGAGCTCTCAACAAGGTTACAATCAAGAACAAGTACACCTTGCCACGCATAGAAGACTTGTTTGATCGGATGAAGGGTGTGTGTGTCTTCTCTAAGATTGATTTGAGGTCGGGATACTTTCAAATGAAGATTAGACAATCGGACATACCCAAGACAGCTTTTAGGACACGATATGGATCCTATGAGTACACCGTGATGTCCTTTGGATTGACAAATGAGCATGCCTACTCTATGTACCTCATGAATAAGGTCTTCATGGTGTACTTGGATAAGTTCGTTGTGGTGTTTATTGATGACATTATGATCTACTCGAAGGATGAGAAGGAACATGAGGAACACTTGAGGCTTACGCTACAGAAATTGAGGGAGCATCGATTGTATGTCAAGTTCAACAAGTGTCAGTTTTGGTTGAAAGAGGTATCGTTTTTGGGTCATATAATTTCAGGAGGAGGAGTATCGGTTGACCCCGGAAAGGTGAGAGACGTGCTAAAGTGGGAGTCCCCGCAAAATGTCAAGGAAATAAGGAGTTTTCTTGGGATGGCTGGATATTACCGTAGATTCATCAAGGACTTTTCCAAGATAGCCAAGCCTATGACGGAGTTGCTAATGAAGGGAATGGCTTTCCAATGGACTCAAGCTTGTCAAAATAGTTTTGAGGAGTTGAAGAAGAGGTTGACAACAGCCCCAGTTTTGGTATTGCCGGACGTGAGCAAGAGTTTTGATATTTATTGCGACGCATCGAGACAAGGGCTTGGATGTGTATTGATGCAAGAAGGTCAAGTGGTCGCCTATGCATCAAGACAATTGAAGAAACATGAACAGAATTACCCCACGCACAATTTGGAACTCGCGGTCGTGGTACACGCATTAAAGATTTGGAAACGCTATATTCTTGGACATAGGTGTGAAATTTATACGGATCATAAGAGTTTGAAGTATATTTTCACACAAACGGATCTGAACTTGAGGCAACAGAGATGGTTGGAGCTCATCAAAGATTATGATTTGGGGATCAACTATCATCCCAGGAAAAGCCAATGTAGTGGCCGATGCTTTGAGTAGAAAAGGAGTAAGTCATCAACTCACAGTACGAGAATTACCATCCGAGTTATGTAAGGAGTTTGAGAGGTTGAACCTCAGATTTGTAAATGAGATGGAGATGATGGAGTTAAACCCAACCTTGGAGCAAGAAATTCGAGAAGCACAAACCACAGATGAGGAGATCAAGAAAATCAAGGAAAGAACAGAAGAAGGGAGAGAATTTAGATTTGACGAGGATGAACATGGTACCTTATGGCTTGGAAAGAGAATCGTTGTGCCTAATGTGAAGCATATTCGGTAGACGATATTAAAAGAGGCACATGACTCACCTTACTCAATTCACCCTGGTTGTACAAAGATGTACAAAGACTTGAAGACTTGCTATTGGTGGGATAGCATGAAAAAGGACATAGCTGAATACGTAGCATTGTGTGATGTGTGTCAACGAGTCAAGGCGGAACATCAAAGGCCAGCTGGATTATTGCAACCATTGAAGATCCTGAAATGGAAGTGGGAAAAATCGGAATGGACTTATAGTTGGGTTACCACGTACTCAGTCCGGGTATGACTCAATTTGGGTAATTGTGGATCGCTTAACCAAGTCAGCTCATTTTGTCCCTGTGAAGACCAAATATACAACTGCACGATTGGCCGAGATATACATGGAGCATATTGTGCGTCGACATGGAGTCCCTAATAAGATAGTCTCGGATAGAGGTTCTCAATTTACCTCCAGATTTTGGCAAAAATTGCATGAAGCTTTGGGAACGAGGTTGAATTTTAGTTCATCATATCATCCTCAAATGGATGGACAAACCGAGAGGACCAATCAGATTTTGGAGGACATGTTAAGAGCTTGTGCTTTGAAGTATGGGAAGAGTTGGGACAAAAGCTTGCCATACGCAGAATTTTCATACAACAATAGTTACCAAGCAAGCTTGAAAATGTCACCATATGAAGCGCTTTATGGAAGGAAGTGTAGGACACCTTTATTCTGGAATGAAGCAGGGGAAACTCAAGTATTTGGTCCGGATGTGTTGCAAGAAGCCAAAAATCAAGTCCGAATAATTCATGAAAACTTGAGGGCTGCCCAATCAAGGCAAAAAGGCTATGCGAACAATAGGAGAAGGAAACTAGTCTTTGAAGTGGGAGATTTTGTTTACCTCACGGTGTCACCAATGAGGGGTCATAAGAGGTTTAACATAAGAGGAAAGCTAGCACCTTGTTATATTGGACCGTTCAAGATTTTGGACAAAAGAGGAGAAGTAGCGTATAAGTTGGAGATGCCAGCTCATCTTTCAGACGTACATGATGTCTTTCATGTTTCCCAGCTCAAGAATTGCTTGAGAGTACCGGAAGAACAAGTGTCAATGGAAGGATTGGAGCTAGAGGAAGATTTGACTTATGCCGAGTAACCGATCAAAATCTTGGAAACCAAGGAGAGAGTCACAAGGAACAAGGTTATTAGATGGTGTAAAGTTCAATGGAAGCACCACACAGAAAAAGAAGCAACTTGGGAGCTAGAATATGATCTCAAGAAAGACTTTCCCTATCTCTTCTCTTCTGCGTCGAATCTCGAGGGTGAGATTCATTTTAAGAGGGGGTAGGTTTGTAACACCCTCATTTTCATTCATCATGCCCTACATACACTCATATACATGTTTAACATTAACCCACAACAAGAGGAACGAGTTTAAAATTGATTTGGAACAAAACCGCACTTAAAATGCAGGAAAGTGCGGACTAGTCCGATTTTGCTGAGGACTAGTCCGATTTCTCTCTGGCTAAAAACGGACTTGTCCGTTTTTTCTGCGGACTAGTACAATTTTTGGCACTGGAAACTTTCGGACTTGTCCGATTTTGTGCGGACTAGCCCGATATTCCAAGAATCCTTGAAAATTTGCTAAGTACTTGGACTTTTCCGGACTAGTCCGGTGTTCCAGCAGACTTGTCTGATTTCCTCTCTGTTTAAAGTCGGACTTGTCCGATGTTTGGCCAGACTTGTCTGATTTTCTCTCTAGACGACTTCGGACTAGTCCGGTCCTTTCCAGACTTGTCCGATATTTCGTGACTCCGAGTTGATCTTTTGTTTTACGACTTGAATCTTGGGTTTCACGTTAAGTGGGCCTATGGACGTTGTGCCTAACTCTTTTAGGGCCCATGTGGGACTCTAAACCGGCCTCTACTCATCCCAAACTCGAAATCCATCTAACCCTAGCCTCCACCTTTATATAAACAACCCCACCCCTTGGATTGACATCTATTTGCCACTTTTCCACCCCACCCAAACCCTAGTTCGTGGGGAGCCACCATCAAGGAGGGAGGAGAAGATCCCAAGCAAGAAGAAGAAGAGGAGGAAACGAAAGAGGATCAAGATCTCCACCAAGTTTCGTCCTTCACCACCAATTCATCCCCAAATTCATCACCAACCCTAGATCATCAAGATCCAAGTGCTACCTCCAAGTTTCTTGATTCATTGGAGTCCTAAACACCTGGTATACCTTCCATTATCTTTTCCTTATGTGAATTCAACCCTTAATCTCTAAATTCACGTCAATCTAGAAAACCCTAATCTGTTGATCTCGTAAAGTGCGGATTTGTCCGGTCTCTAGCGGACTAGTCCGATCTTTCTGGTTAAATTGTGTTGAATTAATTCTAAAATTTGATCTAATCAACTCCAAACCTGTATAAACTTGTTAAAAGCTATTAGAACTAGTTAGTTATCATTAAAAGCAATCTAGTAACAAGTTCTATCTTGCATTTGCATTAATCATGCATGTCATGACATATTGAGTAATATTTGTGCACTCTTTAATTGTGTTTCTTGTCTTGTATGTTTATTGTGTGGATTAGACGGATTTGCACTAGAAAGTGCCACGGAGGATCTACAGCACCAAGAGTTTGAAGGCTTTGATCCTAATCAACAGCAAGAGCAAGGCAAGTGTCCTTGAAGCATATTGATCCCGTTTTAAAATAAATGTTTTGTTTGCAAAACTGCATGCTTGTGTCAATTTTGATGGGAATCCTATGATAGGAAGTTTACTAGCTTTGTTTAACCACCCTTGTCTCCTGGAATATATGGTAGAGAGTCGGGAAGGGCTTTTTACCTTTTTGCTTCGCTTAATTAATTGGGATGGGAAAACAACACTACACATTTAATTATGCATTAATGATATTTTGGTTAATGTGAACTGGTTAATATGATATGGTAATGGGTGATCTAAGCAAGCCTGGTATGTGGATGGGTTGGATGTTCTTGTGGTTTTGCTTGCTTTAGATCTAAGGACCGGTTCATGCGAGAATAAGTCAGGACTACAGTGCCACCGCGAGGCCAAGTATGGGTGCAGCATAGCTGATTAATTAGGGCTTTGCCAGTGCTATTTGGACCATTATGGATGCTTAGGGAAGGGGTAGTCGGATTGGATGATTGGCGGGACTACCCTGGGACCCGAATGGCTCAAGAGGGGGCCCTTGGTTGAAGATGTGCTCAGTTGGAGACATCGCCACCGGTGAAACCTCAGTGGGGTCTAAATAGGCTAGTAATCCCTTTGTAAAGGCTATTTTATGATCTCTTGACCACACACCTACGGAAGTGTGAGACGGCATAATAGAGGTTCTAGTCATCGAAAGGTGATGAAATCACAAACACGTGGGTAAAGTGGTACAAACTCTGCAGAGTTAAATAAAACTATCATGATAGCCGTGCTCCCGGTTATGAGCACCTGGACAACTTCCATGATTAGAGGGAAATTGGAATTTGGGATGGTTACGGTTTGTTAATGGTTACGGTTGGTTATGGATTTATTTCTGGTATTGAATATGGTTATTGGCAAATGGTGAAATTTGGAATTATTGATGATGGATATGGAATATGGACTGGTACTATGATTTTAATTATGGATTATGATGGGTTTACTTCACATACATGTAATATATTGCTTTTCAAATGTTTTTATGTGCTTTTCAGCACTTAGCCATTAATATTGTCATCATTTGAATTAGCCACATGTCATACTTTCCACACTTGCTGAGTACGACATGTACTCACTCTTGTAATCCCCCCCCCAACAGTTGCAGGTCAGGATTGGGAGTTTAATGGTGATAATGCGGAGTTCTAGGCCGTGTCTACCGTCAGATTTGCCTGTGGCGTTATTGGAGCTGCGCTATACCCTATTGCTTATGCTGCCTAGCTATTTAGTTTGCTTAATTAGTTTATTTCCGCTGCATTAGTTGAACTTGTCATTATTATTCAATAGTGTTTGTAATCGAGGATAATATGGTTTGTGTAATAAAACTTGGTTAATTAATCTTGTTTTGTGGTAATTATCTGTATATCGTTTGTGATTGCACTCGTGTATGTGTGTTTAATATCCTGGGCACACATATGTGTTAGCTTGGTTCATTTTTCAGAACCGGGCGTCACACTGGAGATGGAGCAGATGGGAGAGTAGCTTGGGTAGGCTTCTGAGGCCTCAAGGGAGTGTGCTCCACATCCTTCACAAACTCGATTCCTATGACTTTTTCTATCACAAACATGATATAGGGCGCATAGCCACAGGAACGGTTAGGAGTGCAGGAGATTTAACCATGTCCTTCCAAATATAGTCAAAGACATCAAACTTCCTGTCTTTGCTAATCACCTTCATCAACGTCCTCAAGTATCCTTGGACACTCCCTACATCTCCGTCTTTTGGAGTTATTGTCTTCCGTAGGACTCTGTTGAGAACCATGAAGAATGGCTTCATGTTCTTGGTGGAAGGAGGATTGAATGTCAAGTGAGTGTCATAGAGAAACTTCATTTTATCCTTCTCGAAGACACCAATATTGTGAATGATCGGCTCATCACTGCTAGAGTCCTCAAGATGCAGCAATCTTGCAAATTCATTATAAGTGATGGTGTACTTGGATCGATGTGTCATCCAAGTCACCCTCTCCTCTTCATCACTAGCAAAGTAGCAGGTGGCATAAAATTGGGCTATGACTTCATCATTCCAGTTGCACCTGAAAGCCAACAAGTCTTTGAGCCCATGCCTCTCCACAGCCTCTACCACCTTATCAAAGGCAGGGCAGCTTTTCCTCTCAAAGTGACTCCAGTCAATCCATTGACTCTTGACCACTGGAGTCTTCATCTGCATGTACACATAATTGTAGTAATCCGCGTGGAAGTTGATCCAGAATCTGGCATCAGCTGCCTTCTTTGATTTGCTATAACAATCCACATTTCTAAGCTTGAAAGTCGTATCGCTTCCCTTGCCATTGAACTTCTCTTTAGAGGGGTCCCTGTTCCCCTATCTTGGTGCATTGATCTTGAGAGGGCCGATCGGGCCCGAGGCAATTCCCTTTCCCTTGCCCTTAGCTTGGCGAGGAGCTGAGCTATTTCATTCAAAATGAAGGGAATCGAAGTTTTTTAGGGTTTGGGGGTGGGGGGGATTTACCGAGATTCTTCGATTATTGAAGATGGAGCAGTTGGGGGTGCGGACAAGTCCGTAGAATTCAATCCCCTAGCACTGGAGATCGATTTCCACCCAAACTTGAAGGGATTTGATGGAGAAACCACCAAATCACCTTGGTGGACCTTGAGTGAAGAGAGAGAATGTGAGGTGAGTTGTGAGGGTGAAGTAGATTAGGTTTTGGCTGCGCCAAGGGTTATAGAGTCGAAAAATCAGACTAGTCCGGACTACCAGACACTCTGCAGACTAGTCTGCAGTGTGCGGATTAGTCCGGATAACCACAGACTAGTCCGTGGTCACCAGAACATATATAATTAGCTCATTCGTATATATTCGAAGGTTCTTACAGAGAAAAATAGGAGGCAAAACACACAAATAATCTTGATGAATATGATCAGTAAACATCCAACAATCAAGCTATGACCATAATTCACCAAGATCAAGTAATTGAAATAATTTTTCGAAGATAATTGAGAGAGATAATTTTCACAACACAATCAACATATTTTGAAGAAGCCATACATGTATGCAAGTTTTCAAGCTACATTCCGAGCATCAAGGATATTTAGTTCATTTCGGAGCTCGCAAAAATTTTTTTCATTAATTGGCTTCGCAAAAATGTCAGCTAGTTATTTTTCGGTGTTGACATGGGAAATGGCTATGTCTCCTTTCATTGAGTGGTCTCTCAAAAAGTGATGTCGGATGTCTATGTGTTTGGTCCTAGATTGCTCAACGAGATTATGGGCAATTTTAATGGCACTCTCATTATCACAAAGGAGTGGAATACGGCTCATATTGTAACCGTAATCCCTTAGAGTTTGTCGCATCCAAAGAAGTTGTGCACAACAACTCCTGGCTGCAACATACTCCGCTTCGGCCGTGGATAAGGCAATGGAGATTTGTTTCTTGGAGGACCAAGAAACTAGGGATCTACCTAGAAATGAGCATGTACCGGAGGTACTTATTCTATCTACTTTGCATCTGACATAATCTGCATCGGAGTATCCAATGAGATTGAATTTGGAACCTTTAGGATACCAAAGGCCTAGGTTGGGTGTATGAACTAAATACCGCAAGATTATTTTTACGACTGTCAGATGACACTCCTTAGGATTGGCTTGAAATATTGCACACAAACACACACTCAACATAATATCAGGCCTAGATGCACATAAGTAAAGTAGGGATCCAATCATGGAGCGATATACCTTTTGGTCCACGTTTGGTACATCTTCATTGAGATCCAAGTGTCCATTTGTTGCCATGGGAGTCTTTATTGGCTTCGCTTTGTCCATTCCAAACTTCTTGAGTATGTCTTGAGTATACTTGGTTTGGCTTATGAACGTCCCTTCCTTTTGTTGCCTCACTTGGAATCCCAAGAAGTATTTCAGCTCTCCCATCATGGACATCTGTAAGGATCGAATGCCCAAGAGGGGGGTGAATTGGGCTTCTTTTCAAAAATCTAAGGATTAAAACTTAATTCCTAAAGCCCAATTCCCTACGCAAACAATCTATGAATTGAAGTAACTAGAAACTTTGCGGAATGTAAAATGCATAAATGTAAGGGAGAGGAAAGGAATGCAAACTCCCGAGGAGACACGAGGATTTATCCCGTGATTCGGCAAGATCGTCAAGATCTTCCTACATCCACGTTGTGGCACCCACCAAAGGGTTTAGCCACACCCAAGTCACCGAGACGAGGGATCTTCACTATTCCTCTCCGTTTTCCAACCCTGGCAAGGTGGAGCTCAAGCCTTGTACAACTTCGACCCTCCGGGCTTCCACAAACGCCTTGACAAGCTCCGGAAGTCTCCTCACAGTTACAAACACCAAGGGCACTCCCTTGAGGCTCTCACTATCCTAGAGAGTCCACTCACCCAGAATGGAGGCACACAAGCTCTCTCTCTAGCTAGTTCTAGCCTAACTCTTGGTGTATAGGTGATCGAAATGATGTGGAAGTGATTGCTCTTGGTCTTGAACGCTTGTGGATGTGTTGATAGTGTCTGGTGATCAAGACTTGGCGAAATGACAGGATTAGGGGGTATTTATAGCCAGCCTCCCCGAAATAGCCGTTGGAAAAGTAGGCTGACAGAACTTTACTATGAACACCGGATGATCCGATGTCTCCCCTTTAGTTATCATCGGTCAAGTTTACTTTAGCTGACGTCATTATGTCAGATATGACCGTTGTTAGACCGATGTTGCTCCTGTCTTCTCATCAGATGATCCGGTGGCTCTTCCTCCAGAATTGACTCAAACTTGATGCTTACTGGAGTGATTGACCGATGTGTATATTTTTGTACATCGGATGATCCGGTGCTACACTTGGTCCAATGATATTGCAAACTGTACTGATGGACCGATGTAGATGATCCATTCACATCAGATGATCCGGTGAGTGCTTTGTTCTGAGGCCTTCTTCTTCAGTTGAACCAACTCGACCGATGTGTATATTTCTGGAACCATCGATTGATCCGGTGAGTTGATTTTGTTTGCTTCGAGTTATTTCTAAGTGATTTTGTATCTTGCTCGATTGACCTCTTTGATATTTGTTGCAAAGGCATTTCTGATGATCTTCAAGCATTGAATGTTTTCAATTTAATGTTGAATGATTTTGACATAAGAGCTTTCACTTCTTGTCTTCATATAATTGATTTGATCTCATAAATTGATTGTATATGGGTCTCCAATGACATATTGATTTCATTTGATTGAGTGATTATGGGGACCTTGCATTCACAAATTCATTATTAAAATCTAATGGTTGTCATTAATCACCGAAACCATACCTCATGGGGGCCTAGATGCTTTCAATCTCCCCCTTTTTGGTGATTGATGACAACACAACAATTTAAAGCACAATAGTAATGAATTTGATAGTACGAAGCTTAAGAGGATATGCAATGAATACAAGATTATTACACTTAAAATTTGAACGCTCAATCAAAGAATAACTCAAGTGAATAAGTGATCATAAGATAGGCACCAAATAAGCTCAATCGATTAATAACATAAGAGTACTCAATAAACACCAAATGAGTAGCAAAAACACCAAATTACAAAAGATAAGCATCGAATTACAAAAGATGATAATATCGAATTACAAAAAAATGATATAGGTAAACTCCCCCTAAGGCTAGGACACTCCCCCTGAGACTGAGCTATCCTCCCCCTGACTCCTCTAACTCTTCTCCCCCTTGGCATCAAGACACCAAAAAGGGATCCAAGTGCCTAAGGACCCTGAGTACTAGGTGCGATGACGAACTGGTCACCGTCGCTGTCATTGGAGCTGCTGCCTGGAGTAGTGGAAGGAGCTGTCGGAGTCGTAGGAGCCGTAGGAGGTGCCTGCTGGGTAGGTGCTGCTGGAACAGGGGCACTGGCGACGGATGTTGGCGCCTGCTGAAACAGCGTCGTCGCCGGCAGCAGAGAGTGGATCGGTGCGCCGGGAGCCATCAGTGGAGACATGCTGAAAGAAGGGATCGGCGTAGTCGGCACCGGAGAGGCAGCTGGAGCGAGGACAGGTGGCGGTGGAGCAACTCCTGGCAGCTGCGACGGGAGGGCAATCCCGGTCTGGGTGTAGAGGTTGGTGATCAACCCCAGCATGCCCATCATCGCCTGCTGCGTCTCCTGCTGCTGGTCGAGGGAGCGCTGGTGCATCTGGTCTATGAGTCCAGTCAGCCGGTCAGTGTCCTCATGCCTCTCACGGGCGATTTGGCACTGCATCTCCTGCTGCTGCTACTGCTGGAGCTCCAGAAGTCGTGCGGCCTGCTCCGCTTGGGCCTGCTCAGCTGCAAGCCGGTCCAAGCGCTGCTGCTCAACCATCTGCTGAAGGAGAGATGTGAGCTCGGACGACTGAGAAACTTGTGCCTCTGAGACGGGAGGTGGAGAAGGGGGTGGCACTGTAGAGCCTCTAGCCTCCGCGTCGTGCTGCTTGGGTGAGGGAGGAGGAGGGAAGTACTCCTCGACACTGTCATCCGTGTCGCTCTCGAACCATATGTGCTGCAAGTCCTCACCCTGTGCCTCTGCCTCAGCCAGTCTCTCATCCTCCTTCTCCAAGTCCGACCAGACCTCCTCAGATAGACGAGCCCTGACCTGACGCTCGACTGGACGGCCAAGACAGCAGTCTCCAGGAGCTGGGGCACGGTAGTGACCGAACCGTGTGACACTCTCGTCAGTGAGATGGTCATGCACGGCGGACTCCTCAGGGACCATCATGGAGAGCAGGTAGCTGATCCAGTGTCCATACACGAGCTGCCTCATCATCCCCACTCCGTCAGTGATCACATCCTCCATCTCGCATATGGGACGTCCACTATATCGAACTCCATCCCGTTCATGATGTAGAACAGGAGGGTCTGCTGCAGACTGGTGAACCCCTCTAAGTATCCGGACCTCGGCAGGAGCGTGCGGTGCAAGGCAAGGTGCACTGTGTGCGCAGCTGGAGTCAACAATGCCAGTACTCTCAGCTAGTCTGGAGAGAAAGTCAGTTCGAATAGAGAACGTATCTCCTCTAGTGGTGGTGCCACTCCTCCAGTGAGCGGCCTCCTCGGTGGGTCTGCCTGACCATATACTCTCTCATGCACGCAAGTGTCGTGCAGGTCCACTCCCAGCAGCTGTGCCAGCATCTACCTCGTCAGGTGATAGTGTTGTCCCATGAACATGAAGTCAATCGACCTGCGGCCCTCAGAGACGTAGAGGGTGGCGTAGAAGACATGGACCCAATCCTCCACGTAGTCACTCCTCTCGTAGGACATCAGGTGGACCAACCCTCTATACCTTTCAAAGAAAGGGCGAATCTCAGTCTCTGCTGCCAGGGCAAGCTGATCCCAATCCAGAAAGTTATGCTGGAATAACTTGTGGCCTCGGCATATGTAGGTCTCGTAGAGTGACGCCTGTGTCACAGTCCAGAAATGACTGTCCACCAGAGCCTCTCTGGGCTGCGAGTACCACTCCTCAAGCAGCACACTCCATCTGAGTCTTCGGAGTTGCTTGGCCTTCATCTTCCGGTAATCTGTCAACCGGACTCCTTCACCGACACACGGTGGTGTCCATCTCGTAGATGGCTCTCTGGGCCTCCCTGTCCTCACGACGATCGGCAGCCGTCGGTCTCGGACGTGGTGCTGCCACGGGAGGACCCCCACGGGTTCGTGCTGAGCGCCGGTGGACGAGTGGCTCTTCCGGCTCTTCTTCGGCCTCGGACTCATCGATCACGGGAGGCTGCCTCGGACGAGCCTCGCGGATCCTCAAAGATCCTCCTCGGCCATGCTCTCGCTCCTCGGCGGCGCGAGCGGCCATCAACGCCTTCTTTTCCTCCTTCGAGAGCTTCTGCTTCTTCGCAGCCGGCTCTGCAATGGCCTTGCCCTTGTTCTTCTTGTCGCGAGCCATTGCGATCGGGTGATGCAAGAGAATGAAGAAGGATCACGGCTGGCAACCCTAGCGATGAAGGAACGGCGACCGTGGAGGCACCACGACGGCGAGGTGTGCGCGTGGGGCGGCTGGTGGTGCACGGGAGGAGGCGGCAGCGTCGCTTGGGTGGAGGCGTGGCGGCGGCTGGGTGAAGCGGCGGCGGCGGCTGCGGTGGAGCAGCGGCGACGGCTTGGTGGAGGCGAGTGGCGGTGGCGCTAGATGACGGCGGCGCTGGAGGGCGGCGACGACCGGAGGGCGGTAGTGGCGGCGACGAGAGACAGTGGTGGCGCGGGCGAGTGGAACGGCGGCGGAGGGAAGACGGGATCGGGGAGAGAGAAGAGGGAGACGAGCGACCGTTTAAATAGTGGGTCCCAAACCCTAGCCGAAATTTTAACACCGGATGGACCGATGTATAGACGATAGAAGCATCAGTCGAATGGCACAGTAAGGGTATTCAAAAAGATGTCGTTGACACTGGATGGTCCGACGTGGAAAGAGATAGCATCGGTCGAATGTCACAGTATAGGTATTCAAAAAGATACCGTTGACATCGGATAGACCGACGTGGAAGGGAATATCATCGGTGGAATTCATCAAAGGTTCCAGAATTGTACGCATCAGATGGACCGAAGTTTTTCAGAATGAACTCGTCGGATCATTTGAGATACTGACTGAACTGGCCCTTGACTTTTGAACACCAACTAATCCGATGATGGTCTGACCTAGGCATCAGATAATCCGATGACTACTAAACAGCAACATCCCATATATGTCCTTTGACCAAATCAAACAAACAATGAGAAACACATGTCTTAGAACTTTTTGGGCAACCCCTTACCCCTCAAAGATACTAATATGCCAATAACTTGGCTAGGCTTTAAAGCAAATGGAACACCGATAAAAATAGGAGGAAATTATCCAAATAAAATGTAAGGCCCATGCTTTGTGAGGTAGAGTATGAAGACTTCTATCTCTTTAGAGCATGTTCTTCTAGGCATTAACGAACCTAACATTTTGTTCTTTCCATCTTATATGAGTTGAGATATTGCATTTCAAACAAGTCTCTTTCTCATGAGGTGGGTTCCCCTTTGTGACAATCTACCGTATGCAATGCCAAACATTTATAATGCAATAAATTACAAGTCTATAAGGCAGGCATCATGCAAGGCATAAAATAAATCTATCTTGCCAAATTTGAACCTTTCAAATGCTTCCTCAGGGAGAGCCACTCTCCAAACCTTGGGAAAACCCAAAAGAACCTCCATCCCAAGCTAACCCTTGCTCACCCCTATCCTTTGAGAGTTAGGCAAGACCTATATGAGATGCATTCTTACATGACGTTCGTTGCATCTAGCACATTTAACTCACTTCTTAGCCTAGAAAAAGTTTTCTCATCAAGTGGTTTAGTGAAGATATCCTCCAATTGTTCTTCGGACCCAACACCTCGCAATGAGATGTCTCCCTTAGCTTCATGGTCCCTCAAGAAATGATGGTGAATATCAATGTGCTTAGTGCGGGAGTGTTGAACAGGATTTTTAGCTATCTTAACCGCACTTTCATTGTCACAAAGGAGAGGCACACAACCAAGTTTAATACCAAAGTCCAAAAGGGTTTGCTTCATATAAAGAATTTGGGCACAACATGCACCGACCGCAATATATTCCGCTTCCGCCGTGGACAAGGCGATGGAATTTTGCTTCTTGCTAGACCAAGAAACTAGGGAACTCCCAAGCAAGTGGCACCCACCGGAGGTACTCTTGCGGTCCACGTGTCATCCGGCAAAGTCCGTATCCGAGTATCCCAAGAGATGGAATTTTGCATCTTTATGGTACCACAAGCCCACACTAGGGGTATGCTTAAGATATCGAAGTATCCTAAAGATCGCCTTCCGATGCGATTCTTTAGGTGCCGCTTGAAAGCGAGCACACAAGCATACACTAAACATGATATCGGGCCTAGATGCGGTAAGATAAAGCAATGAACCAATCATAGAACGGTAGTTAGATTGATCAATAGGTTTACCGTCCTTATCCGCGTCGAGATGACAGTTTGTTGCCATTGGGGTGCTTCTTGAGCTACAATATCCCATCTCAAATTTCTTCAAGAGGTCCTTGGTGTACTTCTCTTGATAGATGAAGGTCCCCTCTTGAAGTTGCTTGATTTGAAATCCAAGGAAGAAGTTGAGCTCTCCAATCATTGACATCTCGAATTCCCTAGACATCATTTTGCCAAACTCATAGCTAAGAGCTTCGTTAGTTGAACCAAAAATAATATCATCAACATAAATTTGACAAATAAATAAATCTCCGTTGATGTCTTTGGTGAAGAGTTTGGTGTCCACCCTCCCGATCTTGAATCCTTGCATGATCAAGAAATCCCGTAGTCGTTCATACCACGCCCTAGGTGCTTGCTTGAGCCCGTAGAGCGCCTTGTGCAACCTATACACATGATTAGGATTCCTCGGATCTTCAAACCCGGGAGGTTGTTCAACAGAAACAAGCTCATTAGTGTAACCATTAAGAAAGGCACTTTTCACATCCATTTGATAAAGTCTAATATTATGATGTGAAGCAAAAGCAAGGAGTATACGGATGGCTTCTAGCCGGGCGAACGGGGCAAATGTCTCCCCAAAGTCTAGTCCTTCAACTTGCGAGAACCCTTTGGCCACAAGTCTCGCCTTGTTGCGGACCACAACGCCATTCTCGTCTTGTTTGTTGCGGTACACCCACTTTGTTCCGATGACGTTCTTGCCTTGGGTCACTCCTCCAACACCCAAACTTCATTGCGGATGAAGTTGTTGAGTTCGTCTTGCATGGCCATCACCCAATTTGGGTCTTGGAGTGCTTCCTCAATATGAGTGGATTCTACACATGAAACAAACGAGTAGTGCTCACAAAATGAAGCGAAATGGTGAGAACGTGTACTTACACCCCTTGACGGACTTCCAATGATTTGGTCCATCGGATGCGCCTTGGAGATGCGTCCATGCCTCATAAGTGGTTGTGAAGCACTTGGCGAAGGTGATGCGTGTTGCTCCTCTTGTGGTTGGACTTGATCATGGACTTCTTCTTCTTCTTGATGTTGTTGTGCTTGTGAGTCTTGAGTCGGCAATGGATCATCCTTCTCTTCTTCGTCAACTTGAGGCGCCATGGAGGTGTTGTTGTTGGAACTTGAAGCTCCCCCTTGATCATGGCTCTCCTCAACTTCAGGCTTGATGTCTCCAATGGTCATGTTCTTCATGGCTTCTCGTAGAGGCTCATCATCTATTTCATCATGACCAAAACTCTCCTCTTGGGAGCCATTAGATTCATCAAACTCAACATCACAACTTTCCTCAACTAAACCGAAGGTTTGGTTGAATACTCGATATGCTTTTGAGTTTGATGCATAACCAAGAAATATACCAACATCACATCTTCTTTCAAACTTACCGAGCCTTTTCTTGCGGTAGGTGTAGCACTTGCATCCAAAGACTCGAAAGTAGGAGATGTTGGGCTTTCTCCCAATGAGAAGCTCATACGGGGTCTTTATAAGTAGTCGATGGAGATAGACCCTATTTGCAGCATGGCACGCCGTGTTGATTGCTTCGGCCCAAAACTTCTCTGACATGCATAGTCATCAAGCATTGCTCTCGCAAGAGTGATGAGTGTCTTGTTCTTCCTTTCAACGACACCGTTTTGTTGAGGGGTGTATGTGGCCGAAAACTCATGATTCACGCCTTCACGGTCACACCACTCCCCAATGTTGTAGTTCTTGAAGTCGGTGTCGTTGTCACTCCAGACCTTGATGATGGGAAGTTGAAATTCCCTTTGAGCGCGGTTGGCGAAGGTCTTGAACACTTCCGGAGTTTCACTCTTGTCACCTAAAAACAAGGTCCAAGCATAGCGAGAGTAGTCATCAACAATAACAAGACAATAGAGGTTACTGCCAAGACTTTGATATGTGGACGGTCCGAAGAGGTCCATGTGAAGTAGTTCAAGTGGCTTGGAGGTTGACACCATTGTCTTCATTGGGTGGTGTGAAGCAACTTGCTTCCCGGCTTGACAAGCGCTACAAAGCTTGTTCTTCTCAAATGTGACATCCTTCACGCTGGTCACCATCCCAAGCTTGAATGACTTCTTGAGTTTGCTCATTCCAATGTGCGCTATGCGTCGATGCCATAGCCAACCCAAGCTTTTCTTAGTGAAAAGGCAAGTGGTCAAGCTAGCATTCTTGTTGGAGAAGTCCACTAGGTAGAGGTGACCATGCCGAAATCCTTTGAAGACTATGTCTTGGCTTGTTTCACTACTCACAACAACATCATTCTTGCTAAATGTGCATGTTAGTCCAAGATCACATAGTTGTGCAATAGAGAGTAAATTAAAACTAAGTGACTTAACGTACAAAACATTAGAAATGGATAGGTCATTTGAAATAGCAATTTTACCTAACCCAATTACCTTTCCCTTAGAGTTATCACCAAAGGTGACTTGTTCATGATTGTCGGGGTTTTCTATGGTGGTGAACATACCATCATTGTCGGTCATATGTTGAGTGCACCCACTATCGAGTACCCAATGCTTTCCTCCGGCTTTGTAGTTCACCTACACACATGAATTCATTTTTTGACTTTAGGCACCCAAGCCAACTTAGGTCCTTGTATGTGTGATACAAGTGTTTTTGGGACCCAAAGTTGCTTGGGGAGCTTCCCCTTCATGCCCTTAATGTCTTTGCCAATGAACCTTGCCTTCACTTTGCCATGTACTTTACTCAAAAGATAGTAATGATCATTGAAAGTAGATTTGTAGTTAGTAGGCAATTTTGGAGAAGGTCGGTTAGGAAGAGGACACTCCCTTGTGTGGTGACCGGTGACCTCGCAATGTTGGCAATAAGAACCAACTTCCTTGATGAAGCTTGTTCTTAGCTCCGGTGAGGGCACCTTTCCTTTGTTAGGCACCAGGAAGGATCCAAGTCCTCTCTTGTTGAAGGCCTTTGCTTGTTGGAAGAGGATTTCCTTGTGCTTGACTTCTCCTTTTGAAAGTCTAGCCACACTAGTGCGGAGACTCTCAATTTCTTCCAACAAGTCCTTCTCCCTAGCATTTTCTTTCAAAGGCAAAGACTTGTGCAAGACATTAGTGGCATGAGAAGTAATGGATATCTTATCATTAAGAGTTTGTTTCTTCATAGTTTTTAACTCTTGATCAAGCACTTCATAAGCAAGGTTAAGTGTTTGATGTTCTTGTATTAACTCATTGTGCTTTCCCAAGAGTGCTTGGTGGGCTAAGTCAAGCTCATGATGATCTAGCTTGATTTGAGCCTTATCCTCCTCAACTTGCTTGACATGGGATTTGAGCGTGTCATGCTCTTTGAGTATGCTTTCATACTTGTCAAGCAAATCATGGTTAGCACTCTCAAGCTTAGCACGAGTTCCTTCAAGAGCCTTAACCTTACTCTTTTCCCTCTTAATGATAGTGTGATATTCATTTATTAAAGAAGTTAAATCATCGGGGAAAGCTCATCATCGCTAGAGTCGTCACATACCTTGGTGTTACCTTTCGCCATGAGGCACATGGGCGGTGGATGAAGAGGTGAGTCATCATTGTTAGAAATGGCGAGGCCGGCCAAACTTTCTTCTTCCACTTCACTCTCTTCATCACTTGTTTCTTCGTCGGTGACCCATTCATTTGCCTCACACATGAACACCTTTTGTGGGCCATTTCTCTTGTTTGGGAAGAGCCTTGCCTTCTTTCCCTTGTCATGTTTCTTCTTCCCAAAGGCTCTTGGTTTGGGTTTGGCCTCTTCTTCATCATCATCACTTTCTTCAAGCTTGCGATGCTTTCTCTTGTGGTTCTCTCTTCTTTTGTCCGGTTTTGGACAATCATAGGAGATGTGGCCTTGATCACCACAATTGTAACAAGTCTTGTGATCATCTCTCCTTCGTAGAAACGCTTTCTTCTTGGGATCAAAGGTGTATCCCTTCTTGGTAATCTTGGAGTTCAAGCGTGAGAACTTCCTCATCATCAATACAAGCTCATCATCTTCATCTTCACTTGATGCTTGCTCCTCTTCACTTGAGCTAGGCTCAACCACCTTCTTCTTCTTGAGGCTTGTTTTCTTGGTGGAGGATTTTAGAGCAATTGTTTTTGAAGATGATTGCTCCATCATCCCAAGCACACTCATCTCATGAGCGTGAATTTCTCCAATGAGCTCTGAAACTTCAATGTGGTCAAGTGACTCTTTTTGGAGCATGGAGTTGATGATGTTATACTTTGGCTTGGGAAGGAGCATGAGGATCTTGCGGTTGATGAGTCCCTTGCCAAGAGAAGCAATGTCAAGAGCATTAATTTCTTCAATAAGTACATTCAAGCGAGAGAACATCTCATTGACATTTTCATGAGGTAGCATCTTAAATTCATCAAATTTTGCTTTAAGCATGTGATATTTAAGTTCCTTCACACGAGAAGAACCCTCATGAATTTCTATCAAGCAAGCCCAAATTTCACATGCCTTTTCCTTGCTAGCAATCCTAGAAAAAACATCTTGACTAATGCACTCATAGATTGCATTCCTAGCTTTAGCATCCCATTTAATTTGATCACCAACATAGTTGTGTTCTCCAAACCCCGCGTGGGTCGCTTCCCATACTTCGGGAGCAATAGCCTCTAGATAAGCGCGCATGTGTGCTTTCCAATAGGCAAAGTTCTTGCCCTCGAAGATAGGAACTGAACCCCCAACCTTGGCCATTTTAGCTCTCTAGCGGTGAAGCTAGAATGATCCTATGAGCAACCTTGCTCTGATACCAATTGTAAGGATCGAATGCCCAAGAGGGGGGTGAATTAGGCTTCTTTTCAAAAATCTAAGCAATAAAACTTAATTCCTAAAGCCCAATTCCCTACGCAAACAATCTATGCATTGAAGTAACTAGAAACTTTGCGGAATGTAAAATGCATAAATGTAAGGGAGAGGAAAGGAATGCAAACTCCCGAGGAGACACGAGGATTTATCCCGTGGTTCGACAAGATCGTCAAGATCTTCCTACATCCACATTGTGGCACCCACCAAAGGGTTTAGCCACACCCAAGTCACCGATACGAGGGATCTTCACTATTCCTCTCTGTTTGCCAACCTCGGCAAGGTGGAGCTCGAGCCTTGTACAACTTCGACCCTCCGGGCTTCCACAAACGCCTTGGCAAGCTCCGGAAGTATCCTCACAGTTACAAACACCAAGGGCACTCCCTTGAGGCTCTCACTATCCTAGAGAGTCCACTCACCCAGAATGGAGGCACACAAGCTCTCTCTCTAGCTAGTTCTAGCCTAACTCTTGGTGTATAGGTGATCGAAATGATGTGGAAGTGATTGCTCTTGGTCTTGAACGCTTGTGGATGTGTTGATAGTGTCTGGTGATCAAGACTTGGCAAAATGACAGGATTAGGGGGTATTTATAGCCAGCCTCCCCGAAATAGCCGTTGGAAAAGTAGGCTGACAGAACTTTACTGTCAACAACGGATGATCCTATGTCTCTCCTTTAGTTATCATCCGTCAAGTTTACTTTAGCTGACGTCATTGTGTCAGATATGACCGTTGTTAGACCGATGTTGCTCCTGTCTTCTCATCGGATGATCCAGTGGCTCTTCCTCCAGAATTGACTCAAACTTGATGCTTACTGGAGTGATTGACCGATGTGTATATTTCTGTACATCGGATGATCCGGTGCTACACTTGATCCAATGATATTGCAAACTGTACTGATGGACCGATGTAGATGATCCATTCACATCGGATGATCCGGTGAGTGCTTTGTTCTGAGGTCTTCTTCTTCAGTTGAACCAACTCGACCGATGTGTATATTTCTGGAACCATCGGTTGATCCGGTGAGTTGATTTTGTTTGCTTCGAATTATTTCTAAGTGATTTTGTATCTTGCTTGATTGACCTCTTTGATATTTGTTGCAAATGCATTTTTGATGATCTTCAAGCATTGAATGTTGTCAATTTAAAGTTGAATGATTTTGACATAAGAGCTTTCACTTCTTCTCTTCATATAATTGATTTGATCTCATAAATTGATTGTATATGGGTCTCCAATGACATATTGATTTCATTTGATTGAGTGATTATGGGGACCTTGCATTCACAAATTCATTAGTAAAATCCAATGGTTGTCATTAATCACCGAAACCATACCTCATGGGGGCCTAGATGCTTTCAACATCTCGAACCTATCTGTCATAATCTTACTAAATTCTTCACAAAAGGATTTGTTAGTTTAACCAAAGATAATGTCATCAACATAAATTTTACAAATAAAAAGAATGTCAAAGTGCTTTGTAAACAACGTATAATCTGCTTTACCAATTTTAAAACCATTCTCAATTAAAAAATCCCTAAGGCACTCATATCATGCTCTAGGAGCTTGTTTGAGTCCGTAGAGAGCCTTACGCAGTTTGAACACGTGGTCAAGGAACTCTTGATCTTCGAATCCGGGGGGTTGCTCCACGTACACCTCCTCCTTGATTGGTCCGTTGAGGAAGGCGCTTTTCACATCCATTTGATAGAGCTTGGAATCATGGTGAGTAGCATATGAAAGTAATATTCTAATAGATTCAAGCCTAGCTACGGGAGCAAAATTTTCATCGAAATCCAAACCTTCCACTTGTGAATACCCTTTGGCCACAAGTCGTGCCTTGTTCCTTGTCACCACCGCGTGTCCGTCTTGCTTGTTGCGGAAAACCCATTTGGTGCCGACGACGTTGAACTTGGGTTTTTCGATGAGTTCCCACACCTCGTTCCGTTTGAAGTTGTTAAGTTCTTCTTGCATTGCCACCACCCAATCTGGATATTTCAATGCATCCTCAATCCTGCGCAGTTCCAAAAAGGATACAAAAGAGTAATGTTCACAAAAATTAGCAATTCAAGATCTAGTAGTTACTCCCTTTTGGATGTCCCCGATTATGTTGTCGATGGGGTGATCTCTTTGGACACATTGGTGTACTCTTGGGTGTGGCACTTGTGGTCTTGAGTCTTCATGGTCATCTTCTACTCCCCCTAGATGGTTGCCCTCATTTGTGTGTTGATCATCTTCGTCTTCTTGAGGCTTATCTAGTGTAGAAGCTCCCCCTTGATCCATTACCTCCACTTGTGGTTCATCTTCTTCATTTTGATTTGGGGGTGGCGCTTGTGGTCGAATATCGCCCCCCTGCCATTCGTCTCAATGCTTGACAAGGATCTTCTTCTCTATCTAGCACACATTGATCAACTTGCTCTTCTTGAGAGTCGTTAGTTTCATCGAACACTACGTCACGTGCTACTTCAACAAGTCCGGAGACCTTGTTGAAGACACGATAGGCATAAGAGTTCGAATCATAACCAAGCAAGAAACCTTCATCGGACTTCGAAGCGAACTTTGAAGTCCTAGGCTTCTTGTTCAAGATATAGAATTTAGAACCGAAAACACGAAAATAGGAAATATTAGGTTTGTTACCCATGAGTAGCTCATATGATGTCTTCTTTAGTAGGTGATGAAGATAGAGTCGGTTTATGGTGTGACAAGCGGTGTTGACCGCTTCAGTCCAAAACTGATTTGAAGTCTTGTAATCATCAAGCATTGTCCTCGCCATCTCTATAAGGGTTCGGTTCTTCCTTTCCGCTACTCTGTTTTGTTGAGGGGAATACGGTGCTGAGAATTCATGCTTTATCCCTTCTTCGTCTAGGTACTCCTCAACTTAGGTGTTCTTAAACTCAATGCCGTTGTCACTTCGTATGTTTTTGATCTTCAATGAGAACTCATTTTGGGCACGCTTGAGAAACTTCTTGAGGGTTCCTTGAGTTTTTGTCTTATCATGCAAAAAGAAAACCCACGTGAAGCGCAAAAAATCATCAATAATTACTAAACCATATTTGTTACCGCCGATGCTTATGTAAACGATTCAACTGAATAGGTCCATGTGAAGTAGCTCGAGCAGTCTTGTCGTTGTCATGACGTTCTTCGCGGGATGGGGTGCTCCTACTTGCTTCCCGGCTTGGCACGCGCTATAAGGCCCGTCTTTCTCAAAAACAACATCCTTCAAACCTCGGATGTGATCGCCCTTGAGGAGTTTTTGAATATTCCTCATACCAACATGTGCTAGCCGTCTATGCCATAGCCAACCCATGTTGGTCTTTGCAATCAAGCATGTGTCAAGTTCGGCCTTATCTTTGTTGAAGTCAACAAGATAAAGTTTTCCCTTCAACACACTCTTGAATGCAACCGAGTCATCACTCCTTCTAGAAACGATCACACCCTCATTAGTGAACAAGCAATTATAATCCTTGTCACATAATTGATATAGGGATAGAAGGTTATAATCTAAGGAGTCGACATGCAAAACACGAGAAAGCGTGTGTTGAGATGATATTGCAATTTTAACGGTACGGAGCACCCTTCCTTGACTATTGTCTCCAAAATAGATGCCCTCGCTTGGATCCTCATTTTCTTCATATTCTACAAACATTCTTCGTTCTTCGATCATATGGTTGGTGCATCCACTATCTAGCACCTATTTTGCTCCACCAGAGTAGTAGGACTACAAAACAAATTATGCCTTGGTTTTAGGTACCCAAGCTTGCTTGGGTCCTTTGAGGTTAGTTACAAGTGATTTGGGCACCCACACATGGGACTTGGTGTTCCCATGGTGTGGCCCAACATATTTGGCATAAACTTTACCAAAGTTGCTTTTCATAAGAACATAAGATACATCAAAGGTTCTAAACAAAAGTTGTTGTTCATATGAATTAGCATGTCTGGACTTGTCAATATTATTAGCCTTTCTAGCTTGAGGGGAGTTTCCCTTGATAAAGGCAATGCGCTCCTTGTTATTATTATGGCTTCTAGCATTTTGCTTTTCACCATAAGAATACCCAATGCCATATTTGACATTAGGAGGCCTTGTGGTCAAGTATGCACTGCGTGCATACTTGATCTTCTCCTTGTCAAATATGCCACTACGGGAAGGATGCTTGTCCTTTGCCAAGTTTGACTTATCCTTCAAGTTAGTTTCAACTTTAGCACATGTACAAGTAGTAGCAGTTTCAGATTTAGGTATTGAGAAGGTGAGCATGAAGAGGACGAAGGGTCACTTTGCTTGAGTGACTCAACTTGTACTTTAAGGATCTTATTAACTTTGGTCAAGTTAGCAAGTTCATCCTTGATAATTACATTTGAGTCGCTTAACTTCAAGCAAGCTTCCTTACTTGAAGCTAATTCAAGCTCAAGTGACTTGCTTCGCTCCTTTTCAAGTTCAAGGATCTTTTTGATCTTAAGATACTCATCCTTTTGAAGGATGATAATATCTTCTTGGCGATCAACAAGCTCCTCCTTATCAATAAGTTTATCAATTAAGAATTTCATTCTTGCGGTAGTTTTCTTATCAAGGCCAACAAGCATATCTTCATTATCACTATTGGCATCACTATCACTAGAGTAAGAATGTGAGGAGGAAGATTTAAATGTTACCTTTCTTTTACCTTCCTTCGCCATGATACAGGTGTCGTTGTCCTTCCATGCGCCGATAGTTGGGAAGAGGGTCGACTTCTTGGCCGTCTTCTTGATGGTCATGCTAGCCATCTCCTCTTCCTCTTCGGATGAGGACTCATCATTTGAGTCCCACTCCTTTCCTAGGTGAGCCTATCCCACTTGCCTTTTCTTCTTGAAGAACTTCTTGGATTGAGGCTTCGTTTCCTTAATCTTCTTCTTGTTTTCTTCTTATGGGCAATCAACTATAAAGTGGTCATATTCACCACAGTTATACCATGCCCGCCTCAACTTTGGTCTTCATTTATCTTTGTATTTTCCTTCATTTGATTTACCCCCTCGTCTTCTCTTCATCACCCTCTTGAATTTCTTCATGAAGAGGATCATGTCTTCCTCATCTATGTCACTGCTCTCGTCATCGCTGTCATCTTCATCTTGAGCCTCTCGAGCTTCTTTTAACAAGGGCTTGCAAGTGGATTTTAAGGCGACCCCTTTCTTCTTTGCCAAGGTGAGGTCGGAAATCTCCTTGACATGTTTTGCTTGCTTCTCTATCATTTCGAAATTGATGATCTTTCCAAGCAATTCATCCGGAGTCATTTTCTTGTACCCGGGACTTTCTCTAATCATCGAGCACAGGGTAACATTGTGAGGCATGAAAGCTCTAAGGATGAGCTTCACCACCCCATGATCATTCCACTTTTTAATTCCATATGCTCTAACCTTGTTGATGAGAGTCTTCAACCGGTTGTACATGTATTGCGGCGACTCATCTTCTTCTATGGGGAATCTTCCCAATTTGCCTTCAACCATTTCGATCTTCACCTCTCGCACATGACAATCGCCTTCATGTGCAGTTTGCAATGTATCCCATATTTCTTTAGCAATTTCGAGTCCATCCACCTTGGTGAACTCATCTCGACTCAAAGATGATGTGATCACCGCTGCAGCTTGAGCATTTCGATGAATCTTTTGCTCTTGGCTTGGTGTTAGCTCTTCATCATCGTCCGGGATATCTATACCTGTACAAACTATATGCCACAAGCTTGGGTTAAGCGAGATTAGATGCATTTTCATGTTTTGCCTCCACATAGAATAATCGTTGCTGTCAAAGTGTGGGGCTTTTCCTAGAGGATTAGACAAATAATGGCTATTTTTAGAATTTAGACGATCATAATTGAAAGGATATCGGGAGTAGTCAGTGTGACTACTCCCCTTCTTTTTCTTCTCGTCCTCGATCTTCATTTTCCCTTTGGAGAGGGCTTTCTTCCTTAAAAGCGCCTTGAGTTCAAGTGTCTCCTCATCGTCATCCTCGAAGTCTTGAATGGCTTCGAGGAGCTTCTCCAATTTTTGAGCCTTTTCATCTTCAACCTTCTCTTGGTTGAGGCTCTTGTGCACATCCTTTATGTCCGACATTTTCTCTTCAAGCGATTAGTCTCCTCTTGAAGAGCCTTGCTCTGATACCAATTGAATGTGGCCTAAAGGGCGGTGAATAGGACCTTTTGAATTTTTGTCAGAACCTGCAACACTCAGCAACTTGATCAAATACCGATAAATCGGACTAGTCTAGTAGAGTGCGGACTAGTCCGGTGCGTGCAGACTAGATCGATCAAGTTTGATCGATGATCTCGATACAAGTACTCTATGCAGCGGAAATTAAGATGTAACTAGAGTATGTTGCTTCAAATAAACTGAAGATAGCACAAGGTGAACTTAGTTTCAAGTTTTAATGTAATTTGACTAAGATCAATTAAACCCTAGATGCAATGAACAATAAACACAAAGTGAAGACACAAGATTTTTATCCTGTGGTTCGGTTCCCATGAAGGCAACCTACATCCACGTTGAGGAGCCCACGAAAGGACCAGGTCTTCACCAACCCTACCCTCGTCGAATCGCCATGGAGGTCGATTCTCTTCCACTGATCACAAAGGGGTAAGAATAACCGTGTTCAAGGGGCCTTCTCACAAGTTGAGGGCTCCCCAAGATTACAAATCAAAACACCACCAAGACACACTCGTAAGATTTGCAATGAAACAACAAGAGTGTGCGAGAGAATCAAACCCAAGAGCTCAAGACTTGAAGAACCGTGTCTCTTCTTTGATCTAATGTTAATCCTCAAGGATTTGATCTTTCTTGCATTGGATTGTATGGAGAGACGTGTTTTCTAGGCTCTTGGAGGGTGTGACGGCGCAGGGAGTCGGGAGATATCATAGTTGGGTCGTGCACTTCTATTTATACTAGGGTTTCCAAAGGTTACCATTAGGGTTTTCAAAGTTCGGACTAGTCTGTGGTGGACTCCGGACTAGTCCGGTGTGCGGTGTGTGGGAAACCTTAAGTGTCCTGAATTATCGAACTTGTCCGACCAGGGGCGGACTAGTCCATTTTTTGTCTCTGAAAATGTTCGGACTAGTCTGGCACATATCGGACTAGTCCGGTGGTGGTGAAACCCTTAGTGAATTGGGGATAAGTCCGCACTTGGAGGACTGGTCCGATTTTAGTCACAAGGTTTTTCAGACTAATCCAGGCATATATCAAACTTGTCCGATTTAGGTCAAAAGGATATCAGACTAGTCCGTTGTCATATCGGACTTGTCCGATGACGTGCAAAAACTGTGAAGTGCTGAGGACTAGTCCGCCCTAGGGAGGACTAGTCCGATCTTATTCAGAAAGATATCGGACTAGTCCGTGGTGATATCAGACTAGTCCAATCTGTGTAAACCTGGACTGTGCAGACAAGTTCGCACTGGGAGGACTTGTTCGATTCTGAACAGAGGGATTATCTGACTAGTCTGGGGTATATCGGACTAGTCCGGTCCTGTGTAAATTTGTGCAGTGAAACAGTTTTCTTGTGCTTGAGCTCTTGGGGTGTGTTTCTCCAACACACTCCATACACAATGATCTAATCTATTCAGCTCTTGAGCTCTTTTCTATATAGATCCTCATTCTCCTTTCTTTTTGCACTTTCTTCATAATTTCATTAAAACTTGTGCTTATATCAACAATTTGGTTAGGATCTCATTTGTTTGTCATAAATCAACCAAAATCCAAAAGGGATGCCTAGATGCACTTTTAAGTCCAGCAGCATCAGCAGGAAGCTTGAGAATGGCGGGATGAGCACCACCATGGCAAACGCCGTGAAGTACACGATCTCACCGGGGTTCTCCTTCTTGAAGGGGAGCTTGTCGAGGCGAATCAAGTTGTTGGAGTCGCTTGACCACCCCATGTAGGTGCGAACCCTCGACAAATCTTCATCTTTCTTGATCCGGTTGCGAGGAAGACCCAATTCCATCACCGCAAAGTGGAGCACAAGTGCAAGAAAAGTTGCAAGTGCGAAGAGCTCTAAGCGCAAGATCAGATGGCAGTGTAAAGAGTTCTCTCCTCGTGCGGACTTTCTCCCTTTAGTAAGCCCCCACAACAGTTGGATGGAAACTACCTTCAGACCCAAATCTCAAATGACCTCGTCAATGACAAGGGGGTTCGGGTCCACTTTGTTAAAAAAGTCACACCAGGCGAACCGTTGTCATGATGGGAAGTTGGAAACCCGAGGACGACAGCCTGACAGGGCTACAAAGATTACGCTGGGAACCGATATAAATTTCGTATTGAGAACTGGCGACCTTCAATTGTGTGAGATCCGCACGCCAGGATCCCACTCACCATATCAAGAAGGGCCACGTAACGATGGTGTAACTGCGTGTCGCTGTCCCAACTGCCCAGGAAAAGGCTTTTGAAGCAACAACACGGGAATCGATGATAGCCCCACCTCTGTTAGCGAGAACTCTCCCAGGTGTGCCCGGGGGCCACTGTCTGTACTTTGGATACCAGTTACCCCCTGATATTGTGGATAAATTCATAGAGTTCCGCCTTCCAATGTTGAATACTCACGAAGTCAACACTTGTCCCGCAACACTGAGCCCACCTCCCTTGTTTGGGTAGCTCTAGAGCTACCACGCGTCCTGCAGGGCCGGACCTACCTTCCTTCACAGGGAAGCTCCGGTGCCGCCAGATGTCCATTAGCTCCGGACCTAACCTCCAGTAGAGGGAAGCTCCGATGTTGCCACGTGTCAAGTAGCTCCGGACCTGCCTCTCCGCAGAGGGAAGCTCCGGAGCTGCCACATGTCAGACCTTTGAAACTAAGCCTGCAACAGGAAGACAACTAGATCTCCAACGGCATGGACATTCAAGAGGCTATTAAACACTCGTTACAAGACATGGTTAACGTATCATTAATGCTATATTAATAAAGCACGATTAGAGGATTATCAAGACTGATAACGCTACCATTAAGGCACGTTATCACACTGTTAATCACCCACAACACCAGTAGATCGTGTATAGGGTGTTATAACAGCCTGGGCCACTTGTTGGGCCAGACATACACTGTAACGGCCAATTCTTAGCATATAAAAAGGTTGCGCCATACGGTAGGAGGCAATCTGAGACACTCGCTACGCATACACACTCACACAATCAATAATCACCCCGTGGAGTAGGGTATTACGCTCAGACGGCCCGAACCACGTAAAAACCCCCGGTGCTCACCTCTTGTTCTTGATCTTATGCGTGCCCCGCCTAAATACGAACCTCCATGGACGACACTTTAGTAGTACCAGAGGAAGTGTCGTTGCTACACTTTGACAATATGTGTTTTGTTTGTACCTGTGGTGTGTTTGGAGTTCGTGTTGTGAATTTCTCTATTTTACTTCTTCTTTAATAAAAAGACAGAGTACATGCCATTTGCGTCAAAAAAAATTTGCTGTGGATATTTCTTCTCCACGGTGTCCTTTGTATTTACCATCGCCCTTGATGAACTGTGAGGATCAGCTGAGACACCACAAAGGTGGAATTCTTGGGCACCAATGGTGGTCTGCGAGGTTGCTTCTGCACTCCTGCCTCAGTGGATGAGCTTAGATGAGAAGAAGCAGAAACAACTTGGGCAATCTTTTTCTTTAGCATGTGTGAAAAAACCGAAACAATAACGTGTGCCATGAGCTACACAGCTCTGTAAAGGGGATGCCATTAAGGTTCCTCTTTTATTTCTTAATTACAATGTAAAAAAGTGTAATGATGACGATGGAGAGGTAAGTTCACAAGGGAACATATTACCGAGTGTATGTCGTTAGATCATACCTTCACGTGGTAGCAGTACCTAACAAGATAAGTTAGAGTAACGATCATGAACCAAGGTATATAGCCATGGAAGAAGCTTTCTCGGAATGCTTAGGCTATCTGCATCAGCGTACTCTAAAACATCCTCTAAAGACCTATCTTTCTCTATTTTTCCAGTATCTTACTCTAAATCTTCTAAATTTACATCTATCTAGTAAGCTTTACAGTATGCCTCTGCGGATTTCAAGTACGTTTGGGCTTTATAAAAACCTTAAACTCTATTTCATTTCTTTGAAAAAAAATCATCATTCCGGTTGAGAAAAAAATATTTTCTTCCTGACCTAGACTTAGTCTAGAAAAAGTTGAAAACCGACTCCGAAATAGAATTTACTTTAATCAAAATCGAACCTCCGCGAACATCGCCGTGCCCCACCGCCTTTTCGCGATGCCGCAAAATGTAATTTTTAACCTGTACCGAATAAAAGTTTTCAGCAGGGACTGATTTTTCTTTGATATGCACTATATCAGTTTTATTTTCTAATAACCAAATTAAAAAATATACTTTTATTTTTCTAATAACCAAACTTAAAAAAAAGGACAACGGAGCCCAGTCTGAACGCCTTGCAAGCATAGCCACACAGCTGATACCCTCCCCGCGGTAGCCGACATCTGGACCCTTCACCGGTGGCCAACCATCCTCCGTAGCTACAGCAGCATTGTCTTACGTGTCAGAGCTTCGTGTCTCGCAAGAAGCTCACAACGCCTCACAAAAAACTGAGTGAAAAGTAAAAAAAAAATACTCCGTTCCCTCTCCGGCTATAAAAGCTAACCCTAGGGCAAGTGCTCACCGTCTCTTGCCCATTCGTCTCCTGTCTGTTCGTCCATTCCCATCCACCACCCCCGCCGCCGGGTTTCCTCCGTCGCCTGCTCCAGCCGCCGCCATGGCTCGCCGCAGCTCCGGTACTGTACCTCGCCTCACTAGCGTTATGATGTCAGCCGAATCCCTACCCGGGTCGAACAATCGTGGTTGGCTGTCCCCAGATCTGTAGGATTATGGCGTGTAGATTTCTTTGCTGTCCTACTTGTTCCGCATGTGGCTGTAGATCTCGTTGTTAGTTTGCGGGACGGCTGTAACGATGTGGGGGATAGGATGATTCGATCATGCCCGATTTGACATGTTTAGGTGTGAAACTTTGTTGTATTTACGATGATTTTTTCTTGGTCTATGGACTGTTCGGGAAATTGTAAGAAGTGGGCTGATTTGAGTTGGCGTAGAAGATATTGCTTCTTGAATAACCGGTTGCAGACATTGCCATTCGCAGGCGGTTCAGACAGGGGCATAGAACAATTTGAATCCCCAATACGGATAGAGGAAGGGGTCTTTTCATTTACCTTTTCCTCAGTTAGGGTTTCATAAATACGTCAAGTACCCAGTATAACTTTGAGGTGTTGGATCTAGAATGGTTTTGGCTTGGTAGCTGTGCTGTTCGGGAAATTGTAAGAAGTGGGCTGATTTTAGTTGGCATGGAAGATATTGCTTCTTGAATAATCGGTTGCAGACATTGCCATTCTCAGGCGGTTCAGACAGGGGCATAGAACAATATGAATCCTCAATATGGATAGAGGAATGGGTCTTTCCATTGACCTTTTCCCCAGTTGGGGTTTCATAATACATCACATACCCAGCATTCCTTTGAGGTGTTGTGGGAATTCATAAATAGTTACCCATTTTGCATAGTGAGAGAAATTAGCTGTGAATAGTGTGCAGTCTTATATCTCTGTTATTTGTTATTGCCTCAAGAGTAGCTGTTACAGTCCTGTGTACTGTCTTGGTTTAGTTAGGAGGCGCAAAGCAATAAGCATCTGATGCTTGTCCGGGCCTTTTGAGGGGGCGCCTACTGTATTTTTTAGATGGAGGTGCTCCCCGATCTGCCTTAGACATTCTGTCAATCATATCATGCTATTACCTGTTAATGCACGGTTTCAGTCCTCATGTAGTGTTTACTGTGCAATTTCTTTATGGTTACTTCAGATACATGTTGTTTGTATTTGACTTTCTGAGTAGCCGTCGTAGTTAATTTACTATTTTGGTTTAGCTAGAAGGCATACAAAAATATTTTTGGCTGGATGGTTCAGAGTAGAACGGCATTTGTTTTCAGAGTATGATCATATTCAACCAGTTGTTGTGATTATTATATTTGCTTTTGGTTCAGATAGTGGCACATCACAAATGGAATCTTTTGAGAGAAGAGATGTTGCTTTTTTGTTTCTCTTCTTAGATTGATTCCAGCAGTTCTATCTGGGGATGAAATTGTGTTTGTCCCAAGCATAATATGAGTATGATGATTTATATTTGGCTACTTCTGTTATGTTTTTTTGTATACTACAACAGAGTGCCTGAATTGTCATGCTATACAAATACCTTTACTGCTCCTTATCCCCTTTGCACTGATGTTTTAGTTTCTTTTGTATTATAGAACTACACAATTAGCTTACACACTCACTTTTGTCGCATTGGCAGGAAGGTCGGCATCACGCCCTGCTCCGCGTGCGGCCCCAGTGAGGAACCCACCACAGCCAGGTATAATGTGCACATGATAAAGTTCTTTTGTTAAGGTTGATTTGGAGTTTGCCAAGAACTAGGGGTAGGGCCTTTTAGCATGATTCATTCAGTTGGAATAAAATGCATGATTCAAATTTGTTTCTGTTTGAATTAACCTTAGTTACTTGCAGTTCCTCATATGCAAGCTTTAATTCGCTTTTGCTTTTGGTAGCACGCCAGGCTCCTTCTCCTGCACCAGCTCAGCAGAGCGGTGGTGGCTCTATCCTTGGAGGAATTGGCTCCACTATTGCCCAAGGTGATGCCTGTCTTTATATTTGTGAAGAAAGTTGGGCGATGTACACCAACACTGTTATTTAAACCCTTGTATTTTGTAGGCATGGCGTTTGGGACTGGAAGTGCTGTGGCGCACAGAGCTGTTGATGCTGTAATGGGCCCCCGGACCATTCAGCATGAGACTGTTGTTTCAGAGGCTGCTGCTTCTGCCCCAGCTGCTCCATCGATGAACACTGATTCTTGCACCATCCATTCCAAGGCCTTCCAAGACGTATGCTTTTAGTCCTCAACCCCTCATATTGCATAATTTTTTTATTTTACTGCATGATAACTTTTCTGGGGGTGCGGAAGCTGTCATACTAGACAAAACGTATATTGGGTTCCTTTTAAAGCTGGTCCAATTTGGACGCTGTACCTTGAAATTTGTTATTTTTAACTACTGAAATCATTGGAAACACTTTTAAGTTAGTATTGTTTATGCCCTCTAAAGGAAATAGTTTGGGATGAATGCGGCACTTGTTCTTCACCTTAAACAACTGAGCTTGTATCTTTAGACTGGGTTGTGTGTCGTTTGAACCTAGCTATTTTGTACTTGCATGGTTATGGTCTCACTGTTCTTGATTGAATGCAGTGCATCAACAACTACGGAAGTGATATCAGCAAGTGCCAGTTCTATCTTGACATGCTGAACGAGTGCCGTCGCGGAGCTGGTGGTCTTGCTTAAATATCTGCGGCTTGGCTAGAGTTGGTCCATCCGCTGTCCTTGTACACTCATGGTCCTATTAATAATACTTTGTCATACTTTGATGTCCGTAATGTGACATCTGACATTGACCATTATTGTTTTCGGGTTTATGTTATTGCATTGCTCTTGGGAGCAGTACATCCGGTCCTATGATGCTGGAACATATCATAAACATTTAAATAAACCAGTTGTGCTTTTACTATTTTTGTTGGTAATTGCATTCCAAGTCAGATGTTCTTGCTGTTAGTGTCGTTTGCTTGAAATTGCTTAGATGTTCATGCTGTCAGTGTCGTTCGCTTGATATTGCTGTCGTGCAGTTGTCTTTCGGCGTGTTATGCCCCTCTGCTTCATTCCTTTGTTGGAGATTTCGCTCCCAAGGCTACTTGCACCAGCGTGCGCCATTGCCATGTGTGGCGTAGTTGCAACAAATTGTTTTTCTAAGTGGTTAAATCGACTTGCCAAAATGGAAATATAAATGCATGTTCGTGCTTCATGTTCCGTTACCTATGGTCCCAACAATGTGCCCTAAAGTAATGCTGCCATGAAAGAGTGTAGACCAACAAACTTCGATTGTTTCGCCTTAACATTCAGGTGGGCGTCGACCGCAGTTTCCTCTCAAAGGAAACATAAAATTATTCCAGTGGTGGTCACTAGTTCAGTTATCATAAAATTACTCGCACTCGTTCACCTCTATATCTCATCTCTATATCCTCTAAAAAATTCTCTCTTTACAGTTTTGTTTCTTCCACTCGTTCACCTCTAAACGAGACCTCTATACTATTTTTCACCTATTTTATTCCTTTCTTTTCTCTTTATTTCTTTGTTTCCCTTCTTTTATTTCTCCGCCATTTCTTCTCTTTCCATATAGAGATGCTCCTACATTTAGCGTATTACTGTTCAAATCTGGGAAATAGAGGTGACTTTAGAGTAGCTACTGCGGCTGCCTCCCACCTCTAAATATGCATAGCCGTGCCTTTAGAGGCAGCGTCCCACCTCTAAATATGCATAGCCGTGCCTTTAGAGGCACCACTACGGTTAGTCCAAGACGGTGGTGAGCGCTAAACGAGCTTGGACGGAATTTACAGTCCGCGATCGACCGTAGCGGGACTTCTAAAGGACTCGCCAAAATAGCGGCTGCTACACTACAGACGCCCGCAACGGGACCACTAAAAAGACTTACCAAAATAGCGGCCGCTACAGACGATGGCAGCGGGACCTCTAAGGACTCGTCAAAATAGGAGCTGCTATGGCGCGCTGCTATAGATGGAGGCTTCTATAGCCGCCGTTATGAAGAGAGATAAAGAAAGAGAGAAAACTGTAAATCAGATAAAAACTATAAAGTAGAAAATTTTTTAGAGGAGAACAGCCTGGTATACCCGAAGTCCGGAAGGATTGGAACTGATTGCCAAAGACGTGCTTGGTACGAGTTCATCTAATCTTATCTGGGCTCGTTTCGTACCGTATCATCTGACATTGGAACTGATTGGAACTGATTGCCTCGTAATGTGACATCTGACATTGACCATTATTGTTTTCGGGTTTATGTTATTGCATTGCTCTTGGGAGCAGTACATCCGGTCCTATGATGCTGGAACATATCATAAACATTTAAATAAACCAGTTGTGCTTTTACTATTTTTGTTGGTAATTGCATTCCAAGTCAGATGTTCTTGCTGTTAGTGTCGTTTGCTTGAAATTGCTTAGATGTTCATGCTGTCAGTGTCGTTCGCTTGAAATTGCTGTCGTGCAGTTGTCTTTCAGCGTGTTATGCCCCTCTGGTTCATTCCTTTGTTGGAGATTTCGCTCCCAAGGCTACTTGCACCAGCGTGCGCCATTGCCATGTGTGGCGTAGTTGCAACAAATTGTTTTTCTAAGTGGTTAAATCGACTTGCCAAAATGGAAATATAAATGCATGTTCGTGCTTCATGTTCCGTTACCTATGGTCCCAACAATGTGCCCCAAAGTAATGCTGCCATGAAAGAGTGTAGACCAACAAACTTCGATTGTTTTGCCTTAACATTCAGGTGGGCGTCGACTTGCAGTTTCCTCTCAAAGGAAACATAAAATTATTCCAGTGATGGTCACTAGTTCAGTTATCATAAAATTACTCGCACTCGTTCACCTCTATATCTCATCTCTATATCCTCTAAAAAATTCTCTCTTTACAGTTTTGTTTCCTCCACTCGTTCACCTCTAAACGAGACCTCTATACTATTTTCACCTATTTTATTCCTTTCTCTTCTCTTTATTTCTTTGTTTCCCTTCTTTTATTTCTCCTCCATTTCTTCTCTTTCCATATAGAGATGCTCCTACATTTAGCGTATTACTGTTCAAATCTGGGAAATAGAGGTGACTTTAGAGTAGCTACTGCGGCTGCCTCCCACCTCTAAATATGCATAGCCGTGCCTTTAGAGGCAGCCTCCCACCTCTAAATATGCATAGCCGTGCCTTTAGAGGCACCACTGCGGTTAGTCTAAGACGGTGGTGAGCGCTAAACGCGCTTGGACGGAATTTACAGTCCGCGATCGACCGTAGCGGGACTTCTAAAGGACTCGCCAAAATAGCGGCTGCTACACTACAAACGCCCGCAACGGGACCACTAAAAAGACTTACCAAAATAGCGGCCGCTACAGACGATGGCAGCGGGACCTCTAAGGACTCGTCAAAATAGGAGCTGCTATGGCGCGCTGCTATAGATGGAGGCTTCTATAGCCGCCGTTATGAAGAGAGATAAAGAAAGAGAGAAAACTGTAAATCAGATAAAAACTATAAAGTAGAAAATTTTTTGGAGGAGAACAGCCCGGTATACCCGAAGTCCGGAAGGATTGGAACTGATTGCCAAAGACGTGCTTGGTACGAGTTCATCTAATCTTATCTGGGCTCGTTTCGTACCGTATCATCTGACATTGGAACTGATTGGAACTGATTGCCTCGTAATGTGACATCTGACATTGACCATTATTGTTTTCGGGTTTATGTTATTGCATTGCTCTTGGGAGCAGTACATCCGGTCCTATGATGCTGGAACATATCATAAACATTTAAATAAACCAGTTGTGCTTTTACTATTTTTGTTGGTAATTGCATTCCAAGTCAGATGTTCTTGCTGTTAGTGTCGTTTGCTTGAAATTGCTTAGATGTTCATGCTGTCAGTGTCGTTCGCTTGAAATTGCTGTCGTGCAGTTGTCTTTCAGCGTGTTATGCCCCTCTGGTTCATTCCTTTGTTGGAGATTTCGCTCCCAAGGCTACTTGCACCAGCGTGCGCCATTGCCATGTGTGGCGTAGTTGCAACAAATTGTTTTTCTAAGTGGTTAAATCGACTTGCCAAAATGGAAATATAAATGCATGTTCGTGCTTCATGTTCCGTTACCTCTGGTCCCAACAATGTGCCCCAAAGTAATGCTGCCATGAAAGACTGTAGACCAACAAACTTCGATTGTTTTGCCTTAACATTCAGGTGGGCGTCGACCGCTGTTTCCTCTCAAAGGAAACATAAAATTATTCCAGTGATGGTCACTAGTTCAGTTATCATAAAATTACTCGCACTCGTTCACCTCTATATCTCATCTCTATATCCTCTAAAAAATTCTCTCTTTACAGTTTTGTTTCCTCCACTCGTTCACCTCTAAACGAGACCTCTATACTATTTTTCACCTATTTTATTCCTTTCTCTTCTCTTTATTTCTTTGTTTCCCTTCTTTTATTTCTCCTCCATTTCTTCTCTTTCCATATAGAGATGCTCCTACATTTAGCGTATTACTGTTCAAATCTGGGAAATAGAGGTGACTTTAGAGTAGCTACTGCGGCTGCCTCCCACCTCTAAATATGCATAGCCGTGCCTTTAGAGGCAGCCTCCCACCTCTAAATATGCATAGCCGTGCCTTTAGAGGCACCACTGCGGTTAGTCTAAGACGGTGGTGAGCGCTAAACGCGCTTGGACGGAATTTACAGTCCGCGATCGACCGTAGCGGGACTTCTAAAGGACTCTCCAAAATAGCGGCTGCTACACTACAAACGCCCGCAACGGGACCACTAAAAAGACTTACCAAAATAGCAGCCGCTACAGACGATGGCAGCGGGACCTCTAAGGACTCGTCAAAATAGGAGCTGCTATGGCGCGCTGCTATAGATGGAGGCTTCTATAGCCGCCGTTATGAAGAGAGATAAAGAAAGAGAGAAAATAAAAACTATAAAGTAGAAAATTTTTTGGAGGAGAACAGCCTGGTATACCCGAAGTCCGGAAGGATTGGAACTGATTGCCAAAGACGTGCTTGGTACGAGTTCATCTAATCTTATCTGGGCTCGTTTCGTACCGTATCATCTGACATTGGAACTGATTGGAACTGATTGCCTCGTAATGTGACATCTGACATTGACCATTATTGTTTTCGGGTTTATGTTATTGCATTGCTCTTGGGAGCAGTACATCCGGTCCTATGATGCTGGAACATATCATAAACATTTAAATAAACCAGTTGTGCTTTTACTATTTTTGTTGGTAATTGCATTCCAAGTCAGATGTTCTTGCTGTTAGTGTCGTTTGCTTGAAATTGCTTAGATGTTCATGCTGTCAGTGTCGTTCGCTTGAAATTGCTGTCGTGCAGTTGTCTTTCGGCGTGTTATGCCCCTCCGCTTCATTCCTTTGTTGGAGATTTCGCTCCCAAGGCTACTTGCACCAGCGTGCGCCATTGCCATGTGTGGCGTAGTTGCAACAAATTGTTTTTCTAAGTGGTTAAATCGACTTGCCAAAATGGAAATATAAATGCATGTTCGTGCTTCATGTTCCGTTACCTCTGGTCCCAACAATGTGCCCCAAAGTAATGCTGCCATGAAAGAGTGTAGACCAACAAACTTCAATTGTTTTGCCTTAACATTCAGGTGGGCGTCGACCGCAGTTTCCTCTCAAAGGAAACATAAAATTATTCCAGTGATGGTCACTAGTTCAGTTATCATAAAATTACTCGCACTCGTTAACCTCTATATCTCATCTCTATATTCTCTAAAAAATTCTCTCTTTACAGTTTTGTTTCCTCCACTCGTTCACCTCTAAACGAGACCTCTATACTATTTTTCACCTATTTTATTCCTTTCTCTTCTCTTTATTTCTTTGTTTCCCTTCTTTTATTTCTCCTCCATTTCTTCTCTTTCCATATAGAGATGCTCCTACATTTAGCGTATTACTGTTCAAATCTGGGAAATAGAGGTGACTTTAGAGTAGCTACTGCGGCTGCCTCCCACCTCTAAATATGCATAGCCGTGCCTTTAGAGGCAGCCTCCCACCTCTAAATATGCATAGCCGTGCCTTTAGAGGCACCACTGCGGTTAGTCTAAGACGGTGGTGAGCGCTAAACGCGCTTGGACGGAATTTACAGTCCGCGATCGACCGTAGCGGGACTTCTAAAGGACTCGCCAAAATAGCGGCTGCTACACTACAGACGCCCGCAACGGGACCACTAAAAAGACTTACCAAAATAGCGGCCGCTACAGACGATGGCAGCGGGACCTCTAAGGACTCGTCAAAATAGGAGCTGCTATGGCGCGCTGCTATAGATGGAGGCTTCTATAGCCGCCGTTATGAAGAGAGATAAAGAAAGAGAGAAAACTGTAAATCAGATAAAAACTATAAAGTAGAAAATTTTTTAGAGGAGAACAGCCTGGTATACCCGAAGTCCGGAAGGATTGGAACTGATTGCCAAAGACGTGCTTGGTACAAGTTCATCTAATCTTATCTGGGCTCGTTTCGTACCGTATCATCTGACATTGGAACTGATTGGAACTGATTGCCTCGTAATGTGACATCTGACATTGACCATTATTGTTTTCGGGTTTATGTTATTGCATTGCTCTTGGAAGCAGTACATCCGGTCCTATGATGCTGGAACATATCATAAACATTTAAATAAACCAGTTGTGCTTTTACTATTTTTGTTGGTAATTGCATTCCAAGTCAGATGTTCTTGCTGTTAGTGTCGTTTGCTTGAAATTGCTTAGATGTTCATGCTGTCAGTGTCGTTCGCTTGAAATTGCTGTCGTGCAGTTGTCTTTCGGCGTGTTATGCCCCTCCGCTTCATTCCTTTGTTGGAGATTTCGCTCCCAAGGCTACTTGCACCAGCGTGCGCCATTGCCATGTGTGGCGTAGTTGCAACATATTGTTTTTCTAAGTGGTTAAATCGACTTGCCAAAATGGAAATATAAATGCATGTTCGTGCTTCATGTTCTGTTACCTCTGGTCCCAACAATGTGCCCCAAAGTAATGCTGCCATGAAAGAGTGTAGACCAACAAACTTCGATTGTTTTGCCTTAACATTCAGGTGGGCGTCGACCGCAGTTTCCTCTCAAAGGAAACATAAAATTATTCCAGTGATGGTCACTAGTTCAGTTATCATAAAATTACTCGCACTCGTTCACCTCTATATCTCATCTCTATATTCTCTAAAAAATTCTCTCTTTACAGTTTTGTTTCCTCCAGTCGTTCACCTCTAAACGAGACCTCTATACTATTTTTCACCTATTTTATTCCTTTCTCTTCTCTTTATTTCTTTGTTTCCCTTCTTTTATTTCTCCTCCATTTCTTCTCTTTCCATATAGAGATGCTCCTACATTTAGCGTATTACTGTTCAAATCTGGGAAATAGAGATGACTTTAGAGTAGCTACTGCGGCTGCCTCCCACCTCTAAATATGCATAGCCGTGCCTTTAGAGGCAGCCTCCCACCTCTAAATATCCATAGCCGTGCCTTTAGAGGCACCACTGCGGTTAGTCTAAGACGGTGGTGAGCGCTAAACGCGCTTGGACGGAATTTACAGTCCGCGATCGACCGTAGCGGGACTTCTAAAGGACTCGCCAAAATAGCGGCTGCTACACTACAGACGCCCGCAACGGGACCACTAAAAAGACTTACCAAAATAGCGGCCGCTACAGACGATGGCAGCGGGACCTCTAAGGACTCGTCAAAATAGGAGCTGCTATGGCGCGCTGCTATAGATGGAGGCTTCTATAGCCGCTGTTATGAAGAGAGATAAAGAAAGAGAGAAAACTGTAAATCAGATAAAAACTATAAAGTAGAAAATTTTTTAGAGGAGAACAGCCTGGTATACCCGAAGTCCGGAAGGATTGGAACTGATTGCCAAAGACGTGCTTGGTACGAGTTCATCTAATCTTATCTGGGCTCGTTTCGTACCGTATCATCTGACATTGGAACTGATTGGAACTGATTGCCTCGTAATGTGACATCTGACATTGACCATTATTGTTTTCGGGTTTATGTTATTGCATTGCTCTTGGGAGCAGTACATCCGGTCCTATGATGCTGGAACATATCATAAACATTTAAATAAACCAGTTGTGCTTTTACTATTTTTGTTGGTAATTGCATTCCAAGTCAGATGTTCTTGCTGTTAGTGTCGTTTGCTTGAAATTGCTTAGATGTTCATGCTGTCAGTGTCGTTCGCTTGAAATTGCTGTCGTGCAGTTGTCTTTCGGCATGTTATGCCCCTCCGCTTCATTCCTTTGTTGGAGATTTCGCTCCCAAGGCTACTTGCACCAGCGTGCGCCATTGCCATGTGTGGCGTAGTTGCAACAAATTGTTTTTCTAAGTGGTTAAATCGACTTGCCAAAATGGAAATATAAATGCATGTTCGTGCTTCATGTTCCGTTACCTCTGGTCCCAACAATGTGCCCCAAAGTAATGCTGCCATGAAAGAGTGTAGACCAACAAACTTCAATTGTTTTGCCTTAACATTCAGGTGGGTGTCGACCGCAGTTTCCTCTCAAAGGAAACATAAAATTATTCCAGTGATGGTCACTAGTTCAGTTATCATAAAATTACTCGCACTCGTTAACCTCTATATCTCATCTCTATATTCTCTAAAAAATTCTCTCTTTACAGTTTTGTTTCCTCCACTCGTTCACCTCTAAACGAGACCTCTATACTATTTTTCACCTATTTTATTCCTTTCTCTTCTCTTTATTTCTTTGTTTCCCTTCTTTTATTTCTCCTCCATTTCTTCTCTTTCCATATAGAGATGCTCCTACATTTAGCGTATTACTGTTCAAATCTGGGAAATAGAGGTGACTTTAGAGTAGCTACTGCGGCTGCCTCCCACCTCTAAATATGCATAGCCGTGCCTTTAGAGGCAGCCTCCCACCTCTAAATATGCATAGCCGTGCCTTTAGAGGCACCACTGCGGTTAGTCTAAGACGGTGGTGAGCGCTAAACGCGCTTGGACGGAATTTACCCGAAGTCCGGAAGGATTGGAACTGATTGCCAAAGACGTGCTTGGTACGAGTTCATCTAATCTTATCTGGGCTCGTTTCGTACCGTATCATCTGACATTGGAACTGATTGGAACTGATTGCCTCGTAATGTGACATCTGACATTGACCATTATTGTTTTCGGGTTTATGTTATTGCATTGTGTAGGGATCGAATGCCCAAGGGGGGGGGGGTGAATTGGGCTACTTCAAATTTTAAGTCAATTTAAAGCTTAAGTGAAATCTAATTCTCTAAGCAAGCCAACAGTGCAATTAAGAGAATTAAGTGCGGAATTGAGAATTGCGTAATCGTAAAGGAGTAGGGAGGAGGAATGCAAACGCTCGAAGACACGGGGACACGTCGATTTTTCCCGTGGTTCGGTGAGATCACTAGGATCCACCTACGTCCACGTTGTGGCACCCACCTAAGGGTATCGCCACTCCCAAGTCACCGAGACGAGGGAATCCACTAACTTCCTCCGTTCGCCATCCTTGGCAAGGTGGAGCTCAAGCCTTGTACAACTTCGATCCTCCGGGCTTCCACAATGGTCTCGGCAAGCTCCGGAGCGATCTCTTCACTCTCCTCTTGATACAAGGTGAGTGCAATCACCAAGAATGCACTTTCTCACGGCTCTCCCTACTCTAGAGTCTCCACTCACCCAGAGAGGACGCACACAAGCTTAACTCTAAGAGGAACTAGCCTATATCTTGAGGTGTGAAAGGGTTACAAGAGTGTGAAAATGAGTATTCTAAGTCTTGGACACTTGGGGAATGTGTAGTGGTGCTCTTGTTGTCCAGCCTTACCGAAATGACTGGTGGGAGGGGGTTAAATACTCAGCCCAACCGAATTAGCCGTTGGAAAAGTGGGCTGATTACTTTTTCTGTGTACATCGGATGATCCGATGACCCCCTTTTTATGAGCATCGGTCTAATTAGATTAGCTGACGTCATTCTGTCAGAAATGACCGTTATTAGACCGATGCTTCACCTCCTTCATCATCGGAGGATCCGATGAATAGATCTTCAGTCTGGTTGAGCTGATAATTTGCTTCTGTTGTAATCGACCGATGTGCATCTGCCTTCAACATCGGATGATCCGGTGTTCAGTCCTTCAGAACACTTCAGAAAATTTGCTTACTGTTGTATTCATCCGATGTTCACTTGACACACATCGGATGATCCGGTGTGTACTTCATTCTGAGGTCTTCTTCTTCTGTTGAGTCCAAATCGACCGATGCAGTCATTCTTCAGATCACCGGATGATCCGGTGTGTACAATTTGTTTCCTTCGAGTTGAGTTGGACTGATCTTTTGGATTTTGGACTTGTGACCTCTTGAACACTTGTTTGTATGGCTCTTCTGATGGATATGAAGCTTCTTGTGTTGCCAATTTTGATAAGGTTGCGTCGTTGTACGAGTTCCTCATTTGTTTCCGATTAACCCCTTAGGTTAGTTCGTTGAGGGGTCTCCTTTTGCATCCAATGAGCAGTAGATGACATTTATGAGTGATTGATCGACGTTTGATTCATTGTACATGAAACCTCGCATCCACAAACTCATTAGTGGTAATTAACGGTTGTCATTAATCACCGAAACCGTACCTCGTGGGGGCCTAGATGCTTTCAATCTCCCCCTTTTTGGTGATTGATGACAACACAACGAGTAGAGCATAAAAGTAATGGAATTTGAAATGCAAACGCAATGCTCATAAAGAAATGTAATCGGAACAACATGCAACACAAGGAGCTCGAAGGCTCAAACAGTGATCAAATATAAATCATAAGAGTGAAGTAGCATACTGAATTACAAATAGTAGCAAATGATAACAATCAAGTCTCAAATAGAAGCAGATAACAAGTCTGAAAGCAAATAGATAACTAGCACTCCCCCTAAGCCCAAGACACTCCCCCTAACTCTAACTCTTCTCCCCCTTTGGCATCAAGACACCAAAAAGGGAAGAGGAGTACCTAGGACTCCGGAGCTCTCGGGGCGACGGTGAAGCGGTCGACGTCGGCGGTGTCGGAGCTGCTCGAGGTAGACGTCGCCGGAGCTGGTGCTGGAGCGGGAGGAGCCGGAGGTGCTGACGTGGCTGGAGCTGGAGCTGCTGGAGGGTCCGCTGGAGCTGGAGCTGCTGGAGGGTCCGCTGGAGCTGGAGCTGCTGGAGGAGAAGGCACGGCCGGGAGAGGCGAGAACTGGAACGGCACCGACGAAGCCAGCAGAGGAGACATGCTGTAGCTCGGGATCGGCGACGCCGGTGCTGGAACTGAAGCTGGAGCCAGAGGAGGTGCTGCTGGAGGCTGACTGAGACCGGTGTGCTGTGGCGGAAGGGCTATCCCGGTCTGCTGGTAGAGGTTGGTGATCAACCCCAGGATACCCATCATCGCCTGCTGGGTCTGCTGCTGCTGGTCCAGTGTCCTCCGGTGCATCTGGTCCACCAGACTCGTGAACCGGTCCGTGTCCTCGCGCCTCTGGCGGGCCATCTCTAGCTGCATCTCTGTCTGCTGCCTCTGAAGCTCTGCGAGCCGCGCAGCCTGCTCTGTCCTGGCCTGCTCGGCTGCAAGCCGGTCCTGCCGCTGCTGCTCGACCATCTGCTGGAGCAGTGTGGTGAGCTCGGACGGCTGGGACACCTGAGCCTCTGACACTGGTGGAGGCGTCGGTGGTGCAGCAGTGGAAGCTCCCGCCTCCGCGTCGTGCTGCCTCGGAGAAGGAGGCGGAGGAGGGAAGTACTCCTCAACACTGTCGCTGGTGTCACTGTCTGACCACACGTGCTCAAGTCCACCTCCCTGAGCCTCAGCCTGAGCGAGCGCCTCATCCTCCTGAGCTAACTCGGTCCAGTCCTCCTCGGAGATGCGAGCTCTGACCTATCGCTCGACTGGACGACCAAGACGGCGGTCTCCAGGAGCCGGCACCCGGTAGTGGCCGAACCTCGTGGCGTGCATCTCTGTCATGGGTGCGGTGACTGGCGAGTCCTCTGGCGCTAGCAGGAACAACAGACGGCTGATCCAGTGACCGTAGACCAACTGTCTCAGCATGCCGACTCCGTCAGTGATCACGTCCTCCATCTCGCAGATCAGCACATCTACGATGTCGAGCTCCATCCCGTTCATGACGTAGAACAGGATGGTCTGCTGGAGGCTGGTGAACCCCTCTAAGTAGCCGGACCTCGGTAGAAGTGTACGCCTGAGAATGTGGTGAACGGTCCTGGCTGCAGGTGTGAGGAGAGCTGGCACCCTCGGCTGATCTGGCGTGAAAGGGTGGGTGAACAAGCCTCTGATCTCCTCAAACGGGGGTGACACTCCCCCTGTCAGCGGCCTCCTCGGCGGGTCTGCTCCTTCGTACACAACCTCGTGCAGGCACGTGAGGTGTGTGTCCACTCCCAGCAGCTGAGCCAGTCTCTCTCTGGATACGTCGTGCTGCTGCCCCATAAACATGAAGTGAATGGACCGACGTCCCTCAGCGACGTAGAGTGTCGCGTAGAACACACGGACCCACTCCTCCACGTAGACACTCCTCTGGTGCGACAGCAGATCCACCAGTCCTCTGTACCTCTCAAAGAACGGCCTGATGCCGTGACCCACTGCCGCTGCAAGCTGATCCCAATCGATGTACGTGTGCTGGAACAGCTTGTGCCCCCGACGTCTGTACGTCTCGTACAAAGACGCCTGCGTCACCGTCCAGAACCGGGGGTCCACACGAGTGTCCCTGGGCTGCGGGAACCACTCCTCAGGCAGTGCAGTCCACCTGAGCTTCTTCAACTGCTTGGCCTTGTACTTGCGGTAATCTGTCAGTCTGACGTCTTCGGCGACCCTGGCAGCAGTATCCATCTCGTAGATGGCCCTCTGGGCCTCTCTGTCCTCAGCGAGGTCGGCCGCAGTGGGGCGGCGACTCGCGGTGGGGGTCTGACCTCCCCCTCGAGTCCTGACGGTGCGCCGGCGAACCAGTGGCGTCACCGCAGTCTCGTCCTCGTCCTCAGAGTCGTCCGGCGGCACTGGCTGCACCGGCGGCTGCTGCTGCGACTGCCTCTCACGTGCCTCGCGAATCCGGAGGGATCCGCGATGGCCGCGCTTGCGCTCCTCGGCGGCGCGAGCGGCCAACTCTGCGCGTCGTGCATCCTTCGACAGCTTTGGCTTCTTTGCGGCGGGCTCCTCGATAGCCTTGCCTTTGCCTTTGCGATCACGGGCCATCTTCAAGAAATTCGAGAGCAAGGGTTAGCGAAAAGATGACGGGAAACAATGAAGGACGTCGCGCTGCACGGAACAAACCTCGTCGACGAAAAGACACGAGATCGATGAAAGGCGACGAACGGCGACGATCGATGGCTCGGGCGAGAAACCCTAGCAGGGAGGACTGCCGGCGGTGGAGGCTGGTGATGTCTGGTGGTGGCGGCGGTGACCAGAGGAGAAGCGGCGGCGGCACCCTGGAGGGGCGGCGGCGGCGCCCTGGAGAGGCGGCGGCGGCAGCCGACAGAGGCGACGGCGGCGGCGCGGCCTGGGGAGGCGCGGCGGCGGCGGTCGGGAGAGAGGCGGCGGCACCTTTGGGGACGGCGGCGGCGGCTGACCGACGGAGGCGACGGCGGGAAGGGGGCGATGGAGGCGGCGGTGATCGGGAAGAGACGAAGAAAACCGGCCGTACGATCTTAAATAGGGTCCCGTGACCTAACCGTTACAAACACACCGGATCGACCGATGTGCATTGGTGGCAAGCATCAGTCGAACTCAACAGAGAGTTAGTCCAAAAACCCTCGTTGAACACCGGATGATCCGACGTGCACTTCGTCGATCATCGGTCGAATTCTGCAGGGCACCAGTAGATTGAACATCGGATGCTCCGATGTTTCCTGAAATGAACTCATCGGTCGATTTCTGGATGCTGGCTGAACTGAACTCTGAACTGAAGCACCAACTGATCCGATGACTGTTCTGGCCTTAGCATCGGATAATCCGATGACTACAGAAAACCTAAGACTGCCCATATATGTCCTTGGACTTTAAACACACAAAGATAAAACGAGTCTTAGGACTTTTTGGGCACCTCCTAACCCTAATAAGGCTTTTCGATATAGTGCCACATAACGGCTAAGCCCTTAAGCAAATAGAGCACACAAAGAGAATTAGGAGGGAAAAACCACGAAAATGTAGGCCCATGCTTTGTGAGCTAGAGTATGGAAACTTCTATCTCATTAAAGCATGTTCCTTTAGAATTTTGCTCTTTCCACATCATATGAGTTGAGATATTGCATTTCAAACAAGTCTCCTTCTCATGATGTGGGTTCCCCTTTGTGACAATCTACCGTATGCAATGTCAAACAAGATAATGCAAAATATTAGATGAATGCAAGTCTATATGACAGGAATCATGCAAGGCATAAAATAAATCTATCTTGCCAAGTTTAAACCTGCCAAAGGCTTACTCAGGGAAAACTATTTCTAGCTCGCCCCTATCCTTTGGGAGTTAGGCAAGACCTATATGACATGCAACCTTACATGAACATGGCAATTTACATGACGTTAGATGCATCTAGCACATTTAACTCACTTCTAAGCCTAGAAAAAGTTTTCTCATCAAGTGGTTTGGTGAAGATATCCGCCAATTGTTCTTCGGACCTAACACCTTGCAAAGAGATTTCTCCCTTAGCCTCATGGTCCCGCAAGAAGTGATGGCGAATATCAATGTGCTTAGTGCGGGAGTGTTGAACGGGGTTTCTAGCTATCTTAACCGCACTTTCATTGTCACAAAGGAGAGGCACACAACCAAACTTAATTCCAAAGTCCAAGAGGGTTTGCTTCATATATAGGATTTGGGCACAACATGCACCGGCCGCTATATACTCCGCCTCCGCGGTGGACAAAGCCACGGAATTTTGCTTCTTGCTCGACCAAGAAACTAGGGAACGCCCAAGTAAGTGGCAACCCCCGGAGGTGCTCTTGCGGTCTACACGGCATCCGGCAAAGTCCGAATCCGAGTAACCTAAGAGATGAAAACTAGCGTTCTTGGGGTACCACAAACCTACACTTGGGGTATGCTTGAGATACCGAAGTATCCTAAAGACCGCCTTCTTGTGCGATTCTTTAGGTGCCGCTTGAAAGCGAGCACACAAGCACACACTAAACATAATATCGGGCCTAGATGCGGTAAGATATAGCAATGAACCAATCATGGAACGGTAATGAGATTGATCAATAGATTTACCGTCCATGTCCGCGTCGAGATGACAATTTGTCGCCATTGGAGTGCTTCTTGAGCTACAATCTCCCATCTCAAATTTCTTCAAGAGGTCCTTAGTGTACTTCTCTTGATGGATGAAGGTCCCCTCTTGAAGTTGCTTGATTTGAAATCCTAGAAAGAAGTTGAGCTCTCCAATCATTGACATCTCGAATTCCCTAGACATCATTTTGCCAAACTCATGGCTAAGAGCTTTGTTAGTTGAGCCAAAAATAATATCATCGACATAAATTTGACAAAGAAATAAGTCTCCGTCGATGTCCTTGGTGAAGAGTGTAGTGTCCACCCTCCCAATCTTGAAACCTTGCATGACGAGGAAGTCCCTTAAGCGCTCGTACCATGCCCTTGGAGCTTGCTTGAGTCCATAGAGTGCTTTGTTTAGCCTATAGACATGGTTAGGGTTTCTTGGGTCCTCAAACCCGGGAGGTTGCTCAACAAACACAAGTTCATTAATATAGCCATTGAGAAATGCACTCTTAACATCCATTTGATAAAGCATGATATTATGATGAGAAGCAAAAGCAAGGAGTATGCGGATAGCTTCTAACCGTGCTACCGGGGCGAATGTCTCCCCAAAATCCAAACCTTCAACTTGAGCAAATCCCTTCGCCACAAGCCTAGCTTTGTTGCGGACCACCACGCCATTCTCATCTTGCTTGTTGCGGTAGACCCACTTCGTTCCAATCACATTCTTGTCCTTGGGTCGCTCCTCCAACACCCAAACTTCATTGCGGGTGAAGTTGTTGAGTTCCTCTTGCATAGCCATCACCCAATTGGAGTCTTGGAGAGCTTCCTCAATGCTTTTGGGTTCTACACACGACACAAAAGAGTAGTGCTCACAAAAAGATGCAACATGACGAGAACGAGTACTTACTCCCCGTGAAGGACTTCCAATGATTTGATCCATTGGATGTGCCTTGGAGATGCGCCCATGTCTCATCAACGGTTGTGAGTCACTTGGTGGTGGTGAAGCATCTTGCTCGTCTTGTGGTTGGACTTCATCTTGGACTTCATCTTCTTCTTGGTGTTGTGTGGCTTGTTGGTCTTGCATAGGCAATGGATCATCTTTGTCTTCTTCTTCATCCACTTGAGGCGCCATGGAGGTGTTGATGTTCGGACTTGAAGCTCCCCCTTGATCATGGCTCTCCTCAACTTCGGGCTTGATGTCTCCTATGGTCATGTTCTTCATAGCTTCTCGTAGAGGCTCATCATCTATATCATCATGACCAAAACTCTCCTCTTGGGAGCCATTAGTCTCATCAAACTCAACGTCACAACTTTCTTCAACTAACCCGGAGGTTTGGTTGAATACTCGATATGCCTTTGAGTTTGACGCATAACCAAGGAAAATACCAACATCGCACCTTCTTTCAAACTTACCAAGTCTTTTCTTGCGGTAGATGTAGCACTTGCATCCGAAGACCCGGAAGTAGGAGATGTTGGGCTTTCTCCCAATGAGGAGCTCGTAGGGAGTCTTTTGGAGAAGTCGATGAAGGTAGACTCTATTTGCGGCATGGCATGCCGTGTTGATCGCTTCCGCCCAAAACTTCTCCGACGTCCCATAATCATCAAGCATGGCTCTCGCGAGGGTGATTAGTGTCTTGTTCTTTCTCTCAACAACACCGTTTTGTTGAGGGGTGTATGTAGCCGAAAATTCGTGCTTGACTCCTTCACGGTCACACCACTCCCCAATATTGTAGTTCTTGAACTCGGTGCCGTTGTCACTCCGGACCTTGATGATGGGAAGTTGGAATTCCCGTTGAGCTCGTTTTGCAAAGGTCTTGAAGACTTCCGGGGTTTCACCCTTGTCACCTAAAAACAAAGTCCAAGCATAGCGAGAGTAATCATCAACAATAACGAGACAATAGAGATTACCGCCAAGGCTTTGGTAGGTGGACGGTCCGAAGAGGTCCATGTGAAGTAGTTCGAGCGGCTTGGAGGTAGACACCATTGTCTTCATCGGATGGTGCGAAGCCACTTGCTTCCCGGCTTGACATGCGCTACATAGCTTGTTCTTTTCAAACGTCACGTCCTTTACGCCGGTCACCATCCCTAGCTTGAAGGACTTCTTGAGCTTGCTCATTCCTATGTGAGCAATCCTCCGATGCCATAGCCACCCCAAACTTGTCTTGGTGAAAAGACAAGTGGTTAGGCTTGCGCTCTTGTTGGAGAAGTCCACCAAATATAGATGACCATGCCTAAAGCCCTTGAATATTAGCTCTTTGCTAGCTACACTAGACACCACAACACCATCTTTGTCAAATGTGCACGTTAGTCCAAGATCACAAAGTTGAGCAATAGAGAGCAAATTAAAGCTAAGAGACTTAACGTAAAGCACATTCGAAATGGACAAGTCATTAGAAATTGCAATTTTACCTAAACCAATTACCTTCCCCTTTGAGTTATCACCAAAGGTGACTTGTTCATGATTGCCGGGGTCTTCTATGGAGGTGAACATACCATCATTGCCGGTCATGTGTTGAGTGCACCCACTATCGAGTACCCAATGTTTTCCTCCGGCTTTGTAATTCACCTACACACATGAAGTTAGTTTTTGAGTTTAGGAACCCAAGCCAACTTAGGTCCTTGTATGTGTGATACAAGTGATTTTGGGACCCAAAGTTGCTTGGGGAGCTTCCCCTTCATGCCCTTGATGTTTTTGCCAATGAACTTCGCCTTCACCTTTCCACCTACTTTGCTCAATAGATAGTGACAATCATTGAAAGTAGATGAATAGTTAGGAGGTAATTTTGGAGAAGGACGAGTGGGAAGAGGGCACTCCCTAGTGTGATGTCCGGTGACCTCACAATGTTGGCAATAGGATCCCACTTCCTTGATGAAGCTTGTCCTAAGCTCCGGTGAGGGCACCTTCCATTTGTTGGGCGTAGGGAAGGTCCCAAGTCCCCTCTTGTTGAAGCCTTTAGCTTGTTGGAAGAGGATCTCCTTGTGCTTGTCCTCTCCCTTGGAAAGTCTAGCCACACTAGTGCGGAGACTTTCGATCTCGTCCATTAGCTCCTTCTCCCTATTAGCTTTCAATGGCAAAGACTCATGCAAATTGTTAGTGGCATGTGAACTAGCGGGTGTTTTGCCATCAAGAGTTTCTTTCTTCAAGTTATTCAATTTTAGTTCCATTGCTTCATAGGAAAGACTAAGTGTCTCATGCTCTTGAACTAACTCGTTATGCTTAGCCAATAGTGCCGAGTTAGCTAAGTCAAGCTCATGGAACTCAAGCTTGATTTGAGCCTTCTCCTCCTCGATTTGCTTGACATGTGACTTGAGCGTTTCATGCTCATTAAGTATGGTGACATACTTGTCTTGCAAATCAAGGTTGGCACCCTCTAGCTTAGCGCGAGTTAGCTCAAGTGCCTTAACCTTAGCCTTTTCCCTTTTGATAATGGCATGATATTCATTAATCATAGATGCTAATTCATCGGGAGAAAGTTCATCATCACTTGAGTCATCACATACCTTTGTGTTACCTTTCGCCATGAGGCACATAGGCGGTGGAGGAAGGGGTGAGTCATCCTTGTTGACGATAGCGAGGCTTGCCAAGTTTTCTTCCTCATCTTCACTATCATCACTTGTTTCTTCATCAGTGACCCACTCATTTGCTTCGCACATGAAGACCTTTTGAGGTCCTCTTCTCCTCTTAGGAAAGAGCTTGGTCTTCTTGCCTTTGTCAAGTTTCTTCTTTCCAAAGGTGCGCTTGGGCTTTGCATCTTCATCATCATCACTCTCTTCTAGCTTGCGATGCTTGCCCTTGTCCTTCCTCTTGTCCGGTCTTGGACAATCATATGATATGTGGCCTTGATCGCCACAATTGTAGCACGTCTTGTTTTCATCTCTCCTTGGCAAGAAGGCTTTCTTCTTGGGATCAAACGAGTATCCCTTCTTGGCAATCTTTGAGTTGAGACGTGAGAACTTCCTCATCATCAATGCAAGCTCATCATCATCATCATCTTCACTTGTAGCTTGTTCTTCCTCACTTGAGCTAGGCTCAACCACTTTCTTCTTCTTGGTATGTGTCTTCTTGGTTGAGGCCTTGAGAGCAATGGTCTTTGATGATGATGACTCCTCCATCATTCCAAGCACACTCATCTCATGAGCATGTATCTCTCCAATGAGCTCCGAAACCTCAATGTTGTCAAGTGACTCCTTTTGGAGCATTGAGTTGATGATGTTGTACTTGGGCTTGGGAAGTAGCATGAGGATCTTGCGGTTGATGAGTCCCTTGCCAAGAGAAGCAATGTCAAGAGCATTAATTTCCTCAATGAGTACATTTAAGCGAGAAAACATTTGATTAACATTCTCATGAGGAAGCATTTTAAAATCATCATACTTGGATTTAAGCAAGTGATATTTGAGCTCTTTGACACGAGAGGAACCCTCATGGATCTCAATCAAGCAAGCCCAAATTTCACAAGCTTTCTCCTTACTAGCAATTCTAGCAAATACATCTTGACTAATGCACTCATAAATAGCATTCCTAGCCTTAGCATCCCATTTTAGTTGATCACCAATATATTCATGGTTGCCAAACCCCGCATGGGTCGCTTCCCACACTTCGGGAGAAATTGCCTCAAGGTAAGCGCGTATGCGTGCTTTCCAATAAGCAAAATTCTTGCCCTCGAAGGTAGGAACCGAACCCTCATTCTTGGCCATTTTTGCTCTCTAGCGGTGAAGCTAGAATGATCCAATGAGCAACCTCGCTCTGATACCAATTGTAGGGATCGAATGCCCAAGGGGGGGGGGGGTGAATTGGGCTGCTTCAAATTTTAAGTCAATTTAAAGCTTAAGTGAAATCTAATTCTCTAAGCAAGCCAACAGTGCAATTAAGAGAATTAAGTGCGGAATTGAGAATTGCGTAATCGTAAAGGAGTAGGGAGGAGGAATGCAAACGCTCGAAGACACGGGGACACGTCGATTTTTCCCGTGGTTCGGTGAGATCACTAGGATCCACCTACGTCCACGTTGTGGCACCCACCTAAGGGTATCGCCACTCCCAAGTCACCGAGACGAGGGAATCCACTAACTTCCTCCGTTCGCCATCCTTGGCAAGGTGGAGCTCAAGCCTTGTACAACTTCGATCCTCCGGGCTTCCACAATGGTCTCGGCAAGCTCCGGAGCGATCTCTTCACTCTCCTCTTGATACAAGGTGAGTGCAATCACCAAGAATGCACTTTCTCACGGCTCTCCCTACTCTAGAGTCTCCACTCACCCAGAGAGGACGCACACAAGCTTAACTCTAAGAGGAACTAGCCTATATCTTGAGGTGTGAAAGGGTTACAAGAGTGTGAAAATGAGTATTCTAAGTCTTGGACACTTGGGGAATGTGTAGTGGTGCTCTTGTTGTCCAGCCTTACCGAAATGACTGGTGGGAGGGGGTTAAATACTCAGCCCAACCGAATTAGCCGTTGGAAAAGTGGGCTGATTACTTTTTCTGTGTACATCGGATGATCCGATGACCCCCTTTTTATGATCATCGGTCTAATTAGATTAGCTGACGTCATTCTGTCAGAAATGACCGTTATTAGACCGATGCTTCACCTCCTTCATCATCGGAGGATCCGATGAATAGATCTTCAGTCTGGTTGAGCTGATAATTTGCTTCTGTTGTAATCGACCGATGTGCATCTGCCTTCAACATCGGATGATCCGGTGTTCAGTCCTTCAGAACACTTCAGAAAATTTGCTTACTGTTGTATTCATCCGATGTTCACTTGACACACATCGGATGATCCGGTGTGTACTTCATTCTGAGGTCTTCTTCTTCTGTTGAGTCCAAATCGACCGATGCAGTCATTCTTCAGATCACCGGATGATCCGGTGTGTACAATTTGTTTCCTTCGAGTTGAGTTGGACTGATCTTTTGGATTTTGGACTTGTGACCTCTTGAACACTTGTTTGTATGGCTCTTCTGATGGATATGAAGCTTCTTGTGTTGCCAATTTTGATAAGGTTGCGTCGTTGTACGAGTTCCTCATTTGTTTCCGATTAACCCCTTAGGTTAGTTCGTTGAGGGGTCTCCTTTTGCATCCAATGAGCAGTAGATGACATTTATGAGTGATTGATCGACGTTTGATTCATTGTACATGAAACCTCGCATCCACAAACTCATTAGTGGTAATTAACGGTTGTCATTAATCACCGAAACCGTACCTCGTGGGGGCCTAGATGCTTTCACATTGCTCTTGGGAGCAGTACATCCGGTCCTATGATGCTGGAACATATCATAAACATTTAAATAAACCAGTTGTGCTTTTACTATTTTTGTTGGTAATTGCATTCCAAGTCAGATGTTCTTGCTGTTAGTGTCGTTTGCTTGAAATTGCTTAGATGTTCATGCTGTCAGTGTCGTTCGCTTGAAATTGCTGTCGTGCAGTTGTCTTTCGGCGTGTTATGCCCCTCCGCTTCATTCCTTTGTTGGAGATTTCGCTCCCAAGGCTACTTGCACCAGCGTGCGCCATTGCCATGTGTGGCGTAGTTGCAACAAATTGTTTTTCTAAGTGGTTAAATCGACTTGCCAAAATGGAAATACAAATGCATGTTCGTGCTTCATGTTCCGTTACCTCTGGTCCCAACAATGTGCCCCAAAGTAATGCTGCCATGAAAGAGTGTAGACCAATAAACTTCGATTGTTTTGCCTTAACATTCAGGTGGGCGTCGACCGCAGTTTCCTCTCAAAGAAAACATAAAATTATTCCAGTGATGGTCACTAGTTCAGTTATCATAAAATTACTCGCACTCGTTCACCTCTATATCTCATCTCTATATCCTCTAAAAAATTCTCTCTTTACAGTTTTGTTTCCTCCACTCGTTCACCTCTAAACGAGACCTCTATACTATTTTTCACCTATTTTATTCCTTTCTCTTTTCTTTATTTCTTTGTTTCCCTTCTTTTATTTCTCCTCCATTTCTTCTCTTTCCATATAGAGATGCTCCTACATTTAGCGTATTACTGTTCAAATCTGGGAAATAGAGGTGACTTTAGAGTAGCTACTGCGGCTGCCTCCCACCTCTAAATATGCATAGCCGTGCCTTTAGAGGCAGCCTCCCACCTCTAAATATGCATAGCCGTGCCTTTAGAGGCACCACTGCGGTTAATCTAAGACGGTGGTGAGCGCTAAATGCGCTTGGACGGAATTTACAGTCCGCGATCGACCGTAGCGGGACTTCTAAAGGACTCGCCAAAATAGCGGCTGCTACACTACAGACGCCCGCAACGGGACCACTAAAAAGACTTACCAAAATAGCGGCCGCTACAGACGATGGCAGCGGGACCTCTAAGGACTCGTCAAAATAGGAGCTGCTATGGCGCGCTGCTATAGATGGAGGCTTCTATAGCCGCCGTTATGAAGAGAGATAAAGAAAGAGAGAAAACTGTAAATCAGATAAAAACTATAAAGTAGAAAATTTTTTAGAGGAGAACAGCCTGGTATACCCGAAGTCTGGAAGGATTGGAACTGATTGTCAAAGACGTGCTTGGTACGAGTTCATCTGATCTTATCTGGGCTCGTTTCGTACCGTATCCCAACGAATTAACCGCATAACATACAAGGTGCTACCAGTAAATTGCATTTGCACAAGCAATAAAAATATTTTCGCAAAAGCTATAAAAATCAATTGTTTCCGCATCTTGCGGGATCCAGATAGTTCGATTTCTTTTCTCGCAAGAAGTTCCCAACGCCTCACAGAAAACTGAGAGTAAAAAAGTAAAAAACTTTACTCCCGTACCCTCCCTGTCTATAAAAGCTAACCCTAGCGTTAGCCTGTTGTCATCATCTAGCCCCTTCCCTTCCTCCGCCTGTTATACACAACCCTCCCCGCCGCCTCTAGGGTTTACTACGTCCCTCGTTCCAGCCGCCGCCATGCCTCGCGGTAGCTCAGGTACCGAACCTTGCCTCCCTAGCGTTATGATTTTAGCAGCGTTCATACCCGCGTCGAACGCTCGTGTTGGACGTTTCCGGATCTGTAGGATTAGGCCATGTAGATTTGTTCGCTGTTCAAATTGTTAATCACGTTGTGTTAATATTTCGTTTTTGTTTGCCGAACGGATGTAGCGGTGTGGGTGATAGGATCATGCCTGATTGGCATGTTTAGGTGCGAAACTTGGTTAGGTCTAGGATGGTTTGTGTTTGTTTATTGGGCTGTTTGTCTGAAACGTAAGAAGTGGGTTGATTTTAGTTGGCATAGAAGATATTGCTTCTTGAATAACCGGTTGCAGACATTGCCATTTGCAGGTGGTTCAGACAGGAGCATAGAACAATATGAACCCCCAATACTGATAGAGAAAGGGGTCTTTCCATTGACTTTTTTCTCAATTGGGTTTTCATAACATCGCATAGCCAGTATTTCTTTGAGGTGTTGCGGGTATTCATAGTAGTTATCCATTTGTATAGTGAGGGAAATTAGTTTTGAATGTTGTGCAGTTTTATATTTGTGTTATTTGTTCTTGCCTCAAGAGTAGCCATTACAGTCCTTTGTACTGTCTTGGTTTAGTTAGGAGGCACATAGCAATAAGCATCTGATGCTTGCTCAGGCCTTTTGAGGGGCGCTTAATGTATTTTTTATATAGAGTGCCCCACCCCAAACAGCCCTAGACATTCTGTTACGCAGATCATGCTATTACCTGTTGATGCACAGTTTCAGTCCTACTTTTGTGTGTAGAGTGCAATTTCTTCCTGGTTACTTTAGATACTTTTTTGGGTTTGCCTTTTTGAGTAGCCATAATAGTCGAATGTACCATTTTGGTTTAGTTAAAAGGCATACAAATTTTTTTTTACTGGCTGATTCAGAGTTGAACACCATTTGTTTTCAGTGGTGTTGTTTGATGAGCCTTACAATGTGTTACTTTTATCTATGTTCATTGCTCATAAATTTACTGATTGGATCCATTTCCTGACACGGAAGGCACAAACACTTCAGTCAGTAGTTAATCCTTTGCTTAGCGGCAGTTTATACAGGGTATGATGTAAGTTGAACAGGAGGCATTTAAATGCAGTATGATGTGCCTCTTATTCAACCAGTGGTGATTATTATATTAGCATTTGGTTCAGATAGGGGCACATAACAAATGGAATCCTTTGAGGGGAGAGGTGTTGCATTTGGTTTGCCTCTTCTTAGATTGATTCCAGCAGTTCTATCCATTCAGTAACCATGCTTTCGAGGGTGAAGTTGTGTTTGTCCCAAGCATGATATGAGCATGATGATTTGACTAGTTCTGTTATGTTCTTTTTTATTGTTTCTATCCAAAATAGAGTGCCTGGATCGTCTTGCTATACACACGTGTTTCTTTGCTGCTCCTTTTCCCATTTGCACTGACGTTTTAGATTATTGGCATTACATAACCACACAATTGGCCTATACACTCACCTCTGTTATTTAATCGGCAGGAAGGTCATCCTCACGCCCTGCTTGTCGTGCGGCCCCAGTGAGGAACGCACCACAGCCAGGTATAATATGCACATGATGAAGTTATTTCATTGAGGTTGATATCAAGTTTGTCGTGAACTAGGACCTTTTTTTTTTCAATCGGAATTGAACTACATGATGCAAATTTGTTTCTGTTTGAATCAACCTTTGTTGCTTGTGGTTTCTCATATACAAGCTTTAATTTGCTTTTGGTTTTGGCAGCTCGCCCGGCTCCTCCTGCACCATCGCAGCAGAGCGGTGGTGGCTCTATCCTTGGAGGAATTGGCTCCACAATTGCTGAAGGTGATATCTGTCTCTATATTTGCTTAGAATGGTTAGCTATGTACATCAACACTGTTATTTGAATCCTTGTAATTTGTAGGCATGGCGTTTGCGGTTGGCAGTACCATGGCACACAGAGCTGTTGATGCTGTAATGGGTCCCCGGACCATTCAGATTGGGACTGTTTCAGAGGCTTCTGCTTCTAGCCCAGCTGCTCCATCAATTAACACTGATTCTTGCTCCAACCATTCCAAGGCCTTCCAAGACGTATGTTTCTTTAGCCCATAAGCCGTCTTGTCGCATTGTTTCCTATTTCACAGCAATACAATATATTTTTTTGGGGTGGGGGGGGGGGGAGGTGGTGGTGGAAGCTATCACTTATTTTGGGTCCTTCTAACATTTGGCTATCACTTATTTTGGGTCCTTCTAACATTTGGACCCTGTACCTTGAAATTGATTATTTGTTACTACGTTTGAAACAATGAAACATTTTTAACTTAGTACTACGTATGGTTCATGTTCTCCAATGGAAAAGATTGTGGACGAATGCTACGAATGCTGCACTCGATTGTTTTAAATTTAGCTATTGTCTACTTGCATCATCAGGGTCTCACTGCTATTTTGAGTGAATGCAGTGTATCAATCACTACGGAAGTGACATCAGCAAGTGCCAGTTCTATATTGACATGCTGAACGAGTGCCGTCGTGGAGCTGGTGCTTCTGCTTAAATGTTTGCGGCTTCGATGGAGTTCATTCATTCATTGTCGTTTTACTCTCAAGGTCCTATTAATAATACTCAGACTTGCAATGTCTGTATTGTGACATGGTCCATAGGTGTTTTCTAGCTTATGTTATCGTGTTGCCCTTGGGAGTAGTACATCCTATTTTATTATGCTGGAATAATCTATAATGGAACTGGTGATCATAAATATTTAAATAAACCGGTTTTGCTTTTACTGTTTTGTTGGTGTTTGCATTCTGTGTCGGAATTACCTCCTGCTTATAGGTTATCGCCGTTTGTGTTTGCTTGAAAAGGTGGTAGAGCAGGATGTCTTTTCGACCTGTCATGCATTATGCTTCTATCCTTGTCTACGATCTTTGTTAGAGATTTTGCTCCTAATTTCTGTTTTTACTTATTAAAAATATTTATTTTAGCTTTTTAGGTACTTTAAAAGTGCCACAAAACCTGTTAGTGTATTCTACTTAAAAAAGTAGAGTACGTTTTAAATTTATAGTAGAATATGTTGACAAAAGTTTGTTCTCTCTTTTAAAAGATTCAGTTTTGCAATTTCGTTCTCCGAAATTGTTCAACTTTATATCAAATTTTTGTATCAACTATCATCTATTTTTATCATTTAAAATAACTATATATTATATTTAATGATATCATATAAATATTTATGTTTCACTAATAACAATTTACAAACCCTAAAATAAATGGTTTTTTTATATATTTTGAGGACTTAATTCTATTATTCCCTTTTTTCTCTTGTTCCCTCTGTTATTCTTTTCACCTCCCTTCCTTTTTCCTTTTATTCCCCCCTTTTACTCTTTTTTTCCTTTATCTTGTTTTCTCTCTCCTCAGCGGCGTTACAGTAAAACATTGAAACTAGCGGGGCGCTGTAGCCTCTCGACGTTGACGGGGGCGTAAAGGTGCCCGCTGTGGAGGCACGCTATGAGCTCGTCCATCATATTTAGCGGCGCGGTCCTTTAGACCGATAGCAGCGGGAACTGGCGGCAGCGGCAGTGCGAGGATAATAAAAGGAAAGAGAAAAAAGAATAAAATAAGTAGAAATTGGTATAGAGATGTGATATAGAAGTGCAAATTAGAGAATTTTTTAAATATAAGATATAGAGGTGGAATATAGAGGTAACGAATGTGGACAGTCTAGGTCCCCAGTGCGACCGGTCTGAGGTGGACGCAGATTGCCTGCAGTAAAGGCCTTTACTGCACGACGTGCAATACGCGTGCATTCACCGTTAGCTCTCACTCGGTCAAAGTTAATTTTGATTTTGATTTCTAATTACAGACAAATTGAAATAAAAAGATGGATTTTAATTGAAGAACATGTTCTTATTTGTTCTTGTAATTTTTTCTAAGATAAAAATAATAAACTCAGTATACTCATAGTGAAGATAAAATACAAATCCGAACAAGTTAAGAATACATAAGTGTAAATAAATAGAACTCATAAATGTAAAGAACAGCTAGAAATAAACAATATAAGATTTCAAACAATAATTTAATTGCGATATAATAAGTCATATTTGTCCATAATTATTTTTCATTAATTACTGCGGCACAACTTAATGAACAATCAATGCTTATAAACGCAATGAACGGTAACAGAAATTGATTAACACCTATAGAGAAGTCCGATCCATGTGAAAATCCATGCGCATGTTTTACAGAAGGCATACTATTCAAGCCTAAACAAACAAACAAATAAATAAAAACTCAATTTCAGTGAGGTTAGCAGAAGTCTGGAGTGATTAAAATATGAACAGTTCTTTCAATTAAAATACAACCATTGATCTTAGAGTTAACGGTGGATGCCAACCTACTGAATACACTGTTTTGCAGTGTAATTTAAAGTATGTGCTGTAAAAGTAGAATGAAAATAATGTATAGAGGAGTATGCTTTAGAGGTGCTGATGCAAATGGTCTGAGGTCTAAACATTGCAGCTTTAGTAGGTCATTTCCAGCTCAGTCCACTTCATGCTTGAGCCACGAGTAAAAATCGCAAAGCCAAATTCCGTTTTGTCTATAGTGGTCGCTGAGATCTCTGGAGCTAGCAACCACAACGAAAAGCAGTTATTAGCTCCACGGCAATTGGGATGGATAAGTTCATCTGTTCACGCCGCGGAGCAGTGCGGCCTTGCGGGTTGAGGAGGTTCACCGTACCTGGACACCCGCCTTATTTCCTTAAATCATCCACACCAGTATACTCTAAAGTATACTCTATACACTATTCTCCTTCAGCTTTTACAGTACGTACTCTAAATTACACTGTGAAACAGTGTATACAGTATGCTTTACAGTACGTTACTGCGGATGGTCTTATGCTCTTTATTGCCTGGTTGGGGTCGGCGCAACAAGTTTGGTATGGCGCCAGTGTCTCCATCGTCAAGCTGCTCTCGTACGTGCAAAACGTGGCCAATACGGCGTCGCACAGTACCATTCTCTCTATTTTGAACTAATTAGCATCAAATAAAATAAAATGGAGAAAGTATCCAGCATCCTGTGGTTCATTTTTAGATGATGGTTAAACACTGCTACAATAAGTCTCATCTCAGGCGGCACTAAACATATGATCACAAGCGGATTTAAAAACCGTGTGAAACGAAAAGCTTGTGAAAATAGATCATTTTCACAAGCAGCTCTAGAAACCGTCTGTGCTAATGAATTTTCACAGTCGATTGCATCTGTGAGGACCGGGGTTCACACCTTTCAGGAATCGCATTGGTGGTGCCGTACGATGCGGCACCCAACAACACACAAGAAAAGCCATACAAAATAAGCAATAGGGCTACACTAAGGATCAGCCTTAAGTCCATACATCTTCTCCTTAGTGATGGATGAGGCGTCGAAGGATATACAAGAGGATATCCCTTGGTGTATGCTCTTTGCTGATGATGTAGTATTGGTAGATGAAACTAGGGATGGTGTGGATAGAAAATTAGAGCTATGGAGGCAGACCTTAGAGTCTAAGGGGTTTAGACTTAGTAGAACCAAGACTGAGTATATGAGATGCAACTTTAGTGATGTCGGGTGCGATGATGGAAATGTTAGTTTACAAAGACGAGTAGTATTTAAGAGGGACACATTTCGATATTTAATATCAATGTTACAAAGCAATTGTGATATTGACGAAGATATTTGTCACACGATCAGGATCGGGTGGATGAAGTGGCGACAAGCATCTGGAATCTTATGTGATAAGAAAGTTTCACAAAAATTGAAAGAAAAATTCTATAAAACGGTGATCAGACCTGCGATGCTGTATGGAGCAGAATGCTGGTCAACTAAAAGGCAACATGTCTAACAAATGAGTGTTGCAAGGATGTGCATGCTACGGTGGATGTGCAGTCACACAAGAAGAGACAAAATTAGGAACGAGGTGATACGTGATAGGGTAGGGGTGGCACCGATTGAGCAGAAGCTAGTCCAACATCGCCTACGGTGGTTCGAGCATATCCAGCGGAGACCTCCAGAAGCATCGGTTAACAGTGGGATTATAAAGAGTAGAGAAAATTTTAGGAGGGGTAGAGGTTGACCAAGATTGACATGGCAGGAGGTGGTGAAACGAGACTTAAAGGAGTGAGACATACCTAGAGATTTGGCTCATGATAAGACTGCATGGAAATTAGCAATTCATGTGTCAAAATCTTAGTTTATTCGAATTTTGTTACTCTTATCTTCTCTCTTATTAATCTATTTCTAAAATAAATAAAATGTATAATCTTATTTTATTTGCATTTTTTTATTTTTACTTTTTTATTCATCTTATTTTCTATTACTTTCTTTTTCAAAAATTGTTGGGTTTCATTTCTAGCTTGTTTGGGACAAAGGCTTGGTTGTTGTTGTTGTAGTTGTTGTAAGGTGATTCTCTTTTAAAACATAATATACAACGCAGCAGAATATTTTATACTCACACTCCCAACTAACTATGCACAAGAGAAGCCGTCCATGTCCACAGACGCTTCTCACTAGCAACATGAAAAAGAGAGCAACGACAAGCTTTCCGTGAGAGATACATCTCGACAAGCTCGAGGTCTCATAGACAACCACAACATAAGCATAAGCTAATAATACCTGCAAAAACCACAATATAGCAACCGTGAGCACGAGGCTCAGCAAAACTTGATCTTCAGGGTGAAGCTTCTCACCGCTCTTCTCCTTTTCTTGTCTCTATTACTGATTGGGCAACTCTTGCTCTCGCTGCTGCTTGAGCACTTCTTGTCCGCAGCAAGTTCATACTCGTGCCTCCTCTTCTGAGCGGTGGTCCTCGTCCATCTCCGCTCGTCCAATGTCGTCTTTGTGATCCCTATCAATATGAACATGCATATTGATAGGCCTGCGACGCCTTCACTGTGATGTGATTAGTCGTAGCGGTACCTGATATTAGGCGTGCGCCGCGCCATGCGTCTGGGGAAGCCGCGTAACTTCAAGGCTTGATAGAGTCAAGGCGCACCATCCTCTTAACTTCCTCACTATCTGCTCAGGGCAAGTGGACTGACGATGTGGCCGCTGGGGAGCTCTCCGCCATGGTGGAAGCCACGCCCGTCTTGCGGGCCACGTGGAAGCTCGGGAGCTCACCTCTATGGGGAGGCCAGGTCTCGCCTCGCGGGCTACGTGGCAGCTCGGGTGCTCGCCTCCGCTGGGGATATCAGGTCTCGACTTCGTGGGCCACGTGGCAGCTTGGGAGCTCACCTCTGCGGAGGAGGTCGGTTCCCGTCCTGCTGGACACATGGCTGCCTGAGAGCTTGTCGTCAAGGTGGAGCTGAGCTCCCCTTTTAGATGTCTCGTGGGCACCCCAGACTTCCCATCTGAGGCCAGTGGGTCTGGGTTTCTTTGAACACGTGGTGCCGTCGGACCTTGTCCCTGGTGGGAGGCGATGTACCTAGATGGCTCTATGTAAGACCTATGTGTGCTGAATACATTGGCTTGTAGTGAATACACTTGGCTTTGATGATAAAAGTTTTTAATATCACCAAAACACCTTTTTATCAAGGTCCAACTCTAGCTCTGAGCTATAGCAAGGTCCGATCATAGGTCCGACTTGTTTTGGGTAGCTCCGGCTATGTTAGATGCTAGGTCTGACTTCTTGGTAAGGTCCGACTAGCTTTGGTTAGCTCCAGTGAGCTTTATTTTTAGCTCCGACATGTCTTTGATAGCTCCGGCATATATTTGATAGCTCCGGCATGCTTTTGCTAAGCTCCGATGTACTTTATCTAGCTCCGGTTTTGGGTTGACTAGTTTTGACTAGTTTTTGGTAAGCTACGACGCTAGGTCCTGCTAGTTTTGTAAGCTCCGGCGGGAGCTTGGTTGTACTAGTTTTGGTAAGCTCCGGCGCTAGGTTCTACTAGCTTTTGTTAGCTCCGGCTCAAAGTCCGGGTTGCTCTGGTAAGGTCCGAAACTTGACCGCAGTGCTTCTGCTTTTCATTCGCAATGTTTCGTACTTGCTTTACATTGTTGGAAATATTGCTTAGTATTCATTTGCTAAATTTTTGGTGCATTTTGGTTGATATGGATGATATCGTGATTACTGTGGTTTTGCAACATGCTTATGTGAGGTTCTCACGTAGGGTGTTGTGTTCGGAACTAACTTGAGTCAAGTCGAGGACTTGGGCTCGTATGGATTGGTTGTTTATTCATGTGCAGATGTTGCTTGAGTTCAAGACATGGCTGGTGATGGGATCCATTGGACTAGTCTCAGGGAGGAGATGAGGTTCCAACAACCAAGTTCGGGAGGAATTGTGGTTGAGCTGATCAGGAGGTTGCACAACATGTTTGGATCAAGAACAATGCATATGAAGGTATCATGGACGTCATTGGAAGATGTTTGCACGTGTGCAAGGAGTGCATGGACGTGGCTACATGGTTCCGAGACGTGATGAAGAGATGTTGACATAAAGAATTGGTCAAAAAGGTCCAACCGACTAGGTTATGGACTCAGGCTGCGGCTGAGTCGGGTTTGACTCAAATATGGAAAGATTTGAGTTGGTTATGATAGGATTTCATGTGGGTCACGAATTTGAGTTGTTTAGGAATGTGGGATACGTTCCCAAGGTGTTTAGAAGTCTTAAGATTGCTTCTATCTGCGTATAGAAGAATCTTGAGCAGTTATGGAAAGTTACGATTCATGATCTGAGTAGGATTGGAGTCCTAGTTGAAATTGGGTTGGCCTAAGGGCTGGTTATATAAGCAAGGGAGCCCAGAGCTCGTGGTGCACGACTTTGGGGATGTTCCTCTTGTGTTCTATTGAATAAAATTCGTAGTTTGAAGGAACTTTTTGTGCCTTGTTCGTCCGACTTGTTTCAGACAAGTTTTACTCGTCGAGTTTCTAGACAACACTACCTTTCGTCGGTGGTTTTATCATAACTCGAGTTTTACTGATCCAATTGACATGATTCTTTTTAGGTTGTCTTCACAACTTGATTATCTATCATATATAAAAATTTCACGGTCATTGGATTTGTGGTCTATGATCTACATGAGTTTCTTTGCAGCGTTCCAGAACTGTTTTTTTCTCGGGTAGGGCAGATTGACCATTGTTTGATCTTTCGATCATAACTTGAGTTTTTCTCGACGGATTTGAGTGATTCTTTTTGTGTTGTCTTCGTAACTTGATTATCTCTGATATCTATCACTTTTTTCACGGTGACACACGTTTAGATTAGTCTCACACACGATTTCTTTAACAGATCTTTTTGCTGCCAAAAGGGTTTGGGGTTTAATTGTTTCCGCTGCGTAAGATTTTTAAATCTACCATTCACCCCCCTCTGGTAGCTTTTCACGTGCTCTTCGACCCCACAATTGGTATTAGAGCCACGGTGCTCTAATCTTTGTGATTTGCACGTGTTTTTGACTAACCATCATGGAAAAGTACTCCGCCAAACCGTGTGTGTTTGCTGGTATTGATTTTCAGGTTTGGAAGGCACGCATGGAGGCTTTCATCCAGGCACAAGGCTTTGCAATATGGGAGAAGGTATACAAGCCTTACGAAGTGCCATCAAACGATCAAGTTACAGCTACAAATCTGAGAGATGTCGACAACAACAACAAGGCTCAGAACTTGATCATACAAGGATTAACACAAAGCGACTTCGACCGTGTTGCACACCTCCGATCTGCATACGATGTGTGGAGAGCACTTTATGACTACCAAGAAGGATCCAACACGATCAAAGAGGTAAGGCAAGACATGTTCAAGAAATAATACATGCGCTTTGAGATGCAACTCGGTGAGTCAATTGATGATCTCTTTGCTCGCTTTATTAAAATTCTCAGCAACTTGCGTAGCGTCAATGTTAATTTTTCAGATGCTGAAAATGCTAGGCAATTGTTAAGTGCATTAGACATGTCAATTTGGGAGATGAAAGTTACATCTATTCGTGAATCTACTGTCATGAGTACACTTACTTTAGATGTGCTATATTCCAAGCTAAAAACTCATGAAATTGATATAATATCACGTAAGAACCCCAACAAGTCTATTGCTTTTGTTTCTCAACGTGATATGCCTAGCTCCGGCCAATCTTCATCTTGTAGTACACTTGCTTTGTTGTCCTCTCTAACCCTTGAACAGATTGAGGAGTTTCCAGAGGAGGAGCTAGCACTTCTCTCTACGAGGTTCTCAAAAGCATTGCAAAATGTGAGAACTAGAAGGAGAGGAAGCTCCGAACCTCAACGATGCTTCGAATGTGGTAAGACAGGACATTTTCGTTCAGATTGCCCTAACCTTTCAGGTCCTACTTCCCGGGATGAAAAGAAAACAAGAACGAAGCACTCCTTTGCAAAAGATACGAAGAAAAAGAAGGGTACCATAGGACGCAAGATGATTAACAGCTTCATCACTGCACTTCAAGAACTTAGTTCAAGTGATGTAGACTTTGAAAGTGATGAAGATGATGACGATCTGGCCAACTTATGCTTCATGGCGGGCTAAACAAGATCAAGATCAAGTCAGGAGGATGCAGAACACAACAGTGAAGACGATGAGGTATGTTCTACCTGCAATGAAATGTGTGATGCTATTTCTCGTGCAACTATTATTGTCAATAAAAAGGACAAAAAGTTTAGGGATAATGCTGCTCAAATTGAATCACTAGAATCTGAAATTAACCGTTTAAAAACTTTGATTCCTAGTGAAGATGCATGTACCTCATGTGACTTAATCTATGAACAATTGTCCACATTAAGAAGTGAACACTCCTCCACTCTAGATAGACTTGATGAAGAAATTGAAAAGAACAGAGAGCTTGCTGCACTTAATGATAAAAACTTGAAAGATGCTAGCTGTTCTACAATTGATTTGCATTGTTCTACTTGTGATGATCTTGATAAGAAACTACAGGATGCTATGAATGAAATTTCTATATTGAACAATGCTTTACGTTCTCATGAAGTTAAATTTTGTTCCAATTTCAAACTGAAAGGAAAAACTTCATGTGAAAATTGCCTTGATCTGTCCAACAAACTTGATGACATGCATAGGACATTAGATCGGTTTTGTAATGGGAATAAGAACCTAAACTTGCTGCTGAATTCTTCCAAGTCTTGCAATGATAAAACTGGTTTAGGTTTTGATTCTCATGCTCATGCCAAGGCACATACACCTAAAATTGTAAAGTCATTAGGAAGTGGTTTGATTCAAACAGTTCCTAAACAAAAAGGAGTGGTTTTCAAATCTGCAGGAGTGTTGCCTCATTCGGTTTCAAATAAAAATATTGCTTGCTCATCTAGACATGAACACAAAGTTAAATTTCATTGTACCTTATGTGGTAGAGATGGTCATGCCATAGATTTTTGTTATAGACTAGCTAAACAACAGAAAAGGGAAAGAATGGTTGCTAGATCTCATAACTTTCATGCAAAATTTGCTGCACACATTGAACCGAATGTACAACCTGCTGTTTTGAGTCAAAAACATTCAAAGTTTACCTCCAGACCTTCTGTTTTTGCCTCCGGAGCTACTGATTTTTGTGCTACACAAGTAACACCTTATAGGTCAGTAGTCAAGAATAAAAAATCTCAAACTTTGACTCATAAACCTGCTGTTTTATCTCAGCTTTCGCGTGTTTTTCCTGCTGCACATCGCGTGACTTAGTACTGGATTCCTAAATGCCTTTTGACTAACCCCAGTATTGAGTCATCGACGTATTGTGCTTTTATGTAGGTTACACGTTTGAGGAAGGAGAACATTTGGATTGTGGATTCAGGTTGCTCACGCCACATGACCGGTAACAAAGATTGGTTCTCCTCCCTCTCTTTTATGTCACGTGTAGAGAATGTTACTTTTGCCGATAATTCTTCAACTCCTATAATTGCTAAGGGTTCGGTTAGAGTAAATGATCACTACACTTTGAAGGATGTGGCACTTGTCAAAAATTTGAAATACAACTTGCTTTCTGTTGCACAATTGCTAGATGAAAATCTAGAAATTATTTTCAATAAAAACTGCTGCAAAGTTGTAGGTTCAAATAGTGAGCTTATTTTTAACATGTCTCGGTTTGGAAGAGTTTTTAAAGCTGATTTTAATATGTCTTCCTCTAAGCATAGGTGTCTAGTTGCTAATGATTCAAAGGACTTATATTTTTGGCATTGTAGACTTGGTCACGTAGGCTTTGATCACCTAACGCGTGTTAGTGCTCTTGATCGCATACGTGGGCTGCCTAAGCTTAAAGGGGACAAAGATATTGTGTGCTCTTCTTGTAGACATGCTAAGATGGTTGCAGGTTCACATACTCCTCTCACAATGATCATGACAACTGAACCATGCCAACTTTTGCATCTTGACACCGTAGGACCTTCACGTGTTCAATCCTTCGGAGGTAAATGGTATGTTCTTGTTATCGTTGATGATTATTCTAGATACTCTTGGGTTTACTTTATGGCGTCTAAGAATGAAGTTTTTAGTCACTTTAGAACTTTATTTCTTAGATTATCGATTGATCACCCAGGGTCATTAAAAACAATTAGAAGTGATAATGGAACTGAATTCAAAAATCAATCTTTTGATCACTTTTGTGCTGAAAATAGAATAGATCATCAATTCTCTTCACCATATGTACCTCAACAAAACGGTGTTGTAGAAAGAATGAACATAATCTTAGTTGAGATGGCTAGGACTATGCTTGATGAATATCAAACTCCTAGGAAGTTTTGGGCTGATGCATTAGCATCCGCTTGTTATGTCTCAAATCGTGTTTTCTTGCGTGCTAAGCTAGGTAAAACACCATATGAGCTTCGGTTTGGACATAGGCCTAGTGTTACACACTTTCGGGTCTTTGGTTGCAAATGCTTTGTTAAGAAACATGGTAATCTTGATAAATTTGAACCTAGATTCATTGATGGCATGTTTCTTGGTTATCCATCTCATACTAGAGGCTACCGTGTGCTTTTACTTGACACTAACAAAATTGTGGAGACTTGTGAAGTGTCTTTTGATGAAGCTAGCCCAGGTACTAGCTCCGGTGTTGCAGGACCAGATCCGTATCCTCAGGGGGAGGGTATTTTCGAAGATGAAGAAGAGCCGGTGATACTTCCTGGTAGTTCCGAAGTTGACACGTGTCCAGCTCCGGACATTGAACAAGCTCCGGCTATCACCTATGCTGGTCCTGATTGTCCACAAGTCACAAGCTCATCAATCTGCGATGAACCTAATGAAGAAGAAGCTTGTGAGACATCTTTTCCCCTACGTTTTTAGAAAGATCATCCCCCACAACAGATGATTGGAAGCTTGCACAAACGAGTCACACGGTCCAGGTTTTGCGATCCAAACTCTCATGCTCATTCTGCTTTTGTTGCTTCTTTTGAACCCAAAGATATATCACACGCACTCACTAATGAATCTTGGATTATTGCCATGCAAGAAGAGTTAGAAAATTTTGAACGAAACAATGTTTGGAAACTTGTACCTCCACCTCAAGGTCACACTTTAATTGAAACTAAATGGGTATTTAAAAATTAACAAAGTGAGGATGGGGTTGTGGTTAGGAATAAGGCTAGGTTGGTTGCTCAAGGTTTCACTCAAGTTGAAGGTCTAGATTTTGATGAAACTTTTGCTCCTGTTGCTAGATTAAAAGCCATAAGAATTTTGTTAGCTTTTGCAGCATCTAAAGGTTTTAAGCTATATCAAATGGATGTTAAAAGTGCTTTTCTTAATGGCTACATAGATGAGGAGGTTTATGTCAAACAACCACCGGGTTTTGAAAATCCAGATTTTCCTAATCATGTTTACAAACTGTCCAAAGCCTTATACGGTCTCAAACAAGCCCCTAGAGCATGGTATGATAGGTTAAAAACATTCTTACTTGAAAAGGGGTTTACCATGGGCAAGGTTGATAAAACTCTTTTTGTGCTTAAACATGGCAATGACTCATTATTCGTTCAAGTGTATGTGGATGATATTATCTTTGGTTGTGCTTCTCATGATCTTGTGTCCAAGTTTTCAACAATGATGAGTTCCGAATTTGAAATGAGTATGATGGGTGAACTCACTTACTTTTTGGGGCTGCAAATCAAGCAAACCAAGGAGGGTACCTTTGTGCATCAAACGAAGTATACCAAATACCTCCTAAGGCGCTTCAACATGGACAAAAGCAAGCCTCTTCGGGCACCAATGGGAACAGCAACAACACTTGAACTTGATGAAGATGGTGAACCTGTGAATCAAAAAGAATATAGAAGCATGATCAGATCACTTTTGTACCTCACGGCATCAAGACCGAACATACAATCTAGCGTATGTCTTTGTGCACGGTTTCAAGCTTCCCCACATGTTTCACATCGTCAAACCGTCAAAAGGATTTTCAGGTACTTACATGGAACCCAAGAATTTGGCATTTTTCTTCCTTCTTCCTCAACCGTTACTTTGAAAGCTTTTTTGGATGCTGATTTTGGGGGTTGTAGGATTGATAGGAAAAGTACTTCCGGTGCTTGTCATTTTCTTGGTAATTCTCTTGTTGCTTGGTCCTCTTGAAAACAAAATTCAGTTGCACAATCCACAACCGAATCTAAATATGTAGCTGCTGCTAGTGCTTGCTCACAAATTCTTTGGATTGTTCAAGCACTTAAGGACTATGGGGTTGATCTAGGTAATGTTCCACTATTCTGTGATAACACTAGTGCCATTTGCATTGCTAAAAACCCCGTGCAACATTCTAGAACTAAGCACATTGACATTAGGTATCACTTTCTCCGAGATAATGTTGAAAAAGGAAACATTGTGCTTCACCATGTAGATACCGAACAACAATTGGCTGACATTTTTACAAAACCTTTGGATTTCACTCGTTTTTGTTACATTCATAGTGAAATAGGGGTTATGCATCCTCATGGCTTAAATTGAGGGGGAGTTTTTGAAACTTGGGAAGTCTATGTGTGAATCTGAAATTAAAATAATATGAGCATAGTATTTCATTTATATATGACATTGTGATTCCTTTTACATACTGAAAGTTCTTACTACATTACTCGTGTTATACATTTTGTAGTTTTTGCCATGTCTAGTAATTGGAATAATTACTTACACTAAAACTGGTCATGGTCGAACTTTCTTGCTGTTTTGAACTTGTTACATGTTCACAAGTGCTTTTAATAAGAATTAATCAAGTAATCAACTCACATGTTGAGTTTTTATGAAAAAATATAAATTGAGAAAAGATCAATAGAATACGCATGCATCACACTTCTTCTTTTGAGATTGCTTGTCATTGCACTTAGATATGAACTTGGAAGAAGTTGTGTATGACTAAAACCATGTCCTTAAGCTTCTGATTGTCAAATGACATAGGCTTGGCTTGGTTGGTTAGAATAAGGCAGATGCGCATATAATCTCTTGCAAATATCATATGATCTAAATTTGTGTTTTGAAAAATAATAAAATGCAACAACTAGTGTCATGCTTTCAAGTTATGAAATAGTTAAGTTTGAAAGGTACTTGATAGTATGACTTGTATGAGCTTTGTTTATATGTATATGTTATAATATGCTCATAACAACTAAAGGGGGAGAGATAATTTGTTTATATCTCATGACTTGCTGAATACATTGTCAAAGGGGGAGAGATAAGCATGAAAAGAGAGAGAGAGAATATGTGCATAAGGAGAGATAATAAAGGGGGAGAGATAATATGGGATAATTTTTCTTCTCATTTACTTTTGATTTACAAAGGGGGAGAAATTGTTTTCAAAACTTTTATGTGAATAAGCCAATGTTCGGATATTAAGTGGTGTTGCCAATGCATTCATCAAGGGGGAGATTGTAAGACCTATGTGTGCTGAATATATTGGCTTGTAGTGAATACACTTGGCTTTGATGATAAAAGTTTTTAATATCACCAAAACACCTTTTTATCAAGGTCTGACTCTAGCTCCGAGCTATAGCAAGGTCCGATCATAGGTCTGACTTGTTTTGGGTAGCTCCGGCTATGTTAGATGCTAGGTTCGACTTCTTGGTAAGGTCCGACTAGCTTTGGTTAGCTCCGGTGAGCTTTATTTTTAGCTCCAGCATGTCTTTGATAGCTCCGGCATATATTTGATAGCCCCGGCATGCTTTTGCTAAGCTCCGATGTACTTTATCTAGCTCCGGTTTTGGGTTGACTAGTTTTGACTAGTTTTTGGTAAGCTCCGACGCTAGGTCCTGCTAGTTTTGTAAGCTCCGGCGGGAGCTTGGTTATACTAGTTTTGGTAAGCTCCGGCGCTAGGTTCTACTAGCTTTTGTTAGCTCCGGCTCAAGGTTCGGGTTGCTCTGGCAAGGTCCGGAACTTGACCGCAGTGCTTCTGCTTTTCATTCGCAATGTTTCGTACTTGCTTTGCATTGTTGGAAAGATTGCTTAGTATTCATTTGCTAAGTTTTCGGTGCGTTTTGGTTGATATGGATGATATCGTGATTACTGTGGTTTTGCAACATGTTTATGTGAGGTTCTCACGTAGGGTGTTGTGTTCAGAACTAACTTGAGTCAAGTCGAGGACTTGAGATCGTATGGATTGATTGTTTATTCATCTGCAGATGTTGCTTGAGTTCAAGACATGGCTGGTGACGGGATCCATTGGAGTAGTCTCAGGGAGGAGATGAGGTTCCAACAACCAAGTTCGGGAGGAATTGTGGTTGAGCTGATCAGGAGGTTGCGCAGCATGTTTGGATCAAGAACAATGCATATGAAGATATCATGGACGTCATTGGAAGATGTTTGCACGTGTGCAAGGAGTGCATGGACGTGGCTACATGGTTCCGAGACGTGATGAAGAGATGTGGACGTAAAGAATTGGTCGGAAAGGTCCAACCGACTAGGTTATGGACTCAGGCTGCGGCTGAGTCGGGTTTGACTCAAATATGGAAAGATTTGAGTTGGTTATGATAGGATTTCGTGCGGGTCACGAATTTGAGTTGTTTAGGAATGTGAGATACGTTCCTAAGGTGTTTGGAAGTCTTAAGATTGCTTCTATCTGCGTATAGAAGAATCTTGAGCAGTTATGGAAAGTTACGATTCATGATCTGAGTAGGATTGGAGTCCTAGTTGATATTGGGTTGGCCTAAGGGCTGGTTATATAAGCAAGGGAGCCCAGAGCTCGTGGTGCACGACTTTGGGGCTGTTCCTCTTATGTTCTATTGAATAAAATTCGTAGTTTGAAGGAACTTTTTATGCCTTGTTCGCCCGACTTGTTCCAGACAAGTTTTACTCGTCGAGTTTCTTGACAGCACTACCTTTCGTCGGTGGTTTTATCATAACTCGAGTTTTACTGATCCAATTGATGTGATTCTTTTTAGGTTGTCTTCACAACTTGATTATATATCATATATCAAAATTTCACGGTCATTGGATTTGTGGTCTATGATCTACACGAGTTTCTTTGCAGCGTTCCAAAACTGTTTTTTTTTTCACGGGTAGGGCAGATTGACCATTGTTTGATCTTTCGATCATAACTTGAGTTTTTCTCGACGGATTTGAGTGACTCTTTTTGTGTTGTCTTCGTAACTTGATTATCTCTGATATCTATCACTTTTGTCACGGTGACACACGTTTAGATTAGTCTCACACACGATTTCTTTAACAGATCGTTTTTCTACCAAATGGGTTTGGGGTTTAATTGTTTCCGCTGCGTAAGATTTTTAAATCTACCATTCACCCCCCTCTGGTAGCTTTTCATGTGCTCTACGATCCCACACTCTAGCTTGTACTCGAGGGTACCCGGTATGTCGGGTACTGACAGTGGCCCCTGGGTCCACCTTGGGGTGAGGCGACATTATCGCGACGGTTCCTAAGGCGCCTGCTGCACTTCTGCTGCTTTCACTTATGTCTTTACGGGAACCGCCGGGTTGCCTTCTCTGGTGGGGAACTGCTCTGGCCGGCTTTTCTGACAGGGGGCCTGGGCCCACTCGTCATGGACGCCGTGGTACGAGCCATTGATTTGGAGCCGCTCAGATTTTCACGATGCGCCCAAATGCCACTAGGGTACTTTAAAAAGGTACCTTTGTAGGCAATGGAGTTTCCTTTCTTCCGCATGTCCCAAGCATTCGAGCCTTCGACTCCCTCCTTGTGTGTCTACTCATCCTTGAGGTTCTGAACCCCCTGCTCCAATAAACTCAGCTCTGCCTCCTTCCCGAATGGAGGATGTCTCACCCGTGAGGTGACTTTTCGGCTGGGAGGACAAGGAACGACGGGATCCGATCCGTCCCGGCTCCTTTCCACTGGAGTTGGGGGAGAAGGAGATCGTCTTCTTCCAGGCATACGCGTGCTCCGGGTTCGTCCCTCCTATTTCCTCCTTCCTGGTGACACTCCTGGAAGTCCTTGGGCTCCAGCTTCATCACCTGTCGCCGAACTCTCTGGTGGTGGTGGCGGTGTTCTCGCATTTCGGTGATATGTTCGTCGGGGTGTGCCCATGCATGCCGGTGTTCCGGCAGTTCTTCGTGCTGAGGTGGACCGAGAAGAAGAACAAAGCCAACTTACTCGGTGACTTTTGCTTCCAGCATCGAGCCAACAACCCCTTTAAGTACATTACTCTGCTCTCCTCAGCGAAGTGGCCCGGCTGGAGGAGCGACTGGGTGGTCGTACATGCCGACAACCACGATCGCGTGGTCCTTCCCACCGGCTGGCAGACGATTAGGAAGGCGGCCTGGGAGGAACTCCCAGAGCTTGAGGCGGCGTACACACCGGTGATGGAGAGGATCCGATTCCTAGCGGACCACGATCTCTCGGAGCTGTCGGTGATGGCCGACTTCGTTCGTCACTGTCTGGCCCGTCCAGCACCATTGCCACCCTGCATGGCTCTATTTCAGGCTCCAAGATGGTACCAGGTTGCTGAGGGGTCGCGACACGGAGATGACCCCGCAGGAGGTGTTTGAAGAAATGTCCAAGGCGTGCGACGACCAGCTGTCGGACGACTTCTTTAACCTTCCGCAGGCTTGCCCACCGCTTTGCATGGATCGGGACCTTTGGACGAAGGTTCTGAAGGATATGCCCAACTTGGACGCGATTGGTCTTGTGCCACGGCAGGTTGGCGATGAGATCCGGGGCCTGGCCATCATCGACTCTTCGGAGGAGTCCGCACCTTCTTCAGGCTCCGAAGCCTCCAGGGCGAAGGAGGTGCCCGCTGTTCGGGGGAAGGGCAAGGCGCTGGTCCCTGACGTAGGTATGGGGAAGGCACCGATCCTCGTCGTAGGCAAGGGTAAGGCCCTGGTGGTCGAGGTCATGAAGGAGAGACGCCCTCGATAGCCACCGAGGGCGCCGCCACAGGTGGCCTTCGCTCCAAGTCAGCGTCCACCGGCGCGCCCCTCTTCAGTACTTGGCGTCAGCGATTCTTCAGGGGGAGGTTCGGTCCCTCAAGCAACAGCTCTGCTGTCATCGGCAGTTGGCACGTCATCCAACATCCCCGTCACCTGCACAGTCTAGGGTGACATAGGGGACTCCGGCATCATCACACGTACGGATCCTCAGGCAAAAAGGCCTCGAGCCGAAGTCATCAGCAACTGGGAGGTGGTTCTGTTGGGGTTGGTAGAAGCACACCGGCGCAGTGCGGCGGCACTGCTGGTAGTTTTGGCAGAGGCCCTGCTGGGATGGCATCACATGTTACGCCATTGCCAGGGCCCGTGGCTTCAGGGTCGCCAAAAGTGGAGGCTCGCTGGAGCTTCTGGGGACGTCGGTAAGGCATTCTTGCCAATGCTTGCTCTATTATCTCGCCTGCCTATGTTGGTTGGTCAGGGCTTGATCTTGATTTGCAGGGTTACGTCAGCTGTTGTGAGGCCCCTACCGTCAGTGGTAGTGCCCAAAAGTGCTTTGAAGGCGGCCGAAGATGCTACGACTGTGCTGGCAGGGCAGCCTACCAAGCTTGTTCAGGGGAGCGTTGCTCCGGCGTCTGCGCCTGGCATGGGTAGTGAAGCATCTATAGTTGCATCTCCAGTTGTCGTGCCAGAGGCACCTCCAGCCGTCGTGGCAGAGGCACCGCCGGCCCTCGTGGCAGAGGCCATGTCGGAGCCGACTCTTGGGGCTAGGGGTATGACCTCCATTGCTGCTGATTCGGCGGGCGGCTCTCTGAGCGATGGTGGCCCTACCGTGTCAGGTGGCACCACAACTCCTACTCAGACTCCGGGGGCAAGATCCCCAGTGCTGGTGGCCTTCCCTTCACCGCTACGGGAGGAAGGGGTCCCCGAGATGATCACCGGACGACCTTCCCTGACTTCAACGCAGCCGAAGCGGCTTTCTGACGTCATGGACTTGACGCAATCCAGCATCATCAGGTGCAATCCAACCTCCACCGGGCGCAAGAGGCTCTTGCCGTGGAGTGGGAGAAGCTGCATGCCGAGGGCGAGCGCCTCTGAGGCTGGGAGGGTCTCCTGAGCTCCAGGATCGCCGAGGCGAAGGCGAAGTACCAGAAGGACAACAAGGAACTAGAGGTGAGGCACCGCTTGGTGAGGGCCTCAGACGCCTTGACCCAGAAGATTCTGGCCGACGCCAAGGCAGCCAACAAGGCTACTGACGCCCGCCTGCACGCTCTTGCTGCCGGTTGAGAGGCCTTGAGTCGCCAAGAAGCCGCCGTTGCCAAGAGGGAGGCTGCTATCGACGAACAAGAGGTGGCAGCGCAGGCGATGATGGCTAGGGCTGAGGCCGATCGGGATAGACTGCAGTCCTGCCTCGAAGACCTTGAGCTCCATGAGAGCAATTTGGCGCGGGATCGATCGCAACACCTAGCTGAGCATCAGGAACTCCTCCTGCACGATCTTGACGTTCAAGCCTGGGAGCACGCAGCAGAGCACCGCGGCCGGGAGCTTGACCTGCGGGAGCGTCAGCTGGCTCAGCGTCTGGAAGCCGAGGGTAGGGCGGCGACGGAGACGGTGGCATCCCATGTCCTGGTGTGCTACCGGAGCCGGTACCCTGATCAGCCACTGGAGCCAGTTTTTGAAGGCCCTATTGAGGAACGCGAGGCGACAACAATGGCAGAGGTTAAGGAAGCCGCCAAACATGTTGTAGCCCAGTTCAGTCGGGGCTTAGGCTAGTAGCTTGTTTTTTTTTTTTTGTATTCGGGGTTCACCCTCCCTTGTAAAGAATTCCTTAATGAATTCGAATTTGTGTTTGGCTTCTTGCATTGTCTCTGTGCTTCTCAACTGTTGCCCTGAGTCCTTAGCTACGTAAGGGTTTGCAAAACCTTTGTTGAGCTCGTTGGCTTCTCAGGACCAACAATTTGCACAATTGACATGGACACAGTGTCGTCCGTTGATTTTCTGCATGTGGATCCCCTTATAGGCCCTTGGTAGATGTGGTTAGTTGGCCGATCACATCTACCACTTGATCCCAGAATTTCTTGAACTGGCCCCTAGTGGAGTGGGGGAGTTTGGAGTGTCATAGCTCCACGATTTGCCGGAGCTGGATGCTTCGGCGTCGTCCACCATCATCGTGGAGTCGTCGACGGCAGGTCCCTTGGGAGGTGCCAGAGCTGGATGCTCTGACGTCATCCACCATCTTCATAGAGACGTCTACGGTAGGACCCTGGTTTACAGGCTATCGCAAGGGAACCCTGTTAGCAACAAGAGCGGGACATGAGAGTTTACTCACTTATCCGCGCTTGGTGCTAGTGCTGTTGTTAACGTTCTGGGACGTCGACGGCAGGCCCCTTGGGGGGTGCCGGAGCTAGATGCTTCGACGTCATCCACCATCATCGTGGAGCTGTCGACGGCAGGCCCCTTGGGAGGTGCCGGAGCTGGATGCTCCGGCATCGTCTACCATCGTCGTGGAGACGCCCCTGGTTTACATACTATCGCAAGGGAACCTTGTTAGCAACAAGAGTGGGGCAGGAGAGTTTACTCACTTATCCACGCTTGGTGCTGTCGTTGACATTTTGGGACGTCAGTGGCAGTCCCCTTGAGAGGTGCCGGAGCTGGATGCTCCGGTGTTGTCCACCATCGTCGTGGAGACGTCGACGGCAGGCCCCTTGGGAGGTGCCGGAGCTGGATGCTTCGGCGTCGTCCACCATCGTCGTAGAGTCATCGACAGCAGGCCCTTGGTTTACAGGCTATCGCAAGGGAACCCTGTTAGCAACAAGAGCGGGGCAGGAGAGTTTAATTACTTATCCGCGCCTGGTGCTGTCGTTAACGTTCTGGGACGTCGTTGGCAGGCCCCTTGGGGGGGTGCCGAAGTTGGATACTCTGGCGTTGTCCACCATCGTCGTGGAGACGTCGACGCAGTCCCCTTGAGAGGTGCTGGAGCTGGATGCTCCGGCGTCGTCCACCATCGTCATGGAGATGTCGACGGCAGGCCCCTAGTTTACAAGCTATTGCAAGGGAACCCTATTAGCAACAGGAGCAGGGCAGGAGAGTTTACTCGCTTATCCGCGCTTGGTGCTATCGTTAACGTTCTGGGACATCGACGGCAGGGCCCTTGGGGGGTGCCAGAGCTGGATGCTCCAGCATCATCCACCATCATCGTGGAAGCGTTGATGGCAGGCCCCTTGGGAGGTGCCAGAGCTGGATGCTCCGGCGCCGTCCACCATCAATGTAGAGTCGTCAACGGCATGCCCCTGGTTTATAGGCTATCGCAAGGGAACCATGTTAGCAACAAGAGTAGGGCAGGAGATTTTACTCACTTATCCGCGCTTGGTGCTGTCATTGATGTTCTGGGACGTTGGCGGCAGGCCCCTTGGGAGGTGCCGAAGCTGGATGCTACGACGTCGTCAACCATCGTCATGGAGACGTCAATGGCAGGCACCTTGGGAGGTGCCAGATCTGGATGCTCCGGTGTCGTCCACCATCATTGTAGATTCGTCGAAGGCAGGCCCTTGGTTTACAGGCTATCGCAAGGGAACCCTGTTAGCAACAAGAGCGGGGCTTGAGAGTTTACTCACTTATCCGTGCTTGGTGCTGTCGTTAATGTTCTGGAACATCGACGACAGACCCCTTGGGGGGTGCCAGAGCTGGATGCTCTGGCGTCGTCCACCATCATTGTGGAGACGTCTACGGCAGGTCCCTTGGGAGGTGCCGGAGCTGGATGCTTCGGCGTCGTCCACCATCGTCGTGGAGACGTCAACGGCAGGCCCCTGGTTTACAGGCTGTTGCAAGGAAACCCTATTAGCAACAAGAGCGGGGCAGGAGAATTTACTCACTTATCCACACTTGGTGCTATTGTTAATGTTCTGGGACGTCGACGGCAGGCCCCTTGGGGGGTGCCAGAGCAGGATGCGCCAGCATCATCCACCATCGTCGTGGAGGCATCAACGGCAGACCCCTGGTTTATAGGCTATCGCAAGGGAACCCTGTTAGCAACAAGAGTGTGGCAGGAGAGTTTACTCACTTATCCACGCTTGGTGCTGTCAGTGACGTTCTGGGACATCGGCAGCAGGCCCCATGGGAGGTGCCGGAGCTGGTTGCTCCGGCGTCGTCCACCATCATCGTGGAGACGTCGACGGTAGGCCCCTGGTTTACAGGCTATCGCAAGGGAACCCTGTTAGCAACAAGAGCGGGGCAGGAGAGTTTACTCACTTATCCGCGCTTGGTGCTGTCGTTAACGTTTTGGGACGTCGATGGCAGGCCCCTTGGGGGGTGCCAGAGCTGGATGCTCCGGCGTCGTCCACCATCGTCATGCAAACATCGACGGTAGGCCCCTGGTTTACAGGCTATCGCAAGGGAACCCTGTTAGCAACAAGAGTGGGGCAGGAGAGTTTACTCACTTGTCCGCTCTTGGTGATGTCTTTGACGTTTTGGGACGTCGACGTCAGGCCCCTTGTGAGGTGCTGGAGCTGGATGCTCCAGCGTCGTCCACCATTGTCGTAGAGTCGTTGTCGGTAGTCTCTTTGGGAGGTGCCAAGGCGGGTTGTTCTGCACATATGATAGAAGCAAGGTGGACTAGTTTGCTCGTTGATTTACCTGTAGCTCTCCCTTAGCTCTGTCATGCATTACTGTCCTGGGCTGATTCGCAGGGCCTGGGTAATTCAGTGCGTTGGTGCTCTGGGGCCCGACTCCTGTCGTCCTCAGGGTGTGAGCTTTTTGGCTCTCAGTACTTGGCTGTAGTGCTAGGAGGCAGGGTGTGTACGCTTAGGGTACAATACCAGGCTAAGCAGTTTACACCCCTTGGACCTCCTGCTCGGCACAGGCCTTTCCTGGGGAACCTTCTGGTGTCACAGGGCCCTAATGATGAGAGGGGCCAGAAGAATCCCTCATACATCGCAGGCACCTCAAGCAGATCCGCTTGCATTAGAAGTGCATGACTCCTGCATGGGTGAGTTATAGAGTGTACAATCGCGCATATAAAATAATACGCAATAAATGAGTCTTAGTGTGGCATGTTCATAAACTTAATGCGTAAGTAAATGCACAAAGTTTTTTAAGAAGCTTTTAAGTAAAACTATGATTTTTTGATAGGAGTTCATAGGGGGAGATAGGGTTTTACAAAAGAGGGCAACGGCTTGCCTCCGGATGATGAGGGAGGTTGGGTGCACATGCTTTAGAGTTCGGAACCAAGCTAAGCCGGCTGCACACTCTGGTCCTGACCCTCCCAGTGTTTGGTTGTCCTTAGTGATGATCCTAAGCCCTACAAAATCCTTTACACTGTTCTACTAAGACTAGTATTTAAAATAGGGGTGCCCACAAATCCATGAGTAGCTAAGATGGTTGGCGGGCAACCTTGCTGTCAACAGCTACTTAGAGGGGCGATGAGCGAGCATCCCTATTTCCTGCCTTGACCGCCCGTCTTGCGAGTGGTCCGAGCAGAGCCGGGACTGGGCTTGGCAGCTTTGGCAGAGGTTTCGATGCTGCCGGAGGGATGCAACTAAGGTGTGGTAGGTGCCCTGCGCTGTCGTGAGCTTGGCGGAGGTCGACTTGATCCAGCGCCGATTGGGACTGGTGCTGGGTCTGTCGTGAGTGCTTGGAGCTGTTCCAAGGCTAACACTGCAGCGGTGCGATCTCCGCGGATCCTGAGGATGCCAGAGGGGGTTGGCATCTTCAGGACGAGGTAGTCGTAGTGGGCTACAACCATGAACTAGTACAGGGTAGGCTTGCCGATGATGGCGTTGAAGGGGAGGCTGACATCAGTGACGTCGAAGAGGATGCTCTCCTTCCTGTAGTTGTCAGGTGTCCTGAAGGTCACTTGCAGGTGGATGTTACCGTACGGTATGATGCTCCCAGGTCCCACCCCCGAAAATGGGCTTGAGGGGGCCAACTTGGACACCGGGATCTGCAACTGTTCGAAGGCTGCACGACTGAGGAGGTTGAGGCCGGCCCCGCCATCTATCAAGATGTAGTGGAGCTTGCCATTGGCTATGGTGGGGGAGACTAGGAGAGGTAGGACCCCTGCCCCGACCATGTTCTTGGGGCAGTCAATGACGTCTCCTTGCAGTGGTGGTGCTGCGCTGGAGTGGGTACATGGGCTATCGAAGCAACTGCACGACGAAGGGTCTAGACCGCGTTCCAAGACGCGGGATCCCAAGACCCTCCGAAGATGATGTGGAGGGTCTTGCGACGCTCGTTGTCGCTGCTGCCGTCGGAGTCCTCATCTTGCTGGACCACTTTGACGGCCCGCTCTTGCTTCTGGTACTCCAGCTCCTTGTCATTGTCGACCTTGGGTTCGACTTTCTGCTTGCCCCCCCCCCCCCCCCCCCCCCCCCCCGGTTGGCGGAAGGTGGCGCCGTTCAGGTGCTGCTGCGCCCGCTCTTGGTAGCGTTCGACACACCTTTTTATCTCCCGGTCCTCGCTCGCGGTGTGTTGCCGAGTCTTGTGCACCTGGCATGGCTCGACATCTTCATCAGTGGCAGGTGGCTGACGAGGGCATTTCTCTCAGCGTGGGGGCTTGCCTCCTCCGATTGCGGTTGCTGCCATGATGGGGGATCCATGCAACGGCTTGTTCTGGTCGCCACCCCGGTTTTTGTTCTTCTTTTTGCCACTACTAGGGGTAGCGGCTCCTTCTCCAGTCTGGCCGGCCCAGCCTGCTCCGGGGGCGGGCTGAGCGTGCCAATCGCAACCTTATGCCGCCCTGGCGCACTGATCGGCGATGGAGAAGAGCTCGGAGACTTCTTGCACGTTGTGCATAGCTAACTTCTCGAGCATCTTGCGGTCACGCACTCCCTGGCGAAATGCCACTATGACAGAGGCATTTGGGATGTTGGGAATGGAGTTGTGTACCTGGGAAAAACGCTAGATGAATGATCGAAGCGTCTCCTTGAGTTGTTGTCGCACGACGTGGAGGTCAAGCTCGGTGTTGGGGCGCGTGTAGGAGCTATCGAAGTTCGCTGTGAACTGCCGGCACAACTCATCCCAAGAGGTTATAGACCCCTCAGGAAGGTTCATCAGCCACGAGCAGGCAGATATAGTCAGGGCGACTGGGAAGTAGTTCGCCAGGGTGGTCTCATCCGCTCCTGCAGCAAGGAGCGTCGTAGTGTAGATCTGCAGGAACTCCGCCGGGTTGATGCTTCCATCGAATCTCGCTGGGATATGTGGTAGGAACTTGCATGGCCACATTGCGAAGCGGAGGTGCGGATCCAATGCTGAGCAGCCTCCCACGGGCCTTGTCAAAGAGGCAGAAGGGATAGCATACCCCAAGGGGGTCTTCTGCATGACGTGCAACACTTGTTGGACTTGCGGTTGTGACACTAGTTGTGCCATGCGTCGCTGCAATGGTACTGGCTGCGCCATGTACTGTTGTTGCACATCCTGCTGCACCGTGTACTATAGGGGATCTTTTGAGCCGACATACTCCTGGTCAGGTGGCGGAGGGTTTACCTATAGCGCACCTTGGACGGAGGACACGTCGTGAATAGGGCATTGAGGGACATATTCATCATAGAGGTTGCGCCGCCTCTCTCGCTGCCGCTCGATGATGACACAATCTTCCATGTGAGCTTGACGATGGTCAAGCTCGGCCCTGAGGTCCTCCGTGGGGAGCTGGCCAATGCACGTAGGCTTGGAGGAGCGGGAGTTGGCGGAGTGACAGTCGATGGATGGCGTGCGTGACAGCGACACAAAGCGCCTTCCTCTGTTGGGGGAGTTGATAGCTGTGATGAAGAGGTGGTCGATGTCTTGGACCCACTGTTGACCCGCCCCCTGAGAGGCGTTCACCGACGGTGGGTGGTGGAGGAGAGCTCTGGCCGCCGCCAAAGCGCTCTCTGGGCTCATTGTTGTGGGTGCTGGTGGAGCCGACTAAGCTGGGGCGTGTCCTGCCGTGTCATTTTGGCCAGCCGTACCTGCACGGGGTTGAGACGGACCAGAGAGCGCCCCTCGAGCGACGGATCTGGTCACCGAACGACGGCCGCCAAAACCGCCTTCCACGAGCCTGATAAACACCATGGTGGTGAAAGCGCTACCACTTTTTTGAGGGAAAAAGCCCCTACCTGGCGTGCCAAATGTCGAAGGGTCATTGCGACACTTCCCCCAGATCTGCTAAGGAGCAACCCGCGAAGGTTCTTGTTCGGAGGGGCTTAGGCCTCAAACTAGTGTCCTAGCGGAAGAGTATGAGACAATGGAGTTTTTACGTTGTTCAGGCCGCAAGGAGCATAACACCTTACTCCACGGTGGATTGTATTGCTTGGTGAGTGTGTATGCGAGTGTGTGTGTATCGGGGATTCTGAGTCTGGTCCTTGTAGCGATGGTGGTCTGGGCCTTTTATAGTCAAGGTCGGACGCCTTACAAGTGGGATCCCGGGGCCCGACAGGTCGTCCCAGGGCGATCTTATCCTAAAGATCTAAGGCTTCTTCTGTAAGCTTGCTCTGACCGCGGACGTGAGGACTCGTCGTCTTGCTGCCCGGGTTGTTCGTAGCCCACGCGCCGTTGTGGACATTGGCGGGGAATGTCCCATCCAAATGTCTTCGGTGCAGTAAGCTACCCACTTGGCGGATTGGGATAGGCCTGTGGCGCCTTCACTGTGATGCGATTAGTCGTAGGGGTACCTGACATTAGGCGAGTGTCGCGCCATGCATCTGGGGAAGCCACGTATCTTCAAGGCTTGATGGAGACAAGGCACACCGCCATCTTAACTTCCTCACTATCTGCTCAGGGCAAGTGGACTGACCATGCGGCCGCTGGGGAGCTCTCCGCCATGGTGGAGGCCACGCCCATCTTGTGGGCCACATGGCAGCTCGGAAGCTCACCTCCGTGTGGGAGGCCAGGTCTCACCCTGCGGGCCACGTGGCAGCTCGGGTGCTCGCCTCTGCTAGGGAGGTCTTGACTTCATGGGCCACGTGGCAGCTTGGGAGCTCACCTCCGCGGAGGAGGTCGGGTCCCGTCCTGCTGGACAGGTGGCTGCCTGGGAGCTTGTCGTCAAGGTGGAGCTGAACTCCCCCTTTTGTATGTCTCGTGGGCACCCCGGACTTCCCATCTGAGTCCGGTGGGTCTGGGTTTCTTTGAACACGTGGTGCCCTCAGACCCTGTCCCTGTTGGGAGGCGAGGTACCTAAGCGGCTCTAGCTTGTGCGCGAGGGTACCCGGTATGCCGGGGTACTGACAATATCTATAATGAATTTCTACATCAACAGTGTATAACACATCCATAAAAGAGATAAATAGTCCACTAGTTTATGTTCTTATAATACATATCAATAAAGATTTTATTTATCATTAGGACAACACATTTTTAGTTCATTTTTTGTGGTTTATTGTTAGAACAGCAATATTGGAACTAATTTTGCACACTGATGAACAACAAAATAAAGTTCATTACCTTAAGATAATATATTACAAACAAGAAAAAACACAAAATAAAAACATAAAAATAAAAAACAACACGACTAAAAACAAGAAAAAAAAACTACTTCTCGTCCTCCTCCTTGGGCTCCTGGCAGGGCGAGGGTGCCTGTGGCGCCTCTTGTGGCGGAGATAGCAAGCCTAGTTTCCTGGACATTGCCTCCACCAGGTTGTCACGACCGGTGACGCTGAGCTCGATCGCTAGCATGTCCCAGAGGACGTCGAGGCGACCGGCCAAGTGCATCATGCCGAAGACGTAGTGACCCGTGGTCCCCATTCCAGTATATTTTGGAAGGGGATCAAGATCAAGATGGCATACGGAGCGCGACGTATTGTATAATACATCGCGCGTCATCTTTTGAAGAGCCCACTCCATGTCTGGGGAGGAGTCCGGTCGGGGACGCATTCTCTTGGCGTCATTCGACGGGCTTGGCGGTAGCGTTTTCTTATCAGTCATGGTGTTCTTGGCGCGGTTTTGGGAGGAGAGGAAGAGTGGCTGTGCGGAGAAGATGATAGCATGCTCAGGTGATCTTTAAGCGTAGCAGCTTGGCGGTTCATCTCTCAACGCGCGCAGTAGTGGTGATGAGACGCGGATCAGTTCAAATTGAATTCAAAGATCATGCATTGCGCGCTTTTAAGATGCCTCGGTAACAGACGCGCACGTACGCTCGATGCACCCGGTCGCATCAGTCGCCTGTACAAATGGCTACTATGCAGGCGACTGATGCTTCAAGGGCCGCCTGTAGAATATTTGTCAATTTACACAGGTGGTTCATATAGGTGAGTTGCTTGTGAAGTTACATTCGACAATACAAGCAGATTTTTTACGTCCCGCATGTGTAAAAAAATCAAGGTGCTTGTAAAAATGCTTTTTGTAGTAGTGAAAGTTCTAACATTCTCTTACAAGAATCCTTCGACGGCTCTTGGGAAAGGTCCCAGGATGTCCAGTCCCCACACGGCGAATGGCCACGAGGGAGGGATCATCTGCAACGCTTGAGCTGGTGTGTGGATCTGCTTGGCATGGAACTGGCATGCCTTGCATCTCTTAACCATGTCAGCGGCATCCTGGAGTGCTGTGGCCAGTGGAAGCCGTGCCGAAAGGCTTTGCCGACCAGCGTACGGGCCATTGCGTGGTTCCCGCACTCACCTCCATGGACTTCTATGAGCAAGTCGCAGCCCTACTCCCGGGTAATGCAACACAGTAGGATGCCGTTGATGCCACACCGGTAGAGATCCCCCTCTACCAGCGTGTATCTTTTAGCCATCCGCACGATCCGTTCTGCCAGAGCATGTTCTTCGGGAAGGTAGTTGTCTTTCAAGTAGTCCCGGACCTTCGAGATCCATGCATCGGGACCTCCTTGAGCTTCTGGTTCCTGGGCGCCCAGCTGCTTGGAGCTGCTGGAGGCGCATAGGAACCTTGGCAGGAACCATGGCTGTAGTGAATGTCGAGGTGTCTAAACTGACACCTCCCCTGGACCTACTCGGGTGTAGTCTGCGGAGGTTCGATGTATATTCGAGGGGCTAATCCTAACAAGATCAAGCTCTGAGAATGATGAACATGAGGGATTTACGTGGTTCGGGCTGCCTGAGCGTAATACCCTACTCCACAGTGGTTCTTCTGTGTAGTATTGCTTGGGTCTAAGAGAGCCTATCCTAGTCGGTGGCTGCTCGATCCTTTTATAGTTCAAGGTCGAGCAACTTACAAGTAGGACCCAGAGCCCGACAGGTGGCCCCGGGAGTACCAAATCCACCCTAAGATCTGGGAGTAAATGCTATCCCTGACAACGGCTTCAATGTGCCGCCTGTCCATACCCTACCGCAGGACTACCAATAGCCCCTCATCATGGTCGGCCGTGTCTTGTCTGTCTTGTCGAGGCCTTCCATTGGTCTGCTGTACGTAGTAGTTCGGCTCTGACCAGTCATGACAAGACCGGCCACAGTCCACTTGACTTATGAGTGCGAGCTCCCGCCTACCTAGGGAACATGCGCTTCCTATCTAGCTTCGGCGTACTGAGCATGCCTCCCTTTACTACTCCTTCCGCGGAAAGGCTCAGGCTCAGCGCTGCCTGACACGTGGCAGCTCCTGGACCTTCCCTCAGCGGGAGGTCCAGGTCCGGGAGGTTGGGTCTGGAGCTGCCGGGAACGTAGCAACATCGGACCCTCTCCCCATGAGAGGAGGTCCGGGGCCGCCGACCTAGTGAGCATGTCGGACCTTCCCTCGGCAAGGTGGTGGACCCAGAGCTACAGGCCACGTGGCGGCACTGGACCGTCTCTCAATGGAGATGCTTCTGCTCCGCTTGCCGCGTGGCATCCTGGGCCCTTGACAGGTCTCGCCCTCATGGGCGGTGGGGCCCAGTGTGCATTTATCCGTGTACCCAGGGATACCCAATTCGCCAGGCACCGACAGTGGCCCCCGGGCCCATCTCGGGGAGAAACTTCTTTGTAAAGGTGGTTATACCCATGGTGGGGCCATTCTGAATCTTCGTGCTGCGGCTTTAAGGACTTCCCTTCAATGCGACAGACAAAATATTTGTCTGCTGATACTGCACCACCAACTGACGCCGGTTCTTGAAATTCGTTTCGGCTCCGCGCGCCCATTAAGTTTCTGCGCTTAAATTTTGAATTCTCACCTACGGAAACAACTACCTTGAGGCGGCCACTCGGCATTTCCGCTGATTCAGGCTCTTGATCCACCAGTTGTATGCTGGTTGCCCCAGTATCCTGGTGCCTGTGGTTTCCTTCCAAATGTCGTAGATCCATACTTAAGGGAGAGAGTAGCACAAGTCACATACTCTTCACGCCTCCACTTGCACCCGCACTTGAGCCCTTGCAGCCTTCCCACATCCTTCGACTTTGAGCCCTAGTCCTTTGCTAATCCAACTTTTCCCTCCCCCATCCTGTTGCCATGGAGTTGGGTCTGCCTGCTAGCAAGATCAAGCCCGAGAAAGGGTTGAAGAAGTTCTGGGCCTACATTGGTTGGTCCCATGAGTCCTTCAACGGCAAGATCCTCATTGGCGAACTTCCTTTCGAGAAGAAGAACACCAGCGACATGTTCTTCTTTCAGGGGTACGCCATGGCCAACCTGCTCCCCCCTTCTCATCCTTCCTGATGACCCTGCTGGAGTTCTACGGAATCCAGCTACACCTCCTCGGGCCCCACTCCATTCTGCTGGTTGCTATCTTCGCCCATTTCCGCGAGATGTGGGCGCGGGTACGGCCCAGTCTGGAGCTTTACCGGAAAGTCTTCACCCTGCAGACGACCGGGAAGGTGAATGACTTGATTGGGATGTACTACTTCGTGAAGCGGAAGCGGTCCCCTTTCAAGTACTTGGACACCTTTTTTTTTCAGCAAATGGAACGAATGGAAGAAGGAGTGGGTGGTCATCACTGTGGACTGGCACGAGAGGTTGGAGCTGCCAGAGAGCCTCCCAAACGTGGACATGGACCTCTGGAATGAAATCCCGGAGTTGCCACCAGCGTACAAACCTGTTGTTGCAAGGATCGAAGGCTGCATAGATGGTGGAGTGACTCCCCAGATGGTCTTTAGGAACTTCCTGAGGAACAGGTGGGCACCACTGAAGTTTAGGGAATGGATGGTGTGGACATTCACTACGCGAGATGTTGACACCCAAGTGAAAGACAAAGCATTGAAGGACCTGCTGAAGAAGTTCCAGAGCAAGCCCAATATCTTGCTTGGGTCCCTGGCGCCCCCAACGTCCTTCCCACCTACGAACACAATTCCTGAGTTCTGCTGGGAGCTTCGGAAGCTAATGCCAAGGTTGGATGACATCGGGGTCGCGACGAGGGGGGCTCCTCCGGCAACCAGCGCTCCGGGAACCTCCGAGGGGTCAGCCCTAGTCCTCCCTAGCCCGGGGGGTGGAGTCGTCAGCTCCGGCAAGGGCGAGGCTTCGGCGGCACCCTCCAGTCGCAAGAGGAAACTGGTGCGGGATGACGGGAGTCACGTCGGTGCCTCCGGGGAGCCACCCCATCCGGCTCCAGGACCTACGGCGGGCGTCCATTCCGAGGGGCCATCTCCCACCACGGCGCCAAGTACGGGACCGAGCTCTGGAGGTCCCCCTCAAATAAGGTTGCTCCAGCCAGGGAGGCCCCAGTTCAGGCTCCTATCCAAGCTCCTGAGAGGCCTGAGGCTCCGGCCACATCGGGTCCTTCAGGCTCCGGCTCCGGTCCAGCCTAGAAGCGGCTCCGCCTCCACGGGACTTGGTGTAAAATCCCACATTTTCCTTCATATGAGGTTCAGTTGTAAGTTGGTTGTTAACCCTAATGGAGACCAATTATAGCCATGCTTATAAACTTGATCTCATCAAATCTCTTCTTCTACTCATGCTTAAATTTATTAACATGAGGAATGAACTTCACCAATAAACTTAGATTAATTCTTTTGACTTCTCTTCAAAGTTTGGAATTAATTGAATAAATATTGCTAGGTCAAATTAATATGCAGTACCAAATAGATATTCAAATTAATATAAACTGAATATATACTACTGTATATTTGGCCCTATCAAAATTATTCAATTCAGATGCCATAAATTTTTCTATGGTTTTCTAATATTCCGAATAGACTTCCTGCAAAGTTTCATAAATTTTGAACTCCATTTACTATTTTAATTGAGACGCTTAGCAAATTCAAACCATGTTTTGAATTCAAATTTTGAATTCTATTCAACTAGATTGAACATCAGGATTTGAACACACTCTCATGGTCCGCATAACTTGCTTGACTTATCCTCATAGTTTTACAATTTTTGGAACTCAATTGCTATTTAAATCAGTGACATCATTGAATTTCATCCAAATTCAAATTTGAATTTGAAATTCAATTGAAACTTGCTCCAATTCAAAATACAATTGCAGAATCAAATTCTAGATATTTATTTTAGCCTCCCCAAAAAAATCTGGAATTTTTGGATCAAGTTTGGTAGGAGAATTGAAGTTACAGAGAAGGGAAGTGGATAAGAGGAGGTGGGGCCCACTGTCAGCCTAAGCACTCGAGTGAAACCCACGGGGGGTGCTATGTATCCAGCTCACCCCGCCGATCGATGCCAGCAGCGCGCGAAACCGCGACATGACATGCATCCACTGAGCTGCCTGCTTGCTTGCACCGTTGCGCGCTCCCCTCACCCCTCGGCCCCTATAAATACCCCCTTGGACGTCTCCGTTGAGCTCCATCTCGGTTCACGCCATTTTCACCGCCTCTGTTCAATCGAGCTTTCGCCGATGATTGACGTCGTTTCTCCCCGAGCTGTAAGTAGATAAAAGGCTTGTCACAAACTCCTCTACATTCTATTTGGTCGTTGATCGTGACATAGCTTCTGCTTGGCATATTTTGATGTTTCCCAGTCGCCGACGAGGAACCTTCACTGTCTCACTGTCGAACTCCAATTCTAGGCCATCTCCAGCCTCGATCCTTTAAGCAAAAAGGTTCGCAATCCTCTCTAGTTCATGCTCACAGAATTTAAGCTTATGACCTGAAGTGTAACTTGAGTTCTTGTTCGAGAACCGAACGATTTCTCAATAGAACAGCAAAGCTTCGTGATTAAATTCATTTCATTCTTGCAATCATCTTTTAATTTGGTTAGCAGATAGCTTCTATGTGTCCTAAGGAAGCTCCATGCCCAAAAACCCTGAAAGTTATCAACCGAGCATCTTAGATTTAGAGTTTTCGCGGCCGCCGGTTGAAAAATCGCACTTCGCCGTTGAACTCATCCTTGCCGGTGATTTCACCCCAATCTAAACACCAAATCATCATCCTGATGCTCCCAAGAACCTTCCCGACCTTTTCTCGAGCCTATTGAGCTATTTCCGAGCATTTCTGACGAAGGACGAAACCCAAGCTCCGCCGTCTCCAGCCATCGCCGACGTGATTGGACACCACCATCGGCTTGCGCGGTCGATTTTAAGGTTGAGCGGTCACGGCAAGGCCGAAAGGAGGTCGATGCACCTAAGTCCGGCGAAGCACCACCGCGGTTCCGGCAAAAAGCGTCGCCGTGTCGAGAGGTAGACGAAGGTGCGGGTCCCACCTGTCATCGACACCCTCTCGCGTGGGATCAGCTTTGGACACGGATCCGTTGTGGCTATGTGGGTTAACCCCGTGGCTCCCGGTGTGGCTCCATTATGATTGGCCCGATTCAAATGAAGTGGGACCGACCCCTTTTATTTGAAATTTCCAATAGGAAAATAAATCCAGATTCAATCCCAACTTAGAAAATCCATAACTTCCAGTAGAATTATCCAAAAATTCCCAAATAAATTTTGTTAGAACCAGCATGAAGAATCTGTCCAGTGGTGCACTTGGATTTGTATGAAAATCCATATAAATTTCTCCATATTTCAGATAAACAAAATGCTTAAAGAATTCCTTTCCACGGTTCTGTTAATTGGAAAATTTGCAATTTTGGTCAGAACACTATTATTAATACCCTTGATCTCCAGTTAAAGGTTCAAGCCCTTTGTACTTAAAATACTGGGTTGATCAATATTCCAAATCTCTATGTAGTTATAAATTGAGAAAAAAAATGGAAAAATCAATTTCCAGAAATTTACCCAAACTTGAAAAATCAGTTTCTCCTTAGAGGAAGCTTAGAAAATAGTGAAGCAAATTTTATTAGAACCAGTGAGACCCTCTCCACATGATACAACCCTTGGTAGCCATGATACGTCTCCAAAAATTTGAACAAAAATTTAGAGAAGATTATTGCTTACCATAATTTTTAAGAACAACAAACTTCCTTGGTCATCTCCTGTTTTTGCAAGAGTCTTCTCTATAGTTTCTAGTATCCACCATAAAAATCCCAAAGCCAATGAAGATGATTATCTTATTTTATCCTAATATACTCACTCCAACTTAAACATCTTAATTATTCACAAAATCATTCATATCTAGTATATACATATCGTGTAGTAGCTGAAATCGAGGAGCAACCGAAAGCTTTGGAAGTCCAGCTGCCAGAAACTAACATAGGCTCAGACTCGCATTCAGGCAAGCCCCGGTTTGCATTTAAGTTCCTTACAGCGTTTTTACAGTTTTTCATTCACCTTACGTCTTCAGATGATTGTGCATTACGTTTAAGGTGTTTGACATCCACTTGCATGACCAATAAATCCTATGGAGTCTTGGGTAGGTCTATGGCCCGTAAGTAGACACTACTATGCTTATATCCATAGGAATTCTGTAGAAGTCGAGTAGTTCGAATCTACTCGCGAGATAGGAATTTTATCACACGGGAGGACATGGAATCAGATAATGGTTTATGAATATAAAATTGAGACCGAGCAGAGGATAGGATGCAGCGAGACGTGGGCTCCCTTTCGTAGCCCTGCTTGTGTCGATTGAGGACTGTTTCGTGTGCGGCCCTGCTGGACAAGCTTGAATTGTACCGGCGACATACTGGAGAAATGGGCTCCAATAAACTGACCTAGCTCGATACTGGTTTGTCGAGGCATTCCGTTCCGTTTTATAGGCGTGGGTTGAGGGCAGCAAGGTGTAAATCAGCTGGTGGGCACGTCAGAGTACGCCCCACGCAGTGACCTCCTGCTCGTGACGGATCGTCCGATTCGACATTCGAGTGTCTAGTGAAAGGTGGCCATATACGACTAGTACTGAGATGTTATGTAGGTACTGCTGTAAGTACTCGCTGACATTTCCAAAAGTGCGTATGTGTCGTGTTTGTCTGGGTGAATCCTGATTGCAATCACCGTCCCTCGCGATAATAGAGTACCACTTGTTCACTGCGCTGTGACATAGTAAATACTGAAGAAGTCAGAAGGATATGACATATTGAATTATAATTTCTTTGCAACCTTGTATGGCATAGAGATAGTACAATTAAAAGTTTGCAGTTTCCCCATACTTTACCTGTAATAGCATTATGTGCTTTGTGCACGTCATATCATCGACAAAGCGTTTCTTGTTTGATTGTGGAGTCTATGATGTGCCATGCCTGAAGAATGTCATATGCTACTTAAAAATATGAATATAAGGATCCACTTGTAGGCGAGTCTTTATGATATTCGTTACCTATGCTTAGTATTCATCCTTGCATATGTCTAGTGAGATGGGTTAGTCTTGCTGAGCCTTATGCTCACGTTTGCAGTTAACGAGTTTTTGCAGATTATACAACTGATGACGGGTTTGAGGACGAGGCTGCACCCCCTACAGGGTTTACAACCGAGTGGGAACCCTGCACACCGCTGTGAATTGTGAGTGCAAAGTATTCATGACATGTATGACTTTGCTTTTGCATAGCTAGGGCTGAGAGCATAGCTATGATGTATAGTTCTCTTTCTTTTCGTTAGTACTTTTAAACTTCCACTGTGATTTTCAATAAAGAACTGGTATTGTAAATTGTTCTCGTCCTTTTCTTGTATGCTGTTGGGTGTCGCATCGCACGACACCACCCAATGAGATCCTTGGTGGTCGGGATTCCGGTCCCCACAAACATGGTATCAGAGCATCATTGGGAATAGTGTACTTGAAAAGAGCATATTTTCAAAAATTAGGATTTGAGTGAGGAATTAGCTATATGCCCTTATAAGGAGTATTATTAGTATAAGATATAAAGGTGGTAAGCTAACTTATATGTTATTAATTCTATAACGACGCTCCGACGTCAGGTAAGAGGTAAGGTACGCCACCGTAAATGGATCAATTGCGGTAAGCTCACCATGCGAGAGGTAGCATGGATGTTTTTCCGTGGCTTGGCACAAAAATGTTAATAGGAGTCTCTGAAGCTTTCTATGTTTATGAGAACCTATGACACGCGGTACTCCAGCGTGCTTCAAAGTTAGTGGGAGCCCCCGTCGGGTGGTATATAACCTGATAGTATGCATCTCTAGAACTATTCATGTTCTATGGGAGCATGCGAAACACGTATGCCCGAGCATGTATATGCCGGTTCGTACGGGAGTCTTTGCTGTACAAACGTATTTACAGCCATGTACTTCGTGACATGACATCGCTCGAGGGCGACTCACACCAGAGTCATATGCATTTACTTTCATATATATTATTGTAACTGCCTGACGTGTTTCCCCGTACTGCCCTTGAGGTGTGAAAGTGTGAAAGGGGATTGTTTGCCTTCTGCAGCATTAACTACGGTAGCGAACCGTGTAGAAAACGATTGCGAGTGAACGATACTAGGGCCACCTATAAATGTATTTGGAAATACCGGTTAGAATCTTCTTTGGTGAGGCACGTAGTACCGTCAATATCCACCTTGATACTTGACCATCCCCAAACGACAAAAATGGATGCATTGTATTTTGAAAAGTCCGACTATCAGGTGCTGTTAGGATTGGACTCCGCAAAATAAAAATTCGATTCAACATTGGGTTAGCACCAAGATTCTTGATTACTGGCCAAAGTTGCTCAACTTTGCCAGGTTGTAATCTTGGTTAGTTAAAAATAAATATAGGGGTATGCTATATGGATGGAAAGCTCTCGAAGGCCTCTACAACTTTTCTCTTGACCATCAAGGCAGAAAAGCTTGATAATATATTGAAATTTGGGGTATGCTTAAACTGCTCCAGATAACCCTACCGTTGTACCACTCTCTGTATTTTTGCAATAACTCACTGTAGAACAACCTTCTGCCTTATTATGATATATATCCGAAAAGGGGAGAAGCAGATATAAAGTTTTGTTATTCAAAGTTTCGCTTGATTCAAATTTTAAGCAATTCAAATTTCGAGCTCTAAACAGTGAACTGCAGGCTGCTGTTGAACAACAGTCAGTTCATCAATCGAGTTTAGATAGCGCTAGATTTTGATCCAGAATGATGAAATGGTAATATATATACATTTCTGGAAATCTTAGCAAGTCCTCTATCCACTTTATTTTGCGCTCATGGCCTGAATCTCGGTGTATCTGTGTTTAATTTCTATGTTTGCAAACTTGGTTCTGGCGGATCGGAACTTGGAAGAGTTGGCACATAGTTTCGAATTAACGCAATATACCTATGTAACAAATGTTTCGTGGCCGAAATATTTTACCTCTGGATTTTTAACTTGATGTTATACAATGTTTATTTTGTCATTACCTCAATATATTGTAATGGTATACCTGTATAACTTGTGGAAATCACCACATATACAGGAGAGGTTCTGTCAAAATTTCCAGAAAATATGGGTCAACTTAAAACCTGTATAGATTTTATTTCCATGCTCACCTGGAGCGGTATGAGTACAATCTGGAAAGGTTGGGAATTGTACTACAACTTTTGTATTCAACCCAACACCTGGTTCTGATGTTTCCTGTATGAAACTTTTGAATTTATACAGGAAGATCAGCTGGAACAGACTGTGATTACAACTCCAGTGTTAAATTTTCTTAAACTATTGGGAGTTGGAAACCTTCTCATTGTTCCAGTATTCTTTTCTATAGATGATGGATGTGATGATGCTATTACCGGACGGATGGATATTTTCCACTTGCGCTAGCCATCCGGGTTTCCCAAGTATGTTGCGGTAAGTACTCCAACAGTTTGGTTTCATCGAGATGCCATGTTAATGGGGTAGAGAAACAATTGATAGAGGTGTTCAGTCATGCACCATTTTGGTAGATATCCCAGCTAGTCCACGTCGTTATGGATGGGCTCCTTTCTCGGTTACTATCGAGGGGGCTCATTTAGAGGACACTTGGGCAATCGCTGCAGGCGAAGCGCTGATGAAGCTTTGTGAGCTTCATCAAGATGCCATGGCCCGGACTCAATTTGCCCTTATTCCGGTCCGTGGTATGGCTGGATTTGAGTGACAGCGTCGTATGGTTGCCGCCTATACACCGTATGGCGACACAACCTCGACGACACTTGGGACATATGCGGCTGCATCTAATATGGTGGTTTCTACACAAGGCACAATTATTTTGGAGCAAGTCGAAGCCTTGCGGGAAGCGACAGATCGGGGAGACACCCTTGATTATATCGACGAGAATCTACGTTCGCTCCTAGCTCCAGCAAATCACCGGCTAAATAAGTGCGAGAGTCAGCTGCATTACGCTCGCATTAGACTACGGAAAGCTCGTGCCGAACAACGGCACACTCGCAATGAACTGCAGCAAGTTCGTGGTCAGTTGCAAGCAAGTCAGTTAGAGGTGCAACAACAGCAGGAGCAGCTGTTAGTAGTCACTGAAGAGCGGGACACCGCCATTGAGACAGCTCAAAATTGGGAGTATGAGGCAGAACAACTTCAGGATAATGTGGTTGAAGCCGAAGCACAATTGCAACCAGCGGTGTATCCACCGGCCCATGATATACCACTAATTATGGGTGAACAAGTGCCTTTGGATGAAGAAGAGGAAGAAGAAGATCCCGAGGAACTCGAGTACGTCGAGTAGGACGTATTGGAGTGGGATGTGGCAGCACTTCTGCCCTCACGGGGCAACTTATAGTTTAATAGTTGCTCGTGTTTTCTTTTGTGGCCATGTTTGTATCATATTAAGGATAGTAGTGGGTATGTCTAAGATGACAAGATGTGTATGACATCTCATGGGAACCAAGTATGGTAGAGATGCATTTCGATAGTGGGAGTCCATCATTTTGGAGTTTACTACTGTAAACTTGGTCATAAGATAATATATCTTGTATAAAGTTGTATTTTATCAATATATGTGAATGTTATGCACTTATTACCTTGTCAATAGTCGTGCTACTGAAAAATGATATGGATAAAGGAAAAGAAAACATGTGCTGATTTTAAGTCATTTGGATGCAGAATGGTATGTACGCGCTCGACACCAGAAATGGGAGGATCCAGTCGTGGTCGTGAGGATGAATCTCCGACCCAGGAGACAGCTGCTATGCCGCAGCAACAAGTTCCTCCACCACCACCTCCTGAACTTCCAAGGAGTCTAGCGGAGGTTCTTGCTGCAGTGCTTGGATCGCGCGACGAGCAAACGGAATTACTTCAAACTTTGGTCCAACATTCATCCCGTAAAGCAGGGCGACCAGATGCGGGTCCACGACAACCTTCTCCTAGTTCGTACTCGGATTTCATGTCAACGCACCCGCCGGTCTTCATGGAGGCCAATGAACCATTCGAGGCGGACAACTGGCTCCACTCCATTGAAGGGAAGTTCGGTTTGCTACGAGTGATCGAACATCAGAAGACCCTATTCGCGGACCAACAATTACAAGGGTCTGGTAGTGCATGGTGGGCAAATTAACTTGCCGCATGACTAGCCGACTATGCCGCGAGCTGGGAGGAGTTCTGGGAGGCGTTTCACGCCTATCACATACCTCCCGGTGTGATGAGGAGGAAGCTTCAAGAGTTCTTGGAGCTAAGGCAAGGAGGAAGGAGTGCTTATGAGTACTCCAAGATATTCAACCACTTGGCCCAATATGCTCAGGACCAAGTGAGTATTGAAGATCAGAAGCGGGAATGCTTCTATCGGGGTTTGAACCCCAAGATGAAGGACAAGCTTGCCTTGTTCAACAGTGGCAACTTCAACAACATGGTCAATGCCGCAATCGTGCAGGAGGACGCTACTAGGGAGCTGTTCTCCGACAAGAAGAAAAGGAGTGCTCTGCAGGGCAGCGGAGGGGGTACTCCTCAGAAGTATTGCATGGTGTATCGATCACCATCCGGCCAGAGGTGGGAGCTGCCATCGCGACCACCGGTGTTTAGTGGTCGCCCATTCAACAACGCCGGCTTCCGCCCACAATAGCAACAGGGGATGATTCCGCGTGCACCTCTACCTCCACTGTGTGCACCGGGATTCCGTCCTCCATTCCGTGCCAGTCAGACCCCGTACACGTGCTATATGGGTGGTCGTACGGGGCACTTCGCCAATGACTGCTCGCAGTGCGGAGGACAGTCATCGTATCAGGGGGCGAACCAGCCTCGCAATCAGCCCAAGAAGCCAGTTCCCAGAACCGGCAACGTCCACCGCCTCGCCATCGAGGACGTTTCGGAAGGCGCACCCATACTCACGGGTACGTTCTCTCTCAATGGTCATCCCATAGTCATCCTTTTTGACTCGGGTGCTTCCCATAACTTTATTAGCAAGTCTTATGTCAATCAATACCAATTGCCTATCATTTCCACAAAACCCCCATATATGATTTGTTCTCCGGGAGGCAAAGTAGTAGCAGATAAGATGGTCCATAGTGTACCTCTTAATCTGGGTGGGAACATATACCCTATCTCTCTCATCATATTGGAGCATTAGAAATTAGATGTCATCTTAGGAATGGCATGGTTGCAATACAACAGTGCTATTATTGACATTATTCCTCGGAGAATATATCTAAATTCTTCGGTCCACTCTCCCCAAATTCTCACTCTTGAGAGTAATATCCACGTGACTCCAACTGCTTACCACACCGATGCCTGTACACTCCAAAACATTCCAATAGTATGTGAGTACCCGGATGTGTTTCCCGAGGATCTTCCTGGCATGCCACCAGAAAGAGATGTCGAGTATAAGATTGAACTTGTATCGGGAACAGTGCCAATCTCGAGAAAGCCGCATAAGATGGAACCTACGGAACTTGCAGAACTGAAGGAGCAGCTGAAGGAACTGTTGGACAAGGGTTTCATTCGTCCAAGTTCATCACCTTGGGGCTGTTCTGCATTGTTCGTGGAAAAGAAGGATAAAACATTGAGACTATATGTGGACTATCGTCCACTCAATGCTGTGACGATCAAGAACAAGTATCCACTACCCATTGATATTCTGTTCGATCAGTTGGTGGGTGCTCGGGTATTTTCCAAGATGGATCTTCGCTCTGGTTATCATCAGATCAGAATTCGACCAGAGGATATACCTAAGACAACATTCTGATCGAGGTATGGATTATATGAGTACCTTGTCATGTCCTTCGGATTGACCAACGCACCGGCCAATTTCATGTATCTCATGAATTCGGTATTCATGCCAGATTTGGACAAGTTTGTCGTGGTCTTCATCGACGAAATCATTGTATACTCAAAATCCAAAGCAGAACATGCACAACATTTGCACATCGTGCTTTAGCGATTGCGGGACCACAAGTTGTACGCTAAGTTCAGCAAATGTGAGTTCTGGATCAACCAAGTGCCATTTCTAGGGCACATCATCTCCGCCGAAGGGATTGCAGTTGATACAAGCAAGATTAAGAAAGTACTCAAATGGGAGTCTCCCAAGTCTATGCATGAAGTTTGAAGTTTCCTGGGTTTAGCTGGATATTACCGGAGGTTCATCCCAAGCTTTTCCAAGATAGCGAAACCAATGACGGAACTTCTAAAGAAAGGAAAGAAGTATGTATGGACAAAGGAATGTGAGGAAGGTTTTCAAGCACTAGTAAAACACCTCACAACAGCGCCAGTATTAGCCCAACCTGACACAACTAGATCATTTGATGTTTATTGTGATGCATCTGGCATTGGTTTGGGTTGCGTATTAATGCAAGACAGAAGGGTGATCGCTTATGGATCACAACAGCTTCGAAACCATGAGCAGCATTATCCGACTCATGATCTTGAACTCGCTGCTGTGTTACTAACATTAAAGATGTGGAGACACTATCTATGGGGCAACCTAGTACATCTCTACACCGATCACAAAAGCTTGAAGTACATCTTCACCCAGAAGGATTTAGATATGCGACAACTAAGATGGTTGGAATTAATCAAAGACTATGAGATTGAGATCCACTACCACCCCAGAAAGGCAAATGTAGTTGCAGATGCGCTAAGTCACAAGCCCCATATCAATAACCTTTCTATCACCTTGATAGAGGAAGAAGAACTGAGTCTCTACTTGGTTCTATATAGGGCACTCTACAACCTAGCCCTCATTCCTACCATAAGGGAGGAAATTATGGAGGCTCAAAAGGAGGACAAGGGCATATCACATATTCGTCAATGAATGAAAAAGGGGGAAATGAAGTGTTTCCGATGTGATGATGACGATACCATCTGGTTCAAAGACAACATCGTAGTACCCAACAATGTGGAACTTCAGAAGAAAATCTTGGACGAAGCTCATTTGTCCAAATATTCAATTCCTCCGAGAGTAAAAAATTGTACCAAGACTTGAAGAAGAAATTTTGGTGGACTCGGATGAAAAGGGAAATAGCGAAGTATGTATCCGAATGTGATACGTGTCTACGAGTGAAAGCCGACCATCTAAAGTCAGCCGAACAACTACAACCTTTACGCATACCGGCCTGGAAATGGGAGGACATCAGCATAGATTTCATTGTTGGATTACCTCTCACCTCTCGCAAGCATGACTAGATTTGGGTGATAGTCGACCGACTCACCAAGTCGGCTCACTTTATTCCAGTCAATGTCAAGTATGTGGCACGACAGTATGCAGAGTTGTATATTTCCAGAATCCTATGCCTACACGGAGTACCCCACACTATCATATCAGATCACGAAACCTTGTTTGTTGCTCGATTTTGGGAGCAGCTCCACGCATCCTTGGGTACCAAGTTGATTCGAAGCTCAGCTTACCACCCACAGACTGATGGTCAAACGGAACGAGTAAACCAAGTGCTAGAGGATATGCTCCGCACCTGTGCCATCCACCATGGTAAAAATTGGGATGATCATCTACCATTGGCGGAGTTTTTATACAACAATGGTTATCAGACTAGCATCCAAATGGCACCATATGAAGCTCTTTATGGCCGGAAGTGCCGCACACCTTTGAACTGGTGTGAATCCGATGAACGAGTAACATATGGTATAGACTTGGTAAAAGAAGCCGAAGATCGAGTAAGAATTATTCAAGCCAACCTCAAGGCTGCTCAATCTCGCCAGAAAAGCTGTGCGGACAAATGATGTCGACCGCTTCACTTTGATATCGGGGATCACGTTTACCTTCATGTATCCCCAATGAAAGTCATTCATTGTTTCGGAGTAAAAGGGAAGCTAGCTCCGCGTTTCATCAGACCATTCGCAATAAGTGAGTAGTGCGGACCTGTAGCCTATCGGCTAGAGCTGCCAACATTGCTTTCAGGGGTCCACAATGTGTTCCACATTTCACAATTGAGAAAATGTCTCAAGGCCCCCGCGAAAGTCCGTATGGAGGATTTGGAAGCTCTCCAACCAGATCTTACTTACTCCGAACATCCAACCCATATAATTGATGAGAAGACTCGTACCACAAGAAACCGCACCTTGCGTTTCTACAAGGTCTTGTGGGGAAACCACACCGCAGATGAAGCAATGTGGGAAAGCGAGGAATATCTTAAAGCCAATTATCCAGACTTGTTAACATCATATGTTCATTGGATCTTTTTTCCTTCTTTTTGTAATCTCGGGACGAGATTCTTTTAAGGGGGGAGGAATGTAAAATCCCACATTTTCCTTCATATGAGGTTCAGTTGTAAGTTGGTTGTCAACCCTAATGCAGACCAATTATAGCCATGCTTATAAACTTGATCTCATCAAATCTCTTCTTCTACTCATGCTTAAATTTATTAACATGAGGAATGAACTTCACCAATAAACTTAGATTGATTCTTTTGACCTCTCTTCAAAGTTTGAAATTAATTGAATAAAGATTGCTAGGTCAAATTAATATGCAATACCAAATAGATATTCAAATTAATATAAATTGAATATATACTACTGTATGTTTGGCCCTGTCAAAATTATTCAAATCAGAGGCCATAAATTTTTCTATGGTTTTCTAACATCCCAAATAGACTTCCTGCAAAGTTTCATAAATTTTGAACTTCATTTACTATTTTAATTGAGACGCTTAACAAATTCAAACCATGTTTTGAATTCAAATTTTGAATTCTGTTCAACTAGATTGAACATCAGGATTTAAACACACTCTCATGGCCAGCATAACTTGCTTGACTTATCCTCATAGTTTTACAATTTTTGGAACTCAATTGCTATTTCAATCAGTGACATCATTGAATTTCATCCAAATTCAAATTTGAATTTGAAATTCAATTGAAACTTGCTCCAATACAAAATCCAATTGCAGAATCAAATTCTAGATATATTTTTGAGCCTCCCCACAAAAATCTAGAATTTTTGGATCAAGTTTGGTAGGAGAATTGAAGTTACAAAGAAGGGAAGTGGATAAGAGGAGGTGGGGCCCATTATCAGCCTAAGCACTCGAGTGAAACCCACGGGGGGGGGGGGGGGGGTGCTCTGTATCCAGCTCGCCCTGCCGATCGATGCCGGCAGCGCGCGACACCGCGACGCGGCATGCATCCACTGAGCTGCCTACTTGCTTGCAACGTGGCACGCTTCCCTCACCCCTCGGCCCCTATAAATACCCCCTTGGCCGTCGCTGTTGAGCTCCATCTCGATTCACGCCATTTTCACCGCCTCTGTTCAATCGAGATTTCGCCGACGATTGACGCCGTTTCTCCCCGAGCTATAGGTAGATAAAAGGCTTGTCACAAACTCCTCTACATATTCTATTTGGTTGTTGATCGTGACATAACTTCTGCTTGGCATATTTTGAAGTTTCCCAGTCGCCGTCGAGGAAGCCGCCGAGAACCTTCACTGTCTCACTGTCGAACTCCAGTTCTAGGCCATCTCCAGCCTCGATCCTTTAAGAAAAAAGGTTCGAAATCCTCTCTAGTTCATGCTCACAGAATCTAAGCTTATGACCTGAAGTGTAACTTGAGTTCTTGTTCGAGAATCGAATGATTTCTCAATAGAACAGCAAAGCTTCGCACTTAAATTCATTTCATTCTTGCAATCATCCTTTAATATGGTTAGCAGATAGCTTCTATGTGTCCTAAGGAAGCTCCATGCCCAAAAATCCTGAAAGTTATCAACCGAGCATCTTGATTTCAAGTTTTCGCGGCCGCCGGTTGAAAAACCGCACTTCTCTATCGAACTCAGCCTTGCCGGCGATTTCACCCCAATCTAAACCCCAAATCATCATCCTCATGCTCCCAGGAACCTTCCCGACCTTTTCTCAAGCCTATTGAGCCATTTCCGAGCATTTCCTACGAAGGCCGAAACCCTAGATCAACCGTCACCGTCGCGCCGCCGTCTCCGGCCATCGCCGACGTGATTGGACACCACCATCAGCTTGCGCAGTCGATTTTAGGGTTGAGCGGTCACGGCGAGGCCGAAAGGAGGTCGACGCACCTAAGTCTGGCGAAGCACCACCGCGGTTCCGGCAAGAAGCACCGCCGCGTCGAGAGGTAGACGAAGGTGCGGGTACCACCTGTCATTGACACCCTCTCGCGTGGGATCAGCTGTGGACACGGATCCAGTGTGGCTGCGCGGGTTAACCCCGTGGCTCCCGGTGTGGCTCCATTCTGATTGGCCTGATTCAAATGAAGTGGGACTGGCCCCTTTTATTTGAAATTTCCAATAGGAAAATAAATCCAGATTCAATCCCAACTTATAAAATCCATAACTTCCAGTAGAATTATCCAAAAATTCCCAAATAAATTTTGTTAGAACCAACATGAAGAATAATGAACAGTGGTGCACTTGGATTTGTATGAAAAGCCATATAAATTTCTCCATAATTATATAAACAAAATGCTTAAAGAATTCCTTTCCACAGTTCTGTTAATTGGAAAATTTCCAATTTTGGTCAGAACACTATTATTAATACCCTTGATCTCCAGTAAAAGTTTCAACCCCTTTGGAATTAAAATACTGGGTTCATCAATATTCCAAATCTCTATGTAGTTATAAATTGAGAAAAAAATGGAAAAATCAATTTCCAGAAATTTACCCAAACTTGAAAAATCAGTTTCTCCCTAGAGGAAGCTTAGAAAATAGTGAAACAAATTTTCCTAGAACTAGTGAGACCCCCTCCACATGATACAACCCTTGGTAGCCATGATACGTCTCCAAAAATTGCAACAAAAATTCAGAGAAAATTATTGCTTACCATAATTTTTAAGAACAACAAACTTCCTTGATCATCTCATTTTCTTTGCAAGAGTCTTCTCTATAGTTTCTAGTATCCACCATAAAAATCACAAAGCCAATTAAGATGATTATCTTATTTTATCCTAATATACTCACCCCGCCTTAAACATCTTAATTATTCACAAAATCATTCATACCTAGTATATGCATATCGTGTAGTAGCTGAAATCGAGGAGCAGCCAGAAGCTTTGGAAGTCCACCTGCCAGAAACTAACATAGGCTCAGACTCGCATTCAGGCAAGCCCCGGTTTGCATTTAAGTTCCTTACAATGTTTTTACAGTTTTTCATTCACCTTACGTCTTCAGATAATTGTGCATTACGTTTAAGGTGTTTGACATCCACTTGCATGACCAATAAATCCTATGGAGTCTTGGGTAGGTCTACGGCCCGTAAGTAGACACTGCTATGCTTATATCTATAGGAATTCAGTAGAAGTCTAGTAGTTTGAATCTACTCGCGAGATAGGAATTTTATCACACGAGAGGACATGGAATCAGAAAATGGTTTATGAATATAAAATTGAGACCGAGCAGAGGATAGGATTCAGCAAGACGTGGCCTCCCGTGCGTAGCCCTGCTTGTGTCGATTGAGGACCGTTTCGTGTGCGGCCCTGCTGGACAAGCTCAAATTGTACCGGCGATATACTGGAGAAATGGGCTCCAATAAACTGACGTAGCTCGATACTGGTTTGTCGAGGCATTCCGTTCCATTTTATAGGCGTGGGTTGAGGGCAGCAAGGTGTAAATCAGCTAGTGGGCACGTCAGAGTATGCCCCACGCAGTGACCCCCTGCTCGTGACGGATCGACCGGTTCGACATTCGAGTGTCTAGTGAAAGGTGGCCATATACGACTAGTACTGAGATGTTATGTAGGTACTGCTGTAAGTACTTGCTGAAATTTCCGAAAGTGCGTATGTGTCGTGTTTGTCTGGGTGAATCCTGATTGCAATCACCGTCCCTCGCGGTAATAGAGTACCACTTGTTCACTGCACTGTGACGTAGTAAATACTGAAGAAGTCAGAAGGATATGGCATATTGAATTATAATTGCTTTGCAACCTTGTATGGCATATAGATAGTACAATTAAAAGTTTACAATTTCCCCATACTTTACCTATAATAGCATTATGTGCTTTGTGCACGTCATATCATCGGCAAAGCATTTCTTGTTTGATTGTGGAGTCTATGATGTGCCGTGCCTGAAGAATGTCATATGCTACTTAAAAATATGAATATAAGGATCCACTTGTAGGTGAGTCTTTATGCTATTCCTTATCTATGCTTAGTATTCATCCTTGCATATGTCTAGTGAGACGGGTTAGTTTTGCTGAGCCTTATGCTCACGTTTGCAGTTAACGAGTTTTTGCAGATTATACAACTGATGACGGGTTTGAGGACGAGGCTGCACCCCTTACAGGGTTTACAACCGAGTGGGAACCCTGCACGCCGCTGTGAATTGTGTGTTGCTAGTGCAAAGTATCCAGGGCATGGATGACTTTGCTTTTGCATAGCCAGTGCTGAGAGAGTAGCTATGATGTATAGTTCTCTTTCCTTCCATTAGTACTTTTAAACTTCCGTTGTGCTTTTCAATAAAGACTTGGTATTGTAAATTGTTCTGGTTCTTTTCTTGTATACTGTTGGGTGTCGCATCGCATGACACCACCCAATGAGATCCTTGGCGGTCGGGATTCCGGTCCCCACACTTGGGGCTTCCCAAGGTAAGCAGCCGAGCTTCTTGCTTTGATCCCACTTCTGGAAAAGTCACCCTTTAAACGTTTCCAACTTGATTGTGCAGCACTTCCAAGCCAGGTGAGCCGACCACCACACCTCCGGCATCTTGGGAGGCTGTGCAGGTAGGTGCTTCAGCCTCTACTCCCGCACGGGCCCAAACAACAGCGGAGGCTCCGGCTTACACGAGGGCAGCTCCCATCCCGAGTGAGACTGCACCTGAATCAAGGGTCCCGGCTGTTGACGTGGAGGAGGCTAGGACTCCGGAGGCTGGGGCTCCGGTGCCGGAGCTAGTGGCCCCCGAGGCCTTGAAGGAGGTGCCAAGTGTCGGCCCAGTGTAGGATCGAAGAGCACATGAAAAGCTATCAGAGGGGGGGGGGTGAATGGTAGATTTAAAAATCTTACGCAACGGAAACAATTAAACCCCAACCCCTTCGACAGAAAAACGATCTGTTAAAGAAATCGTGTTTGAGACTAATATAAACGTGTTTCACCGTGACAAAAGTGATAGATATCAGAGAGAATCAAGTCACGAAGACAACACAACAAGAATCACTCAAATCCGTCGAGAAAAACTCAAGTTATGATCGAAAGATCAAACAAAGGTCAATCTGCCCTACCCGAGAAAAAACAGTTCTGGAACGCTGCAAAGAAACTCGTGTAGATCATAGACCACAAATACAATGACCGTGAAATTTTTATAGATAGATAATCAAGTTGTGAAGACAACCCAAAAAGAATCACGTCAATTGGATCTGTAAAACTCGAGTTATGATATAACCACCGATGAAAGATAGTGCTGTCCAGAAACTCGACGAGTAAAACTTGTCTGGAACAAGTCTGACGAACAAGGCACAAAAATTCCTTCAAACTACGAATTTTATTCAATAGAACACAAGAGGAACAGCCCCAAAGTTGTCCACCACGAGCTCTGGACTCCCTTGCTTATATAACCAGCTCGAAAGCCAACTCAACTCAGATCAGAAACCTAATCCTACTCTGTTCACGAATCGTAACTTTCCATAACTGCTTAGGATTCTTCTATACGTAGATAGAAGCAATCTTAAGACTTCCAAACACCTTAGGAACGTATCCCACATTCCTAAAAAACTCAAATTCGTGACCCACACAAAATCCTATCATAACCAACTCAAATCTTTCCATATTTGAGTCAAACCCGACTCAGCCGCAGCCTGAGTCCATAACCTAGTCGGATGGACCTTTCCGACCAACTCTTTACGTACACATATCTTCATCACGCCTCGGAACCATGTAGCCACGTCCATGCACTCCTTGCACATGTGCAAACATCTTCCAGTGACGTCCACGATACCCTCACATGCATTGTTCTTGATTCAATCATGCTGCGCAACCTCCTGATCAGCTCAACCACAATTCCTCCTGAATTTGGTTGTTGGAACCTCATCTCCTCCCTGAGACTAGTCCAATGGATCCCATCACCAGCCATGTCTTGAACTCAAGCAACACCTGCACATGAATAAACAACCAATCCATACGAGCCCAAGTCCTCGACTTGACTCAAGTTAGTTTCAAACACAACACCTTACGTGAGAACCTCACATAAGCATGTTGCAAAACCACAGTAAAACAATATTATCCATATCAACCAAAACGCACAAAAAACTTAGCAAATGAATACTAAGCAATCTTTCCAGAGATGTAATGCAAGTACGAAACATTGCAAATGAAAAACAAAAGTATTGCGGTCAAGTTCCGGACCTTGCCAGAGCAACTCGGACCTTGAGCCAGAGCTAACAAAAGCTAGTAGAACCTAGCGCCAGAGCTTACCAAAACTAGTCTAACCAAGCTCCCGCCGAAGCTTACAAAACTAGCAGGACCTTAATAAAAAGGTGTTTTGGTGATATTCAAAACTTTTATCGTCAAAGCAAGTGTATTTACTACAAGCCAATGTATTCAGCACACATAGGTCTTACAATTTCCCCCTTGATGAATGCATTGGCAACACCATTTAAAATCCGAACATTGGCTTATTCCCATAAAATTTATGAAGGCAATTTCTCCGCCTTTGTAAATCAAAAGTAAAATGAGAAGAAAATCCAAAAATTATCCCATATTATCTCTCCCCCTTTATTATCTCTCCTTATGCACATATTCTCTTTCTCTTCATGCTTATCTCTCCCCCTTTAACAATGTATTCAGCAAGTCATGAGCATATAAACAAATTATCTCTCCCTCTTTAGTTGTTATGAGCATATTATAACATATACATATAAACAAAGCTCATCGAAGTCATACCATCAAGTACCTTACATTATCACATCAATGAAATACATAAAGTAGTGTAAGCCATGATAGAGATCAAATGTAATTTTCAATTTAGGTAAGTCATGATCTCACAAACTTAACTATTTCAAAACCTGAAATCATGACACTAGTTGCTGCATTTTATTATTTTTCAAAGCATAAATTTAGATCATATGATATTTGCAAGAGATTATATGCACATCTACCTTATTCTAACCAACCAAGCCAAGCCTATGTCATTTGACAATCAGAAGCTTAAGGACATGGTTTTAGTCATACACAACTTCTTCCAAGTTCATATCTAAGTGCAATGATAAGCCATCTCAAAAGAAGAAGTGCGATGCATGCATATTCTCTTGATCTTTTCTCAATTTATATTTGTTCATAAAAACTCAACATGTGAGTTGATTACTTGATTAATTCTTAATGATTAAAAGCACTTGTGAACATGTAACAAGTTCAAAACAGCAAGAAAGTTCGACCATGACCAGTTTTAGTGTAAGTAATTATTCCAATTACTAGACATGGCAAAAACCACAAAATGTATAACACGAGTAATGTAGTAAGAACTTTCAGCATGTAAAAGAAATCACAAAGTCATATATGTATGAAATACTATGCTCATATTATTTTAATTTCAGATTCACACATAGACTTCCCAAGTTTCAAAATCTCCCCTCAATTTAAGCCATGAGGATGCATAACCCCTATTTCACTACGAATGTAACAAAAACGAGTGAAATCCAAAGGTTTTGTAAAAATGTCAGCCAATTGTTGTTCGATATCTACATGGTGAAGCACAATGTTTCCTTTTTCAACATTATCTTGGAGAAAGTGATACCTAATGTCAATGTGCTTAGTTCTAGAATGTTGTACGGGGTTTTTAGCAATGCAAATGGCACTGGTGTTATCACAGAATAGTGGAACACTATCTAGATCAACCCCATAGTCCTTAAGTGTTTGAACAATCCAAAGAATTTGTGAGCAAGCACTAGCAACAGCTACATATTCAGATTCGGCTGTGGATTGTGCAACTGAATTTTGTTTTCTAGAGGACCAAGCAACAAAAGAATTACTAAGAAAATGCCAAGCACCGGAAGTACTTTTCCTATCAATCCAACAACCCCCAAAATCAGCATCCGAAAAAGCTTTCAAAGTAACGGTTGAGGAAGAAGGAAGAAAAATTCCAAAATTTTGAGTTCCATGTAAGTACCTGAGAATCCTTTTGACGACTTGACGATGTGAAGCACGTGGGGAGGCTTGAAACCGTGCACAAAGACATACGCTGAATTGTATGTCTGGTCTTGATGCCGTGAGGTATAAAAGTGATCCGATCATGCTTTTATATTCATTTTGATCCACGGGTTCACCATCTTCATCAAGTCCAAGTGTTGTTGCTGTTCCCATTGGTGTCCGAAGAGGCTTTCTTTTGTCCATGTTGAAGCGCCTTAAGAGATCTTTTGTTTACTTCGTTTGATGCACAAAGGTACCCTCCTTAGTTTGCTTGATTTGCAGCCCCAAAAAGTAAGTGAGTTCACCCATCATACTCATTTCAAATTCGGAACTCATCATTGCTGAAAACTTGGACACAAGATCATGAGAAGCACAACCAAAGATAATATCATCCACATACACTTGAACGAATAATGAGTCATTGCCATGTTTAAGCACAAAAAGAGTTTTATCAACCTTGCCCATGGTAAACCCTTTTTAAAGTAAGAATGTTTTTAACCTATCATACCATGCTCTAGGGGCTTGTTTGAGACCGTACAAGGCTTTGGACAGTTTGTAAACATGATTAGGAAAATCTGGATTTTCAAAACCCGGTGGTTGTTTCACATAAACCTCCTCATCTTTGTAGCCATTAAGAAAAGCACTTTTAACATCCAGTTGATATAGCTTAAAATCTTTAGATGCAGCAAAAGCTAAAAAAAATTCTTATGGCTTCTAATCTAGCAACAGGAGCAAAAGTTTCATCAAAATCTAGACATTCAACTTGAGTAAAACCTTGAGCAACCAACCTAGCCTTATTCCTAATCACAACCCCATCCTCACTTTGTTTATTTTTAAATACCCATTTAGTTCCAATTAAAGTGTGACCTTGACGTGGAGGTACAAGTTTCCAAACATTATTTCTTTCAAAATTTTCTAACTCTTCTTGCATAGCAATAATCCAAGATTCATTAGTGAGTGCGTGTGATATATCTTTGGGTTCAAAAGAAGCAACAATAGAAGAATGAGCATAAGTGTTTGGATCGCAAAACCTGGACCATTTGACTCGTTCGTGCAAGCTTCCAATCATCTGTTGTGGGGGATGATCTTTGTAAAACCGTAGGGGAACAGATGTCTCACAAGCTTCTTCTTCTTCATGTTCATCACAAATCGATGAGCTTGTGACTTGAGGATGATTTGAATCAGCATTGATGGTTGTCGGTGCTGGTTGAGAATTAACATCCGAAGCTGAACCAAAGTCTTTTGCTGCTGAATTTTCGGGCAGTAGCTCCAATTCTTCCTCATCTTCAACGAAAATGCTACCCCCCCTGCGGATATGGATCTGGACCTGCAATGTTTGAGCTAGTACCTGGGATAGCTTCATCAAAAGACACTTCACAAGTCTCCACAATTTTATTAGTATCAAGTAAAAGCACACGGTAGCCTCTAGTATGAGATGGATAACCAAGAAACATGCCATCAATGGATCTAGGTTCAAATTTATCAAGATTACCATGTTTCTTAACAAAGCATTTGCAACCAAAGACCCGAAAGTGTGTAACACTAGGCCTATTTCCAAACCGGAGCTCATATGGTGTTTTACCTAGCTTAGCACGCAAGAAAACACGATTTGAGACATAACAAGCGGTTGCTAACGCATCAACCCAAAATTTCCTTGGAGTTTTATATTCATCAAGCATAGTCCTAGCTATCTCAACTAAGGTTCTGTTCTTTCTTTCTACAACACCATTTTGTTGAGGTGCATATGGTGAAGAAAATTTATGATCTATTCTATTTTCAGGACAAAAGTGATCAAAAGATTGATTTTTAAATTCAGTTCCATTATTATTTCTAATTGCTTTTAAATATCCTGGGTAATCAATTGATAATCTAAGAAATAAAGTTCTCAAGTGACTAAAAACTTCATTCTTAGACGCCATAAAGTAAACCCAAGAGTATCTAGAATAATCATCAACAATCACAAGTACATACCATTTACCTCCGAAGAATTGAACACGTGAAGGTCCTACGGTGTCAAGATGCAAAAGTTGACATGGTTCAGTTGTCGTGATCATTGTGAGAGGAGTATGTGAACCTGCAACCATCTTAGCATGTCTACAATAAGAGCACACAATTTATTTGTCCCCTTTAAGCTTAGGCAGCCCACGTATGCGATCAAGAGCACTAACACGCGTTAGGTGTTCAAAGCCTACGTGACCAAGTCTACGATGCCAAAAATATAGGTCCTTTGAATCATTAGCAACTAGACACCTATGTTTAGAGGAAGACATATCAAAATCAGCTTTAAAAACTCTTCCAAACCGAGACATGTTAAAAATAAGCTCACTATTTGAACTTACAACTTTGCAGCAGTTTTTATTGAAAATAATTTCCAGATTTTCATCTAGCAATTGTGAAACAGAAAGCAAGTTGTATTTCAAATTTTTTACAAGTGCCACATCCTTCAAAGTGTAGTGATCATTTACTCTAACCGAACCCTTAGCAATTATAGGAGTTGAAGAATTATCGGCAAAAGTAACCTTCTCTACAAATGACACAAAAGAGAGGGAGGAGAACCAATCTTTCTTACCGGTCATGTGGCGTGAGCAACCTGAATCCACAATCCAAATGTTCTCCTTCCTCAAACGTGTAACCTACATAGAAGCACAATACGTCGATGACTCAATACTGGGGTTAGCAAAAGGCATTTAGGAATCTAGTACTAAGTCATGCGACGTGCAGTAGGAAAAACACGCAAAAGCTGAGACAAAACAGCAGGTTTATGAGTCAAAGTTTGAGATTTTTTATTCTTAACTACTGACCTATAAGGTGTTACTTGTGTAGCACAAAAATCAGTAGCTCCGGAGGCAAAAACAGAAGGTCCGGAGGTAAACTTTGAATGTTTTTGACTCAAAACAGCAGGTTGTACATTTGGTTCAATATGTGCAGCAAATTTTGCATGAAAGTTATGAGATCTAGCAACCATTCTTTCCCTTTTCTGTTGTTTAGCTAGTCTATAACAAAAATCTATGACATGACCATCTCTACCACAGTAGGTACAATGAAATTTAACTTTGTGTTCATGTCTAGATGAGAAAACAACATTTTTATTTGAAACCATATGAGACAATACTCCTGCAGATTTGAAAACCACTTCTTTTTGTTTAGGAACTGTTTGAATCAAACCACTTCCTAATGACTTTACAATTTTAGGTGGATGCGCCTTAGCATGAGCTTGAGAATCAAAACCTAAACCAGTTTTATCATTGCAAGACTTGGATGAATTCAGCAGCATGTTTATGTTCTTATTCCCATTACAAAACCGATCAAATGTCTTATGCATGTTATCAAGTTTATTGGACGGATCAAGGCAATTTTCACATGAAGTTTTTCCTTTTAATTTGCAATTGGAACAATATTTAACTTCATGACAACATAAAGCATTGTTCAATATAGATATTTCATTCATAGCATCTTGCAGTTTCTTATCAAGATCATCACAACTAGAACAATGCAAATCAATTGTAGAACAAGAAGCATCTTTTATGTTTCCAATATTAAGTGCAGCAAGCTTTTTGTTCTTTTCAATTTCAAGTTCAATTTTATCAAGTGTGGAGGTATGTGCACTTCTTAGGGAGGACAATTGTTCATATATTAAGTCACATGAGAAACAAGAATCATCACTAGGAATCAAGGATTTCAAACGATTAATTTTAGATTCTAGTGACTCAATTTTAATAGCATTGTCCCTAAGCTTTTTGTCCTTTTTCTTAACAGTAACAATGTCACGAGAAATAGCATCACACATTTCTTCGCAAGTAGGACATACCTCTTCATTGTCGCTGCTGTGTTCTGCCTCCTCCATACTTGATCTTGACTTGCCCGCCATGAAGCACAAGTTTGCCAAATCATCTTCGTCTTCATCACTTCCAATGTCCACGTCGCCTGAGCCAAGTTCCTGGAGTGCTGAGATAAAACTGCTCACCATTCGACGTCCTGTAAAACCCTATTTTTTCTTCGTATCTTTTGCAGAGGAGTGCTTCGTTCTTTTTTTTCTTTTCATCCCGGGAATTAGGACCTGAAAGGTTAGGGCAATCTGAACGAAAATGTCCTGTCTTACCACATTCAAAGCATCGTGGAGGTCCGGAGCTTCCTCTCCTTCTAGTTCTCACATTTTGCAATACTTTTGAGAACCGGGTAGAGATGAGCGCTAGCTCCTCCTCTGGAAACTCCTCAATCTGTTCAAGGGTTAGAGAGGACAACAAAGCAGGTGTACCACAAGATGATGTTTGACTGGAACTAGGCATGTCACATTGAGAAACAAAAGCAATAGACTTGTTGGGGTTCTTACGTGAGATTATGTCAATTTCATGAGTTTTTAACTTGGAATATAGCACCTCTAAAGTAAGTGAACTCATGACAGTAGATTCACGAATAGATGTGACTTTCATCTCCCAAATTGACATATCTAATGCACTTAGCAATTGCCTAGCATTTTAAGCATCTGAAAAAATTAACATTGACACTACGCAAGTTGCTAAGAATCTTATTAAAGCGAGCAAAAAGGTCATCAATAGACTCACCGGGTTGCATCACGAAGCGCATGTATTCTTTCTTGAACATGTCTTGCCTTACCTCTTTGATCATTTTGGATCCTTCGTGGTAGTCACAAAGTGCTTTCCACACATCGTATGCAGATCGAAGGTGTGCAACACGGTCGAAGTCGCTTTGTGTTAATCCTTGTATGATCAAGTTCCGAGCCTTGTTGTTGTTCTCGACATCTCTCAGATTTGTAGCTGTAACTTGATCATTTGATGGCACTTCGTAAGGCTTGTATACCTTCTCCTATATTGCAAAGCCTTGTGCCTGGATGAAAGCCTCCATGCGTGCCTTCCAAACCTGAAAATCAATACCAGCGAACACACAAGGTTTGGCGAAGTACTTCTCCATGATGATTAGTCAAAAACACACGCAAATCACAAAGATTAGAGCACCGTGGCTCTGATACAATTTGTAGGACCGAAGAGCACGTGAAAAGCTACCAGAGGGGGGGGGGGTGAATGGTAGATTTAAAAATCTTATGCAGCGGAAACAATTAAACCCCAACCCCTTCGGCAGAAAAACGACCTGTTAAAGAAATCATGTGTGAGACTAATCTAAACATGTTTAACCGTGACAAAAGTTATAGTTATTAGAGAGAATCAAGTCACGAAGACAACACAAAAATAATCACTCAAATCCGTTGAGAAAAACTCAAGTTATGATCGAAAGATCAAACAAAGGTCAATCTACCCTACGCGAGAAAAAACAGTTCTGGAACGCTGCAAAGAAACTCATGTAGATCATAGACCACAAATCCAATGACCGTGAAATTTTTACAAATGATAGATAATCAAGTTGTGAAGACAACCCAAAAAGAATCACGTCAATTGGATCTGTAAAATTCGATTTATGATAAAACCACCAACGAAAGGTAGTTCTGTCCAGAAACTCAACGAGTAAAACTTGTCTGGAACAAGTCTGACGAACAAGGCACAAAAGTTCCTTCAAACTACGAATTTTATTCAATAGAACACAAGAGGAACAGCCCCAAAGTCGTGCACCACGAGCTCTGGGCTCCCTTTCTTATATAACCAGCTCGAAAGCCAACTCAACTCAGATCAGGAACCTAATCCTACTCTGTTCACGAATCGTAACTTTCTATAACTGCTTAGGATTCTTCTATACATAGATAGAAGCAATATTAAGACTTCCAAACACCTTAGGAATGTATCTCACATTCCTAAACAACTCAAATTCGTGACCCACACGAAATCCTATCATAACCAACTCATATCTTTCCATATTTGAGTCAAACCCGACTCAGCCGCAGCCTGAGTCCATAACCTAGTCGGTTGGACCTTTCCGACTAAATGTTTACGTCCACATCTCTTCATCACGTCTCGGAACCATGTATCCACGTCCATGCACTCCTTGCACATGTGCAAACATCTTCCAATGACGCCCACGATACCTTCACATGCATTGTTCTTGATTCAATCATGCTGCACAACCTCCTGATCAGCTCAACCACAATTCCTCCTGAATTTGGTTGTTGGAACCTCATCTCCTCCCTGAGACTAGTCCAATGGATCCCATCACCAGCTATGTCTTGAACTCAAGCAACACCTGCACATGAATAAACAACCAATCCATACGAGCCCAAGTCCTCGACTTGACTCAAGTTAGTTTCGAACACAACACCTTACGTGAGAACCTCACATAAGCATGTTGCAAAACCACAGTAACACGATATTATCCATATCAACCAAAACGCACCAAAAACTAAGCAAATGAATACTAAGCAATCTTTCCAAAGATGTAAAGCAAGTACAAAACATTGCAAATGAAAAACAGAAGCATTGCGGTCAAGTTCCGGACCTTGCCAGAGCAACCCGGACCTTGAGCCGGAGCTAACAAAAACTAGTAGAACCTAGCGCCAGAGCTTACCAAAACTAGTATAACCAAGCTCCCACCGGAGCTTACAAAACTAGCAGGACCTTAATAAAAAGGTGTTTTGGTGATATTCAAAACCTTTATTGTCAAAGCAAGTGTATTCACTACAAGCCAATGTATTCAGCACACATAGGTCTTACACCCAGCTCAGGAGTCGGCGGGGGCTCCACCCCTAGTGCCGGTGGAGACTCCACCCCTGGTGCCGGGGGCCACCGAGGGACCGGCTCCCGCGCTATCTTCCGAGGAGGTTCCGACGCCCCAGCCGGACATAGCTGAGGAGCTGACCCCCATGCCAGACACGGAAGCGGCTCCGGCCAGGGTGCCAGGAGTGGTCGAAGAGCCGGTCCCCACGCCAACTAATGCGGAGGTTGGGGTGGCCATCCTGGTGGTCGTTGAAGTACCCGCTCCCACTCCAGTGCCTCAGCCAGCGGCGTCCAGTGTCCCTGCAACTGTGCTTCAAGCCGTAGAGGCTCTGGGCACACGTCCCGCTTCTCAGGCGTCGGGGACTGAGCCGGGAGCACCGCGGACTAGATCGGAAGTGTCTGCGGTTGCACCGGAGGGTATGGCAGAGACCCCAGGTGCCTCGATCCCACAAGTGCCACCGCCTTCAGGGGATAGCCCCTCCCGGGTGACGGCGAACATCTTGGTGGAGACGAGGGAAGGGGCGCCCCTATACGGTCCAACACCCCTTCCCTTAGAGCTTGCCATCAACAACGCTCACTCCAGTTTTCAGCAGGTCGCCGTTTCCTTCGAGCACACCCTTAAGGCTCTAGAGGAGGAGCGCAGGAGGCTCTGTCAACATGAAGAATGGGTCAAGGGCAAGCAAACCCGGCTGGCTGAGCAAGGTGAGCTCCTCAATGCGAGAGAGGCTACCCTCGAGGCTCTCAACCAGAAGGCTCAAAAGATCTATGAAGAAGCTGTGGAATGCCACCGAGCTGCGGACCAACGCCAAGGTGGTTTTGCCGCCTGGCATGAGACCCTCCAGAAGCGCCAGCAGGAGCTCAACTTGGGTGAGTCCAGGCTCGCCGAGAAGTTGGAGGACTTGACTCAGAGAGAGGAGGAGCTCTCCCGTAAGCTGTCGGCAGGTGAGCAGAGCTCGGCGGACCGCCGTGAACAGTTTGAAGCGCAGTGCAAGCTTGAGGCCGACGGGCTCTAGAAGCAGGGGCAAAGACTCAACGAGCGGGAGACCAACGTCTCTGCCAGGGAAGTCACTGTCCGGGGCCAGGAGGAAGACTTGGCGGAGCGCAAGAACCGCATCCTTGCTAGGGAGTCGAAGCTCACTGATCGCGAGCGGCAACTTGCCAAGAGCATCCAGCAGCACGACAAGGAGGCCGAGTGCCTTGCAAATGAGGGAGCAGAGCTGGCGGCCACCAGGAGGGCTCTGGAAGAGTTGCAGGGCTCGGGAGCATCCGAGTCCCAATGAGTGTGGGACTTCCTGGGGCGGGCAGCCGGAGCACTGGCATAGTTTGGTCTCAGCCCTGTACGTCCAGCCCACCCGGTGCCGGAGCTACACGACACGTTGGCGGCTCTTGGCTTCGTTGGCGGCAAGCTCGATGTAGTGGTCAACGTTGTTGTCGACCAACTGGAGACAGAGGGAAGGTCCCTGACCAAGACTGTCGTTGAGTACATGCTAACATGCAACCGGAGCCGGGACCCCCACTTCCCCCTGAGTCCAGCAGTCGAAGGGCCGATCGCGGCAGAGCTGGACACTACCCGGGAGAGCGTTCAGGAGGCTGCCGGAGCTGTTGCCTCAGCTATCCGTAGGACTTAGGCCTTTCTTCTCTCGCTCCCTCTTGTATGCCTCCAACTTTGTAAGAAAATCTTTTAATGAGTGGAGTCCTCTTGATCTTTGGTTCTGATATTTTTGTGTCTTGCTCCCTGGTATATGCACGCAACTCTGATTATGTACTTGTACCAAGGGGGACTAGTACTTGCTTTAGGAACACCGGCCCCCCTGGGGTTGTTGGAGCTTAGCAGCTTTGGCAACATTCGTGGTCTCGATAGGAGATGCCACCGTCGAGCCCCCTGGGGTTGCCAAAACTTAGGAGCTCTAGCAATATCCATGGTCTTCTCACAGGACGCCACCACCGGCCCCCCTGGGATTGTCAGAGCTTAGGAGCTCCAGCAACGCCCATGACCTTCATAGGAGACGTCGCACACTGCCTGGCCCCCTGGGGTTGTCGGAGATTTTAGGAGCTCCGGCAACACCCATGATCTCGGTTGGACATAGACGCCATGTCTCTAGCAATTAGTGGGGCTCAGGAGCTTAGGGGCTGTACCATAGGGACCTGCGCACATGACAGACAAAAGGTAATTCCGCTCTCGAGTCAATCTTTTACCTACGCTCTATTAGTGTCGCTTGTCTCACGTTCCGTTGCCATTGTGGAGGCTTGAGCAAGTACCCAAAGCGGCCCGCCGGCATATGGACAGCAACACTCCCACTATTGCAGAGACGAAGGAAAGATTGACCACACCCACGGTAGGTGAAGAGCTAATGGCAACTACGTGACAACATTCATAAGAACTAAAGATAATTTCAAATGAACAAGCCATTCCAGGGTAGGGCAAACAACTTTTCCATTATAACTCTCATAGGAGAGAACATACTTTACATGAGGAACGACCCAGCCCGGGCGACGAGGAGCTGAGTGTACCTTCTCTGGGTACCGTACCACACCGAGCAAGGCAAACACTTGGAGCTCATTTCCCCGGCCTTAGTTAACCCAAGTGCTGTCTCTAGAAACTATGCCAATTTTATAACAAAAGAAAAATAGAATGCCCTACCCCTGGTTATGGATAGAACTTACGGAGGTGTTCGATGTTCCATGGGTTGGGTACCAGTTGACCATCCTCCATAGCTAGGCGGACACACCTGGGCAACAAACTTCTGTGACTCGGAAGGGAACCTCCCACTTGGGGGAGAGTTTGTTTGTCCCTTCACGGGAAAGCAGACATCGCAGAACCAAGTTGTTCACCTTGAGCTCCCTACTGCGCACGGTTTGCTGGTGGTAGCGTCAGAGCGCTTGCCTGTACCGTCCATTCCAGAGGGCAGCTCTTACGCGTCCATCTTTGACGAGGTTGATATCTTCACGCCGGAACCGGTCCTGCGCGGCTTCGTCGTACATATGGACACGGGGGGATCCCATGGTGATCTCTTGGGGAAGGACGGCTGTAGGATCGAAGAGCACGTGAAAATATACCAGAGGGGGGGGGGTGAATGGTAGATTTAAAAATATTACGCAGCGGAAACAATTAAACCCCAACCCCTTCGGCAGAAAAACGACCTGTTAAAGAAATCGTGTGTGAGACTAATATAAACGTGTTTCACCGTGACAAAAGTGATGGATATCATAGAGAATCAAGTCACGAAGACAACACAACAAGAATCACTCAAATCTATTGAAAAACACTCAAGTTATGATCGAAAGATCAAACAAAGTTCAATCTGCCCTACCCAAGAAAAGAAAACAGTTATGGAACGCTACAAAGAAACTCGTGTAGATCATAGAGCACAAATACAATGACTGTGAAATTTTGAAAGATGATATATAATCAAGTTTTGAATACAATCCAAAAATAATCACGTCAATTGCATCTGTAAAACTCGAGTTATGATAAAACCACCGACGAAAGGTAGTGCTGTCCAGAAACTCAACGAGTAAAACTTGTCTGGAACAAGTCGGACGAACAAGGCACAAAAGTTCCTTCAAACTACGAATTTTATTCAATAGAACACAAGAGGAACAGCCCCAAAGTCGTGCACCACGAGCTCTGGGCTCTCTTGCTTATATAACCAGCTCGAAAGCCAACTCAACTCAAATCAGGAACCTAATCCTACTCTGTTCACGAATCGTAACTTTCCATAACTGCTTAGGATTCTTCTATACGCAGATAGAAGCAATCTTAAGACTTCCAAACACCTTAGGAACGTATACAACATTCCTAAACAACTCAAATTCGTGACCCACACGAAATCCTATCATAACCAACTCAAATCTTTCCATATTTGAGTCAAACCCGACTCAGCCGCAGCCCGAGTCCATAACCTAGTCGGTTGGACCTTTCCGACCAACTCTTTACGTCCACATCTCTTCATCACATCTCGGAACCATGTAGCCACGTCCATGCACTCCTTGCACACGTGCAAACATCTTCCAATGACGTCCATGATACCTTCACATGCATTGTTCTTGATTCAATCATGCTGCGCAACCTCCTGATCAGCTCAACCACAATTCCTCCTGAATTTGGTTGTTGGAACCTCATCTCCTCCCTGAGACTAGTCCAATGGATCCCATCACCAGCCATGTCTTGAACTCAAGCAACACCTACACATGAATAAACAACCAATCCATACGAGCCCAAGTCCTCGACTTGACTCAAGTTAGTTCCAAACACAACACCTTACGTGAGAACCTCACATAAGCATGTTGCAAAACCACAGTAACATGATATCATCCATGTCAACCAAAAATGCACCAAAGACTTAGCAAATGAATACTAAGCAATCTTTCCAGAGATGTAAAGCAAAAACGAAACATTGCAAATGAAAAACAGAAGCATTGCGGTCAAGTTCCGGACCTTGAGCCGGAGCTAACAAAAACTAGTCGGACCTTACCAACAAGTCAGACCTAGCATCTAACGTAGCCAGAACTACCCAAAACAAGCCGAACTTACCGTCGGACCTTGCTGTAGCTCGGTGCTAGAGTCGGACCTTGATAAAAAGGTGTTTTGGTGATATTCAAAGCTTTATCGTCAAAGCAAGTGTATTCACTACAGGCCAATGTATTCAGCACACATAGGTCTTACAATCTCCCCCTTGATGAATGCATTGGCAACACCATTTAAAATCCGAACATTGGCTTATTCACATAAAAGTTTTGAAGGCAATTTCTCCCCCTTTGTAAATCAAAAGTAAAATAAGAAGAAAATCAAAAAATTATCCCATATTATCTCTCCCCCTTTATTATCTCTCCTTATGCACACATTCTCTTTCTCTTCCTGCTTATCTCTCCCCCTTTGATAATGTATTCAAAAAGTCATGAGCATATAAACAAATTATCTTTCCCCCTTTGACAATGTATTCAGCAAGTCATGAGCATATAAACAAATTATCTCTCCCCCTTTAGTTGTTATAAGCATATTATAACATATACATATAAACAAAGCTCATCCAAGTCATACTATCAAGTACCTTACATTATCACATCAATGAAATACATAAAGTAGTGTAAGCCATGCTAGAGATCAAATGTAATTTTCAATTTAGGTAAGTCATGATCTCACAAACTTAACTATTTCAAAACCTGAAATCATGACACTAGTTGCTGCATTTTATTATTTTTCAAAGCATAAATTTAGATCATATGATATTTGCAAGAGATTATATGCACATCTGCCTTATTCTAACCAACCAAGCCAAGCCTATGTCATTTGACAATCAGAAGCTTAAGGACATGGTTTTAGTCATACACAACTTCTTCCAAGTTCATATCTAAGTGCAATGATAAGCCATCTCAAAAGAAGAAGTGCGATGCATGCATATTCTCTTGATCTTTTCTCAATTTATATTTGTTCATAAAAACTCAACATGTGAGTTGACTACTTGATTAATTCTTAATGATTAAAAGCACTTGTGAACATGTAACAAGTTCAAAATAGCAAGAAAGTTCGACCATGACCAGTTTTAGTGTAAGTAATTATTCCAATTACTAGACATGGCAAAAACTACAAAATGTATAACACGAGTAATGTAGTAAGAACTTTCAGCATGTAAAAGGAATCACAAAGTCATATATGTATGAAATACTATGCTCATATTATTTTAATTTCAGATTCACACATAGACTTCCCAAGTTTCAAAACTCCCCCTCAATTTAAGCCATGAGGATGCATAACCCCTATTTCACTACGAATGTAACAAAAATGAGTGAAATCCAAAGGTTTTGTAAAAATGTCAGCCAATTGTTGTTCGGTATCTACATGGTGAAGCACAATGTTTCCTTTTTCAACATTATCTCGGAGAAAGTGATACCTAATGTCAATGTGCTTAGTTTTAGAATGTTGCACGGGGTTTTTAGCAATGCAAATGGCACTAGTGTTATCACAGAACAGTGGAACACTATCTAGATCAACCCCATAATCCTTAAGTGTTTGTACAATCCAAAGAATTTGTGAGCAAGCACTAGCAGCAGCTACATATTTAGATTCGGCTGTGGATTGTGCAACTGAATTTTGTTTTCTAGAGGACCAAGCAACAAGAGAATTACCAAGAAAATGACAAGCACCGGAAGTACTTTTCCTATCAATCCTACAACCCCCAAAATCAGCATCCAAAAAAGCTTTTAAAGTAATGGTTGAGGAAGAAGGAAGAAAAATTCCAAATTCTTGAGTTCTATGTAAGTACCTGAGAATCCTTTTGACGGCTTGACGATGTGAAGCATGTGGAGAGGCTTGAAACCGTGCACAAAGACATATGCTGAATTGTATGTATGGTCTTGATGCCGTGAGGTACAAAAGTGATCCGATCATGCTTCTATATTCTTTTTGAACCACGGGTTCACCATCTTCATCAAGTCCAAGTGTTGTTGCTGTTCCCATTGGTGTCCGAAGAGGCTTGCTTTTGTCCATGTTGAAGCGCCTTAGGAGATCTTTTGTATACTTCATTTTATGCACAAAGGTACCCTCCTTAGTTTGCTTGATTTGCAGCACCAAAAAGTAAGTAAGTTCACCCATCATACTCATTTCAAATTCGGAACTCATCATTGCTGAAAACTTGGACAGAAGATCATGAGAAGCACAACCAAAGATAATATCATCCACATACACTTGAATGAATAATGAGTCATTGCCATGCTTAAGCACAAAAAGAGTTTTATCAACCTTGCCCATGGTAAAACCTTTTTCAAGTAAGAATGTTTTTAACCTATCATAACATGCTCTAGGGGCTTGTTTGAGACCGTACAAGGCTTTGGACAATTTTTAAACATGATTAGTAAAATCTGGATTTTCAAAACCCGGTGGTTGTTTCACATAAACCTCCTCATCTATGTAGCCATTAAGAAAAGCACTTTTAACATCCATTTGATATAGCTTAAAACCAATAGATGCAGCAAAAGCTAACAAAATTCTTATGGCTTCTAATCTAGCAACACGAGCAAAAGTTTCATCAAAATCTAGACCTGCAACTTGAGTGAAACCTTGAGCAACCAGCCTAGCCTTATTCCTAACCACAACCCCATCCTCACTTTGTTTATTTTTAAATACCCATTTAGTTCCAATTAAAGTGTGACCTTGAGGTGGAGGTACAAGTTTCCAAACATTATTTCTTTCAAAATTTTCTAACTCTTCTTGCATGGCAATAAACTAGGATTCATTAGTGAGTGCGTGTGATATATCTTTGGGTTCAAAAGAAGGAACAAAAGAAGAATGAGCATAAGAGTTTGGATTGCAAAACCTGGACCGTGTGACTCGTTCGTGCAAGCTTCCAATCATCTGTTGTGGGGGATGATCTTTATAAAACCATAGGGGAACTGATGTCTCACAAGCTTCTTCTTCTTCATGTTCATCACAAATCGATAAGCTTGTGACTTGAGGATGATTTGAATCAGCATTGATGGTTGTTGATGCAGGTTGAGAATTAACATCAGGAGCTGAACCAAAGTCTTTAGCTGCTGAATTTTCGGGCAGCAACTCCAATTCTTCCTCATCTTCAACGAAAATGCTCCCTCCCTGCGGATATGGATCTGGACCTGCAATGTTTGAGCTAGTACCTAGGCTAGCTTCATCAAAAGACACTTCACAAGTCTCCACAATTTTGTTAGTGTCAAGTAAAAGCACACGGTAGCCTCTAGTATGAGATGGATAACCAAGAAACATGCCATCAATGGATCTAGGTTCAAATTTATCAAGATTACCATGTTTCTTAACAAAGTATTTGTAACCAAAGACCCAAAAGAGTGTAACACTAGGCCTATGTCCAAACCGGAGCTCGTATGGTGTTTTACCTAGCTTAGCACGCAAGAAAACCCGATTTGAGACATAACAAGCGGTTGCTAACGCATCAGCCCAAAATTTCCTAGGAGTTTGATATTCATCAAGCATAGTCCTAGCCATCTCAACTAAGGTTCTGTTCTTTCTTTCTAAAACACCGTTTTGTTGAGGTACATATGGTGAAGAAAATTGATGATCTATTCTATTTTCAACACAAAAGTGATCAAAAGATTGATTTTTAAATTTAGTTCCATTATCACTTCTAATTGCTTTTAAAGATCCTGGGTAATCAATTGATAATCTAAGAAATAAAGTTCTAAAGTGACTAAAAACTTCATTCATAGACGCCATAAAGTAAACCCAAGAGTATCTAGAATAATCATCAACAATCACAAGTACATACCATTTACCTCCGAAGGATTGAACACGTGAAGGTCCTATGGTGTCAAGATGCAAAAGTTGACATGGTTCAGTTGTCATGATCATTGTGAGAGGAGTATGTGAACCTGCAACCATCTTAGCATGTCTACAAGAAGAGCACACAATTTCTTTGTCCCCTTTAAGCTTAGGCGGCCCACGTATGCGATCAAGAGCACTAACACGCGTTAGGTGATCAAAGCCTACATGACCAAGTCTACGATGCCAAAAATATAGATCCTTTGAATCATTAGCAACTAGACACCTATGCTTAGAGGAAGACATATCAAAATCAGCTTTAAAAACTCTTCCAAATCGAGACATGTTAAAAATAAGCTCATTATTTGAACTTACAACTTTGCAACAGTTTTTATTGAAAATAATTTCCAGATTTTCATCTAGCAATTGTGAAACAAAAAGCAAGTTGTATTTCAAATTTTTGACAAGTGCCACATCCTTCAAAGTGTAGTGATCATTTACTCTAACCGAACCCTTAGCAATTATAGGAGTTGAAGAATTATCGGCAAAAGTAACATTCTCTACACGTGACATAAAAGAGAGAGAGGAGAACCAATCTTTGTTACCGGTCATGTGGCGTGAGCAACCTGAATCCACAATCCAAATGTTCTCCTTCATCAAACATGTAACCTACATAGAAGCACAATACGTCGATGACTCAATACTAGGGTTAGTCAAAAGGCATTTAGGAATCCAGTACTGAGTCACGCGACGTGCAGCAGGAAAACACGCGAAAGCTGAGACAAAACAGCAGGTTTATGAGTCAAAGTTTGAGATTTTTTATTCTTAACTACTGACCTATAAGGTGTTACTTTTGTAGCACGAAAATCAGTAGCTCCGGAGGCAAAAACAAAAGGTCCGGAGGTAAACTTTGAATGCTTTTGACTCAAAACAACAGGTTGTACATTCGGTTCAATATGTGCAGCAAATTTTGCATGAAAGTTATGAGATCTAGCAATCATTCTTTCCCTTTTCTGTTGTTTAGCTAGTCTATAACAAAAATATATGACATGACCATCTCTACCACAGTAGATACAATGAAATTTAACTTTGTGTTCATGTCTAGATGAGCAAACAACATTTTTATTTGAAACTGAATGGGACAATACTCCTGCAGATTTGAAAACCACTTCTTTTTGTTTAGGAACTGTTTGAATCAAACCACTTCCTAATGACTTTACAATTTTAGGTGGATGTGCCTTAGCATGAGCATGAGAATCAAAACCTAAACCAGTTTTATCATTGCAAGACTTGGAAGAATTCAACATCAAGTTTAGGTTCTTATTCCCATTACAAAACCGATCTAGTGTCCTATTCATGTCATCAAGTTTCTTAGACAAGTCTAGACAGTTTGCACATGAAGTTTTTCCTTTTAGTTTGCAATTGGAGCAATATTTAACTTCATGAGAACGTAAAGCATTGTTCAATATAGAAATTTCATTCATAGCATCTTGTAGTTTTTTATCAAGATCATCACAACTAGAACAATGCAAATCAATTGTAGAACAAGAAGCATCTTTTAAGTTTCCAATATTAAGTGCAGCAAGCTTTTTGTTCTTTTCAATTTCAAGTTCAAGTTTATCAAGTGTGGAAGTATGTGCACTTCTTAGGGAGGAAAATTGTTCATATATTAAGTCACATGAGGAACAAGAATCATCACTAGGAATCAAGGATTTCAAACGATTAATTTCAGATTCTAGTGACTGAATTTTAACAACATTGTCCCTAAGATTTTTGTCCTTTTTCTTAACAATAACAGTGGCACGAGAAATAGCATCACACATGTCTTCGCAAGTAGGACATACCTCTTCATTGCCGCTGTTGTGTTCTGCTTCCTCCATACTTAAACTTGACTTGCCCGCCATAAAGCACAAGTTTGCCAAATCATCTTCATCTTCATCACTTCCAATGTCCACGTCGCTTGAGCCAAGTTCCTAGAGTGCTGAGATAAAACTGTTCACCAGTTGGCGACCTGTAAAGCCCTTCTTCTTCTTCTTATCATTTGTTGAGGAGTGCTTTGACCTTGATTGTTTTTCTTCCCGGGAGGTAGGACCTGAAAGGTTTGGACAATCTGTACGAAAGTGTTCTGTCTTACCACATTCGAAGCATCGTTGAGGTCCGGAGCTTCCTCTCCTTCTAGTTCTCACATTTTGCAATGCTTTTGAGAACCGGGTAGAGATGAGTGCTAGCTCCTCCTATGGAAACTCCTCAATCTGTTCAAGGGTTAGAGAGGACAGCAAAGCAAGTGTACCACAAGATGAAGATTGGACGGAACTAGGCATGTCACGTTGAGAAACAAAAGCAATAGACTTGTTGGGGTTCTTACGTGAGATTATGTCAATTTCATGAGTTTTGAACTTGGAATATAGCACATCTAAAGTAATTGAACTCATGACAGTAGTTTCACGAATAGATGTGACTTTCATCTCCCAAATTGACATATCTAATGCACTTAGCAATTGCCTAGCATTTTCAGCATCTGAAAAATTGACATTGACACTACGCATGTTGCTGAGAATCTTATTAAAGCGAGCAAAAAGGTCATCAATAGACTCACCGGGTTGCATCTCGAAGCGCATGTATTCTTTCTTGAACATGTCTTTCCTTACCTCTTTGATCATGTTGGATCCTTCGTGGTAGTCACAAAGTGCTTCCCACACATCGTATGCAGATCGGAGGTGTGCAACACGGTCGAAGTCGCTTTGTGTTAATACTTGTATGATCAAGTTCCGAGCCTTGTTGTTGTTGTCGACATCTCTCAGATTTGTAGCTGTAACTTGATCATTTGATGACACTTCGTAAGGCTTGTATACCTTCTCCCATATTGCGAAGCCTTGTGCCTGGATGAAAGCCTCCATGCGTGCCTTCCAAACCTGAAAATCAATACCAGCAAACACACAAGGTTTGGCAGAGTACTTCTCCATGATGATTAGTCAAAAACACGCGCAAATCACAAAGATTAGAGCACCGTGGCTCTGATACCAATTGTAGGATCGAAGAGCATGTGAAAAGCTACCAGAGAGGGGGATGTGAACAGTAGATTTAAAAATCTTACGCAGCAGAAACAATTAAACCCCAACCCCTTCGGCAAAAAAGATTTGTTAAAGAAATCGTGTGTGAGACTAATCTAAATGTGTTTCACCGTGAAAAAAGTGACAGATATCAGAGAGAATCAAGTCACGAAGACAACACAACAAGAATCACTCAAATCCGTCGAGAAACACTCAAGTTATGATCGAAAGATCAAACAAAGGTCAATCTGCCCTACCCGAGAAAAGAAAAAAGTTCTGGAACGCTGCAAAGAAACTCGTGTAGATCATAGACCACAAATCCAATGACCGTGAAATTTGGACAGAAGATAGATAATCAAGTTGTGCAGACAACCCAAAAAGAATCACGTCAATTGGATCTTTAAAACTCGAGTTATAATAAAACCACCAACAAAAGATAGTGCTGTCCAGAAACTCAACGAGTAAAACTTGTCTGGAACAAGTCGGACGAACAAGGCACAAAAGTTCCTTCAAACTACGAATTTTATTCAATAGAACACAAGAGGAACAGCCCCAAAGTCGTGCACCACGAGCTCTGGGCTCCCTTGATTATATAACCAGCTCAAAAGCAAACTCAACTCAAATCAGACACCTAATCCTACTCTGTTCACGAATCGTAACTTTCCATAACTGCTTAGGATTCTTCTATACGCAGATAGAAGCAATCTTAAGACTTCCAAACACCTTATAAACGTATCCAACATTCCTAAACAACTCAAATTCGTGACCCACACGAAATCCTATCATAACCAACTCAAATCTTTCCATGTTTGAGTCAAACCCGACTCAGCCGCAGTCTGAGTCCATAACCTAGTCGGTTGGACCTTTCCGACCAACTCTTTACGTCCACATCTCTTCATCACGTCTCGGAACCATGTAGCCACGTCCATGCACTCCTTGCACATGTGCAAACATCTTCCAATGACGTCCACGATACCTTCACATGCATTGTTCTTAATTCAATCATGCTGCGCAACCTACTGATCAGCTCAACCACAATTCCTCCTGAATTTGGTTGTTGGAACCTCATCTCCTCCCTGAGACTAGTCCAATGGACCCCATCACCAACCATGTCTTGAACTCAAGCAACACCTGCACATGAATAAACAACCAATCCATACAAGCTTAAGTCCTCGACTTGACTCAAGTTAGTTCCGAACACAACACCTTATGTGAGAACCTCACATAAGCATGTTGCAAAACCACAGTAACACGATATCATCCATGTCAACCAAAAATGCACCAAAGACTTAGCAAATTAATACTAAGAAATCTTTCTAGAGATGTAAAGCAAGTATGAAACATTGCAAATGAAAAACAGAAGCATTGCGATCATGTTCCGGGCCTTGAGCCGGAGCTAACAAAAACTAGTCGGACCTTACCAACAAGTCCGACCTAGCATCTAACGTAGCCGGAACTACCCAAAACAAGCCGAACTTACCGTCGGACCTTGCTGTAGCTCGGTGCTAGAGTCGGACCTTGATAAATAGGTGTTTTGGTGATATTCAAAGCTTTTATCGTCAAAGCAAGTGTATTCACTACAAGCCAATGTATTCAGCACACATAGGTCTTACAACGGCCTCCGCCCCGTACACCAGGAAGGAGGGCGTTTCTCCCGTAGCCCGGCTTGTTGATGTCCGGCTAGCCCACAACACGTATGGCAGCTCATCCACCCAGTTTGCACCATAATTCTCGAGGCTTAAGTATGTACGAGTTTGGAGGCCCTTGAGAATCTCGACGTTCGCTCTCTCTACCTACCCATTGCTCTCGGGATGGGAACATAGGCATAAAAAACTAGGATCCCAAGGTCCTCGTAGTATTCCTAAAATGCCGCACTCGTGAATTGGGTCCCGTTATCAGTGATGATTCTGTTCGGGACTCTGAACCTTCAGACAATTGACTTGATGAACTTCACTGCAGACTGCTTGTTAATGGTGACGACTGGAGTGGCTTCTGGCCATTTGGTGAACTTATCTACGGAGACGTAGAGGTGCGGGAATCCTTCGACAGCGCTTGGGAAAGGTCCCAGGATGTCCAGTCCCCACACGGCGAATGGCCACGAGGGAGGGATCATCTGCAGCGCTTGAGCTGGTGTGTGGATCTGCTTGGCATGGAACTGGCACGCCTTGCAACTCTTAACCATGTCAACGGCATCCTGGAGTGCTATGGACCAGTAGAAGCCGTCCCAAAATGCTTTGCCGACCAGCGTACAGGCCATTGCGTGGTTCCCGCACTCACCTCCATGGATTTCTACGAGCAAGTCGCAACCCTCCTCCCGGGTAATGCAACGCAGTAGGATGCCGTTGGTGCCACACCAGTAGAGATCCCCCTCTACCAGCGTGTATCTTTTAGCAATACACATGATCTGTTCTGCTAGGGCATGTTCTTCGTGAAGGTAGTTGTCTTTCAAGTAGTCTCGGACCTCCGAGATCCATGCATCGGGACCTCCTTGAGCTTCTGGTTCTTGGGCGCCCAGCTGCTCGGAGCTGCTGGAGGCGCATAAGAACCTTAGCGGGCACCATGGCTGTAGCGCCGCCGGGGTTGTTAGATTCAAGGTGCTAACTTCACCCCCTTCACCCGGTTCGGCAACTCGGGCGGTTGGTCGCGATAACATCCTTGCAAAGACCCCTGCAGGCACTGGTGCCTCTGCAGAAGCCTTTGTTGACAGGTCGTCTGCGACTGAGTTGTCAGCTCGAGGTACATGGCATAGATCCTGGACCTCGAAATCTTTCTCCAGCTTCCTGACGTGCAGTAAGTATGCTGCCAGCTGGGGGTCATTGCAACTGCACTCCCCTTTGACCTGCTTGACAACTAGCTGGGAATCACCTTTGGCAAGGAGCTGGCAGACATTGAGGGTCAGTGCTATCTTCATCCCGTAGATGAAGGCCTCGTTCTCTGCCATGTTGTTGGTGGCTTTGAAGCCAAGATGCACCATATATTTGAACTGCTCCTCCATCGGGGCTATGAGCACCACTCCGGCCCCGACCCCCTGCTTCCGAGCAGAACCATCGAAGTAAAGTCTCCATGAGGTTTCAGTGAAAGCCGGTGCCCCGGACAGTGTGTCTCCGCTGACTGGGCTTTCAGGGTTGCCAGGCGACGGAGTCCACTCAGCCAAGAAATCTGCCAGGGCCTGGCTTTTGACCGCATGTCGAGGGAGGAACTCGATCTCGAACTCTACTAGCTCGGCTGCCCATTTGGCGATGTTGCCGGTAGCATTAGGGCTGTAGAGGACCGTTCTTAGTGGAAAGGAGGTGACCACTGAGACCTTATGGCCCTGAAAGTAGTGTCGGAGCTTCCTCGATGCTATCAACACAGCGTACAACAGCTTATGTATCTCCTGATATCTTGTCTTTGCTTCATGGAGGACTTCGCTAATGTAGTAAACCGGCCTCTGAGTGGTCCGAACTCTATTCGAGAGGTCCGGTGGTTCCTGCATTGGGTCCAGGTCTAGGGGTTCTTGGCGCCCAGGACCCACATCATATCCCGGGGGCTGGGGGCCAGCGACTTCCTGGCTCCTGGAGCCCTCCTGAGAGAGGTTCATGACTTGGTCTGGGACCAGAGGCTCGGTGCTTGCGCTGCGGGATCCTCCTTATGTATGTTGTTGTTGCGGTTTGGATCATTCTGCGACCAAGACCATACTAACCACTTCAGTTGTTGCAGCAACATACAACAGCAGGGGCTCTCCGGGCTCTAGTGCCACCATAACCGGGAGGGACGTCAGGTGCCTCTTGAGCTCCTGGAACGCTGCTTCCGCTTCTTCTGTCCAGGCAAAGGGACCTGCCTTGCGCAGAATCTTGAAGAAGGGAAGTGCTCATTCTGCCAACCTCGAGATGAAGCGGCTAAGGGCCGCGAGGCAACCGGCAAGCTTCTGTACATCCTTGATACGCGCCGGGGGTCGCATCAGTTCTATTGCCTTGATCTTCTCTAGTTTGGCTTCAATCCCCCGGTGGGAAACAAGAAAGCCCAACAGCTTTCCAGAAGAGACCCCGAAGATACACTTTTCGGGGTTCAGCATTGTGCGCGTAAGGTGTAGCCTGTTGAAGACTTGTGCTAAGCTGTCTAGGAAGAACGTGCGGTCTTTTATTTTGACCACGATGTCATCAACATACACCTTGACCAGGTCTCTAATGAGGTCCCCAAATGTTTTATGCATCGCACGTACAAAGGTAGGGAGAGCATTCTTAAGATTGTAAGGCATGGGGACATAACAATACAGGCCATCTACTGTTGCAAAAGCAGTGCGTTCCTCATCATATCTAGACATAGGTATTTGATGGAAACCGGAATACGCGTCAAGGAAACACAGAAGATCACAACCTGACATAGAGTCTACAATTTGATCTATCCTAGGGAGCGGGGAAGGATCTTTCGGACATGCCTTGTTTAGGTTGGTGTAGTCGATGCACATCCGAAGTTTCCCGCTAGCCTTGGGGACGACAACAGGATTGGCCAACCACCAAGGGTGGCGAACTTCCCGGATGAAGCCGGCATCGAGCAACTTCTTAATCTCCTCTGAGATGAAGTTCTGGCGCTCAACAGACTGCTTCCGGGGCTTCTGTTGTATCGGGTGGGCATCAGGGTAGATCTTCAGATGATGCTCAATCACATCCCTAGGGATCCCGAGCATCTGCGATGGTTGCCGGGCGAACACATCGACATTGTCCCGGAGGAAGGTGATGAGCGCAAATTCCTATTTGTTGTCCAGGTTACCCGCTATGCGGGTCATCTGGGCAGCCTCAGAGCCGATCCTGACGACTTTCACTGGGATGTCGTCTTCGACAGACAGCACGTGCGGGCTACGGCGGGGGTTCATTGAGGCGCCCCCTGACTTGGCTGGCCCTCCCTTGCATCGTCCAGGTTCGGGGTTCGCCCCGCAGCGAGTGCTTGGAGCTGCTCCAAGGCTGATACCGCTACAGTGCGATCCCCCCGGACCCTGAGGACTCCGGAAGGCGTTGGCATCTTCAGGACCAGATAGCCGTAGTGGGCTACGACCATGAACTGGTAGAGCGCCGACCTTCCGATGATGGCATTGAAGGGGAGCTCAACATCCACCACATCGAATAGGATATTCTTCGTGCGGTAGTTCTCCAGGGTAACAAAGGTAACCGGGAGGTGGATACTCCCACTGGGCACAATCTACCCTCGGCCCACTCCTGAGAACGGGCTCGAAGGCGCGAGGCGGGACATGAGTATCTACAGCTTTCGGAAAAGCTGCAGTGGAGATGAGGTTGAGGCCGGCCCCGCCATCGGTAAACACGTAATGGAGCTTCACGTTGGCGATAGTTGGGGCCAGGAGCAGCGGAAGCACCCCAGCTCCTGCCATGTTCTTCGGGCAGTTCGAAGCGTCGAAGCTGATAGCCGTGTTCATCCACTTGCTGTGGGGAGTCGGGCTTGGCACAAGGTCCACTGCCGCCACGACGTGTCACAGGACTTTCACTGTGTTTCGAGACACAGGGTCCGAGGCGCCCCCGTAGATGACGTAGAGGAGATTTCGCAGCTCCTGATCACTGCTAGTGTCCGAGTCAGCACCCACGAACACTGCTTTCACCACTCTATGGGGCTCCAGGTACCCCGTGTCATCGTCCTTCTCCTCCGCGGGGTCAACCTTCTCCTTACCCTCCCTCTGGCGGGAGGGCTCGCTCTCCTGACTTCGCTGCTTCTGCCGCTGCTCACGGAAACGCTCCGCGAGTTTCTTGACTTCCCGACACTCGCTCGCACTATGACCGTTGGTCCGGTGCACCGGGCATCTGAAGTCAGCGTCATCCCATTCGGGGGACGGGTGCGGACGCTTATCCTAACGTGAGCTCCGGGCTCTGCTAGGTGCCGCGGCTACCACCTTGGGAACTTCGGGCCCCGTCTTACTCCTACCGCGGCCCCCGTTCTTCCTCTTGCCCCCTCCTCTGACAGCAGCCTTCGCTTCAGACTGTACGGGATCCCCGCTTTCTGAGGAGGTTCGAGCGTGCCAGTTATGCCCCTCTTCAGCCTTGGCACATCTGTTCGCCAGGGCAAACATCTCGGAGACATCGCGCACGTCATGCGTGGCAAGCTTCTCGAGCATCTTCTTGTCCCTCACAACCTGTCTAAACGCAACTATGACATATGCATTCGAGATGTGGGGGATGGTATTCCATACCTAGGAGAATCGCCGAATGAAGGCCCGCAGCAGTTCTCCCGATCGCTGTCTAACAGCGTGAAGGTCGAGCTCTGTGCCGGGGCGCTCATATGAACTTCCAAAGTTTGCTACGAGCTGCCAGCACAGCTCCTCCTAGGAGGTGATGGATCTCGGGGGAAGGTTCATGAGCCATGACTGGGCTGGACCGGCCAGAACCACGGGAAAGTAGTTGGCCATGATGACCTCGTCACCCCCAGCGGCCAAAATGGAGGTGGAGTAGATCTGTAGGAACTCACACGGGTTGACGCTCCCGTCTTACTTCTCCGGTGTGTGTGCCCAGAACTTGTGGTGCCAAACCACCCTTCGCAGGTGGGGAGCTAAGGCTGCGCATCCACCACCTGTGCTCCCAGGCGGCAAGTTTGGCGCTGCATGACCGTAATGAGCTGCCTGCGCTGCGTATGTCGGTTGCTGGGGTATTGCGTCCGGCGCTTGGTGCGGCAGAGGCACACCATACGCCTGCGGTGGAGGAGGTGCAGCATACGCTTGGTGCGGGGGAAGCATCATGTACGCCTAGTGCTGCCCGGGAGGCGTTGTGTATGCCTGACACGTTGGGCGAGCGTCGTGCACCTGGGCCCCAGCACCCGGCAGGCTGTAGTCAGCTTCGAGGTTGCGGCATTGCTCTCGTTGTCGCTCGATAATGACCCGACAGTCCTCGCCGGCTCTGCGGCGATGCTGCAACCTCGTCTGTAGGTCTGCTGACGAAAGCCTAGTTGAACGGCTATCGGCGGTCCGCCGGTCGACGGTAGGCGTGCGTGACAACGAAAGAAATGTTGTTGCTGCTCGCCTTCCGCCTTGCGGATTCGCCTGGAGCGCGGTGACGACCAGATGGTCGACGTCATTTACCCACTGCTGGGTTGCCCCCTGAGGGGCTCCTGCAGTTGGTGCGTTGCGGAGCAACTCACACGCAGCAAGAAGCGCACTCTCTGGGCTTGCTACCGGTGGTGCCGTGACGGCGGTCGCTGCAGGAGTCGGCTGTGCCCCATCGTGCTGACCTGCAGTCGATGGGGTGGCTGCTTGGCGACGCGACGGCCCATATCTTCCCACTCTGGAGCGGGAACTGTCTCTGGGGTGAGATGAAGCTTGGTCCTCACGCGCCACCTACTGACGGAGCTGTGGCCTGGAGGAACTGGCATTGGAACGAGTGTTCACCATACTGTCGGTGAAGATTCTTGCAGGACCCCCTTCCTGTCGCGCCAAATTGTCGAGGTGTCTAAACTGACACCTCCCCCGGACTCAGGTGTAGTCCGTGGAGGTTCTATGTATATTCGAGGGGCTAATCCTAACAAGATCAAGCTCTGAGAATGATAAACACGAGGGATTTACGTGGTTCGAGCCGCCTGAGCGTAATACCCTACTCCACGGTGGTTCTTCTGTGTAGTATTGCTTGGGTCTGAGAGAGCCTGTCCTAGTCGGTGGCTGCTTGATCCTTTTATAGTTCAAGGTCGAGCAGCTTACAAGTGGGACCCAGAGCCCGACAGGTGGCCCTGGGGGTACCAAATCCACCCTAAGATCTGGGAGTAAATGCTATCCCTGACAATGGCTTCAATGTGCCGCCTGTCCACCCCCTGACGCAGGGCTACCAACAGCCCCTCATCATGGTTGGCCGTGTCTTGTCTGTCTTGTCGAGGCCTTCCATTGGTCCGCCGTACGTAGAAGTTCGGCTCTGACCAGTCATGACAAGACCGGCCACAATCGACTTGACTTATGAGTGCGAGCTCCCGCCTACCTAGGGAACATGCACGTCCTTTCTAGCTTCAGCATATCGAGCACGCCTCCCTTTACTACTCCTTCCGCGGAAAGGCTTAGGCTCAGCGCTGTCTAACACGTGGCAGCTCTAGGACCTTCCCTTAGCGGGAGGTCCAGGTCCGGGAGGTTGGATCCAGAGCTGCCGGGAACGTAGCAGCATCAGACCCTCTCCCCATGAGAGGAGGTCCAGGGCCGCCGACCTAGTGATCATGCCGTACATTCCCTCGACAAGGTGGTGGACCCAGAGCTGCAGGCCACGTGGTAGCACTGGACCATCTCTCAATGGGAGACACTTCTGCTCCGCTTGCTGCGTGGCATCCTGGGCCCTTGACAGGTCTCGCCCTCGTGGGTGGTGGGGCCCAGTGTGTATTTATCCCTGTACCCAGGGATACCCGGTTCGCTAGGCACCGACAGCGACCCTTCCCCTGGATCTGCTAAGGAGCAGCCCGCGGAGGTTGTTGTTCGGAGGGGCTTAGGCCTCAAACTAGTGTTCTAGCGGAAGAGTATGAGACAGTGGAGTTTTTACGTGGTTCGGGCCGCAAGGAGTGTAACACCCTACTCCATGGTGGATTGTATTGCTTGGTGAGTGTGTATGCGAGTGTGTGTGTATCAGGGATTCTGAGTCTGTTCCTTGTAGCGATGGTGGTCCGGGCCTTTTATAGTCAAGGTTAGATGCCTTACAAGTGGGGTCCCGGGGCCCGACAGGTGGTCCTGGGGCAATCTTATCCTAAAGATCTAAGGCTTCTTCTATAAGCTTGCTCTGACCGCAGACGTGAGGACTCGCCATCTTGCCGCCCGGGTTGTCAGTAGCCCACGCGCTGTTGTTGACATTGGCAGGGAATGTCCCATCCAAATGTCTTTGGCGCAGTAAGCTACCCACTTGGCGGAGTGGGATAGGCCTGCGGTGCCTTCACTGTGATGCGATTAGTCGTAGCGGTACCTGACATTAGGCGTGTGTCGCGCCATGCGTCTGGGGAAGCCGCGTATCTTCAAGGCTTGATGGAGACAAGGCACACCACCCTCTTAACTTCCTCACTATCTGCTCAGGGCAAGTGGACTGACCATGCGGCCGCTGGGGAGCTCTCCGCCATGGTGGAGGCCACGCCCGTCTTATGGGCCACGTGGCAGCTCAGGAGCTCACCTCTGTGGGGGAGGCCAGGTCTCACCCTGCGGGCCACGTGGCAGGTCGAGTGCTCGCCTCCGCTGGGCAGGTCTCGACTTCGTGGGTCACGTGGCAGCTTGGGAGCTCACCTCTGCAGAGGAGGTCAGGTCCCGTCCTGCTGGACACGTGGCTGCCTGGGAGCTTGTCGTCAAGGTGGAGCTGAACTCCCCCTTTTGTAAGTCTCGTGGGCACCCCAGACTTCCCATCTGAGTCTGGTGGGTCTGGGTTTCTTTGAACACGTGGCGCCCTCGGACCCTGTCCCTGTTGGGAGGCGAGGTACCTAGGCGGCTCTAGCTTGTGCGCGAGGGTACCTGGTATGCCGGGTACCGACAATATCTATAATGAATTTCTACATCAACAATGTATAACACATCCATAAAAGAGATAAATAGTCCACTAGTTTATGTTCTTATAATACATATCAATAAAGATTTTATTTATCGTTAGGGCAACACATTATTAGTTCATTTTTTGTGGTTTATTGTTAGAACAGCAATATTGGAACTAATTTTGCACACTGATGAACAACAAAATAAAGTTCATTACCTTGATATAATATATTACAAACAAGAAAAAACACAAAATAAAAAAAAGAAAAGAAAAACAACACAACTAAAAACAAGAAAAAAAACTACTTCTCCTCCTCCTCCTTGGGCTCCTGGCAGGGCGAGGGCGCCTGTGGCACCTCTCGTGGCAGAGATAGCAAGCCTAGTTTCCTGGACATTGCCGCCACGAGGTTGTCACAGCCGGCGACGCCGAGCTCGACCGCTAGCGTGTCCCATAGGACGTCGAGGCGACTGACCAAGTGCGTCATGCCGAAGACGTAGTGACCCGTGGTCCCCATTCCAGTATATTCTAGAAGGGGATCAAGATCAAGATGGCATACGGAGCACGACGTATTGTATAATACATCGCGTGTCATCTTTCAAAGAGCCCACTCCATGTCTGGGGAGGAGTCCAGTCAGGGACGCTTTCTCTTGGCGTCATTTGACAGGCTTGGCGGTAGCGTTTTCTTGTCAGTCATGGTGTTCTTGGCGCGGTATTGGGAAGAGAGGAAGAGTGGCTGTGCGGAGAAGATGATAGCGTGCTCAAGTGATCTTATAGCGTAGCATCTTGGCGGTTCATCTCTCAACGCACGCAGTAGTGGTGATGAGACGCGGAGTAGTTCAAATTGAATTCAAAGATCATGCATTGCACGCGTTTAAGATGCCTCGGTAACAGACGCGCACGTACACGCGGTGCACCCAGTCGCATCAGTCGCCTGTACAAATGGCTACTATGCAGGCGGGTGATGCTTCAAGGGCCGCTTGTAGAATATTTGTCAATTTACAAAGGTGGTTCATATATGTGAGTTGCTTGTGAAGTAACATTCAACAATACAAGCAGATTTTTTATGACCTGCCTGTGTAAAAAAATTGAGGTGCTTGTAAAAATGTTTTTTTGTAGTAGTGAAAGTTCTAACCTTCTCCTACAAGAAGGTTATGACCAATTTATTACAAACGAATATAAATACACACTCATAGTCTATTGTCTAGAAAAAAGTGACTGTCGAAGTGTGTGATTGACACTTTCTCTGGTACTACTAAGAAGTAGTCTGCAGAGGTTCATATTTAGGCGGGGGTGTAAACTCAAGAACTCAGGAACAGGGTGATACAACAATTTTACTTTGTTCGGATCGCCTGAGCGTAATACCCTACTCTACGGGAGTGTTTGTCTGTTGGATTGCATTAAGCGAGTATGCTGGTGAGCTAGTCTGAATGACTTGTGTTCTACCGTGCCACGTAGTCCTTTTATACGCCAAGGATTGGCTGTTACAGGGTGTCGGGACCTGACAAGTGGTCCCAACAGTAGTCACCACGTCGTACACGATCTAAGTGTATAATGGCAATTTATTAGTGTGATAATGTTCCTTGATGGCAGCATTACCAGGCTTGATGGTCCTCTAATCGTGCGTCATTAATGCAGAATTAATGACGTGTTAACCAGGTCTTGTAACGGTTAATTGATTGCCTTTGAATGTTTGCGCCGTTGGTGATCCCAGAGTTCTTCCCGTTAGAGATGTATATCTGGAACTGTGACACATGGTAGCGCTGGAGCTTCCCTTAGCAGGGAGGCAGGTCCGTTGCTACGGGACACGTGGCAGCGTCGGAGCTTCCCTTAGCAGTGAGGCAGGTCCGGCGCCACGGGACACGTGGTAGCACCGGAGCCACTCTAAGGAAGGAGGCAAGTTCGGCACTGCGGGACACGTGGCAGCATCAGAGCCACCCTTAGGAGGGAGGCAAGTCCACCGCTATAGGACACGTGGCAGCAATGGAGCCACCCTTAGGAGGGAGGAAGGTTCAACGCTGCGAGACACGTGTTGGCCTCTGGAGGTCCACTTTCCTGGAAAGTCGGACTCGACGCTTCTCTTTCTGGTACGAATGGGTACCTGGTCCATAGAGTACCGATAGTGGCCCCCGGGCCCACCTTGGAGTGAGGCTTTGATCCTGGAGATGGGGCCACCATCACTCACCGCATTGCTGGTTCAACTTTTCACTCGGGCCACAATCATGCTCATGTGCCTTCGCTACGTGGCTCTTCTTAGTTGGCAGGTGAGATACATGACGTGCGGATCTCACACAATTGAAGGGTACGAGTTCCCAATACGATTTTTGTATTGGTCCTCAACACAATCTTGGTGGCCCTGTCAGACCGCCGCCCTCGGGCTTCCAACTTCTCATCATGACAACTGTTCACCTGGTGCCACTTTTTTTAGTAAAGTGGACCCGAGCCCCCTTGTCATAGATGAGGTAACTGTGCGGTTCGTAATCAAGCTCCGCGTGCAGTTGCCATCCAAGCGTTGTAGAGGCTAATAAAGGAAGCGGCTTTCCGAAAGAAGAGAACTCTTATGTCTCGATCTGTTTGCTCGCGCATAGAGCTCTTCACTTCATCGCCTGCATCGCATTCTCCGCTTTTGCTCCACTTTGCGGTGATGGAACTCGGACTTTCCCCCACCAAGCTTGTGAGCAAGGACATTGAGAGCGTTCGAAAGTTGATGAGGTGGCAGAGCGCCTCCTTCAACAATGCGATTCGCCGTAGAAAACTCCCCTTTGAGAAGGAAAGCTCCGGCGAGATGGTCTTATTCACGGCGTACACCATGGTTGGACTAGTTCCGCCAGTCTTTGACTTCCTATTGATGCTGCTGGAAGTGTACGGGCTTCAACTTCAACACTTCAGCCCTCACTCAATCTTTTTGGTGGCAATCTTCGTCTACTTCTGCAAGATGTGGGTGAGCGTGCATCCCTGCGTGTCGCTATTCAATAACACCAGGAAGAAGGGTGTCCTCTTGAACTTCATTTTTTTGTCTTGACTATTTTCATTGCCATAATCTTGTTGGCCCCCCTAGTAGATGTGCTTAATTGATTGAAGGCATCTACCATTTGTAGATTGGCAATGTCTTGAAGTATTTGTGTTAGCTCTGAGCTCTGAGTTTGGCCTACGAAAGCTTCGAGAACCCCTTGCCAACGTACAAAACACCGACAGTGGACCCCCTGGGAGGTGTCAGAGCTAGACACTTCAATGGCGCCCATCATCAACGTGTTAAACATCGATGGCAAACCTTCTGGGTGGTGCCGAAGCTAGATGCTCTGGTGGTGCCCATTATCAATGTGTGAAACGTCGACGCCGGGACCCCTGGTTGGTGCCGAAGCTAGATGCTCTGGTGACGCCCATTATCAACGTGTGAAACATCAACACTAGGCCCCCTGGATGGTGCCACAACTAGATGCTCTGGTGGCACCCATTATCAATGTGCTAAACATCGACATCGGGCCCTTTGGGATGTCAAAACTCCCAGAATGAGCATGAAAATCATTTGCCCTGCATATGACAGACAAGAAAAGTAGTAAAAGTGCTTCTTCTTCTTCTTGGCTATAGTTTAGTTGTGGCTTACTATCTTTCTTTGAATTCTGGGTCCTAATCAATGCAACATGATAATACTTAGTATATTAGTTGTAGTTTCATATATCTGTGTGCTTCCTGGACCCGCCTTACTTTGACGCACCCCCAAAATAGGTAGAGTGGCATACTTAGGGTGCTGGACCAGGCTAAGTCTATAGCCGACTCTGGACCTGTCATTGGCATTGGTTTTCAGGCAAGTAGGCCATTCAGCGAACACTAAATCCTGAAAAAGACTACCAACAATACTTGAATATATATCACATGAACTCTTAGAAACCAATTTTCAAGAGGATTGCACAACTTCACTATTTGCAAGAAGGTAAAGAGGAAATTACATAAAAGAATGCGCAAAGTAAATGCACGTAGAGTCTGTTTTCATGCAATTGTATTTCATAATAGGTCCGAAGAACAGGGGAGACAAGGACACACTTAAGGTACAGGACCATGTTAAGCGTGCTATACATCTTGGATCAACCCAAATCTATTCATAGACACTATGAAATACTATACGGAAACAGACTCACCTCCGCTCTAAATGTAGAAATTACGGAGGTGCTCTATATTTCAGGGGTTGAGAAGTGGCATCTGTTGACGGCTGTTATATACCAATTTCATTCGTCAATTTAACTCAATTATGTGAAGGATTTGTCATTTCTTTCACACATCACCTTTCTATGTAACCCAATTCCACTTGGACTTGGAGAAATATGTGTATGCAACATTTTATGCAGGAAATGAGAAAATGTAGAGGGACCAATCCTATAAAATATCATCCCAGCCAATCAGGCGACGACATGTGGCATCTCATGGATCAAATGGCCCACAAACAGAAGTATCCGAGGAGATCCAACGGTGTATCACCCATATACATCAATGAGACCCACCTGGTGGCCACCTGGAGAAAGCACACGAGAAACGGTGCAATGACCAGGTCGGCCGAACCACGGGGTCGGTCGACCTGGTCTAAGCACCAAACTCGGTCAGCCTCCACGTGTTGGCTCCTCCAGGCTCCCTGGAGTCAATGGTGACTAATTCGCGCACTTTTGGCGGCGGGAACCGACCTGAACACTAGTATAAATAGGACCCCCTACCCCTCACTTCAACACACACCACTTGAGCTTCATCTCTATTGTATACACTATCATCCATAGTCTTAGAGGAGTTAGGTTGTAGAGAGGAGAGTCTCTAGTCCCAAGTCCAAATTGGGAAAGGAGTAAGGAGTCTCTCTCTTCCCAATCCTACATTGGGAAAGGTATGGCTCATGTATTCTTTCTTGTAGTTGTGACTTTATGCATAATAAAGATAGTATATTTAGTATCTACTTATAATATACTTGGGCAAAGCGTTTCTTGTTTGATTGTGGAGTCCATGTATGTGGAAGGTATAGCTTCTATGACTATTTCATCATGAACATATCTCATTATCATAGAACCTATAGACCCCCACTATAGTCTAGTTAATTATAACATAACTAGGTTAGTATGGATAATTATGTTGTGTATCAACATTGGTACAATGATGATTCAATTCATTTCCTTAGGATGGATTGTGCCTAGGATCTTAAGGTAATTACTTAATATGCTAGCATGGTGCTAGGATAGCTAAGTAGCATTGGATGTCTCGTAGATCCATGGATTGAAGAGGTAGGCAGTAGGTGGTGACAACCCTATCTGTCCTTTGTAATCCTCCACGTTCGGCTATACCACAGGCTCTTGGCGGGAGTCGCCCTAGTATTGCTAGGGGTAAGCCCATGCCCGATGTGTTGAACCACATAGCATAAGTATTCACTATTGATCTAGCTTATGAATAATTAGTTTAGACTATGTATATGTACAATAGAGCATAGTAGGAGTACCTCCATAACTCTCAACCTTAACTAACCTAGGATCCTCTTACCCCCCTTAGACTTGAAAGCTTTTGTGTGTGTCACACTACCTCCACTATTATTTTACCCATCCTTACTAGATTCTTACCTAGACCTTTCTACCCTTTCCACTTGATGATTGTTATATCTCTTCCCTGCCTTCCTTTGGGATCAAATAAATGACACCCTTGGGAATACTCTTAAGGGAAATGATACAATGATACCTCCGTGCGCTTGCGGAATTCACTCTGTGATCCAATAGAACCATTAAAAAGCATTTCTAACACATCAGTTGGAGATGTTTAGTTAATAGTTCATAAGAAATACCAACAAGCATTTCTGGCACTACTGCTGGGGATGGTTTGTTAGTATATCTTAGGAGCCGTCAACAAGCATTTCTGGCGCCGTTGTTGGGGAAGGCAAACAGATATATAACATGACTGATTGAATAGGATAGAACCCTACGTAGGATTTTAGTAGGATAACCATTCTTTGTTTTCACATTTTAAATGTGAAAACAGGGTAGTGTATGTCTGGTTTTCCGCCTGCTGGCAAACTTTGTTGAAGATCCCGAATCTCATCTGAGAGACCGACCCCGTGTCGTTACTCCTCAGAAGATTCGAGCGGCAAAGCAAGCCAGCATTTCTGCACCAATAATCCAAACACCAATGGCCCAGAAGACCCTTCGTGAGTTCTCAGCTCCCTCTGCTAACAATGTGCCTATTGGGCCCACTGTTAACACGGGAGATGTGAACTTCGAGATCAAAACTGGCCTTATCACTATGGTGCAAGCCAACCCATTCTGTGGGAAGACTAACAGGGATGCAAGTGCTCACCTGCAACAATTCCTCGAGATCTGCAACACTTTTAAGGTCAAGGACGTGTCTCCGGATGCTGTACGTCTGAGACTGTTCCCGTTCTCTCTCCTTGGGGGAGCAAAACAGTGGTTTTACGCGAACCGAAGTGCTTGGGAGAAGTGTTCTACGACATTCCTCGCTAAATTCTTCCCGTTGGGCAAAACCAATGCCCTACGTGGAAGGATTTCCAGCTTTCAGCAAGAGCCCAAGGAATCTATTCCCGAGGCATGGGAAAGGCTTTAGGAGTACATCCTAGCCTGTCCCCACCATGGGATGGTGTGATGCCCGGTTCCGAAAAATGAACCAAGCTAACGCATATGTGTGCCCAGGATGTTCAACACACATACACGAGTGCATTCACAAAAGAGTATACAGAAAATTACCACAAGACAAGATTAATTATCTAAGTTTTATTACACAAACCATATTATCCTCGAATACAACCTCTAATGAATATGAATGACAAGTTCAACTAATGCAGCAGAAATAAACTAATTAAGCAACTAAGCAAACTAAACAGCTAGGCAGCATAAGCAATAGGATATAGCGCAACTCCAATCAACACCACATGCTAGCTGACAGTAGACACAGCCTAGAACTCCATATTATCTCCATTAAACTCCCAATCCTGACCTGCAACTGTTGGGGGGGGGGATTGCAAGAGTGAGTACATGTCGTACTCAACAAGTGTGGAAACTATGACATGTGGCTGATTCAAATGACGACAATAATAATGGCAAAGTGCTGAAAAGTACATTAAAACATTTGAAAAGCAATATATTACATGTATATGAATCAAACCCATCATAATCATAAGTAATATCATAATACCAGTCCATAATTCACCATCCTCATCAATAACTCCAGATTTCACCATTTGTCAATAACCATATTCAATACCAAAAATTAATCCATAACCAACCATAACCATTACCAAACCATGACCATCCTAATACCGAATTCTATCTAATCATGAAAGTTGTCTAAGTGCTCATAACCGGGAGCACGGCTATCATGATAGTTTGAGACACACTCTGCAGAGGTTGTACCACTTTACCCACGTGTTTGTGATTTCATCACCTTTCGATGACTAGAACCTCTATTATGCCGTCTCACACTTCCGTCGGTGTGCGGCCAAGAGATCACAAAATAGCCTTTACAAAGGGATTACTAGCCTATTTAGACCCCACTGAGGTTTCACCGGTGGCGATGTCTCCAACTGAGCACATCTTCAACCAAGGGCCCCCTCTTGAGCCATTCGGATCCCACGGTAGTCCCACCAATCATCAACAAACCCAATCCGACTACCCCTTCCCCGAGCATCCATAATGGTCCAAATAGCACTAGCAAAACCCTAATTAATCAGCTACGCCGCACCCATACTTGGTCTCATGGTGGCACTGTAGTCCTGGCTTATTCTCGCATGAACCGGTCCTTAGATCTAAAGCAAGCAAACCACCATAACATCCAACCCATCCACATACTAGGCTTGCTTAGATCACCCATTACCATATCATATTGACCAGTTCACCTTAACAGAATATCATTACTACGTAATTAAATGTGTAGTGTTGTTTTCCCATCCCAATTAATCAAGCGAAGCAAAAAGGTAAAAACCCTTCCCGATTCTCTACCATATATCACAGGTGACAAGGGTGGTCAAACAACGCTAGTCAACTTCCTACCATAGGATTCCCATCAAATTGACACAAGCATGCAGTTTGCAAACAAAACATTTATTTTAAAACAGGATCAATATGCTTCAAGGACACTTGCCTTGCTCTTGCTGTTGATTAGGGTCAAAGCCTTCAAAGTCTTGGTGCTATAGATCCTCCGTGGCACTTTCTAGCGCAAATCCGTCTAATCCACACAATAAACATACAAGACAAGAAACACAATCAAAGAGTGCACAATATTACTCAATATGACATGACATGCATGATTTATGCAAATGCAAGGTAGAACTTGTTAATGGATTGCTTTTCATGATCACTAACTAGTTCTAATAGATTTTAACAAGTTTATACAGGTTTGGAGTTGATTAGATCAATTTTTGAATTAATTCAACACAATTTAGCCAGGAAGACCGGACTAGTCCGCTAGGGACCGGACAAGTCTGCACTCTGCGAGATCAGCAGATTAGGGTTTTCTAGATCGACGTAAATTTGGAGATTAGGGGTTGAATTCACGTAAGGAAAAGAGAATAGAAGGTATACCAAGTGTTTAGGACTCCAATGAATCAAGAAACTTGGAGGTAGCACATGGATCTTGATGATCTATGGTTGGTGATGAACATGGTGATGAATTGGTGATGAAGGACGAAACTTGGTGGAGATCTTGATCCTCTTTCGTTTCCTCCTCTTCTTCTTCTTGCTTGGGATCTTCTCCCCCCTCCTTGATGGTGGCTCTCCACGAACTAGGGTTTGGGTGAGGTGGAAAAGTGGCAAATAGATGTCAAGCCAAGGAGTGGGGTTGTTTATATAGAGGTGGAGGCTAGGGTTAGATGGATTTCGAGTTTGAGATGAGTAGAGGCCGGTTTAGAGTCCCACATGGGCTCTAAAAGAGTTAGGCACGACGTCCCTAGGCCCACTTAACGTGAAACCCAAGAAACAAGTCGTAAAAAAAAGATCAACTCGGAGTCACGAAATATCGGACAAGTCCGGAAAGGACCGGACTAGTCCGAAGTTGTCTAGAGAGAAAATCGGACAAGTCTGGCCTAAAATAGGACAAGTACGACTTTAAACAGAGAGGAAATCGGACTAGTTTGCACTTTCCTGCATTTTAAGTGCGTTTTGTTCCAAATCAATTTTAAATGCTCCAAATCAATTTTAAACTCGTTCCTCTTGTTGTGGGTTAATGTTAAACATGTATATGAGTGTATGTAGGGCATGATGCATGAAAATGAGGGTGTTACAAACCTACCCCCCTTAAAATGAATCTCGCCCTCAAGATTCGACGCGGAAGAGAAAAGATAGGGAAATTCCTTCTTGAGATCATCCTCCAATTCCCACGTCCTTTCTTTTTCTGTGTGGTGCTTCCATTGAACTTTACACCATCTAATAACCTTGTTCCTTGTGACTCTCTCGTTGGTTTCCAAGATTTTGATCGGTTGCTCAGCATAAGTCAAATCTTCCTCTAGTTCCAATTCTTCCATTGGCACTTGTTCTTCCGGTACTCTCAAACACTTCTTGAGCTGGGAAACATGAAAGACATCATGGACATCCGAAAGATGAGCTGGCATCTCCAACTTATATGCTACTTCTCCTCTTTTGTCTAAAATCTTGAAGGGTCCAATATAACGAGGTGCGAGCTTGCCCCTTATGTTAAACCTCTTGTGACCTCTCATTGGTGACACCTTGAGGTAAACAAAATCTCCTATTTCAAAGGCTAATTTCCTTCTATTGTCCGTATAGCCTTTTTGCCTTGATTGGGCAGCTCTCAAGTTTTCACGAATTATTTGGACTTGCTTTTCGGCTTCTTGCAACACATCCGGACCAAATACTTGAGTTTCTCCTGCCTCATTCCAGAATAAAGGTGTCCTACACTTCCTTCCATAAAGCGCTTCATACGGTGACATTTCCAAACTTGCTTGGTAGCTATTGTTGTATGAAAATTCCGCGTATGGCAAGCTTTTGTCCCAACTTTTCCCATGCTTCAAGGCACAAGCTCTTAACATGTCCTCCAAAATTTGATTGGTCCTCTCGGTTTGTCCATCCGTTTGAGGGTGATATGCTGAACGAAAATTCAACCTTGTTCCCAATGCTTCATGCAATTTCTGCCAAAATCTGGAGGTAAATTGAGAACCTCTATCCAAGACTATCTTATTCAGTACTCCATGTCGACACACAATATGCTCCATGTATATTTTGGCCAATTGTGCAGCTGTATATTTGGTCTTCACAGGGACAAAACGAGCTGACTTGGTTAAGCGATCCACAATTACCCAAATTGAGTCATACCCGGACTGAGTACATGGTAAACCAACTATGAAGTCCATTCCAATTTCTTCCCACTTCCATTTCGGGATCTTCAATGGTTGTAATAATCCAGCTGGCTTTTGATGTTCTTCCTTGACTCGTTGACACACATCACACAATGCCACATATTCAGCTATGTCCTTCTTCATGCTATCCCACTAATAGCTAGTCTTCAAGTCTTTGTACATCTTTGTACAACCAGGGTGAATTGAGTAAGGTGAGTCATGTGCCTCCTTTAATATTGTCTCCCGAATATGCTTCACCTTAGTCACGACAATCGTTTTTCCAAGCCATAAGGTACCATGTTCATCCTCATCAAATCTGAATTCTCTCCCTTCTTCGGTCCTTTCCTTGATTTCCTGGATCTCCTCATCTGTGGTTTGTGCTTCTCGAATTTCTTGCTCCATGGTCGAATTTAACTCCATCATCTCCATCTCATTTACAAACCCAAGGTTCAACTGTTCAAACTCCTTACATAACTCGAATGGCAATTCTCGAATCGTGAGTTGATGACTTACTCCTTTTCTACTCAAAGCATCGGCCACTACATTGGCTTTTCCCGGATGATAGTTGATTCCCAAATCATAATCTTTGATGAGCTCCAACCATCTTCATTGCCTCAAGTTCAGATCCGTTTGTGTGAAAATATACTTCAAACTCTTATGGTCCGTATAAATTTCACACCTATGTCCAAGAATATAGTGCCTCCAAATCTTCAGTGCGTGTACCATGGCTGCAAGTTCTAAATCATGTGTTGGATAATTCTGCTCATGTTCTTCAGTTGTCTCGAAGCATATGCAACCACTTGACCTTCTTGCATCAATACACATCCAAGTCCTTGTCTCGATGCATTGGAATAAATATCAAAACTCTTGCTCACATCCGGCAGTACCAAAACTGGGGCTGTTGTTAACCTCTTTTTCAACTCCTCGAAACTATTTTGACAAGCTTGAGTCCATTGGAAAGCCTTTCCCTTTATTAGCAACTCCGTCATAGGCTTGGCTATCTTGGAAAAGTCCTTGATGAACCGATGGTAATATCCAGCCATCCTAAGAAAACTTCTTATTTCCTTGAAAGTTTGCGGTGGTTCCCACCTCAACACGTCTCTCACTTTTCCGGGGTCAACCGATACTCCTCCTGAGATGATATGACCCAAAAATGGCACCTCTTTCAACCAAAACTAACACTTGTTGAACTTGGCATACAATCGATGCTCCCTCAATTTCTGCAACGTAAGCCTCAAGTGTTCCTCATGTTCCTTCTCATCCTTCGAGTAGATCATAATATCATCAATAAACACCACAACGAACTTATCCAAGTACTCCATGAAGACCTTATTCATGAGGTACATAAAGTAGGTAGGCGCATTTGTCAATCCAAAAGACATCACAGTGTACTCATAAGATCCATACCATGTCCTAAAAGCTGTCTTGGGTATGTCCGATGGTCTAATCTTCATTTGAAAGTATCCCGACCTCAAATCAATCTTAGAGAAGACACAAGCACCCTTCATCTGATCAAACAAGTCATCTATACATGGCAAGGTATACTTGTTCTTGATTGTTACCTCGTTGAGAGCTCGGTAATCTACGCACATCCTTTGGGATCCATCCTTCTTGTCCACAAATAGAACGGGCGCTCCCCAAGGTGAAGAGCTAGGGCGAATAAAACCTTTCTCTAGTTGCTCTTGAATTTGCTTCTTAAGATCTGCTAATTCCATAGGAGGCATCCTATACGGCCTCTTAGCTATAGGTGCAGTTCCAGGTATTAAATCAATAACAAACTCAATGTCTCGATCAGGTGGCATACCTGGCAACTCGTCCGGAAAAACATCCAAAAATTCACACACCACCGGAATCTCCTCAATTGCAGCACCGTCCATATGATTCAGCTCCAATTGCTTCGGTGCGGTTTGAGATGCTTCACATTCTACGGTGATCCCTTCTTCATTGGTCAACTTCACCATCTTCGTGGCACACTCAATAACTCCATTGTGGTTCCTCAACCAGTCCATACCAGGTATAATGTCCAATCCTTGAGAATCCAAAACAATGAGGATGGCGGAGAAGTCTACCCCCCTTATTCTAAGGCTTACTTTTGGACATACTATATTTGTCCTCATCTCTCCTCCAGGAGACTTAACCAATAGAGTAAACTTCATATGAGAGATAGGCAAACTACACTTCACAACATACTTTGATGCAATGAGTGAATGCGATGCTCTAGAATCAAATAACATAGTCGCAGGGTTGGAGTTTGCGAGAAACATACCAATGACCACGTCATCTGCTTGTTGAGAATCCTCCGTAGAGACATGGTTCACATTACCACGAGCAAAATTCTGCTGTCCACGGTTCCCTTGTGGCTGTCCTCCATTGGGTCTTGGGTTTTGCCTCGGTGCATTGCTTCCTTGACCAAGGCCTGACTTAGGATATTGATGCGCAAAGTGTCCAACTTCTCCACAAGTATAACACTTCTTAACTCCACCAGAATTATTGGGACGAGCTTGGTTTTGAACACTTGCAGCAGGAAAATTAGCACGAGGCGCAAAAGGCATTGGAGGCCTAGGTGCTTGCATGACAGGGCGTTGCCGCACAAACTAAGCTGGGCGCGGTGCAAATCCAGGGCGTTGAGCAGGAATAGAGGAGCTGTAATAGGGCGCATTGGGTGGTGCAAGGCGAGGGCGCACATTACTTACTTGTTGTTGTCCTTGATATGGCGCCTTCCTCTTGTTGTCTTGCTCCATCTCACGGACCTTATTCTCTACCACAATTGTTTTGTCCACGAGCTTCTGAAAATTGGCATAATCGCAGTTGAGTAGTTGCACTTGGATTTCATTGTTCAAGCCTCTCATGAACAAATATTGCTTCCATCTGTCCCGACTCACATCCTCAGGCGCATACCTTGAGAGTAGAGTGAACTTTTTGAGATATTCACTCACGCTTGATCTTCCTTGCCTTAAATTCTCAAATTCTTGCCTCTTCAAAATCATAACACCTTCCGGCACATAATGAGAATGGAAAATCTCCTTGAATTCTGCCCAGGTAATTCTCTCTTGGTTCTCATGAGCATTACATCACTACAGGAATCCCGACGATTTGCGACGGCCAGGGCCGTCGCAAATAAGCCGAATGCCGTCGCAAATAAGCTATTTGCGACGGCTTTCCTTATTTGCGACGGCTTCCAGCTGTCTCAAATATGGCGTCGCAAATAGCTTATTTGCGACAGCCAGGCTGTCGCAAATAAGCTTATTTGCGATGGCTAGGAGAGGCCGTCGCAAGTAATTGCTGCGGGCTGGTGGGCCCCACAAAATTATTTGCAACGGCCTAGCCGTCGCAATTAATGCTTATTTGCGACGGCCAGGCTGTCGCATTTAAGGTCCTCTATTTGCGACGGCCAGGCTGTCGCAAATAAGTTAAGTGGGCAGGGCCCACGTGTCCTCCTCCGGGACCCACGATGCTATTTGCGACGGCCTGGCCGTCGCAATTAATGATAGTTTGCGACGGCCGGGCCGTCGCAAATAACAGTGGTTTAATTGCGACGGCACGGTTCCTTATTTGCGACGGTATTCGGCTCTTGGAGGGAGTCGCCCTAGTATTGCTAGGGGTAAGCCCATGCCCGATGTGTTGAACCACATAGCATAAGTATTCACTATTGATCTAGCTTATGAATAATTAGTTTAGACTATGTATATGTACAATAGAGCATAGTAGGAGTACCTCCATAACTCTCAACCTTAACTAACCTAGGATCCTCTTACCCCCCTTAGACTTGAAAGCTTTTGTGTGTGTCACACTACCTCCACTATTATTTTACCCATCCTTACTAGATTCTTACCTAGACCTTTCTACTTGATGATTGTTATATCTCTTCCCTGCCTTCCTTTGGGATCAAATAAATGACACCCTTGGGAATACTCTTAAGGGGAAATGCTATAATGATACCTCCGTGCGCTTGCGGAATTCACTCTGTGATCCAATAGAACCATTAACAAGCATTTCTGACACATCAGTTGGAGATGTTTAGTTAATGGTGCATAAGAAATACCAACAAGCATTTCTGGCACTATTGCCGGGGATGATTTGTTAGTATATCTTAGGAGCTGTCAACAACATCCCATCCTCTGTTGACAAGCAAACGAGTGAGTATTCACCACAGCACCAGATCACCTTCTTCAAGCTGCCGATTGTGTACATGCCTCTAATGATAGCGCCAGAGCAACTGTCAGCTTCGTGCATTTCAGACAACTGCTTGGCACCTTGCCTCGTTGACAAGGTCCAGATCATCGCATCGGAGCTAATCCTGTGCGGCTTCGTCGTAGGTCCGTACTCGGAGAGAACACGTGGCAATTTTAAGAGGAAGCACTGCTTCAGCTCTAGACACCAGGAAAAGGGTGTCTCTCCAGTAGGCTGGTTGGGTGTTGTCCGGCTTGCCTATACTGCAGACGGAAGCTCCTCAATCTAGTTGGCACCATGCTTTTTCAAGCGTTCATAGGTGCGAGTCTTGAGTCCCTTGAGAATCTCACCATTTGCTCTCTCGGCCTGGCCATTACTTATCAGGTAAGCTACTGATGCGTAGCTGACGTTGATGTTGAGGTCTTCGCAATACTGTTGGAAGGCTGCACTTGTGAATTGGGTCCTATTGTCAGTAATGACTCTGTTCGGGACTCCAAATCTGCAGACTATGGACTTCAAGAACTTCATAGCTGATTGGTTGTGATAGTCACAACGGGAGCTGCTTCCGACCACTTTATGAACTTGTCGATGGCGACGTATAAGAACTGATACCCTCCGACGACTTTTGAAAAAGGTCCCAAAATATCCATCCCCCACACAACGAATGGCCATGAGAGAGGAATCATTTGCAGTGACTGCGCTAGTGTATGGATCCGCTTGGCATTTAACTGGCACACCTCACATCTCTTGGCCAGCTACACTGCATCCTAGAGAGTTGTAGGCCAATAAAACCATGTCGAAAGGCCATACCGACTAGCATGCGGGATGATGCGTGGTCCCCACACTCGCCTCCATGGATCTCTGTGAGGAGCTCGTAGCCTTCTTCTTGAGAAAGCACCATAATAGGACTCCATTAGCGCCATGTAAGTTGAGATCCCCTTCTACCAACATGTATCTTCTAGCCATCCGGACAATCTGTTCAGCAGATACACCGTCTTTAGGAAGGAATTTGTCCTTCAAGTAGTCCCGCACCTCCGTGATTCACGCATCAGGACTAACTTGAGCTTCTGGATCTTGCACGTCTGGTTGCAGGGAGCTGCCCGTAGCGCCTATGATCCTTGGTAGACGCCATGGTAACGGAGCCACCGAGACTGCTAGCTTCGAGGTGCTGGTCTCACCCCCATCACTCAGTTCGGCAGGATGGGCAGCAGGTGCTGGTAATCTCCTCACAAAAACTCCATCGGGTGCCGTAGCCTCGATTGAAGCCTTCGTTGAGAGGTCGTCAGCTTCAGCGTTGTTGAGATGCTAGACATGGCATAGGTCTAGGACGTGGAATTCTTTCTGCAACTTCTGGACTTCAAGAAGATATGCTGCTAGCTGACGGTTATTGCAACTGCATGTACCTTTGACTTGTTTGATGATGAGTGCGCGAATCCCCCTTTATAGCAGCTATTGGACACTGAATGATAGCGTCGTCTTTAGTCCGAAGATGAGAGCTTCATATTCCGCCATGTTATTCATCACCTTGAAGTCAAGACGGACCATGTATTTGACTTGCTCCTCCGTTGGTACGAGGAGCAAGACTCCAGCCCTACGCCCTTGCTTTTGCACGGAGCCATCAAAGTAAAGGGTCCAATGAGGCACTGTGAAGACCAGGACCTTAGGTTCCATTTTTTCTTCATTGAGCCCCCCCCCCCCCCCCCCCCCCCCGGAATTGATGGAGATGGAATCCACTCCGCTAGAAAGTCATCTAGTGCCTGACTCTTGATGGCATGTCAAGGCAGAAATTCTAGATCGAATTCCGCCAGCTCTACAGCCCACTTTGCAATGTTTCCCGTTGAGTTGGGATTATGCAAGATAGCTCGCAGTGGATAAGAAGTTACCACTGATATCTTGTGAGGTTTTAAGTAGTGATGGAGCTTTCTTGAGGCAATAAGAACTTCGTACAACAACTTATGCACCTCAAGATATCGAGTCTTGGCATCGTGGAGGACCTCGCTGATGAAGTAGGCATGTCGTTGAATAGTTTGGAGCCTTCTGGAAGGGTCCGGTCTATCCTCTCCATCAACCTAGACCTCCTCCCCCCCCCTGTAGGGATCCGAATCTTCTTCTTGAGTTGTCAGGATGTAACACCCTCAATTTTTGCATCATGCATTGCATACATGTTCATGCATTAAACATTAGTAGAATAAAAGAAAGATAATAAAATATAAAGCATACATATATAAATATGTGTAGCAAAAAAATAAAAACAATAATAATAGCATAAAACATGTATTAGGGAATAAATATAATAATAATAATATATATAAAAAATATATAAATAAATAAAATATATAGTAATAATATATAAAAAACTAAATAATAATATATATATATATAATATTTATATATGTAAAAAATAATAAAGGAAAAAAAGAGAAAAAAAATTCAACTGCTCCGCTGGTCAGGCGGCCGAGCCGGCCCACTCCGCTAGCGCCCCCGCGCCTCCCACGCGCCCGGCGCGCCACGCCCCGGCCGTGCAACCCCACCCGGCAGCGTGCCCCCGCGCCTCCGACGCGCCCTGCTCCCGCGCCTGGTCCACGCCCCCAGCGCACCTACCTCGCCGCGCGACCCCACGCACCCGCCAGCGCGACCCCGCCCGAGCGCCCCACGCCCCGCTCCCACGTGCCCTAGCACCGGCCCTAGCTGCCTCTCCGCGTCTATAAAAGCAAACGGGTCTTCGTATTTTTTTCCTGAGGATTGCTAGCACCGCCAGAAGCCCTAGCCGTCGGTAGAAGGGAAAAAAAAGGACCAGAGGCTGCTACCACCAGGGGAAGAAAAGGAAGAAAAAAGGAGGGGAAGAAGAGGAATACAAAGAGGAGGGGAAGAAGAGGAATACAAAGAGGAGGGTGTCGTCGTATGTCGGAGATCGTCGTCGTCGTGGTGCCTCCGGAGGACCACTGCGCCATCTACTTCGTCTACGCGTCGCCTTCGTTCCGCGATCTTCAAAGCCATCGCATCTACGGTAGGATTCATTTTCAGATGCAAGTTTTAGCGACGTATTAGATCTAGTAGACCTAATTTAATCATAGTTGCACCATAATTTTATTTTCAGCAGCATTAATTCTCGCTAAAACCCCCATAAACTTGTATGAACACGTATGAACTAGTTGCATCTAATCTATAAAAAACTGTAGTTAATTAATAATTGAACTTTGCATGCATGCATGTCATCGCATGTTGATTAGTATGTGTGCATCATGTTGATTTGTATGTATTTTCTTGTATGTGTGATCACGAGTAGAGGGGAGTGCTCAAGATGTCGTGTAAGAGGATTTCCAGAACCAAGACTTCGAAGCGCTTGAGCAACCCTATCTGTCGGAGCAAGGCAAGTGTCCTTGAAGCATATTGATCTTGTTTTTAAATAAATGTTTTGTTTGCAAAATTGCATGCTTGTGTCAATTTGATGGGAATCCTATGATAGGAAGTTTACTAGCTTTGTTTAACCACCCTTGTCACCTGGGACATATGGTAGAGAGTCGGGATGGGTTTTACCTTTTTGCTTCGCTTAATTAGTTGGAATGGAAGAACAACTACACTACTTAATTTAATTATGCATTAATGAGATTATGGTTGACATGAACTGGTTAAATATGATATGTTAATGGGTGGTCTAAGCAAGCTTGGTATGTGGATGGGTTGGATGTATGGTGGTTTGCTTGCTTTAGATCTAAGGACCAGTTCGTGGAGCGACCATCCAGGATTTAAAGTGCCACCACGAGGCCAAGTATGGGTGCGGCATAGCTGATTAATTAGGGCTTTGCCAGTGCTATTTGGACCATTAAGGATGATCGGGGAAGGGGTAGTAGGATTGGGTTTGTTGATGATTGGCGGGACTACCCTGGGATCCGAATGGCTCAAGAGGGGGCTCTTGGTTGAAGATGTGCTCAGTTGGAGACATCGCCACCGGTGAAACCTTAGTGGGGTCTAAATAGGCTAGTAATCCCTTTGTAAAGACTATTTTGTGATCTCTTGGCCATACACAAAAGGAAGCTTAATTGGCGAAAGGGAGGTTCTTTAGTTGCCGACGGGTGATGAAATCACAAACACGTGGGTAAAGAGGTACAAACTTTGTAGAGTCTATTAAAACTATCATGGTAGCCGTGCTCCCGGTTATGAGCAACCTGGACCCTCACATGATTAGAGGGAACTTGGTACTGGGATGGTATTTGGGATGGTTATTGTTGGTATTATGGTTATGGATGGTTATGAATTGAATTATGGTATTGAATATGGATATTGGTACATGATGATGGATATGGAATATGGACTGGTACTATGATAACTACATGGTTTATGATGGGTTATTTCACATACATATAATATATTGCTTTTCAAATGTTTTAATGTACTTTTCATCACTCAACCATTATTATATTCGTCATTTGAATCAGCCACATGTCATACTTTCCACACTTGCTAAGTACGACATGTACTCACTCTTGCAATCCCCCCAACAGTTGCAGGTCAGAATTGTGAGTTTAATGGTGATAATGCGGAGTTCTAGGTCGTGTCTACCGTCAGCTTTGCCTGTGGTGTTGCATGGAGTTGCACTATCCCTTTTGCTTAGTTGCTTAATTAGTTTATTTCCGCTGCATTAGTTGGACCTGTCAATAATATTGATTAGAGCTTGTATTCGAGGATATTATGAATTGTGTGATAAAATTTGGTTAATTAATCTTGTTCTATGGTAATTTTCTATATACTCTTTTGTGAATGCACTCGTGTATGTGTGTTGAACGTCCTGGACACACATATGCGTTCACTTGGTTCATTTTCTGAACCGGGTGTCATAGATTGGTATCAGAGGCACAGGTTGACCGTAGGATGCAGCCTAGATAGAATGGACACTTTAGAGCACATAGGAGCACTAAGGAATCAATGTGTTTTTTCTTGGAGTGTTGTTTGCTATATATATTGCTTGCTTGTGTGCTTAATAGAGGATTTTGGGGTGCTTTAGCATTTCCATGTCCACCTAGGCTAGTATAGGTAGCTTTTTAGTTTCATATCCCTTGATGCATATAGCTGGGGACGTTTCTAAATTCTTATCTTTTGCTTTCCTTCAGATGGTGAGGGCTTGCAACCAGAGGGATGTTAATGATGAGGAGGAGAACCATGGAGCACCTCAGAACAACAATGGACAAGGACCTGCTCATGGAGCTATCAATATTGAGCAACTACTGGCTATGTAGAACAGTTGCAGGCTGGTAACATCAATAATCAGCCCCACATGCCTCTACCGCCACCCCCGCCTCCTCATAACTGATTGGGAGAGTTTATGAGGACTAGGCGACCAACCTTTGCTCAAGTTGCCGACCCTATGGATGCTGATGATTGGCTCAAGTCTGTGGAGAAGAAACTTGCTATTGTCCAATGCAGTGGCCGGGAGAAGGTGCTATTTGCTTCTCATCAACTCGTTGGAGCAGCTGCGGATTGGTGGGATGCTTATTGCAACGGTCATGAGAATCAAGAGAGGATCACTTGGGCGGAATTCAAGGAGAACTTCCGTTCTCATTATGTGCCAGAAGGTGTTATGATCTTGAATAGGCAAGAATTCGAGCACTTGAGGCAAGGAAGATCGAGTGTGGGTGAATACCTCAATAAATTCACTCAACTCTCAAGGTATGCACCTGAGGATGTGAGTCGGGACAGCCGGAAACAATACTTGTTCATGAGAGGCTTGAACAATGAGATCCAAGTGCAATTGCTCAATTGTGATTATGCCAATTTTCAGAAGCTTGTGGACAAATCGATTGTGGTTGAGAACAAGGTCCGTGAGATGGAACAAGACAACAAGAGGAATGTGCCATATCAAGGACAGCAACAAGGAAATAATGTGCGCCCTCGCTTTGCACCACCTAATGCACCTTATTTCGGCTCCTCTGCGCCTGCTCATCGCCCCGGATATGCACCGCGCCCAACCCAGTTTGTGCAGCTGCAGCACCTTGTTATGCAAGCACCTAGGCCTCCGATTCCATATGCACCTCGTGCTAATTTTCCTGGTGCAAATGTTCAAAATCAAGTCCATCCAAATTCTGGTGCAGCTAGGAAGTGCTATACTTGTGGAGAAGCTGGAAACTTTGCACATCAATGCCCTAAGTCAGGCCTTGGACAAGGAAGCAATGCGCCGAGACCAAACCCAAGACCCAATGGAGGACAGCCGCAAGGGAATCGTGGACAACAGAATTTTGCTCGTGGCAACGTCAACCATGTCTCTACGGAGGAAGCGCAACAAGCGGATGACATGGTCATTGGTATGTTTCTTGCAAACTCCAACCCGACGACTACGTTATTTGATTCTGGAGCATCGCATTCATTCATTGCATCAAAATATGTTGCCAAGTATAGTTTGCCTATCTCTCATATGAAGTTTACTCTATTGGTTAAGTCTCCTGGAGGAGAGATGAGGACAAATATAGTATGTCCAAAAGTAAGACTTAGAATAAGGGGGGTAGACTTCTCCACCAACCTTATAGTCTTGGATTCCCAAGGATTGGACATTATACTTGGTATGGACTGGTTGAGGAAGCACAATGGAGTTATCGAATGTGCCACAAAGACGGTGAAGTTGACCAATGAGGAGGGGATCACCGTAGAATTTGAAGCAACTCAACATGCACCGAAGCAATTGGAGCTGAATCACATGGATGGTACTGCAATTGAGGAAATTCCGGTGGTGTGTGAATTTTTGGACGTGTTCCCAGACGAGTTGCCAGGTATGCCACCCGATCGAGACATTGAGTTTGTTATTGATTTAATACCTGGAACTGCACCTATAGCTAAGAGGCCGTATAGGATGCCTTTTGTGGAATTAGCGGAGCTCAAGAAGCAAATTCAAGAGCAACTAGAGAAGGGTTTTATTCGGCCCAAGTCTTCACCTTGGGGAGCGCCTGTTTTATTTGTGGACAAGAAGGATGGAACGCAAAGGATGTGTGTGGATTATCGAGCTCTAAACGAGGTGACAATCAAGAACAAGTACACCTTGCCCCGTATAGAGGATTTGTTTGATCAGATGAAAGGTTCCTGTGTGTTTTCCAAGATCGATTTGAGGTCAGGTTACTTTCAAATGAATATTAGGCCATCGGACATACCTAAGACAACTTTTAGGACACGATATGGATCTTATGAGTACATGGTGATGTCCTTTAGATTGACAAATGTGCCTGCCTACTTTATGTATTTCATGAATAAGGTCTTCATGGAGTACTTGTATAAGTTCGTCGTGGTGTTTATTGATGACATTATGATCTACTCGAAGGATGAGAAGGAACATGAGGAACACTTTAGACTTACGCTGCAGAAATTAAGGGAGCATCAATTGTATGCCAAGTTCAACAAGTGTCAGTTTTGGTTGAAAGAGGTGCCATTTTTGAGTCATGTCATCTCAGGAGGAGGAGTATCGGTTGACCCCGGAAAAGGGAGGGACGTGTTGAAGTGGGAGCCACCGCAAAACATAAAGGAAATAAGAAGTTTTCTTGGGATGGCTGGGTACTACCGTCGATTCATCAAAGACTTTTCCAAGATAGCCAAGCCCATGACGGAATTGCTAATGAAGGGGAATGCTTTCCAATGGACTCAAGCTTGTCAAGAGAGTTTTCAGGAGTTGAAGAAAAGGTTAACAACAGCCCCAATCTTAATATTTCTGGACGTGAGCAAGAGTTTGGATATTTATTGTGACGCATCAAGACAAAGGACTCGGATGTGTGCTTATGCAATGAGCAGAATTATCCTACACATGAACTTGAACTAGCACCCGTGGTACATGCATTGAAGATTTGGAGACACTATATCCTTGGTCATAGGTGTGAAATTTATACGGATCATAAGAGTCTTAAGTATATTTTCACACAAACGGATCTGAATTTGAGGCAACGGAGATGGTTAGAGCTCATTAAAGATTATGACTTGGGAATCAACTATCATCCAGGAAAGGCTAATGTGGTGGCTGATGCCTTGTGCCGGAAAGGAATAAGTAATCAACTCACAGTTCGAGAGTTACCATCCGAGCTATGTAAGGAATTTGAACGGTTGAACCTCGGATTCGTGAATGAGATGGGAATGATGGAGTTAAATCCAAACTTGGAGCAAGAAATTTGAGAAGCACAAACCACTGATGAGGAGATCAAGGAAATCAAGGAAAGGACTCAGGAAGGGAGATAATTCAGATTTAATGAAGACGAACATGGTACCTTATGGCTTGGAAAGAGAATCCTGGTGCCTAATGTAAAGCATATTTGGGAGACAATACTAAAGGAGGCACATGACTCGCCGTACTCAATTCATCCTGGTTGTACAAAGATGTGCAAGGACTTGAATACATGCTATTGGTGGGCCAGCATGAAAAAAGACATAGCCGAATATGTTGCATTATGTGATGTGTGCCGACGAGTTAAAGCTGAACATCAAAGGCCAGCGGGATTATTGCAGCCATTAAAGTTCCCAAAATGGAAGTGGGAAGAGATCGGTATGGACTTCATATTTGGTTTACCACGTACTCAGTCCGGTTACGACTCAATTTGGATAATTGTGGATCGGTTAACTAAGTCAGCCCACTTTATTCCCGTCAAGACCACCTATAATGGAGAGAAATTGGTGGAACTGTATATGGGAAGAATAGTATGTTTGCATGGAGTTCCGTCGAAGATAGTCTCGGATAGAGGTTCATAATTTACTTCCAGGCTTTGGCAAAAATTGCATGAAGCATTGGGAACAAGGTTGAACTTTAGTTCAGCATATCACCCTCAAACGGATGGACAAACCGAGAGGACCAATCAAATTTTGGAAGACATGTTAAGAGCTTGTACTTTAAAGCATGGGAAAAGTTGGGACAAGAGCTTGCCATTTGCAGAATTTTCATACGACAATAGTTACCAAGCAAGTTTGAAAATGTCACCCTATGAAGCACTATACGAAAGGAAGTGTAGGACACCCTTGTTATGGAATGAAGCAGGAGAGAACCAAGTATTTGGTCCTGATGTGTTACAGGATGCTGAAAGGCAAGTTCAAATAATTCGTGAAAACCTAAGGGCTGCTCAGTCGCGACAAAAAGGCTATGCGGATAATAGGCGAAGGAATCTGGCATTTGAAGTTGGAGATTTTGTATACCTCACAGTGTCATCTATCCGAGGGCAACGCCGGTTTAACGTCAAAGGAAAACTGGCACCTTGTTACATCGGACCATTTAAGATTCTCGACAAGCACGGAGAGGTAGCTTATCCACTTGAGCTGCCGGCGTATCTCTCCAATGTACACAACGTGTTTCACGTATCTCAACTCAAGAAGTGTCTGAGGGTGCCGGAAAAATAGGTGCCGATGGACGAGTTAGAACTTCAGGAGGATTTGTCCTTTGTCGAGCAACCTATCAAGATCTTGGACGTGAAAGAAAGGGTCACGAGGAATAAGAGGGTCCGTTGGTGCAAAGTGCGATGGAACCACCATACGGAAGCCAAAGCTAAGTGGGAATGTAAATAAGACTTGAAGTCTGAATTCCCTCATCTTTTCTCCACGCTGTCGAATCTCGAGAGCGAGATTCACTTTAAGGGGGGTAGGTTTGTAACACCCTCAGTTTTTGCATCATGCATTGCATACATGTTCATGCATTAAACATTAGTAGAATAAAAGAAAGATAATAAAATATAAAGCATACATATACAAATATGTGTAGCAAAAAAAGAAAAAAAATAATAATAACATAAAACATGTATTAGGGAATAAATATAATAATAATAATAATATATATATAAAATATATAAATAAATAAAATATATAGTAATAATATATAAAATAAATAAATAAAATATATAATAATAATATTTATATATGTAAAAAAATAATAAAGGAAAAAAGAGAAAAAAATCAACTGCTCCGCTGGCCAGGCGGCCGAGCCGGTCCACCCCGCCAGCGCCCCCGCGCTCCGCCCCAGCCGTGCGACCCCACCCGCCAGCGCGCCCCCGCGCCTCCCACGCGCCCCGCTCCCACGCCCGATGCACGTGCCCAGCACACCTGCCCCGCCGCGCGACCCCACGCGCCCGCCAGCGCGCGTCCCAGCGCGACCCCGCCTGAGCGCCTTGCGCCCCACTCCCGCGTGCCCTAGCGCCGACCCTAGCTGCCTCTCCACGTCTATAAAAGCAAACAGGTCTCTGTATTTTTTCCTGAGGATTGCTAGCGCCGCCAGAAACCCTAACCGCCGGTAGAAGGAAAAAAAAGGACCAGAGGCTGCTGCCGCCAGGGGAAGAAAATGAAGATAAAAGGAGGGGAAGAAGAGGAATACAAAGAGGAGGGCGTCGTCGTACGTCGGAGATCATCGTCGTCGTGGTGCCGCCGGAGGACCGCTGCGCCATCTACTTCATCTACGCATCGCCTTCGTTCTGCGATCTTCAAAGCCGTCGCATCTACGGTAGGATTCGTTTTCAGATGCGAGTTTTAGCGACGTATTAGATCTAGTAGACCTAATTTAATCGTAGTTGCACCATAATTTTATTTTCAGCAGTATTAATTCTCGCTAAAACCCCCATAAACTCGTATGAACTAGTTGCATCTAATTTATAAACAACTGTAGTTAATTAATAATTGAACTTTGCATGCATGCATGTCATCGCATGTTGATTATTATGTGTGCATCATGTTGATTTGTATGTATTTTCTTGTATGTGTGATCGCGAGTAGAGGGGAGTGCTCAAGATGTCGTGTAAGAGGATTTCCAGAACCAAGACTTCGAAGCGCTTGAGCAACCCTATCCGTCGGAGCAAGGCAAGTGTCCTTGAAGCATATTGATCTTGTTTTTAAATGAATGTTTTGTTTGCAAAATTGCATGCTTGTGTCAATTTGATGGGAATCCTATGATAGGAAGTTTACTAGCTTTGTTTAACCACCCTTGTCACCTGGGACATATGGTAGAGAGTCGGGATGGGTTTTACCTTTTTGCTTCGCTTAATTAGTTGGAATGGAAGAACAACTACACTACTTAATTTAATTATGCATTAATGAGATTATGGTTGACATGAACTGGTTAAATATGATATGTTAATGGGTGGTCTAAGCAAGCTTGGTATGTGGATGGGTTGGATGTATGGTGGTTTGCTTGCTTTAGATCTAAGGACCAGTTCGTGGAGCGACCATCCAGGATTTAAAGTGCCACCACGAGGCCAAGTAAGGGTGCGGCATAGCTGATTAATTAGGGCTTTGCCAGTGCTATTTGGACGATTAAGGATGCTCGGGGAAGGGGTAGTCGGATTGGTTTGTTGATGATTGGTAGGACTACCCTGGGATCCGAATGGCTCAAGAGGGGGCCCTTGGTTGAAGATGTGCTCAGTTGAGACATCGCCACCGGTGAAACCTCAGTGGGGTCTAAATAGGCTAGTAATCCCTTTGTAAAGGCCATTTTGTGATCTCTTGGCCATACACCAAAGGAAGTGTAATTGGCGAAAGGGAGGTTCTTTAGTCGCCGACGAGTGATGAAATCACAAACACGTGGGTAAAGAGGTACAAACTCTGCGGAGTCTATTAAAACTATCATGGTAGCCGTGCTCCCAGTTATGAGCAACCTGGACCCTCACATGATTAGAGGGAACTCAGTATTGGGATGGTATTTGGGATGGTTATGGTTGGTATTATGGTTATGGATGGTTATGAATTGAATTCTAGTATTGAATATGGATATTGGTATATGATGATGAATATGGAATATGGACTGGTATTATGATAAATACATGGTTTATGATGGGTTATTTCACATACATATAATATATTGCTTTTAAAATGTTTTAATGTACTTTTCAGCACTCAACCATTATTATACTCGTCATTTGAATCAGCCACATGTCATACTTTCCACACTTGCTGAGTACGACATGTACTCACTCTTGCAATACCCCCCCCCCCCAACAGTTGCAGGTCAGGATTGTGAGTTTAATGGTGATAATGCGGAGTTCTAGGCCGTGTCTACCGTCAGCTTTGCCTGTGGTGTTGCATGGAGTTGCGCTATCCCTTTTGCTTAGTCGCTTAATTAGGTTATTTCCGCTGCATTAGTTGAACCTGTCAATAATATTTATTAGAGCTTGTATTCGAGGATATTATGAATTGTGTGATAAAATTTGGTTAATTAATCTTGTTCTGTGGTAATTTTCTGTATACTCTTTTGTGAATGCACTCGTGTATGTGTGTTGAATATCCTGAGCACACATATGTGTTCACTTGGTTTATTTTCGGAACCGGGTGTCACACAGGACCCTCCCGGAGGGGTCCTTAGTGTTGTCTTGTAGAGGTTGGTCCACAGGCGCCTGGTCTCTAGAACTTTGCTTGGAGGCTGGGACCCTAATCCGCCTTGATGGTTGTCTCCTGCAGGTGGCTCTGAACCCTCCCGAAGGAGTCCAAGCCTCTGTGTGGAAGAGCTTGGAGATGTGTTTGGTCTTTCGGCGACCAGGACCTTGCTGACAACATTCGTAGTTGTAGCAATGTAAAAGAAAAGAGGTTCACTAGGTTCCAAAGCTACCATGATGAGTATTGTAGTGAGGAACCTCTTAAGCTCCTCGAACGCCTTGTCTACTTCTTCGAACCTAGGGAAATGTCCAGACTTCACCAGAAGCTTGAATAAGGGGAGTTCTCATTCAGCCAACCTAGAGATGTACCGACTGAGTGAGGCAAGACACCATGTGAGCTTCTGGACATATTTGATGCGGGCAGAGAGGCTGCATCTTTTCGATAGCCTTTATCTTGGTCGGATTCGCTTCTATCCCTCGGTGAGTCACAGGAATTCGAGAAGCTTTCTGGAGGAGACCCTGAAGATGCACTTGTCATGGTTTAGCTTTGTGTGCATCAGGCGCAGCTTGATAAAGACGGGATGGAGATTGTCGAGTAAGGAGTCTTTGTTTTTCACCTTCACGATGATGTCATCACGTAAACTTCCTCTAGGCCCCGGATAAGCTCCACAAAAGTTTTGTGCATAGCTCGCAAAAAAGTTGAGAGGACACTCTTGAGACCATAAGGAATTGCAGTTGTTGGCACCCTGCACACCGGGTACCCTCGCACATAGGATAAAGGCACCTGGGCATGCCCGATGGCTCCACGTGTCCAGAAGTTGTCGAGGCCTCAACCTATCGCAAGATCCAGCCCCGATGTTGCCACGTGGGGCACGAAGAGTGGGATAAAGACCTTCAGAAGGGATGACCTCCCAAGGCGCCATGTGTTAGTACAGGACCTCACCCAACCTCGGTGGGGAGCTCCAGAGCTCATTGGAGCACCGAACCAAACTTCCTTCCTCAGGGGCAAGAGCGGAGCTGCCACGTGCCCTAGGGAGCCCCAGAGCTGCCACGCGTCGTGAAGGAGCGGGGCTAGCCTCCCCAGCGAGGACCTTCCCTGAGGATGCCACATGTCTCGCAGCTCACCCTGGACGGTAAGGTGCGGGAGCTAAAAGCTGGTACACTCCACTCAGGTCAGGCATTGAAGGTCCGCACCCACCTCTGGCACACAACGTGGAGCACGCCAACAATCAAAGACCGCTATGACCGATCACATCACAATGAAGGCGCTGTAGGCTTATCCCACTTGGCCAAGTGGGTAGCTTGTGACAACAAGACAAGATGACAGGACACCTTCTACTAACGTCAGCAATGGCACATGGGCTACTGACAAGGGAGGCGACAAGATTGCGAGTCTTCACTACCATGCTCAGAAAAGCTTATGCGGGAAGCCTAAGATCTCTTAGGACAAGATCACCCCAGGACCACCATCGGGCCCTGGGACCCCACTTGTAAGGCGTCCAGTCTTGGTTATAAAAGGCCCAAACCGCCACCGATACAAGGACCAGACTCAGAATCCCCGATACACACACACTTGCATACACACTCACCAAGCAATACAATCCACCGTGGAGTAGGGTGTTATGCTCCTTGCAGCCCGAACCACGTAAAAACTCCACTGTCTCATATTCTTATGCTAGAACACTAGTTTGAGGCCTAAGCCCCACCGAACAAGAACCTCCACGAGCTGCTCCTTAGCAGATCCGGGGGAAGTGTCGCATTGACCCTTCGACATTTGGCGCGACAGCAAGGGCTTTTTCCCTCAAAAAGTGTAGCGCTTTCACCACCATGGTGTTCATGAAGCCCTCAAGCTGTGGCGAAATCAAGCCACAAAAGGTCGACCATCGTGTCGACAAAGACGTGGAGAGGGAGTCCAAAGGCTGGAACGTGCCATGGAAATGGTACACCAGGCTGTGAACTTCGACCTCAATAGCGACCACAAGCGTCGTAAAGCAATCCGTGTCATCTGTGGAGGATATTGGGAACCCGCTTCCAGTAATGCGGTCAAGACCCTGCGTCGGGCAATGACTTCGTCAGCCTCTACGCATGCTCCGGCACCGCATCACAAATGGATGGAGACGACGATCAGCTTTGACGGCTCTGACCGCCCCGAGAACATGGCGGGAGCCGGGCAGCTTCCCCTCCTCATCGCCCACACCATCGCCAATGTAAAGTTTTACCACGTCCTGGTAGATGGTGGAGCCGGCCTCAACCTCATCAGCCGTGCGGCCTACGACAAGCTGAAGATCACCGTGTGTGAGCTCGCCCCAACAAGATCATTCTGGGGGTAGGAACGGAAAGTGTTACCTTGTACGGCTGCATCCACCTCCGGGTGACCCTAGGGACACCCGAGAACTTCGAGACGGAGAATATCCTATTCGACTTCGCGAAGGTTAGCCTCCCCTACCACACCATTATCGGCAGGCCAGCTCTGTACTGGTTCATGGCAGTAGCCCATTACGGCTACCTCGTCCTCAAGATGCCGACACATTCCGGCGTCCTCAAGATCTGTGGAGATCGTGCTACTGCGGTGACGGTCTTGGAAAAGCTCCGAGCATTGGCAACGGTCCCAGCACCTGTCCTGTGTGATGTTGAGCCAAGTAAGCCTTCGCCAGACCCACGCGCTCGCAGCCGCGCTGCTGCACCACGAGTGCAGCCCTCCGATGATGACGACGTACCCATCAAGACAATCCAAATTGGCTCTGATGCGGCTCAGACCACCCGTATCACAGGGAGTCTAGATAGTGAGCAGGAATCGGTGCTCACTACTTTCCTGTGAGCTAACGTCGACGTCTTTGCCTCGCAACCATCGCAGATGTCAAGCATTCCCAGGGAAGTGATTGAGCACCGTCTGAAGATCTACCTCGACGCACAGCCGCAACATCAGAGGCCCCGTAAGCAGTCCATCGAGTGGTAAAACTTCATCTGCAAAGAGATCAAGAAGCTCCTCGATGCTGGCTTCATACGGGAGGTCCACCATCCCAGATGGTTGGCCAATCCGGTTGTCGTCCCCAAAGCTGGCGGTAAGCTTAAGATGTGTATTGACTACATCAACCTCAACAGGGCATGTCCTAAAGATCCCTTCCCTCTCACTAGAACTGATCAAATCATAGATTCAACTTTGGGGTGAGATATGCTATGCTTTCTAGATGCATATTCAGGATTTCACCAAATCCCAATGTCTAGAGAGGATGAAGAACATACCGCATTTATAACCGTGGATGGACTTTACTGCTATGTCTCCATGCCTTACGGTCTTAAGAATGCCCTCCCCACCTCTGTACGAGCTATGCATAAAACATTTGAGGACCTCATTCGAGACCTAGTAGAGGTATATGTCGATGATATTGTAGTAAAAATCCAGTCACATACATCATTACTAGAAAACCTCGCCCTAGTCTTTGATAGATTGCGAACCACACGCACGAAGCTCAATCCCGACAAATGTGTGTTCGGGGTCAAAATTGTGAAGCTCCTCGGTTTCCTGGTCTCACACCAAGGGATTGAGGCCAACCTAGAAAAGATCAAGGCAGAGGATCTCATGCGGCTCCCAGCCCGCATCAAGGATGTGCAGAAGCTTGCAGGGTGTTTGACAGCGCTCAGCCGATTTATCTCTAGGCTGGCTGAGCGGGCTCTCCCGTTCTTCAATCTCTTGCGCCAGTCCGGGCCGTTCGTCTGGACCAAAGAAGCAGAGAAGGCATTCCGCGAGCTAAAGCAGCAGCTGACGACACTGCCAATAATGGTGGCATCGGAGCCCAGGGAGCCCCTGTACCCCTACATCACCGCCACAACAGAGGTGGTAAGCATGGTTTTGGTTGCAGAGTGAGCCGGTCACCAGTAGCCCCAACGAAAGGAAGGAACCCCTGCCGTTGACTCTGTGCCCCAGGGCTTGGAGCTTGCAGACAGCCCCAACGTCAGAGAAGCCTCTGGGTCCCAGCCCCCAAAGGACGTCCCGGTCCCCCAAGGGGGCCCTAGAGAGCGAGGAGCCTCTGGGTCCCAGGCCCCAGAGGTTGTCTGGGTCCCCCAAGGGGGCCCCGGAGACCAAGGAGCCTCTGGGTCCTATCCCCCAGAGGACGTCCAGGTCCCCCAAGGGGGCCCCGGAGAGCAAGAAGCCTCTGGGTCCCAGCCCCCAGAGGATGTCCGGGTCCCCCCAGGGGGCCCCGGAGAGCAAGGAGCCTTTGTGTCCCAGCCCCCAGATGATGTCCGGGTCCACCAAGGGGGCCCTGGAGTCCAAGGAGCCTCTGGGTCCCAGCCCCCAGAGGATGTCCAGGCCCCCAAGGGGGCCCTGGGGTCCAAGGAGCCTCTGGGTCCCGTCCCCCAGAGGATTATCGGGTCCCCCTAGGGGGCCCCGGAGGTCAAGAAGCCTTTGAGCCCCAGCCCCCAAAGGAAGCGCTAGGCCTAGGAGACATGGGATCGCTGGACCTGGAACAGAAGGAAGAAGATGCGCCAAATTCCCCAAAAGGGTCCCATACCATCCAACGCCCGGTCTACTTCATCAACGAAGTTCTGCATGAGGCAAAGACAAGGTACCTCAAAGTGCACAAGCTGCTCTATGCGGTGCTAATCACATCGAGGAAGCTCCTCCATTATTTCTAGGCACACCGAGTATCAGTGGTGACTTTGTTCCCACTGGGAGCAGTGCTGCGCAGCCCAAACGCAACTGGCAATATCGCCAAGTGGGCAGCTAAATTAGCAGAGTTCGAGCTTGATTTTTTCCATGACATGTGATAAAGAGTCCAGCTCTGGTAGACTTCGTTGCCGAGTGGACCCCTTCACCAAGCAACCCAGGGGGCCGTGAGATCAGCGAGCCGGGGCCCAGGGCTCTGGTGCTTATCGGACCTTACTGGACGCTTTTCTTTGACGGATCCTCAAGGAAGCAGGGAGCCAGAGCCGGTGTACTGCTCACCTTGCCAACCGGGGAGCAGTCCAAGTACGCCTCAACTTTAAGGCTACCAACAACATGGTAGAGTACGAAGCCCTCATCTTCAGGCTCACAGCTGTGCAGGGTCTCGGTGTCCAACAAATGCTGGTCAAGAGAGACTCCCAGCTGATCATCAAGCAAGTCTGGGGTGAGTGTTGCTACAACGACCCGTAACTCGCGGCATATCTGATACATGTCAAGAAGTTAGAAGCTGGATTCGAGGCCTTGGATCTATACCATGTGTCGCGTGCCGACAACTACATCGTCGATGTCCTATCAATCATGGCGTCCATTGGAGCTCCCGTTCCAGAGGGTGTCTTCAGCAGGAAGTTGGTGCGGTCGACTGCTAGGCCGATAGGGCCTAATGAAGAAGGTGAGCCCACAGCTCCACAGAGCTGGCAACCACGACGGCCCTACGACCGTGGGGGCCACCAAGGTTCTTGAGCATCACTAGGGATCCCCAATCACCTGGCACCCAAGATCTGGAAGTCCAGGAGAGTCCCGATGCGTGGATCACGGAGGTCCGAAACTACCTGAAGGACAACCTCCCCCCGGAGGATCCAACATCCGCTGAGAGGATCGTGAGGATGGCGAAACGCTACATGCTGGTGGAAGGTGATCTCTACCGACATGGTGCCAACGACGTATTGCTACGATGCATAACTCGGCAGGAAGGCTACGACTTGCTCGCAGAAATCCACGAATGAGAGTGTGGGAATAACGCGGCCTCCCGCACGCTGGTTGGCAAAGCCTTCCAGCATGGTTTCTACTGGCCAACATCACTACAAGACGTCGTCGAACTAGTCAAGAAGTGCAAGGCATTCCAGTTCCACGCCAAGCAAATTCACACCCCAGCGCAGTCACTGCAGATGATCCCGGCCTTTCGCGGTGTGGGGGCTAGATATTCTGGGACCCTTCCCCAGGGCAGTTGGAGGGTACCGGTTCCTCTACATTGCCATAGATAAGTGCACCAAGTGGCCGGAGGTAGTCCCAGTGATCAACATCAACAAGTAGTCCGCAGTCAAATTCATCAAGTCAATTGTCTGCAGGTTCGGGGTCCCAAACAGGATCATCACCGACAACGGGACCCAGTTCACCAATGCAGCTTTCCAGGACTACTGTGAGGACCTTGGTGTCCAAGTCTATTTTGCATTCGTGGCTCATGCAAAGAGCAACGGACAAGTCGAAAGGGCCAACGCTGAGATCCTTAGGGGCCTCGAGACACACACATATGACATCTTGAATAAGCATGGTGCCAAGTGGGTTGACGAGCTCCCTTGTGCACTATGGGCAAGCCAGATATCACCCAGCCGAGCCACAGGAGAAACACCTTCCTTTCTGGTATATGGGGTTGAGGCCGTCCTCCCCCCAGAGATCGTTGTGGGCTCGTTCAGAGTTCGAGCGTTCGATGAAGCTTCACAGGACCAGCTCCAACGAGAAGACGTCGACCTCATCGACGAAGCAAGGAGGCACGCCACCATCCAAAACGCATGTTACCGACAGGTGCTGAGGCACTACCAAGAGCGGTTCGTGCGGAGTAGAGAGCTCAAGACAGGTGACCTGGTGCTGTGGCGCATAGTCTCTCGAGAAGGGTCGCACAAACTTTCCCCCAGCTGGGAAGGCCCTTTCCGAGTGATACAAGTATCCCACCCCGGATGTGCCCGCCTTGTGACGGAAGAAGGGGAGCCCCTCCCCCACCCATGGAACATAGAGCACCTCCGTAATGTCTATCCCTAAGCTTAAAAGTAGGACAATGTAGGGTATCATGGTGCCAAGGAATAGCATGTAGGACAACCAAGCTCTGGGAGGGACAGGTTCGGAGTGTTCAGCCGTTTAGCTTGGTCCTGTACCTTAAGCATGAACACTCTACCTCCCTTGCCATCTGGAGTGGGTCGTTGCCTTGTTGTAAAGCCAATTCACTCCTGTGAACACCAATGATAAGAAATTCATTGTCTTACCATGTGCTTTCTCTTATGCTCACTTACGTTACCTGCTAATTTTGTGATCAATCAAACTAGACTCGTCTTATGTACATCATTTTTGTGTACTTGGTGAAATCTTTTATGTATCGCCCCTAGTAGAGTCATGCAACCCTGCTACAGGCGGATGTATTTGAGGTACCTGCAAGGTGTCTTGGAGCCTCGCGACTGCCCTCTTACTTGGGGCCCTGTGGTGCCAAATGGTTCCCCGCAAAAGGCCAATGCCGAGCTGGAGGTCCAGAGCATGCAACATGCTTAGCTTGGTCCTGTACCCCAAGCGTGTGCACTTTGCCTCCTAGTGCTGCAGCTAAGTACCGGGGGGCCAGGACGCTCACACCCCGAATAAGAAGGAAGCCGGACCCTGAGCGCCATTGCACAGAATTACCCAAATCCCGTGTACCAGCCGAGGACTATAAGACATGACTATACTTAAGGATAGGAAAAGATGACCAGCTAGCAAAACAATATGCGCCCCCGTTATGTGTGCAGGACATACAAAGCAGGGTGCAATGGAGCATCCAGCTCCAGCACCTCCCAAGGGTCCTGCCGTTGACGTCCCAGAACGTCAATGATAGCACCAAGCGCGAATAAGTGAGTAAACTCTCCGCCCCCACACTTGTTGCTAACAGGTTCCTCTTGCGATAGCCTGTACACTAGAGGCCTGCCGTCGACATACCTACAAAGATGGTGGGTGACGCTAGAGCATCCAGCTCCGGCACCTCCCAGGGGGCCTGCCGTCGATGTCCTAGAACGTCAACGACAGCACCAAGCGCGAATAAGTGAGTAAACTCTACTGCCCCGCAATTGTTGCTAACATGTTTCTCTTGCGATAGCCTGTACACCAAGGGCCTGCTGTCAATGACTTCATGACGATGGTGGACGACGCCAGAGCATCCAGCCCCGGCACCTCCGTTGACATACCTACGAAGATGGTGGGCGACGCAGGATCATCCAGCTCTGGCACCTCCCAGGGGGGCCGCCGTCGATGTTTCTACAAAGATGGTGGGTGACGCTGGAGCATCCAGCCCCGGCACCTCCCAGGGGCCCGCCATCGACGTACCTACGAAGATGGTGGGAGACGCCAAAGCAACCAACTTCGGCACTTCCCAAGGGGCCTGTCGTCGACGTCCCAGAACGTCAACAACAGCACCAAGCTCGAATAAGTGAGTAAATTCTCCTTGTAGGATCGAGGAGCACATGAAAAGCTACCAGAGGGGGGTGAATGGTAGATTTAAAAATCTTACACAGTGGAAACAATTAAATCCCAACCCCTTCGGTAGAAAATTAAACAATTAATAAACCGTGTGTGCAAATTATCTTAAACGTGTTCAATCATGACAAAAATTGTAGATATCAGAGAGAATCAAGTCACTATGACAACACAATAAGAATCACTCAAATCCGTTGAGAAAAACTCAAGTTATGATCAAACGATTGAACTAATATCGATCTGTTCTACCGAGTAAAAACAGTTCTGTTTTTCGTCAAAGAAACTCGTGTAGATTAGGAACCACAAATCCAATTATCGTGAAATTTTAACAAATGATAGATAAACAAGTTGTTAAGACAACCCAAAAAGAATCATGTCAATTCGATTTGTAAAACTCGAGTTATGATAAAACCACCAACGAAAGGTAGTGCTGTGCAAAAATTCGACGAGTAAAACCTGCCTGGAACTTTAGTCCAACTCAATACTTATATAACCAGTGGAAGCTCTGGCCTCCCTTGCTTATATAACCAGCCCGAAGGCCAAACCAACTCAAACGAGGACTCTAATCCTACTCAAATCACGAATCGAAACTTTTCATAACTGCTCAAGATCTTCCTATTCGCAGATAGAAACAATCTCGAGACTTCCTAACAAACCAGGAACACATCTCGTATTCCTAAACAGCTTGACTTTCGTGCGGCACACGAAAACTACCATAACCAACTCAATACTTTCCATATTAAGCCATAACCGACTCAGCCAGCAACCGAAGTCATCATGCGATACGATCCGATCCTTGAGATCTTCCTTCCACAACCTGTCTTCAGAACTATGTTGCCACGTCATGCACCATATGCATACGTGTAAACACCTTCCTTTGACATCCAGTAACCTTCATATGCACTGCCCTTGATTCAATCATCCTGCACGACCTCCTGACCCATTCAACCACAATTGCTCTGAACTTGGTTGTTGGAACTTCATCTCCTCCCTGAGACTAGTCCAAAGGATTCTGTCACCAGCCATGACTTGAACTCAAGCAACACCTGCACATGAACAAACAACCAATTCCGTACGAGCCCAAGTCTGAGACTTGACTCAAATTAGTTCCGAACACAACACCTTACGTGAGCACCTCACATAAGCATGTTACAAAACCACAGTAAAACGATATCAGCCATATCAACCAAAACGCACCAAAAACTTAGCAAATGAATACTAAGCAATCTTTCCAACAATGTAAAGAAAGTTCAAAACATTTCACAGTAAAAGCAGGAACATTGCGATCAAGCTCCGAACCTTGCAAAAGCTAACCGGAGCTTGATCCGGAGCTTACCAAACCTAGTAGAACCTAGCGCCAGAGCTTACCAAAGCTAGTACAACATAGTGCCAGAGCTTACCAAAGCTAGTACAACCTAGTGCCGGAGCTTGCCAAAGCTAGTCAGAACTAGTCAACCCAAAAGTTAGAGCTAGAAAAACATGTCGGAGCTAACCAACATAAGTCGGACCTATCAAAACATATCGGAGCATAACAAAGACATGCCGGAGCTATCAAAGACATGCCAGAGCTAAAGACAAAGCTCACCAGAGCTACCCAAATACTTGTTGGACCTTAACAAAGCAAGTTGGACCTTTTGTCAGACCTTGCAGAAGCTCGGTGCTAGAGTCAGACCTTGCTCAAAAAATGTTTTAGCAGTATTTCAGAACTTTTATCATCAAAGCAAATGTATTCATTACAAGCCAATTTATTCAACACACATAGGTCTCACAATCTCCTCCTTGATGAATGCATTGGCAACACCACTTAAAATCCGAACATTGGCTTATTCACATTAAAAATTTTGAAAACAATTTCTCCCCCTTTGGCAACACCACATAAATAATTTTTTCTTTTGAGAAAAATCGTGCCAGAAAACACTTGTGAATATGTGCAATGTGTAATCAATTTCTCCCCCTTGCAAACTTTTCTTAAAAAACTCACATATTTTCTCTCCCCCTTTGACAATGTATTCAGCAAGGTTCGAAAGAGAAATTTTAATTGTTATGAGCATATTATAATATATACATATAAAACAAAGCTCAACCAAGTTATACTATCAAGTAACTTACACTATCACATCAATGAGATACATAAAGTAGTGTAAGCCATGCTAGAGATCAAATGTAATTCTCAATTTAAGCAAGTCATGATCTCACAAACTTAACTATTTCAATACCTGAAAGCATGACACTTGTTGCTGCAAATTATTATTTTTCAAAGCACAAATTTTAATCATATGATATTTGCAAGAGATTATATGCGCATCTGCCTTATTCTAACCAACCAAGCCAAGTCTATGTCATTTGACAATCAGAAGCTTAAGGACATGGTTTTAGTCATAGACAATTTCTTCCAAGTTCATATCTAAGTACAATGATAAGCCATCTCAAAAGAAGAAGTGCGATGCATGCATATTCTCTTGATCTTTTCTCAATTTATATTTGTTCATAAAAACTCAACATGTGAGTTGATTACTTGATTAATTCTTTATGATTAAAAGCACTTGTGAGCATGCAACAAGTTCCAAACAGCAAGAAAGTTTGATCATGACCAGATTTAGTGTAAGTAATTATTCCAATTACTAGTCATGACAAAAACTACAAAATGTATAACATGAGTAATGTAGTAAGAACTTTCAACATATAAAAAGAATGACAAAGTCATATATGTATAAAATACTATGCTCATATTATTTTAAGTTCAGATTCACACATAAACTCTCAAGTTTCAAAGCTCCCCCTCAATGTAAGCCATGAGGATGCATAACCCCTATTTCACTACAAATGAAACCAAAACGAGTGAAATCCAGAGGTTTTGTAAAAATGGCAGCCAATTGTTGTTTGGTATCTACATGGTGAAGCACAATATTTCCTTTTTCAATATTATCACGGAGAAAGTGATACCTAATATCAATGTTCTTAGTTCTAGAATGTTGCATGGGGTTTTTAGCAATGCAAATAGCACTAGTGTTGTCACAGAACAGTGGAACACTATCTAGATCAACCCCATAGTCCTCAAGTGTTTGAACAATCCAAAGAATTTTTGAGCAAGCACTAGCAGCAGCTACATATTCAGATTTAACTGTGTATTGTACAACTGAGTTTTGTTTTCTAGAGGACCAAGCAACAAGTGAATTACCAATAAAATGACAGGCACTGGAAGTACTTTTCCTATCAATCCTACAACCCCCAAAATCAGCATCCGAAAAAGCTTTCAAAGTAATAGTTGAGGAAGAAGGAAGAAAAATGTCAAATTCTTGAGTTCCATGTAAGTACCTGAGAATCCTTTTGACGGCTTGACGATGTGAAGCACGTGGGCAGGCTTGAAACCGTGCACAAAGACATAAGCTGAATTTTATGTCCGGTCTTGATGCCATGAGGTACAAAAGTGATCCGATCATGCTTCTATATTTTTTTGATCAACCGGTTCACCATCTTCATCAAGATCAAGTGTCGATGTTGTTCCCATTAGTGTCCGAAGAGGCTTGCTTTTGTCCATGTTGAAGCGTTTGAGAAGGTCCCTTGTATACTTCGTTTGATGCACAAAGGTACCTTCCTCGGTTGGCTTGATTTGCAGCCCCAAAAAGTAAGTGAGTTTACCCATCATACTCATTTCAAATTTTGAACTCATCATTGCTGAAAACTTGGACACAAGATCATGAGAAGCACAACCAAAGATAATATCATCCACATACACTTGAACGAATAATGAGTCATTGCCATGCTTAAGCACAAAAAGAGTTTTATCAACCTTGCCCATGGTAAACCCCTTTTCAAGTAAGAATGTTTTTAACCTATCATACCATGCTCTAGGAGCTTGTTTTAGACCATATAGGGCTTTAGTCAGTTTGAAAACATAATTAGGAAAATCTGGATTTTCTAACATAAACCTCCTGATCTATGTAGCCATTAAGAAAAGCATTTTTTACATACTTTTGATATAACTTGAAACCTTTAGATGCAGCAAAGGCTAACAAGATTCTTATGGCTTCTAATCTAGCAACTGGAGCAAAAGTTTCATCAAAATCTAGACCTTCAATTTGTGTGAAACCTTGAGCAACCAATCTATCCTTATACCTAATCACAACCCCATCCTCACTTTGTTTATTTTTAAACACCCATTTAGTTCCAATTAAAGTGTGATCTTTAGGTGGAGGTACAAGTTTCCAAACATTATTTCTTTCAATATTTTCTAACTCTTCTTGCATGGCAATAATCCAAGATTCATTAGAGAGTGCGTGTGATATATATTTAGGTTCAAAAGAAGCAACAAAAGCAGAATGAGCATGAGAATTGGGTAGGGATGGCAATTCAGAACCGCGGGTTCGGGTCCCTGCGGGTTTGGCACCCGACGAGTTTGGGTTCGGGTCTAATTTTTCACCCGCGGGTCTGACCCGAACCCGACCCGAGACTTTGCGGGTTCAGGTTCGGGTTTCTTTTTGCACCCGCGGGTCCACCCACGCGCCCGAATACTATTTTGGCCCAATCCACAATGGCCCAACAGCCCACAGCCAATGCTAAAAATATAACCTCAACCCTAACCTTGGCCATGCCATCTGGCTGCCCCGCATGGCCGTCCCCGACCCTGACCCCGATCCCTCGTCGGCCGCCTTGGCGCCCCCGGCCCGCGGCCCCCCATGCCACCACCACCCTGGGCCACTGCCACCCCCGGTCTCTCCCTCCCTCTCCCAGTATTTATCTCCCTCTGGCCCCATCGCCCATCGGCCGCCCCCGTCGGCCGCCCGGTGTCCGCCGCCCCCGTCGGGCGCCCCCGCCCCCGCCCCCATCGGCTGCCCCCGCCCCTTATCCAGATCGGGACGACACTCTGGCACGCGACACTCCGGCACCGGCGCACGGCGGCACGCGGCACTCCGGCACTCCCTCTTGAACTGAGATCGATAGTGTGTGCCATGACCTCAACCTCCAAGTATCTATGCTTAGTTTGATTCTGTCCATTTTCGTTTAATTCCCGATCGCCCCTTATGTTATTCTGTCAAACCCGACGGGCACCCGAAACCCGCCCGAAACCCGTCGGGTGCGGGTTCGGGTGCGTATTTTCACCCGCAGGTGCGGGTTCGGGTTTGAAAATCTACCCGCGAGCTTTTTCAATTCGGGTGGGTTTTTGTTCGACCCGACCCGAACCCGACCCATTGCCATCCTTAGAATTGGGTCGGAAAACCTGGATCTTGTAACTCGTTCATGCAAACTTCCAATTATCTGTTGGGGGGATGATTCTTGTAAATCCGTAGGAGAACAGATGTCTCACAAGCTTCTTCTTCATTAGTTTCATCACAGATTGATGAGCTTGTGGCTTGTGGATGATCAGGACCAACAATGGTGGTAGTCAGAGCTTGTTCAAAGTTTAGAGTTGGACACGTGTCAGCTTCGGAACTATCAGGCAATATCACCAACTCTTCATCTTCTTCGAAAGTACCCTCCCCCTAAGGATATGGATATGGTCCTGCAATATCGGAGCTCATACCTGGGCTAGCTTCATCAAGAGAGACCCCAAAGGATTATACACGTGTCGGACCAATGGTGTCAAGGTGCAAAAGTTGACAGGTTCAATTGACATATTCATCGTGAGAGGGGCATGTGAACCTGCAACCATCTCAGCATGTCTACACGAAGAGCATACAATATCTTTGTCCCCTTTGAGTTTAGGTAAACCACATATGCGATTAAGAGCGCTAACACGAGTGAGGTGATCAAAGCCTACATGACCAAGTCTACGATACCAGAAGAATAAATCTTTTAAATCATTGGCAAATAGACACCTATGCTCAGAAGTTGACATATCAAAATCAGCTTTAAAAACTCTTCCGAAGTGAGACATGTTAAACAAAAGCTCACTATTTGAATTTACAACTTGCAGCAATTTCTAGATAAAATTATTTCTAAATTCTCATCAAGCAATTGAGAAACAGAAAGCATGTTGTATTTCAAATTTTTAACAAGTTCCACATCTTTTAAAGTGTAGTGATTATTTACTCTAACGGATCCTTTAGCAATAATGGGAGTTGTAGAATTATCGGCAAAAGTAACATTCTCTACACGTGACACAAATAGAGGGAGGAGAACCATTCTTTGTTACCGGCCATGTGGCGTGAGCAACCTGAATCCACAATCCAAATGTTATCCTTCCTCAAGTGTGTGACCTACATAGAAGCACAATACGTCGATGACTTAATACTGGGGTTAGTCAATAAGCATTTGGAAATCCAGTACTAAGCCACGCACGTCCAGTAGGAACAACATGCGAAAGCTGTAACAAAACAACAGGATTATGAGTCAAGAGTTGAGGTTTTCTGTTCTTAACCATTGTTTTAAAAGTTGTTACGCGTTTAGCATGAAAACTAGTAGCTCCAGAGGTGAATGCAGAAGTTCCAAGGGAAAAGGCTGAAGCTCCGGGTGCAAAAACTGAAGTTCCGGAGGGAACAACAGAAGGTCCGGGAGTTCTCGGAGCTATCGGAACTATCGGAGCTGCCTTTGCAGATTTCTTACCAGAAGGTCCGGATGCTACATTTGCAAATTTCTGACTCATTAAAGCAGGTTGCATGTTTCTAATTTTCTGTTTAGCAAGCATGGCAGATTTATCATGAAAGTTATGAGGTCTAGCAAACATTTTATCCTTTTTAATTTGTTTAGCTAGTCTATAACAGAAATCTAACACATGACCATCTTTTTCACAGTAAGTACAATGAGATTTAATTTTGTAATCATGTCTAGATGAGCATTCAGCATTAGAAATAGTACTAGAAAGCACTCCTGCAGACTTAAAAATCACATCCTTTTGTTTAGGGACGGATTTCATTAAACCTCTTCCAAATGTTTTTACAACGTGTGGTGGATGTGTTTTAGAATAAGCATGGGAATCAAAAACTAAACTAGTTTTATCATTGCATGGTTTAGAAGAATTTAACAACAAGTCTAGATGCTTATTCCCATTACTAAACCGCTCTAGTGTCGTATTCATGTCATCAAACTTTTTAGACAAGTCTAGGCAGTTTTCACATGAAGCTTTACCTTTAAGTTTGCAGTTAGAACAATTTTTAACTTCATGTGTTCATAAAGCATTGTTCAGAATGGAAATTTCATTCATTGCACCTTTTAGTTTCTTATCAAGATTATCACAAGCAGAACAATGCAAATCATCTGTAGAACAAGAAGCATTTTTTAAGTGTTTAACATCAAAATCAGAACTATTTTTGTTCTTTTCAATTTCTTCATCAAGTCTATCTAGAGTGGAGGAGTGTGCACTTCTTAATGTGGACAATTGTTCATAGATTAAGTCACATGAGGGGCATGAATCATCACTAGGAATCAAGCTTTTCAAACGGTTGATTTCAGATTCTAGTGATTCAATTTTAGCAGCATTATCCCTAAGTTTTTTGTCCTTTTTCTTGACAATAATAGTTGTACGATAAATTGCATCACACATTTCATTACATGTATAATATACCTCATCATCGGTGTTGTGTTCTGCATCCTCCTGACTTGATCTTGATTTTGTTTTGCCCGTCATAAAGCATAAGTTGGACAGATCGTCATCATCTTTATCACTTCCAAAGTCTACATCACTTGAACTGAGCTCTTGAAGTGCGGTGATGAAGATGTTTATCATCTTGCATCCTATGGTACCCTTCTTTTTTTTGTTGGAGTTTCCAGAGATGGTCTTAATCCTGTTCTGCTTCTCATCACGGGTAGTAGGACCTGAAAGATTAGGGCATTCTGTTTGGAAGTGTCCTATCTTACCACATTCAAAGCAGCGCTGTGGTCCGGAGCTTCCTCTCCTTCTAGTTCTCACATTTTACAATGCTTTTGAGAATCTTGTAGAGATGAGTGCTGATGTGGACATCACAACAGCGGAGACGCACATTGAACTGCAAGGACCAATCACAAGAGCACGAGCACAGTTAATAAATCAGCAGGTGAATTCGTTCCTAACTTCTTTTGCATGTGAGTTTGAGAATAGATTCCTATGTGATGATTTAATTGTTACTAGTAATAATGGAGAAGAGGAAAGAGGACTTGGGAGTGTGGAGAACCAGCTGGGACGTCCACAAGTATATGGAAACAGTTTACAACTCGGACTCGAGTTCAACTCAGAGTCCAGGAGCAGTGCACCTTAAAACGGACGTCCAGGAGACATACGGACTCCGTTTTTGACGTTTTACATATGAACGGAAATAGGAGAAGATAAACTTTCCAATGGTTCTGGTCCCACCTCAAAATTTCTCCGGGGTCATTGGGAATCATCAAAATAAGTCGAGTCCAGATTTCTGTCCAGTGCTGCACCACCGAATCGGGCCTTTGGGCCTTGTATCCCATAAGAGTCCATTAGGGACGCGACTAATCGTGTTTTGGCCGAACCCTAGCCTTTAAATACTACAGCCGCCGGTCATATTTGGGGGGTTTTGCTTAGATCAATAATATCACCGTTCTACGGTTTGTGAGACCCCAACTTCGAGATTTCAGATCGTGTCTTCGACGTTCTTGCTCGTGTTCTCGGTTGCTCTTGCAGGGATTAGCCTTCTTGGCGAGGTCAAGCATGTGCAGCACGGTTGATAACCAACGGAGCCACGGTGTAGTGATTGCAGGGGTACTCGAACCGCTCGAGTGCCGCAGATCATCAACGTCGAGTTCTCCACCCCAATCGACTTTACCTTTCAGAAGATCAGGCCTAAACTTACCCATCAATTGGTATCAGATTTCCAGGTTGCCAGTGAGTTATCTTTGTTTTCCTTTCATTAGATCAATTTTGTTTTGCACCTTGAGTACACAGAAAATCTACAAAAAAAATTAGATCATTTTTCCCACTTCCTAGACTATAGTGCCTACAGTTTCATTTTTCAGTTTGCATTGTTGAGTTTGCATTCGTGTGGTCGAGTCTTGTTGCTGGTTTATCTTTGTGTTTTGAGTCCTAGTTATCGTGTTTCGTCCTTGTTTTCTTGCTGTTCGACACCTATTCCACAATCCCTAAATAACAAATCGATCCACCACGTTCATCGGTTTGCCATAGCTAGCTGCCTTGCGTGAACACCCGCATCGCCAGCCCTAGATTAGGTGACAAACCTTTGTGCCACTCATCCTTGAATCATCACACATCACCCCATTAGTTGCTGTGCAAATTACTGATCGTTTTCATATCCAATTACGAGTTCTGTTCTCAAACTGAGTTGGAATCAACATCCAAAAAAACGTAACTCGGACAGCCTACCGTTAAACGGCCATAACTTTTGCATACGAACTCGAAATTGGGCGATTTTTTTTTTCAAATTCATATACATGAATTTTCGCATATGATTTCCCTCCTCGTAGCCGCGTTCGGTGAAATTAGATTGCCCAAATTCCCCTCGGAAGATAGGCTATCCGACCTCCAAAGTTTCAGCATGAATTTTAAAGAATCTTATTGATTTTCTATAGGTCACATATTACATCCAATTGAGCTGAAAATTTGTGTGCTTCATATCTTCGTGCTCCTGAGTAAAAAAATTATCAAAAAATATTACAAAAAAGAAAAAAAATAGTGAAGAGCACGCATATTAAAGCAATTGGCATATACCACTTGTGCTGTGATTGTTGGTTATGTCATTCTGTCTTCCTTTTGCCTTGCTACTTCCTTCTGTTGTGCTAGGCCCTAGAGCACTTGGTTGACCATCAATAGTTTCCTACATTGAATACTTATTCAAATTTGTTTACTGTTAATGATTTTCTGCTTATTAGCCACCATATTGTGCCATCCAAGCTCCACCTTTCTCTTGATCATAACAGGTACCTTTGCAATCACCCCACGCTTCATTGGTGCATCTCACCGTCCACACCACCTGTTGTGTCGGTAAGAACACTTGTAAGAGCGTGGTAAGACACTTGAGCGAGAGAGATTGTTTTCTTCCACCTTTCACATTGTCACTTTAGTTGATAGGGATAACAAATTTTTGTTGTCTTTTGTTTCCTACTAACAATGGCAGGAGAAGACAATGATGACAAATGTGTTCAACATGCTGAGTTACGTGATATGATGAAGACCATGACAGATATGTTCACCAAATACAATGTAGCAACGGAGGAGTCATTGGCGAACTTGACTCGCCAACTTGATGACCTTGCTCTTCGGATGAATACTTTTGAAGCTCGATTGCCTCTCGCTAGAAGACATGAAGACAATGCTTATGATGATATGGAAGATCACAATAATCAGCCAAGACTACCATTTTATCGTCGAGGTATGGGAGGTAATAATCATCATAACAATTATAATCGTCCTCCTGATGATCCTTTTGCTAAAGTGAAATTTACTATACCCCATTTTTCTGGTGCTTATGATGCTGAGGCTTATCTTGATTGGGAGATGACAGTAGAGCAAAAATTTAATGCCCATCTTGTTCCTGAACAACATAGAGTTCATCAAGCCACTAGTGAGTTTAAGGACTTTGCTATCATATGGTGGAATGAACTTGTTAAAACTAGAACAGATCCTCCAACATGGGATAGATTAAAGGAAGCTATGCGTGTTCGATTTGTTCCTCCATCTTTTCAGCGGGACCTTCGCAAAAAATTACAGCGCTTAGACCAAGGTAACATGTCCGTAGAGGAGTATTATCAAGAGTTACAAAAGGGTATGCTGCGTTGTGGGGTAGTAGAGGACATGGATGATAAAATAGCTCATTTTTATGGGGGGTTGAGGCATGAAATTCAGGACATTGTTGATTACAAGGAATATGATATTGTTAACAGATTGTTTCAGCTTGCTATGTTGGCAGAAAAAGAATTTTAGGGCCGACAACAACAGCAACAACGCACAAGGAGCAACTTAACGCTGCGTTCGACGTCTACACCATCCAAAACAGCACCATCTTCGACCCCCCGTGCAGCGACTACACCATCCAATAGTGGCCAACGAACTATACCTGCTGCTCCACCTTCTCGTGTGCCGGAAGGCAGCAAGGCAACGTCATTCAATCCTTCGTCGTCCACTCCTTCTGATGAGATCATGCACATTATACGAACTCCGTTTTGGACGTTCTACATATGCACGGAAAGGGGAAAGGATAACCTTTCCAATGGCACCGGTCCCATGTCAAAATTCCTTCGGAGTCGTCGGGAATCGTCGAAACAAAATCAAATACAGAATCTTTCAGGGAGCTGCACCACCATATTGGGCCATTGGGCCTTGTATCAAGTCTAAGTCCATTATTTTCGTGTGTTAGGGTTAGGTCACGACCCCAACACCCCCTTGGACGTCCTCCCACCTATATATACTCCATAGTAGCCGCCATGAACAATTGGGTTTTGCTTAGATCAATAATATCGCCGTTTTTCGGTTTGTGAAACCCCAATTCAGCAATTTCATATTGCTTCTTCTACGTTCTTGCTTGTGTTCTCGGTTGCACTTGCAGGGATTAGCCTTCTTGGCGAGGTCAATCGTGTGCAGCACGGTTGATAACCAACGGAGCGGTGGTGTAGTGATTGCAGGGGTTGTTCGTGTTCTACTCGAGAGCCTCGGATCATCAACGTCGAGATCTCCATCAATCGACTTACCCATTACCTTTCGGAAGATCGGGACCAATTTTCCTATCACCTTCTACGGGTCGTACTTCCGACATTAAGTGTCACCGCTGCCAGGGATTTGGTCACATGATGAGAGATTGCCCGAGCAAACGAGCATACATAGCACGTGACGATGGCGGGTATGATAGTACTTCAGATGTTGAAGATGAATATTCTCTTGCTACTGACTTTACAAATCCAAATGACGAACACACCGAAGAAGAGGTACTTAGTACAGCGACCGTGGAGAACTATAGGAGCATCATTGTGCAACGTGCCTTGAGCTCCAAAGTGGAGACCGAAGACAAGCTACAATGACACAACCTCTTCCACATGTTTCTCGTCGTCAAGGAATGCCGTGTACACACTATAATTGATGGAGGTAGCTGCAATAACTTGGTGAACACGGACGTCGTCATGAAACTTGGTTTGACAACAAGAGCACACCCTCATCCGTACCACATTCAATGGTTCAACAACAGTGGTCGGGTAACAAAAACAGCGAGAATACATGTTTCAATTGGTTCTTACTATGATTTTGCTGATTTTGATGTTGTTCCTATGGATGCTTGTTCTCTTTTATTGGGTCGTCCTTGGGAATTTGATACAGATGCTATTCATCATGGTAGAACCAATAAATATATTCTCATGCATAAGGGAAAGAAAATCACTTTGCTCCCCATGACTCCTGCTGAAATTGTGCATTATGAGAAGAGTAAAATTCGTGATGGCAAAGCAACAAAATCAGAATCTGAAAAACAGCAAGTCATTAAGTTAAAATCATCATCGTTGCTCGCAACTAAATCTGACCTTGCTGATTTATTCGATGCTAAGGGGATGTGATATGCTTTAGTTTGCAAAGAAGCCATGTTTTCACTTCATGAATTGTCTATTGCATTGCCCCCTGCTGTTGCTAACCTTTTGCAAGAGTTTGAGGATGTGTTTCCCTCCGAGATACCCCCTGGTTTAGCACCGATGAGAGGCATTGAACACAAGATCGATTTGATTCCAGGAGCAAGTTTGCTAAATCGTGCAGCATACAGGGCGAATCCACAGGAAACTAAGGAAATTCAGCGACAAGTCCAAGATCTTTTGGACCGCGGGTACATTCGTGAAAGCCTTAGCCCTTGTTCCGTTCCTGTTCTTTTGGTTCCTAAGAAAGATGGTAGTTGGCGCATGTGTGTTGATTGTTGAGCGATTAATAAAATCACCATTCGATATCGTTATCCTATTCCTCGCTTAGATGACATGCTTGATGAATTGAGTGGTGCTATCATCTTCACAAAAATTGACTTGCGTAGTGGTTACCACCAAATTAGAATGGCACTAGGAGATGAATGGAAAACTGCATTTTAAACCAAGTTTGGACTTTATGAGTGGTTAGTCATGCCTTTTGGTTTAACTAATGCACCCAGCACCTTTATGCGTTTAATGAACGAGGTTTTACGTGCTTTCATTGGACAATTTGTGGTGGTTTACTTCGATGATGTCCTCATTTATAGCAAGTCATATGATGAACATCTTGATCATTTACGTGCTGTTTTTACTGTTTTGAGAGATGCACGTTTGTTTGGTAACCTCTAAAAGTGCCTCTTTTGCGCCAATCGAGTCTCGTTTCTTGGCTACGTCATTTCCTCGCAGGTAATTGAGATGGATGAGGCAAAAATTGAAGCAATCACCAGCTGGCCTACTCCAACAGCCATCATGCAGGTTCGTAGTTTTCTTGGTCTTGCAGGTTTTTATCGTTGTTTTGTGCGGGATTTCAGCACCATTGCAACACCTCTACATGATCTAACGAAGAAGGGAGTGCCGTTTTGATGCGGCGAACAGCAGCAACAAGCTTTTGATGCTCTCAAATTGAAGCTTACATAAGCACCATTGCTACAACTTCCTGATTTTGACAAGACCTTTGAGCTAGAATGTGATGCAAGTGGCATTGGTATTGGAGGCGTTCTCATACAAGGAGGTAAACCCGTTGCTTTCTTTACTGAAAAATTTCATGGTCCTTATTCCACTTATGATAAGGAATTGTATGCCTTAGTGCGAGTATTACAAACTTGGCAACATTATCTTTGGTCTAAGGAGTTTGTCATACATTCCGATCATGAATCATTGGAGACACAATCTGAATAAACGACATGCTAAATGGATTGAGTTCATAGAGTCGTTTCCATACATCATTAAGCATAATAAAGGGAAGTAAAATATCATTGCCGATGCATTATCTAGGCGTTATACCATGCTGTCCCAACTTGATCATAAAATCTTTAGTTTGGAAACAATAAAAGCATTATATCCTACTGATTTGGACTTCAAAGATGCTTTTGAAAATTGTAGAGAAGGAAGAACTTGGAATAAATATGTGCTACGAGAGGGTCTCCTCTATCGTGCTAACAAGCTATGCGTTCCAGCTAGCTCCGTTCGTCTATTACTTTTGCAGGAAGCACATGGAGGAGGTTTGATGGGACATTTTGGAGTGAAGAAAACTGAAGACGTGCTGTCCACACACTTCTTTTGGCCAAAGATGAGGCGTGATGTCGAGCGCTACATGTCACGATGCACTACTTGCACCAAAGCTAAGTCTCGCTTTAACCCACATGATCTTTATATGCCTCTTCCTGTTCCTAGTGCACCTTGGGAGGATATTTCAGTGAACTTTGTTTTGGGATTGCCTAGGAGTAAGAGGGGGAGGGATAATATTTTTGTAGTTGTTGATCGTTTTTCCAAAATGGCACACTTTATACCTTGTCATAAGAATGATAATGCCTCACACATTGCTGATTTATTTATGACGAAAATTGTTCGTTTACATGGTGTGCCAAATACCATTGTTTCTGATAGTGATGCAAAATTTTTAAGTCATTTTTGGAGAACTTTGTGGTATAAATTGGAAACCAAGTTGCTGTTTCAACTACATGTCACCCACAAACGGATGGACAAACCGAGGTAGTTAATCGTAATTTATACACTATGTTGCGGGCTGTCTTGAAAACAAATTTGAAGTTGTGGGAGGAGTGTTTACCGCATATAGAATTTGCTTACAACAGATCCGTTCACTCCACGACAAAGGTAAGTCCATTCCAGGTAGTGTATGGTTTCAATCCCCGTGCTCCTTTTGATTTACTACCTTTGTCTCCTTCTGAAACTATAAATTTGGATGCTACACAACGATCTGAATTCATTATTAAGATGCATGAAACTACAAAGAAAAATATTGAAAAGATGAATGAGAAGTATAGGATTGCAGGTAGTAAAGGTAGGAAGGAAGTAAAACTTGAACTGGGTGATTTGGTGTGGTTACACTTGAGAAAAGAGCGATTCCCTGACTTGAGAAAATCTAAACTTATGCCACGAGCTGCTGGTCCTTTTAAGATTGTTGAAAAGAATAATGATAATGCATATAAGCTTGAATTGCCTCCCGATTTTGGGGTTAGTCCTACATTTAACATTTCAGATTTGCGACCGTACTTGGGAGAAGAAGATGAACTTGAGTTGAGGACGACTCCAATTCAAGAGGGGGGGGATGATGAGGACATCACAACAGCGAAGACACACATTGCATCCTATGGTACCCTTCTTTTTTTTGTTGGAGTTTCCAGAGATGGTCTTAATCCTGTTCTGCTTCTCATCACGGGTAGTAGGACCTGAAAGATTAGGGCATTCTGTTTGGAAGTGTCCTATCTTACCACATTCAAAGCAGCGCTGTGGTCCGGAGCTTCCTCTCCTTCTAGTTCTCACATTTTACAATGCTTTTGAGAATCTTGTAGAGATGAGTGCTGATGTGGACATCACAACAGCGGAGACGCACATTGAACTGCAAGGACCAATCACAAGAGCACAAGCACGGTTAATAAATCAGCAAGTGAATTCGTTCCTAACTTCTTTTGCATGTGAGTTTGAGAATAGATTGCTATGTGATGATTAAATTGTTATTAGGAATAATGGATAAGATCAACAAGTGAAGGAAAGAGGCCTTGGTAGTGTGGAGAACCAGCTGGGACGTCCACAAGTTGATGGAAACAGTTTACAACTCGGACTCGAGTTCAACTTGGAGTCCAGGAGCAGTCCACCTTAAAACGGACGTCCAAGAGGCATATGGACTCCGTTTTTGACGTTCTACATATGCACGGAAAGAGGAGAAGATAAAATTTCCAATGGTTCTGGTCCCACCTCAAAATTCCTCCGGAGCCATTGGGAATCGTCGAAACAAATTGAGTTCAGATTTCTGTCCGGTGCTGCGCCACCAAATCGGACCTTTGGGCCTTGTATCACATAAGAGTCCATTAGGGACGCGTCTAATCGTGTTTTGGCCAAACCCTAGCCTTTAAATACTGAAGCCACCGGTCATATTCGGTGGGTTTTGCTTATATCAATAATATTGCCGTTCTACGGTTTGTGAGACCCCAACTTCGAGATTTCAGATTGTGTCTTCGATGTTCTTGCTCGTGTTCTCGGTTGCACTTGCAGGGATTAGCCTTATTGGAGAGGTCAAGCGTGTGCAGCACGGTTGATAACCAACGAAACCGTGGTGTAGTGATTGTAGGGGTACTCGAACCGCTCGAGTGCTGCGGATCATCAACGTCGAGTTCTCCACCCCAATCGACTTTACCTTTCAGAAGATCGGGCCTAAACCTACTCATCAAGTGCTAGTTCTTCTTCTGGAAATTTCTCAATCTACTCCAGGGTTAGTGAGGACAACAAAGCAATAGTATTGGAAGATGATGATTGGCTGGAGCTAGGCATATCACATTGTGAGACAAATGCAATAGACTTATTTGGATTATTACGTGATAAAATGTCAATTTCATGAGCTTTTAGTTTAGAGTAAAGCACATCTAATGTAAGAGAACTCATGACAGTTGATTCACGAATAGATGTAACTTTCATCTCCCAAATTGACATGTCTAATGCACTAAGAAGTTGCCTAGCATTCTCAGCATCAGAAAAGTTAACATTGACACTGTAGGATCGAAGAGCACGTGAAAATCTACCAGAGGGGGGGTGAATGGTAGATTTAAAAAAATCTTACGCAGCGGAAACAATTAAGTCCCAACTCCTTCGGCAGAAAATTGATATGTTAAAGAAATCGTGTGTGAGACTAATCTAAACTTGTTTTCACCATGACAAAAGTGATATATATCAGAGAGAATCAAGTCACGAAGAAAACACAAGAAGAATCACTCAAATCCGTCGAGAGAAACTCAAGTTATGATCAAAAGATCGAACAAAGGTCAATCTGTCCTATCCGAGAAAAACAGTTCTGAAATACTGCAAAGAAACTTGTGTAGATAAGAAACCACAAATCCAATGACCATGAAATTTTGACAGATGATAGATAATCAAGTTGTGAAGACAACCCAAAAAAATAACTTCAATTGGATCTGTGAAACTCGAGGTATGATAAAACCACCGACGAAAGGTAGTGCTGTCTAGAAACTCGACGAGTAAAACTTGTCTGGAACAAGTCGGACGGACAAGGCACAAAAGTTCCTTCAAACTACGAATTTTATTCAATAGAACACAATAGGAACAGCCCCAAAGTCTTTAACCATGAGCTCTGGTCTCCCTTGCTTATATAACCAGCTTAAAAGCCAACTCAACTCAAATCAGGACTCTAATCCTACTCCGTTATGAATCGAAACTTTTCATAACTGCTTAGGAATCTTCTATACACATATAGAAGCAATATTAAGACTTAAAAACACCTTAGGAATGTATCCCTTATTCCTTAAACAACCCAAATTCGTGACCCATACAAAATCCTATCATAACCCACTCGATACTTTCCATACCGAGCCATAACCGACTCCGCCGCAGCCAAAGTCATCAACCGATACAATCCAATCCTTCCAACCAGATCTTCGCATCCATAAACCATCTTCAGAACCATGTTGCCACGTCATGCACCACAAGCATACGTGCAAACACCTTCTTTCGATGACCAGTAACCTTCATATGCACTGCCCTTGATTCAATCATCCTGCGCGACCTCCTGACCCGTTCAACCACAATTCCTCTTGAACTTGGTTGTTGGAACCTCATCTCCTCCCTGAGACTAGTCCAAAGGATCCTGTCACTAGCCGTGACTTGAACTCAAGCAACACCTGCACATGAACAAATAACCAATCCGTACGAGCCCAAGTCCGCGACTTGACTCAAGTCAGTTCCAAACACAACACCTTACGTGAGCACCTCACATAAGCATGTTGCAAAGCATAGCAAAACGATATCAGCCATATCAACCAAAACGCACCAAAAACTTAGTAAAAGAATACTAAGCAAACTTTCCAGCAATGTAAAGCAAGTTCGAAATATTTCACATTAAAAGACGCAACATTGTGATCAACCACCGGACCTTGCCAAAGCTAACCGAAGCTTGAGCCGGAGCTTACCAAAGCTAGTACAACCTAGCGCCGGAGCTTACCAAAGCTAGTCAGACCTAGCGTCGGAGCTAACCAAAACTAGTCGAAACTAGACATCCCAAAAGCCGGAGGTATAAAAACATGTCGGAGCTAACCAACATAAGTCGGACCTAGCAAAATATACCAGAGTTTAACAAAGACATGTCGGATATATCAAAGACATGCCGGAGCTAAAGACAAAGCTCACCGTAGCTACCCAAAAACGTGTCGGACCTAGACAAAGCAAGTCGGACCTATTGTCGGACCTTGCAGAAGCTCAGAGCTAGAGTCGGACCTTGCTAAAAAGATGTTATGGCAACATTCAAAACTTTTATTGTCAAAGCCAATGTATTCAACACACATAGGTCTCACAATCTCCCCCTTGATGAATGCATTGGCAACACCACTTAAAATCCGAACATTGGCATGAAAAGTTTTGAGAACAATTTTCCCCCTTGTTGAAAATCAAATGAGAAAATAAATTTCTCACCCTATACATATTTCTCCCCCTTACATAATTCACCATATTATCTCGAAAATAAATTTCTCCCCCTATACATATTTCTCTCCCTTGCATAATTCACCATACTATCTCTCCCCCTTTGACAATGTATTCAGCAAGGTTAAAAGAGAAATTTTAATTGTTATGAGCATATTATAACATTTACATATAAAACAAAGATCATCCAAGTCATACTATCAAGTAACTTACACTATCACAACAATGAGATACATAAAGTAGTGTAAGCCATGCTAGAGACCAAATGTAATTTTCAATTTAAGCAAGTCATGATCTCACAAACTTAACTATTTCAATACCTGAAAGCATGACACTTGTTGCTGCATTTTATTATTTTTCAAAGCACAAATTTAGATCATATGATATTTGCAAGAGATTATATGCGCATCTGCCTTATTCTAACCAACCAAGTCAAGCCTATGTCATTTGACAATCAGAAGCTTAAGGACATGGTTTTAGTCATACACAACTTCTTCCAAGTTCATATCAAAGTGCAATGATAATCCATCTCAAAAGAAGAAGTGCGATGCATGCATATTCTCTTGAACTTTTCTAAACTTATATTTTTTCATAAAAAGAACTCAACAAGTGAGTTGATTACTTGATTAATACTTTATGCTTAAAAGCACTTGTGAGCATGCAACAAGTTCAAAATAGCAAAAAGTTCGACCATGACTAGATTTAGTGTAAGTAATTATTCCAACTACTAGACATGGCAAAAACTACAAAATGTATAACACAAGTAATGTAGTAAGAACTTTCAACATGTAAAAGGAATCACAAAGTCATATATGTATGAAATACTATGCTCATATTATTTTAATTTCAGATTCACACATAGACTTCTAGGGTTTGAAAACTCCCCCTCAATGTAAGCCATGAGGATGCATAAACCCTATTTCACTACGAATGTAACAAAAACGAGTGAAATCCAAAGGTTTTGTAAAAATGTCGGCCAATTGTTGTTCGATATCTACACGGTGAAGCACAATGTTTCCTTTTTCAACATTATCACGGAGAAAGTGATACCTAATGTCAATGTGCTTAGTTCTAGAATGTTGCACGAGGTTTTTAGCAATGCAAATGGCACTAGTGTTATCACAAAACAGTGGAATACTATCTAGATCAACCCCATAGTCCTTAAGTGTTGGAAAAATCCAAATAATTTGTGAGCAAGAACTAGCAGCAGCTACATATTCAGATTCAGCTGTGGATTGTGCAATTGAATTTTGTTTTCTAGTGGACTAAGCAACAAGTGAATTACCAAGAAAATGACAAGCACCGGAAGTACTTTTCCTATCAATCCTACAACCTCCAAAATCAGCATCGGAAAAAGCTTTCAAAGTAACGGTTGAGGAAGAAGGAAGAAAAATGCCAAATTATTGAGTTCCATGTAAGTACCTGAGAATCCTTTTCACGGCTTGAAGATGTGAAGCATGTGGGGAAGCTTAAAACCGTGCACAAAGACATATGCTGAATTGTATGTTCAGTCTTGATGCCATGAGGTACAAAAGTGATATGATCATGCTTCCATATTCTTTTTGGTCCACGGGTTCACCATCTTCATCAAGTTCAAGTGTTGTTGTTGTTCCCATTGGTGTCCAAAGAGGCTTGCTTTTGTCCATGTTGAAGCGCCTTAGGAGGTCTTTTGTATACTTCATTTGATGCACAAAGGTACCCTCCTTGGTTTGCTTGATTTGCAGCCCAAAAAGTACATGAGTTCTCCCATCATACTCATCTCAAATTCTGAACTCATAATAACTGAAAACTTGGACATAGGATCATGAGAAGCACAACCAAAGATAATATCATCCACATACACTTGAACGAATAATGAGTCATTGCCATGCTTAAGCACAAAAAGAGTTTTATAAACCTTGCCCTTGGTAAAACCCTTTTCAAGTAAGAATGTTTTTAACCTATCATACCATGCTCTAGGGGCTTGTTTGAGACCGTACAAGGCTTTTGACAGTTTGTAAACATGATTAGGAAAATCTGAATTTTCAAAACCCAGTGGTTGTTTGACATAAACCTCCTCATCTATGTATCCATTGAGAAAAGCACTTTTAACATCCATTTGATATATCTTAAAACCTTTAGATGCAGCAAAAGCTAACAAAATTCTTATGGCTTCTAATCTTGCAACAACAGTAAAAGTTTCATCAAAATCTAGACCTTCAACTTGAGTGAAACCTTGAGCAACCAACTTAGCCTTATTCCTAACCACAACCCCATCCTCACTTTGTTTATTTTTAAACACCCATTTAGTTCCAATTAAAGTGTGACCTTAAGGAGGAGGTACAAGTTTCCAAACATTATTTCTTTCAAAATTTTCTAACTCTTCTTGCATGGCAATAACCCAAAATTAATTAGTTAGTGCGTGTGATATATCTTTGGGTTCAAAAGAAGCAACAAAAGCAGAATGAGCATGAGAGTTTGGATCGCAAAACCTGGACCGTGTGACTCATTCGTGCAAGCTTCCAATAATCTGTTGCGGGGGATGATCTTTGTAAAATCGTAGGGGAACAGATGTCTCACAGGCTTCTTCTTCTCCATGTTCATCACAAATCGATGAGCTTGTGACTTGAGGACGATTTGAATCAGCATTGATGGTTGTTGGTGCTGATTGAGAATTAACATCCGGAGCTGAACCAAAGTCTTTAGCTGCTGAATTTTCGGGCAGCAGCTCCAATTCTTCCTCATCTTCAACGAAAATGCTCTTCCCCTGCAGATATGGATGTAGACCTGCAATGTTTGAGCTAGTACCTGGGCTAGCTTCATCAAAAGACACTTCACAACTCTCCACAATTTTGTTAGTGTCAAGTAAAAGCACACGGTAGCCTCTAGTATGAGATGGATAACCAAGAAACATGCCATCAATGGATCTAGGTTCAAATTTATCAAGATTACCATGTTTCTTAACAAAGCATTTGCAACCAAAGACCTGAAAGTGCATAACACTAGGCCTATGTCCAAACCGGAGCTCATATAGTGTTTTACCTAGCTTAGCGCGCAAGAAAACAAGATTTGAGACATAACAAGCGGTTGCAATCGCATCAGCCCAAAATTTCCTAGGAATTTGATATTCATCAAGCATAGTCCTAGCCACCTCAACTAAGGTTCTGTTCTTCCTTTCTACAACACCGTTTTGTTGAGGTACATATGGTGAAGAAAATTGATGAGCTATTCCATTTTCAGCACAAAAGTGATCAAAATATTGATTTTTAAATTCAGTTCCGTTATCACTTCTAATTGCTTTTAAAGATCTTGGGTGATCAATTGATAATCTAAGAAATAAAGTTCTAAAGTGACTAAAAGCTTCATTCTTAGATGCCATAAAGTAAACCAAGAGTATCTAGAATAATCATCAACAATTACAAGAACATACCATTTACCTCCGAAGGATTGAACACGTGAAGGTCCTACGGTGTCAAGGTGCAAAAGTTGACACGGTTCAGTTGTCATGATCATTGTGAGAGGAGTATGTGAACTTGCAACCATCTTAGCATGTCTACAAGAAGAGCACACAATTTCTTTGTCCCCTTTAAGCTTTGGCAGTCCACGTATGCAATCAAGAGCACTAACACGTGTGAGATGATCAAAGCCTACATGACCAAGTCTACGATGCCAGAAATATAAATCTTTGAAATCATTAGAAACTAGACACCTATGCTTAGAGGAATACATATCAAAATCAGCTTTAAAAACTCTTCCAAACTGAACATGTTAAAAATAAGCTAATTGTTTGAATTTACAACTTTGCAGCAATTTTTAGTGAAAATAATTTCCAGATTTTCATCTAGCAATTGTGAACAGAAAGCAAGTTGTATTTCAAATTTTTGACAAGTGCCACATCCTTCAAAGTGTAGTGATCATTTACTCTAACCGAACCCTTAGCAATTATAGGAGTTGAAGAATTATCGACAAAAGTAACATTCTCTACTCATGACACAAAAGACAGGGAGGAGAACCATTCTTTGTTACCGGTCATGTGGCGTGAGCAACCTGAATCCACAATCCAAATGTTCTCCTTCCTCATGCATGTAATCTACATAGAAGCACAATACGTCGATGACTCAATACTGGGGTTAGTCAAAAGGCATTTAGGTATCCAGTGTCGAGTCACACGACATGCAGCAGGAAAAACACACGAAAGCTGAGATAAAACAGCAGGTTTATGAGTCAAAGTTTGAGGTTTTTTATTCTTAACTACTGACCTATAAGGTGTTACTTGTGTAGCACAAAAATCAGTAGCTCCGGAGGCAAAAACAGAAGGTCTGGAGGTAAACTTTGAATGTTTTTGACTCATAACAGCAGGTTGCATGTTCCTGACATTCAATTTAATATGTGCAACAAATTTTGCATGAAAGTTATGAGATCTAGCAATCATTCTTTCCCTTTTCTATTGTTTAGCTAGTCTATAACAAAAATCTATGACATGACCATCTCTATCACGGTAGGTACAATGAAATTTAACTTTGTGTTCATGTCTAGATGAGCAAGCAATATTTTTATTTGAAACCGAATGAGACAACACTCCTGCATATTTGAAAACCACTTCTTTTTGTTTAGGAACTATTTGAATCAAACCACTTCCTAATGACTTTACAATTTTAGGTGGATGTGCCTTAGCATGAGCATGGGAATCAAAACCTAAACCACTTTTATCATTGCAAGACTTGGAAGAATTCAGCGGCAAGTTTAGGTTCTTATTCCCATTACAAAACCGATCTAATGTCCTATGCATGTTATCAAGTTTATTGGACAGATCAAGACAACTTTCACATGAAGTTTTTCCTTTTAATTTTCAATTGGAACAATATTTAACTTCATGAGAACTTAAAGCATTATTCAATATTGAAATTTCAGTCATAGCATCTTTTAGTTTCTTTTCAAGATCATCACAACTAGAACAATGCAAATCAATTGTAGAACACGAAGCATCTTTTATGTTTCCAATGTCAAGTGCAGCAAGTTTTTGTTCTTTTCAATTTCAAGTTCAAGTCTATCTAGAGTAGAGAAATGTGCAGTTCTTAATGTGGACAATTGTTCATAGATTAAATCACATGAGGGACAAGAATCATCACTAGGAATCAAAATTTTCAAACGGTTGATTTCAGATTCTAGTGATTCAATTTTAGCAGCATTATCCCTAAGCTTTTTGTCCTTTTTTTAACAATAATAGTTGCACGAGAAATTGCATCACACATTTCATTACAGGTAGAACATACCTCATCGTCGTCACTATTGTGTTCTGCATCCTCCTGACTTGATCTTGATCTTGTTTTGCCCGCCATGAAGCATAAGTTGGCCAAATCATCTTCATCATCGTCACTTCCAATGTCCACGTCGCTTGAGCCAAGTTCCTGGAGTGCGGAGGTAAAACTGTTCACCAGTTGGCGACCTGTAAAGCCCTTCTTCTTCTTCTTCTTCTTCTTCTTCTTATCATTTGTTGAGGAGTGCTTCGTCCTTGATTGTTTTTCTTCTCGGGAAGTAGAACCTGAAAGATTAGGACAATCTGTACGAAAGTGTCCTGTCTTACCACATTCAAAACAGCGTTGAGGTCCGGAGCTTCCTCTCCTTCTAGTTCTCACATTTTGCAATGCTTTTGAGAATCTAGTAGAGATTAGTGCTAACTCCTCTTCTGGAAATTCCTCGTTCCGCTCCAGGGTTAGTGAGGACAACAAAGCAAGAGTATTGCAAGATGATGATTGGCCGGAGCTAGGCATATCACGTTGTGAGACAAATGCAATAGACTTATTTGGGTTCTTATGTGATAAGATGTCAATTTCATGAGTTTTAAGTTTAGAGTAAAGCACATCTAAAGTAAGTGTACTCATGACAGTAGATTCACGAATAGATGTAACTTTCATCTTCCAGATTGACATGTCTAATGCACTAAGAAGTTGCCTAGCATTTTCAACATCAGAAAAATTAACGTTGACACTACACAAGTTACTGATAATTTTGTTAAAGCGATCAAAGAGATCATCGATGGACTCACCGGGTTGCATCTCAAAGCGCATGTATTCTTTCTTGAACATGTCTTGCCTTACTTCCTTGATCGTGTTGGATCCTTCGTGATAGTCACAAAGTGCTCTCCATACATCGTATGCCGATCGAAGGTGTGCAACACGATCGAAGTCGCTTTGAGTGAGTCCTTGGATGATTAAGTTTCGGGCTTTGTTGTTGTTGTCGACGTCCCATAGATTCATAGCCGTAACTTAATCGTTTGACGGCACATCATAAGGTTTGTATACCTTTTCCCATATGGCGAAGCCTTGGGCCTGGATGAAAGCCTCCATGCGTGCCTTCCAAACCTGAAAATCAATACCAGCAAACACACAAGGTTTGGCAAAGTGTTTCTCCATGATGATTAGTCAAAAATACGTGCAAATCACAATGATTAGAGCAACATGGCTCTGATACCAATTGTAGGATCAAAGAGCACGTGAAAAGCTACCAGAGGGGGGGGGGGTGAATGGTAGATTTAAAAAATCTTACGCAGCGGAAACAATTAAATCCCATCCCCTTTGGCAGAAAAATGATCTGTTAAAGAAATCGTGTGTGAGACTAATCTTAACATGTTTTCACCGTGAAAAAAGTGATATATATCATAGAGAATCAAGTCACTAATAAAAAACAAGAAGAATCACTCAAATCCGTCGAGAGAAACTGAAGTTATGATCGAAAGATCGAACAAAGGTCAATCTGTCCTACTCGAGGAAAACAGTTCTGAAACACTGCAAAGAAACTCGTGTAGATCATAAACCACAAATCCAATGACCATGAAATTTTGAAAGATGATATATAATCAAATTTTGAATACAAACCAAAAAGAATCACGTCAATTGGATCTGTAAAACTAGAGTTATGATAAAACCACCGACGAAAGGTAGTGCTGTCCAGAAACTCGATGAGTAAAACTTGTCTGGAACAAGTCGGATGAACAAGGCACAAAAGTTCCTTCAAACTATGAATTTTATTCAATAGAACACAAGAGGAACAGCCCCAAAGTCGTGCACCACGAGCTCTGGTCTCCCTTGCTTATATAACCAGCTCAAAAGCCAACTCAACTCAAATTAGGACTCTAATCCTACTCTGTTCACGAATCAAAACTTTCTATAACTGCTTAGGACTCTTCTATATGCAGATAGAAGCAATATTAAGACTTCGAAACACCTTAGGAACATATCCCTCATTCCTAAAACAAGCCAAATTCGTGACCCATACAAAATCCTATCATAACCCACTCGATACTTTCCATACCGAGCCATAACCGACTCCGCCGCAACCAAGGTCATCAACCGATACGATCCGATCCTTCCAACAAGATCTTCCCATCCATAAACCATCTTCGGAACCATGTTGCCACGTCATGCACTGCATGCATATGTGCAAACACCTTCCTTCGACGTCCAGTAACCTTCATATGCACTGCCCTTGATTCAATCATCCTGCGCGACCTCCTGACCCGTTCAACCACAATTCCTACTGAACTTGGTTGTTGGAACCTCATCTCCTCCCTGAGACTAGTCCAAAAGATCCTGTCACCAGCCATGACTTGAACTTAAGCAACACCTGCACATGAAAAAATAACCAATCCGTACGTGCCCAAGTCCGCGACTTGACTCAAGTCAGTTCCAAACACAACACCGTACGTGAGCACCTCACATAAGCATGTTGCAAAGCATAGCAAAACGATATCAGCCATATCAACCAAAACGCACCAATAACTTAGTAAAAGAATACTAAGCAAACTTTCCAACAATGTAAAGCAAGTTTGAAGCATTTCACATTAAAAGTTGGAACATTGCAATAAAGCACCGGACCTTGCCAAAGCTAACCGAAGCTTGAGCCGGAGCTTACCTAAGCTAGTACAACCTAACGCCGGAGCTTACCAAAGCTAGTCGGACCTAGCGCCGGAGCTAACCAAAACTAGTCGGAACTAGACATCCCAAAAGTCGGAGCTAGAAAAACATGTCGGAGCTAACCAACATAAGTCGGACCTAGCAAAACATATCAGAGTTTAACAAAGACATGTCGGAGCTATCAAAGACATGCCGGAGCTAAAGACAAAGCTCAACGGAGCTACCCAAAAACATGTCGGACCTAGACAAAGCAAGTCGGACCTATTGTAGGACCTTGCAGAAGCTCAGAGCTAGAGTCGGACCTTGCTAAAAAGATGTTATGGCAGCATTCAAAACTTTTATTGTCAAAGCCAATGTATTCAGCACACATAGGTCTCACAGACACTACGCTGGTTGCTGAGAATTTTATTGAAACGAGCAAAAAGGTCATCGATAGACTCACCAGGTTGCATCTCAAAACTCATGTATTCCTTTTTGAACATATCTTGTCTCACCTCCTTGATCGTGTTGGATCCTTCGTGATAGTCACAAAGAACTCTCCACACATCGTATGTCTATTGGAAGTGTGCAACGCGGTTGAAGTCGCTCTGAGTGAGTCCTTGGATGATCAAGTTTTGGGCTTTGTTGTTGTTGTTGACCTCCCGTAGGTTCGTAGCCATAACTTGATCGTTTGGTGGCACTTCATAAGATTTGTATACCTTTTCCCATATGCCGAAGCCTTGCGCCTGGATAAAGGCTTCCATGCGTGCCTTCCAAACCTGAAAACCAATGCCAACAAACACACAAGGTTTTGCCGAGTATTTCTCCATGAAGATTAGTTGAAAAACACGCACAAATCACAAATATTAGAGCACCGTGGCTTTGATACCAATTGTAGGATCAAAGAGCACGTGAAAAGCTACCATAGGGTGGGTGAATGGTAGATTTAAAAATCTTACGCGGCAGAAACAATTAAAATCCCAACCCGTTGGTAGAAAATCAAACAATTGATAAACTGTGTGTGCAAATGATCTTAAACGTGTTCAATCGTGACAAAAACTGTAGATATAAGAGAGAATCAAGTCACTATGACAACACAATAAGAATCACTTAAATCCATTGAGAAAAACTTAAGTTACGATCAAAAGATTGAACTAATATCGATCTGTTCTACTAAGTAAAAATAATTCTGTTTTTCGTCAAAGAAACTTGTGTAGATTGGAAACCACAAATCCAATGATCGTGAAATTTTAACAGATGATAGAAAAACAAGTTGTGAAGACAACCCAATAAGAATCACGTCAATTCGATTTGTAAAACTCAAATTATGATAAAACCACCAATGAAAGGTAGTGCTGTACAGAAACTCGACGAGTAAAACTTGTCTGGAACAAGTCAGATGAAAAAGGCACAAAAGTTCCTTCAAACTACAATCTTTATTCAATAGAACAAAAGAGGAACAACCCCAAAGTCGTCTACCCCGAGCTCTAGCCTCCCTTGCTTATATAACCAGCCCAAAGGCCAAACCAACTCACACGAGGACTCTAATCCTACTCAAATCACGAATCGAAACTTTCCATAACTGCTCAAGATCTTCCTATTCACAGATAGAAACAATCTCGAGACTTCCTAACAAACAAGGAACACATCCCATATTCCTAAACAGCTTGACTTTCGTGCAGCACATGAAAACTACCACAACCAACTCAATACTTTCCATATTTAGCCATAACTGACTCAGCCAGCAGCCGAAGTCATCATGCGATACGATCCGATCCTTCAGATCTTCCTTCCATAACCCGTATTCAGAACTATGATGCCACGTCATGCACCGCATGCATACGTGCGAACACCTTCCTTCGATGTCCAGTAACCTTCATATGCACTGCCCTTGATTCAATCATCCTGCGTGACCTCCTGACCCATTCAACCACAATTCCACTGAACTTGGTTGTTGGAACCTCATCTCTCCCTGAGACTAGTCCAAAGGATCCTGTCACCAGCCATGACTTGAACTCAAGGAACACCTGCACATGAACAAACAACCAATTCCGTACGAGCCCAAGTCCGCGACATGACTCAAATTAGTTCCGAACACAACACCTTACGTGAGCACCTCACATAAGCATGTTATAAAACCACAGTAAAACGATATAAGCCATATCAACCAAAACGCACGAAAAACTTAGCAAATGAATACTAAGCAATCTTTCCAACAATATAAAGAAAGTTAGAAACATTTCACAGTAAAAGTAGGAACATTGCGATCAAGCTCCGAACCATGCGAAGGCTAAGCGGAGCTTGAGCCAGAGCTTACCAAAGCTAGTAGAACCTAGCGCCGGAGCTTACCAAAGCTAGTACAACCTAGTGCTGGAGCTTGCCAAAGCTAGTCGGAACTAGTCACCCCAAAAGTCGGAGCTAGAAAAATATGTTGGAGCTAACAAACATAAGTTGGACCTATCAAAACATATCGGAGCTTACCAAAGACATGCCAGAGCTATGAAAGACATGTCAGAGCTAAAGACAAAGCTCACCGGAGCTACCCAAATACATGTTGGACCTTAACAAAGCAAGTAAGACCTTTTGTCAGACCTTGCAGAAGCTCGGTGCTAGAGTCGGACCTTGCTCAAAAAATGGCTTAGCAGTATTTCACAACTTTTATCATCAAAGCCAATATATTCATTACAAGCCAATGTATTCAACACACATAGGTCTCACACTCCTGCCCCGCACTTGTTGCTAACAGGTTTCTCTTGCGATAGCCTGTACACCAGGGGCCTGCCGTCAATGACATCACGACGATGGAGGACAACACTAGAGAATCCAGCCTCGACACCTCCTAGGGGGCCCGCCGTTGACGTACCTACAAAGATGGTGGGCGACGGCAGAGCATCCAGCTCCAACATCTCCCAGGGGGCCCGCCGTCGACGTTTCTACGAAGATGGTGGGCGACACCAGAGCATCCAACTCCGGCACCTCCCAGGGGGCACGCCGTCGACGTACCTACAAAGATGGTCAATGACGCTGGAGCATCCAGCTCCGACACCTCCCAAGGGGCCTGCCGTCGACGTCCCAGAATGTCAACAACAACACCAAGCGCTAAAAGTGCATCTAGGATCCCCGTGGGTTTTGGATGATTGATTACGACAATTAAGTAACTAATGAGCTCAGTGATCTTAAGCACAGGTGTGGACTCAAGTGGAATCACAAACCCTCAAAAAGGAAAAGGATGGAAACAGCAGTGTCGACTCGAAAAGTAGAAACTAGGGTTTCTAGCGTGTCGAGTTTAGACTAGCCGTATATGTATGAGGGTGTGTGCGTAAAGTGCATTGAGATCAAGTTGGGATCTCAAAGTGGTTTAGATATCAAAACCCATTGAGAGAAGAGTGCTAGAGTAGTCTGGCAGAAGAGGTCAGACTAGTCCGTGTGGGTGGCTGGACTAGTCTGCTCCTGGCCAGCCTAGTCTGTTTTCAGGCAGACCAGGAGGTTCTGACTGACTTTGGACTAGTCCGTAGTGGGACGAACTAGTCCATGTTAGTCATGGAGTGGGTTTTCGAGACTAAGTCCCTAAACCCGGACTTGTCCGTTTTACGCCGAACCAAGAGGTCCTGACTGAGATCGGACTAGTCCGCTGTGGGCGCGGACTAGTCCGGGTCTGTGAGAGTTGGGTGCTTCAGCGACCATGTCTGGGAGGCCGGACTAGTCCTGGTCTCCAAACTAGTCCGTTTTCACACGGAACAAAAGGTTCTGTGTAATATCGGACTATTCTGGTTTGGACCGATCTAGTTCATTATGAAGTGATCATTTGAATTTGATTTTGGCGGATAGCGTGATGATTGCCGTGCAGTGTTGCAGGTGTCAGGATGTCAGTGGCCCCAAAGGCCGGACTAGTCCGGGCCATAGGCCGGACTAGTCCGCCCATCTGCTGGGGTCAACAGTATGGGCTTGGATTCTCTGTAAATAGAGGACCCCCGGGTTCGTTTGAACTCTCTGGAAAACCCTAGAGCCGTCACAAAAAACTTTAAGCCTTCTAAAGCCTCTCTCTTGCCTACTTTCCCTCAAAAACTAATTCTCGTGTGGATTAGGGTTTGGAGAGGTGAAGAAGAGGAAGAACACCGCTCTTTGGCTCTCGGTTTGATCTCTTGCACTTGTTGAATCTTTGTGATCTGTGGCTTGAGTTGTTCTTTGTGATTTGTGATCATATTTGTGGTGGGAGCCTTAGATTGTGAGAAGCCCCAATGAATCTTGTATTCATCCTTGTGATAGTGGAGAACCAGTTTGGCCCTTGTGGCAAACTCGGTGAGGGAAGGGTTGTTGAACCCGGTCCTCCGTGGACTCCTCAACGGGGACATAGATTCCTGTGTGGAATCGAACCTCGCGATAAAATCCTTCTGTCCCTTGCGTACTTTGCTTTCATTTATCGCACATTGCTTCTAGGGTTAGCTTTACCGTTTTTCTTTCATCGTTTTCATTTACTGTGATCCTTAGCTTCATACTTGCTCTATAACTTGTTAAGGTTCACTGAATCATCCTAACACTTTTTGCATTAGGAAAATCCAACTAAAACTTGTTAGAAACTCTTTTTAGGTTTTCCCTGCAGGTGGACCAGACTAGTCCGCCCCTGGACCGGACTAGTCTGCCCCCTAAGTACTGATTTTGTTTTATTAAGTCATTTCAGGTCAACTAGCCTATCCACCCCCTTAGGCAACTATCAATTGGTATCAGAGCGGGACTCTCCACAAAGAGTCTAACAACTCGAAGAGGAGATGGCCAGAGTGGTGAATGACGAAGTCTCGACCAATGAGGTCCAAGCAACCCATGAAGAGATGGTTGTCTACCAGACAAACCGACGGATGATGAAGAGACTCGCTAGCTCAAGGAGAAACTTCGAGAAAAGTTGAAGATTCCCAACGTTGATCCCCAACCTCTACAATGGGTGGCATGACCTACTACAATCAACATGGCTACAACTATGAACGCCTTGTCTCCAACAACCACTACCTCTCCATTCCATTGGGGAAGCCTCCCCAATTTGATGGAACCAACTACGGGATGTGGAAGCACAACATGAAGATCCATCTTGTGTCACTCAACCCCTCATTGTGGAAAATTGTGTTGACCAGGGTGCATATCCCAAAGAATGAGGAAGACATCACTCCGGAGCAAGCCGTGCTCCTTCACCGCAATGCCCAAGCGGCCGGAGTGATCATCTCGTCTCTCTCAATAGATGAGTTCAACCGGGTAGATGGACTTGAGGTGGCCAAGGATATTTGAGACACTCTCAATACGGCTCATGAAGGAAACCGAGTCATGAAGGAGGCAAAGATTGAGCTCATAGAAGGAGAGCTTGGGGGGTTTGCCATTATGGATGGTGAATCTCCCCAGGAGATGTACAACCGCCTAAAGCTCCTCATCAACAAGAGTAGATCTTATGCCTGCACCAAGTGGACTGACCACAAGGTGGTGAAGAGGACGATTCAGGCATTCATGCCCTGAAACGTCTCTCTTTGCTCCATGATACAAGAAATCCCGGGGTTTGCTCAAATGACCCCGGAGGAGGTCCTAGGAAGGATCATCAACCACGAGATCATGGAGAAGGAGACACTCTTGTATAACGACCTCCAAAGGTTCACCGCCTCGAAGATGAAGGATGTGGCACTCAAAGCAACATCCTCCTCAAAAGAGCAAAAAGAAAGTGATGAGGAGAGTCTCGACACCGATGAGGAAGAGGCCCTCTTCATCATCAAGTTCAAGAGGATGATGAGGAGAAGGAAAGGAGGATACAAAAACGAGAGCAAGGGCAAGGAAAAAGCAAGGCCCAAAACCAAGAGAGCTTGCTACAATTGTGGCGAGTACGGGCACTTCATTGTGGATTGCCCACATGAAGAGGACAAGAAGAAGAAGGAGGGCAAGCCTCAAAAAATGAAATTCTTCAAGAAGAAGAGGCCCTCCGGTCATGCTCACTTGGGCAAGTAATGAGACTCTAACGATGAGTCCTCCTCCGAAACGAGGAGAAGGTGGCAACCATAGCCATCGGGAGGAGCTCCAAGGGAAGCAAGCTTTTCCCCAACCTCGACGACCACAAGACAACATGCCTCATGGAAAAAGAAGGAAGCAGAAAGGTTACTTCTCACTCATCCTCATCCATATCTTCCCGTGATGAATTTTATAGTGCTAGTGAAAATGAACACATGCTTAAGGATATAAGTAAGAGCACTTTGCGTAGAATGAAATTGCTCTCGGATGAAATCTTTGAGAAGGAGGAGCTCATATATAGGCAAGAGGACATGCTCATCCATGAAAAGGAGAGATGTCAAGAGCTTATTGAGCTCCTTGAGCTTGAGAGAGAGAAGAGCAAGGCATTAGCGCGTGAACTTGCTCTAAGCAAGAAAACTTTCTCAGGTCTTGAGCAGACAACCATTGGGATCAAGGACAAACTTGGCAACTTGGCAAAAGTTAACAAGATCCTTGAAACTCAAGTTGAGGCCCTCAAGACTAATGTAGCCTCTTCCTCCAAAAGCTTATCCCCCTCAAAGGTTGCATCCGAAGTAATCTCCACTTGCAAATGTTCAAACTTGATACTTAAATTAAAGGATGAGCTGAAGTTGACTCAAGGCAAACAAGCACCTAAGGGTGCCATCTTTGACAAAGAGAAGGTGGCTTATGCACGAAGTGCATACACCAACACAAGACCTCCCTATGTCAAGGATGGTCTTGGTTATACTAGAGGTGGAAAGCAAAATGCTAAAACCTCTAACTGTGGCAAAGACTTGATTGTCTTTGTCAAGGGAAGCTCATCCCCAACTAAAAGTGGGAGGAACATATCAACTAGCAATGAAATGCCTAAAACTGAACCACATCTTCTCTTTCATGATTTTGATGCATCTTATGTTCTAATGAGGAACTAGAATGGCAATGTCTTTGCTAGATATGTTGGGCCACTCCGCAAGAGCCCTAAGCCTTGCATGTGGGTGCCCAAGTGCCTCACTACTAACGTCAAAGGACCCAACTACGCTTGGGTACCTAAAAGGAAGGCATAATCTTGTTTTGTAGGCATACTCCTCCGGTGGATCGAAATGGATGCTTGATAGTGGATGCACCAACCACATGACCGGAGAGAGGAAAATATTCGTTGTGTATGAGCAAAATGATGATCCAAGTGAAGGGATCTTCTTCAGGGTCAATAGCCGAGGGAAAATCCTTTGCTCCGATAAAATTATTATCTCCCCTCAACATTCACTTTCTCATGTTTTGCATGTTGATTCCCTATACTATAACCTATTGTACATATCACAACTATGTGACAAGGGTTATAATTGTGTTTTTACTAATGAGGGTGTGAGCGTCCTTAGAAGAAGGGATAACTCAATAGCTTTTAAGGGTGTGCTCAAGGGAAAGCTTTATCTTGTGGATTTCGCCACGGATAAAGGTCAACTTGACACATGCTTAATGGAGAAAACCAACATGGGGTGGCTTTGGCATAGAAGGCTAGCCCATGTTGGGATGAGGAACTTACAAAAGCTTCTTAAGGGCGAGCACATCTATGGCTTGAAGAATGTTGTGTTTGAAAAGGATAGGCCCTGTAGTGCTTGCCAAGCGGGGAAGCAAGTAGGAGCACAACACCCATACAAGAACATCATGACGACAACAAGGCCTTTGGAACTTCTACACATGGACCTTTTCGGGCCAATAACCTACATTAGCATTGGCAGTAACAAATACGGTCTTGTTGTTGTTGATGATTTTTCTCGTTTCACTTGGGTATTTTTCTTGCATGATAAGGGTGAGACTCACTGTGTCCTCAAGAGGTTCTTAAGGAGAGCTCAAAATGAGTTCACCTTAAGAATCAAGGCTATAAGAAGCGACAACGGCACTGAGTTCAAGAACACAAAAGTGGAAGAGTTCTTGAATGAGGAGGGCATTAAGCATGAATTATCAGCCCCCTACTCCCCTCAACAAAATGGGGTGGCGGAATGGAAGAATAGCACACTCATTGATATCTCAAGGAAGATGCTTGATGAGTACAAGATGTCAGACCGGTTTCGGGAGGAAGAAGTTAACACCGCTTGCCACGCCGTCAACCGGTTGTACCTCCACTGCCTCCTCGAGAAGACCCCCTACGAGCTTCTAGTTGGTAAGAAACCCAATGTCTCTTACTTTCGTGTCTTTGGGAGCAAATGATATATTCTCAACAAGAAGCCTAGGACTTCGAAGTTCGCTTCAAAGTCCGATGAAGGTTTCTTGCTTGGTTATGATTTGAACACCCACGCCTACCGTGTCTTCAACAAATCCTCTGAGATTGTTGAAATAGCACGCGACGTGGTGTTTGATGAAACTAATGGCTCCCAAGTGGAGCAAGTTGATCAAAGTGTGTTAGATCAAGAAGACTCTCCACAAGAAGATCTTAGGAGGATGGCACTTGGAGATGTTCGTCCACAAGAACAACCTCAAAACCCAAGTGATCAACCACAGAATGATGCATGTCATCCCCCACGTGACCAAGTTGAAGATGGACAAGTTGCACCTCAACATGATCAAGAATACGAAGATCAAGGGGGAGGCATAGATCAAGGGGGAGACCAAGAAGAAGAGGATGATTATGACTCAAGAGTATAACCTCTGCATCCTCGTGTGCATCAAAGTGTTCAACGGGATCACCCCGTTGACAACATCCTAGGATACATTACAAAAGGGTTAACTACTCGTTCTTGTGTTGCAAATTTTTGTGAATACTACTCCTTTGTCTCTTCCTTGGAGCCTCATAAGATTGAAGACGCATTTAGAGACCCTGATTGGGTGGTGGCCATGCAAGAGGAGCTCAACAACTTTGAGAGGAACAAAGTGTGGGAACTTGTCAAGCGTCCACAAGCAAATGTTGTGGGCACCAAGTGGGTGTTCCGAAACAAGCAAGATGAGCATGGCGTGGTGACAAGGAACAAGGCACGACTTGTGGCCAAGGGGTACTCACAAGTTGAAGGTTTGGATTTCGATGAAACCTTTGCTCCCGTAGCTAGGCTAGAGTCAATTCGTATATTACTTGCCTTTGCTACTCACCATGATTTTAAGCTCTACCAAATGGACGTCAAGAGTGCATTCCTAAATGGCCCAATCAAGGAGGAAGTCTATGTGGAGCAACTGCTGGGCTTTGAAGACCAAGACTTCCCCAACCATGTCTTCAAATTGCGTAAGGCTCTCTATGGCCTCAAGCAAGCTCCTAGAGCTTGGTATGAGTGCCTTAGAGACTTTTTGATCCAAAAAGGTTTTAAGATAGGAAGAACTGATTATACTCTCTTTACAAAGAACTTTAATGATGATCTCTTTGTGTGCCAAATATATATCGATGACATCATATTTGGTTCTACTAACAAAATGTTTTGTGATCAGTTTTCTAAGATAATGACAGAGAGATTTGAGATGTCCATGATGGGGGAGTTGAAGTTCTTTTTAGGTTTCCAAGTCAAACAACTCAAAGAAGGAACATTCATAAGTCAAACAAAGTACACTCAAGACATATTGAAGAAGTTTGACATGGACAAGGCCAAACCCATCAAGACTCCAATGGTGACTAATGGACATCTAGACCTCAACGAAGATGGTCCATGTGTGGACCAAAAGGTATATCATTCTATGATTGGTTCTTTATTATATCTTTGTGCATCTAGACCGGATATTATGCTTAGTGTGTGCATGTGTGCACGTTTTCAAGCCGCACCTAAGGTGTGTCATTTGACCGCCGTTAAGAGAATTCTTAGATATTTAGTTCACACACCTAGCCTAGGACTTTGGTACCCCAAAGGATCCAAGTTTAACCTTATTGGCTATTTCGATGCGGATTATGCAGGGTGCAAAGTTGATAGAAAGATCCTTAGTGTCTTGGTCCTCCAAGAAACAAAACTCTATTGCTCTTTCCACAACCGAAGCAGAGTATGTCGCAGCCAGAAGTTGTTGTGCACAACATCTTTGGATGCGACAAACTCTAAGGGATTATGGTATAAACTTGCGCCATATTCCACTCCTATGTGACAATGAGAGCGCCATCAAAATAGCCCATAATCCAGTTGAGCATTCGAGGACAAAGCACATTAATATTAGGCATCACTTCTTGAGAGATCATTCCTTGAAGGGGATATAGTGGTTTCCCATGTAAGAACCGAGAACCAACTAGCCGATATATTTACCAAGCCCTTAGATGAGAAGCGTTTTTGTGAGCTTAGGAGTGAGCTCAATATCTTAGATTTTTCGAAATGTGGCTTGAAACATGCACATCTGAATGCTTACTTTGCACCTTATTCAAAAGAACGCATGTGTTTGAAAAAAATCATCTCTATATCGATTTTCTCTAAATTATTTGAAAAACTATTAACTTTGTGAATTATGGTCATAGTTTGATTGTTGATTTCTTACTGACCATGTTCATAAAGTTTTCTCGTGTAAATATGTCCAAAAGGATCCATTGAAGTGGCTAAAACTCTAGATATATATGTTTCAGCCTTTTTGCACCGGACTAGTCCGCCCGGAGACCGGACAAGTCCGGACGCAGACTTGTCCAGGTCTAGTCCGCCGACCGGACTAGTCCGGCCCCATATCGGACTTGTCCGGCTCCTGGGGACTTAAACCCCCAGGAGGCGGCCCGATCCCTCCTCTCTCTCTCACTTGTCTCTCTCTCTCTCCCTCACACACGAAAACCGCCCCCTTAGGCGATTTTTGATTTTCTCCACCAAAAACCAATTCCAATCAGTGCATTGGACTCTTTGGAGCTGTGGGAGACTCTTCCCGTGTGTTCCCAACACGATCCATCACCGATCCCCTCGATTCTTTGAGATTTAAAGAGGTACTCTCAACTTTTCGAAATCCTTCCTCATTCTTGATTCGTAGAGTTATTGATAGATGCCTCTTTACAAAAGTTGTTTCTAGTACCCTTGTTGTCAGTACCCTACGTACTGGGTACCCCACGATATCGCAACAAGTGCAAGGGAGTTACACCCGTCAGAGTCGAAGGCCTTTGCTGGTCCCACATCTCAAGTTACACCAGACCTGCTCCCCTCACATGGCTGGCTCCCAGGTTAACACGTGTAACATAAGCCCGGAACAAAACTCCCAACCAAGGGAAGCTCCAGCGACTACACGTGTACAATAGCCCCGGACCTAGCCCCTGTTAGAGAGGAGCTCCGGTACTGACACATGTACAGTAACCCCGGACCTACCCTTCTGCAAGGGAAAGCTCCGGATCTGCCGCGTGTGGAGCCTCCGGTCCTTCATCACTAACGGAAATACAAGCCGGACAAGACCATTACAGACATTCAAGGATGGTTAAAGCGACAATTACTAGGTTTGATAATGTGTCATTAATGCCATATTAATGACACATGATCAGTGTATATTTAATAGTGGTAACGCTGCCATGAAGGCACGTTACCACACTACTAACTATAATTAATACTCTTTAGACGGTGTATTAAGACATTAAGCACGTCGGGGCCACATGTCGGGCCAGGCCAGCTTTGTAACGGTCAGTCCTTAGAACGATAAAAGGGCTGCACTGCACGAATATCAGGACATTCAGATCCAGGCACTTGCGACCTGACCCTAGCGAACACACTTGCTCAGTACAATTACACAAACCCCGTGGAGTAGGGTGTTACGCTTAGGCGGCCCGAACCACATAAATCTCTGAGGTCACCATCTTGATATTGATCTTGAGCTCCCTAACAACAAAAGAACCTCCGCAGGCTGTTTCTCAATGGGTCGGGGGGAAGTGTCGTATTCCACACTTTGACATTTGGCACGCCAGGTAGGGGGGCTTTGATCCCGAGATCACAAGATGGTGAATTCAACTGCTGGATCATCCAACGGCAATCATGCTGAATAACCTGTTGGAGGCAACCCCACCAACGTTCAGCAACCAGCAGGTGCCAGCGCTCCGGCAGACACTGTTGCACCGTCTGTTCTGGTAAACAATGCCAATCAATGAGACAGGGCGTCTGCGTCGATCACCGCATCGGCAAACAACAACCCCGAGCACGCGCTCATTGCCTCGAGAGCTCTTCTGCAACATCCACCACCTCCATGTGCATCCCAGGGTGCTATGGAGCAGTGGAGGGCTGATGTCGACCATCTGGTTGCAGCTGCAGCTGCCGGCATCAGCAACCCAGGTCTTCCTCCTTCGGGACGAGCACCTTCACAACGACGGACAATCTCTAGTCGGCTTGGTCCACGAGCCTCTCAACAAAGGAGGCATGCTACTTCCCAATAGGTGACCTCATTGCCCCCGGGGCGCGACGCACCCATACCATCACTAGAATACCGAACCATGATATGCGGTCGGAAATGGATTACCGCTACCGGCAACAAGATGGTCGGGTCCACATTGAGCGTGCTTGCGAAAGGCGAGAGGCTCGGGACAACCCCGCTCCCCAGGGAGTAGGAGGAGGTTGTTCTGCCAGCCATACACTTATGTATGGTCAGGTGGCCACAGAAGTTCCCACATCACTTGCCAGAAAAATTCGACGGGACAGTCAACCCCGCCGAATTTCTTCAAATCTACTCTACTGCCATATTGGCAGCGAGAGGTGACGAGGCTGTAATGGCCAATTACTTCCCTGTGGCCTTAACCGGGATTGCATGATCCTGGTTCACGAGTCTTCCACCTGACTCCATCAATAGTTGGGTGGAACTATGCCAGCAATTCACTACCAATTTTGGGAGCTCGTACACCCGACCCGACACTGAATTGGACTTGTTTGCTGTAAAGCAAATGTCGGGGGAATCGCTATGGTCCTTCATCTAGCGATTCTCTCAGGTACAAAATACCATTCCTTCAATCTCGAGCTCCTCTATTATTATTGCATTCAGACAGGGTGTTCAAGATAAGAAGATGTTAGAGAAGCTGGCTATCAAGGAAGTTACCAGCATCACGAAACTCTTCAGCCTAGCCGACAAATGCGCTAGAGCTGCGGAGGGCCACGAAATGCACTCCAAACTAGCTCCGGAGGCCGGCCAAAAGTCCTCCAAAACTGAAGCTGCTACCTCCGGTAGTGGAAAGAAGAAGAAGAAGACCAACGGCAAAAAGAAGTCCTCGATCGACGCTGCTGTAGCTCCTGGAAGCCGGGGGCCACACACCGAGAAGCGACCTCGTCCTTCATCAGAGGATGACAACAGTTCTAAAGCTTGGTGTCCAGTTCACAAAACAAATCGACACAACTTGGAAGAGTGCCGAGAGGTCCAGAACCTTGCTGAGCGCTACAACAGGCGCCGGGAAGAGGCTCCTTTCCGTCAAAGGGAAGGAAAGCAAGAAGTCGAAGAAGCTCCGACTGAAGAGGAGCCAGGTTTCCAGGACCCTAAAAAGGTATTGAAAGCCGTCTACAACACTGTCGACGATGACTCCGACAATGAACGTCGGAAAACCTTGAACACCATCTATGGTGGTTCTTGGGACATCACTTCTCGTCGCATTCTCAAGACAATGCAGTGGGACATGGCCATGGTAGCTCTTGCTGCTAAGGCAGAACCACATCGAAAGTGGATGGACACACCCATCATTTTTGATGCTTCGGACTGCACCCGAAACATGATCGGGGCTGGTCAACTCCCGTTGATGGTATCACCCACCATTAACAATATCCAAATTCACCATGTGATGGTAGAAGGAGGCTCCGGGCTAAACCTCATAAGCTTCAAAGCTTTCGTTAAGCTACAGCTCCGGCCTTTGGACCTTTGCCCATCCCAACCTTTCTCCGAAGTAGGTCCGGGAACCATTACTCCTCTTGGTTCTGTTACACTCGCGGTAACCTTCGGGACTCGTGAGAACTACATAACCGAGAAGTTGATCTTTGACGTTGCGCAGATCAGTTTGCCATTCAACGCCATATTGGGTAGGGCAGCTTTATACAAGTTTATGGCCGCTGCCCATTATGGTTACTTGGTGTTGAAGATGCCAACACCTACAGGCATTCTCCAGATCCGCGGAGATCATACCGCAGGAGTTACTGCACTAGAAGAACTCTACGCGCTCACCACAGCGCAAGAGGAAGCATCCGGTAAGGAGCCAACTGCGAATCCTCCAAGCATTCACCATAAAGGCTCTACCTCCGCACCTCGTGTGCAACCAAGCGGTGATGCCGATATTTCCATCAAAGTCATCCAAATCGGTTCCGAAGCTGCTCAGACTACCCGTATATCGGGGGGTCTTAACAACAAATAGGAACTCACGCTCATCACTTTCCTATGGTCTAATATTAAATTGTTTTCCTGGCAACCATCACAAATGCCTGGGATCCCCAGGGAGGTGATTGAGCACAATCTGAAGATTTACCCAGATGCCCGGCCTGTACACCAGAAGCCTCGGAAGCAATCAATCGAGCGACAAAACTTTATCCGACAGGAAATCAAGAAGTTACTTGAAGCTGTATTCATCCGAGAAGTCTTCCATCCAAAATGGCTGGCAAACCCAGTTGTTGTACCCAAGGCCAGTGGGAAGCTTCGGATGTGTATCGACTTCACCCCATTAAATAAGGCATGTCCAAAGGATCCATTCCCACTACCTAGAATAGATCAAATAGTGGATTCCACCTTCGGGTGTGAACTACTGTGTTTCTTAGATGCATATTCTGGATATCATCAAATTCAAATGTCTAAGGAAGATGAAGAGCATACTGCCTTCATAACAGTAGATGGACTGTATTGTTATACTGCTATGCCATTTGGTCTCAAAAATGTTGCTTCAACATTTGTGCGAGCCATGTACAAAACATTTGGAAAGCTAATCAGAGACTTGGTGGAGGTGTATGTTGATGACATCGTCATGAAGATCAAAAACAAGGAGTCACTCCTTGACAACTTACAAGCTGTCTTCGACAAGTTGCGTACTACGCGCACCAAGCAGAACCCGGACAAGTGTGTCTTTGGGGTTAGCTCCGGGAAGCTTTTGGGTTTCTTTGTGACTCATTGAGGAATCAAAGAAAATCCGACAAACATCAAAGCTATAGAAGAAATGCGGCCCCCAGCCTGCATCAAAGATGTCCAAAAGTTGACTGGATGTCTAGCTGCGCTCAGTCAGTTTATATCAAGACTGGCAGAACGGGCGCTACCCTTCTTCAAACTCTTGAGGAAGTACAGACCATTTCATTGGTCTGAGGAAGCAGAAAAGGCGTTTCAAGAGCTGAAACAACTCCTCACCACACTACCAATCCTGGTAGCTCCGAATCCTGGTGAGCCTTTACTGCTTTACATTTCGGCAACTACAAAGGTTGTTAGTATGGTTCTGGTCGCGGAAAGACCAGATCCATCCCTAATTCAGGAGTCTAGACCCCTCTAGGAGGCTCCGGAACTACCTGAAGGCGAGTCCGGGGACCAACCCTCAGACACAGATCCTCAAGGCGAGATGCTGGGGGATCAACCTCCTTCAAACGAAGGAGCAACTGCTGCTGAACAAAAAGATCTAGACCACTCAGGGAGAATCCGGGTCACTCCAGAAGAAGCTCTGGGTTCCTTTGGAAGGGACTAGATAATTCCAGAAGAAGGTCCGAACCCCTCCGGAAGGGTCCAGGTTGATGAAGAGGAAGCTTTGGTCCCCTTTGGGAGGGTCCGGACAATCCAACGCCCAGTGTACTTCGTCAATGAAGTACTCCATGACGCCAAGACAAGATACATTGAGGTGCATAAACTGCTTTACGCATTTCTCATCACTTCAAGAAAGCTTCGTCACTACTTCCAGTCCCACAAAATATCAGTGGTAACTTCTTTTTCCACTGCGTGCAATTTTGCATAACCCTAATTCTACTAGGAATATTGCAAAGTGGCCAGCAGAGCTGGTAGAATTCGATCCAAAATTCATGTCAAGACAAGCAATTAAAAGTCAAGCCTTGGCTGACTTTGTGGCTGATTGGACTCCCTCTCCATCAAGCCTTGGGGGCCATAGTGAGCAAAAACCAGAGCTCAAAGCTCCGGTATTCACTGAGCCTCACTGGACCCTCTATTTTGATGGCTCCATGCAGAAGAAAGGGGTCGGAGCTGGCATCCTTCTCCTAGCTCCGACTGGAGAGAAGGTCAAGTATATGATACACCTTGATTTCAAGGCCACCAACAATACGGCGGAGTATGAAGCCCTCATTTATGGACTCAAGTTGGCACTATCTTATGGTGTCAAACAACTGTTGGTGAAGGGAGATTCACAGCTCATCATCAAACAAGTGAAAGGTGAATGCTCCTGCAACAATTCTCAATTAGTTGCTTATCTCCTTGAAGTCCAGAGGCTTCAGAAGGACTTCAAAGTCCTGGACCTCCATCATGTTCAGCGCCTTCATAACTCCGAAGCTGATGAACTCTCGACAAAAGCCTCAATCAAATCCGGCTCCTGACGGAATCTTCGTCCAGAGGTTGTCAAAGCCAACATCTCAGCCTGGCGAACTGACCGAAGGGGGCGAGACTAGCACCTCGAAGCTGGCGGTCCCGGTGCCCTGTTACCATGGCATTCACCAAGGGTTGTAGGTACTGTTGGAAGCTCCGAGCAACCCAGCACGCAAGACTCAGAAGCTCAAGTTAGCTCCCATGCATGGATCTCAGAGATCTGGAGCTACTTGAAAGACAATATCCTTCTTGAAGATAGTGTATCCGCTGACCGGATTGTTAGATTGGCTAAAAGATACACATTGGTAGAAGGGGATCTCTACCGACGCGGTGCCAATGGCATCCTAATGCAGTGCATCGCAAGGGAAGAAGGTCGGGCTCTCCTCGCGAAAATCCATGGAGGCGAGTGCGGGAACCACACATCTTCTCGCACGCTGGTCGGTAAAGCCTTCTGGCATGTCTTTTACTGGCCTACAGCACTCCAGGATGCAGATGAGCTGGTGAAAAAATGTGAAGAATGTCAGTTCCATGCAAAACAGATTCACACACCAGCTCAATCACTGCAGATGATACCTCCTACATGGCCATTCGCTATGTGGGGCATGGATATCTTGGGACCTTTCCCAAAAGCCGTCGGAGGTTACAGGTTCCTATATGTCGCCATCGACAAGTTCACCAAGTGGCTGGAAGCAACTTCAGTAGCAACAATCAATAAACAATCAGCAATCAAGTTCTTGAAGTCCACATAATATGCAGATTTAGAGTTCCAAAAAAAGTCATAACTGACAGTGGAACTCAATTCACAAGTGCTGCATTCCAAGAATATTGCGAAGACCTCGGCATTCAACTGAGCTATGCTTCAGTAGCTCATCCAGCAAGCAATGGACAAGCTGAGAGAGCAAATGCAGAAATCTTAAAAGGACTCGAGACGCGCACATATGAGCACTTGAAAAAGCACGAAGCTAACTGGATTGAAGAGCTCCCGTCCACATTATGGGCGAATAGGACAACACCTAACCGGTCAACTGGGGAAACTCCATTTTTCTTGGTGTACAGAGCTGAAGCAGTCCTTCCTACAGAAATCACCTTGGGGTCCCTCCGGGTCCAGACCTTCGATGAAGCCACACAGGACTAGCTCCGGCGTGAAGACCTTGACCTCGTCGACGAGGGAAGGTGCCAAGCAGCTGTTCGAAATGCACGTTATCACCAAGCACTCCGGCGCTACCATCAAAGGCATGTGCATGACCGACAGCTTGAAGAAGGCGACCTGGTGCTCTGCAAGATACTAACTCGTGAAGGGATGAACAAACTTTCCCCCAGTTGGGAAGGTCCATTCTGAGTCATTAAAGTATCCCGACCAGGATGCGTTCGCCTGGCAACTGGGGATGGGATCCCACTTCCCAACCCTTGGAACATCGAGCACCTTCGTAAGTTTTATGCTTAGAATCACGGAGGTGAGTCTGTAATTACACACATGTTGTAGAGTGATTATACAGAGTCGAGCAAGTCCTCCGGGAGAACATCCGGACCCCTCCGGGAGGGTCCGGAAAGTTCAAGTAGCACTTGACACAGTCACAACACTAAAAGTGTAACTACTTGCTCTGGGCTAGCATAAGATGTATAACACATTTAGCAAGGTCCAACACCCTAAGTGTGTTCTTGCCTCCCCTGTAATCCGGACCTATAATGAAAGGCATTGTTGTGTGAAAACAGACTCCACGTACATTTACTTTTTGTACAAGTCTCAATATACCAAATTATTTTACCCCATTTGTCTATAATAAAGTCGTGCAATTCTTTGTGAGCTTTATTCCAAGTAATTCAAATGTGCTACAAACTTTAATCATAATCTTTTTTAGATTCCAACATTGCTACTTAGTCAACTTGCCTGAACGCCAAGCCAACATAGGTCCGGAGTGAGCTATCGATTTAGCCTGGTCCTGCACCCTAAGTACGCCGCTCTACCTACACCCTGGTAGGCCTCAGTAGGGTGAGTTCTAAAATAGGCATGAGGATCTGGAAAGATTATAATAAACTGTTTGATATCACGTTGAGTTACTTAGGACATAAGGTCCTCATAAGAATAATAAGTCACAACCAAATTATAGACAAGAGGACGAATTTTACTTTTTCTCTTGCCTTTAATGTGCAGGAAAAGCGAAAATTCATAGCGATGATGGAAAACGTCGGAGCTACTAAGCTCCGACATCTCCCAAGATAGGTCCGCCATCAACATCTAATATGTTGATGTCAGAGCTACCAAGCTTCGACCATTTCAGGGGGCCTGTCTTCGATGCTTCAAAATTGAAGACTTCATCATGCCGTCATAACCTTTGGTACATGTACACACTTAAATTGTACACATGTACCAGGGGGCCAACAAGATACGGCACAGTATATTGAAGACAATGTGAAATTGAAGGCAAAAAGGAGGATTTCATTAATCAGAAGCTACTTTTTGGGCAACTTCTCGGACGCTGGCTTTGGCGGCATCTTCCTCCTCAGCGACGGGACCTTCGA